>JAWWEE010000162.1:7670792-7758592 GCA_035221455.1 Xenops minutus
GTTATTATCTCTAGCCGTAAAATTCGAGCTGTTTTTTTTTTTTTTCCCTTCCCTCTGGAAGGCGAAAAGGGAGGGGGGAAGAGACCTTGAAGAAGTTTTGCTGGACGCCAGGCATTTGTTCAGGTTCAAACCACCACACTCCCTTATAGTATTTCCAGAATTAAAATATCTCATAGAACCTCATGGGCTTCTTCCAGTACTACCACCATGAAGGCAGAACACCCCTTTATATATCAATTCAGTTATTCTGAGAGTGGAATATACACCCTTAGGAACAATTTTAATAAATCTGAAATCATATTTTTTTTCCTTTTTTGCTGACAGTATTTCATTCCCTTAAGGTAAAACTGAAGCCAAGAAAGCCTCTTGTTCTATCCCTCAAACTTCAGGAGATTATCATTAAAATGCCACACATCTTCTAAATCTGTAATTGAAAGAACTTCTGATGCACTAAAAATGAAGTTCAGGTAGATGAAATCTGGGGGGAATTGGTAGTACCATCCTTCAAAATGCAGAAAGGCTGATCTGTTTCCTGCCTGTTGCTTAAACCCAGAGTAGAGACAATCAGTGTTAGGTGAGAGCGCTGATGATGCCTGGCTTAGACTGGACCTGAACTATATCTGACACTGGTGATGTGCAGGCAGTGATGAGCCAAGTAATTCTGGGCAAAACCCATCCTGATGAAATCAAGTCCCACGGGTAAGCACCAGTGGCTTGTGCCACTTTTGGAGTCAGGTGTTCAAGGACAGAGCTGTCATCCACTCAGTGTGGTGTGCAGAGACACTGTTCTGTCTTTAAACGTGTTTTGATGCATCAAATGAAAACAAATACTACACAGACTATATTAGTATCAGTGCTGTCTCAGAAATTATCTAGAAGAGGCTGTACTTGTATTGGCACACTTTTTAGTTTTAGAAGCTGATATGATTTTCTCTATGTTTTTACCATTGGATGAGCCAAGCAATACTTATTGATTAAGATGATTGATTTTATGTTCAGAAAAATTTAATACATATAAGGATTTAAAGTTAGTTTGCTGCTTTTGCTAAGTGACAAATTACTTTCTGTCATTGCATTTAGGGCTATATCCCAATAGCTTTACTCACTGAGGTAGTGACTGTTGCAGCATCCTTTTTTTAGTTATTTGTCTCTCACAGTTGAACACAGATGTCAGTTTTAAGTAGCTGTACACTCTGGATAGTGCATAAGGGGAACTAAACTCTTGATGTGGAATTCAGAGCCACCAGGGCAATGAGCCATGATGAAACACACAAGATGGGAGAAGGTCCTTGCCTTTCTCCTGGCCTTATGTGCCTTACAAATGACAAAACTCAGTCCTTGTCCTGGAGAAGTGCTCAAAATCTTGATGTAGTCTCTAAGTAGTGGCTTTTCTGAATTCTATGGTCAGAGCTGTGTTCTGTGTCAGGGGTCAGGATCATTCATGCTGGGCATGGAGAGGGAAGGTCTGAGAGATCAGCTCCTTAGGGAAAATAGGAAGAGAAAATCCAGATTACTTGGATCTTGAACAAGTCAACCATGAGTTTAAAAAAAAAAAAAAAAAAAAAAAAAAAGGAGAATTTCCAGGATTCGTGGCCTGATTTCCAGAACTGTAGGGAGATATTGTAATATTTTTTATATCTATATAATGCCATGTCATGTAAGAGTGTGTCTCCAAGCTGTTCTGCTCCTGCAGGGCCCTTCTGGCTTTGCATAGGGGAAGATGAGTCCTCACATTTTTAAAGGCAGCTGGGAGACTATAGTGAATCAGAACATCTGACAGCTGGCCTGGTCATAGTCTTTCTGTCTAAAGCAGTTCCATTTTTAGTATAAACTACACACGCTTCTACATACAGGACACATTTTTTATACACTGCTGAAAAACGGAGATGTGGCACAGAAGAGCCACAAAGATATTATTTGCAATGTCTGGCAGCAAAAGACAAGAAGACCCTGATCTGTTGTGCTGACCACTTAACTTGGTAATGAAAGGCAGAAAAAGAACCTACATTTATAGAAGAAACATAAGTTACACATTAGGCAAAGATGCAAACCCTAAATTAGACGTAAGCAGCAGAGGAGTGGGGATGGGTGTTTGCAGAGGTGGAGGGAGAGAAATGGAAAATAATTGAATGCGTGTGAAGAGAATTAACTATCACAACAGCAATTTACAGGTAATGGTGGATACCAGAGCCCCCCATCTCTTCAGGCAACAACTGGATAACTCCCAGGAAGATGAATATTTACCAAGAATGGGTTACACTGACCAAAAATAAGTGATTTTACTCAATACACAGCTGGTATGTAGTCTCACAGAGAAGGTCATCTTTGGAGATTTTATGGTCCTATCAGGCCTTAAATTCCTTAAATAGATTTACCTGTGAGAAGCCGTACCCTCCCATTGCTTTCTTTGCCAGCATGGACTCCTCTTGTGGTGGTTTCTGTGCCAGGATTTCTTCCAGAGAAAGCAACTGCAGCTGCAATGATGCTCTGCTCAGGTCTACAGAGAGGAGGGAGGCAAGTAGAAGGGAATGCAGAGATTTCCAGCTTCTTCCCTCACTTTCCTCTTATTTTTCAGAAGTATAAGGCATAATTAACCTCCATAGCTGCCCAAGGCCTTCAGGGTTTTGTCTTTTTACCATACCCGTGAGGCAATCACTAACATTTCCTCTGCCTGATAAAGCTTTATCACAACACTAAATAGGGAAGAACTGGTGCCAGCCAGCCCAATGCCATCAAACCTTAATCACAAAACAAACCTAGAGAGAGTCACCTTTTATTATGCTGCAGCAAAGAAACCTCTGAGCCTGATCTACAGCCAGGGAGGTCAGAAGAAATATTCCTGTTGTGTCCTGGGGCCAGGAGACAATTCGGTCTTCCAGTGAGGTCGGATTCTCTCCTGTGCATAAGGCATAACACAAATGAAGTGTTATCAAAGATGTTACACAAGCCTTAAGCAGAATAAATATTTTTCTTGTATGTAAGAGAAATCTGTCACTTGGTGTTTCTATAGAAGGTACTTCACCTTAGAGTTTGTCAGCCTTTATGATGTCTCTTTGGGCTGGTCTGTGCAAACCCTTAAGCTAAATATTGACTTTTTACATAAAACATATGGTGATACACGTAGGAGGTGGGTCAACAGGCCAAGAAGGAATTCAGTCTGGGCAGCAAATCAACAGTAAGCTTTAATTCTTCAGGGCATATGATGAAGCCAGGCATTTGGCTTGTGTAATTATTTGCTTTGCAGTCTAGACATGTACAGAAATTCACTATTTCTCCAAATGCAATCATCCCATCTGAGTGCTGTTGATTCAAATCCTTTAATATCCATTATCCTGGACTGCTGAAATCAATGCATTTTAGTATCAAAGAAAGAAAGATTAAGCCTTTAGATGAAAAATATTCCTCCATTTTTTAAAATTTTTTCCCCTCCTTAGTTATACACACACTTTTAAGCAGCTAAATTTCTGGGATACATTTCTTCTCACATTCTTGGATCCTTCCTTCCAGTCTCTGCTTGGAAAATGATGTTACTTTTACTGTGAAGTAGTCTTTATTCAGCTATAGGTATGTGTGCATACATACATGTGCATATATATTATATCTATTTATATTGGTACAAAAAGTTCTTTATACTACAAAATAATATCTCACACTAAAAATTCACTCTGTTTGCCTAATGTGCTATAACAATAGGAATAGATGACAATAATGCATTTATACTGCTAAAGGCCAATTACAGACCTTTATCATGAGAATAGCAATCTGAAGAATGTTTCTTTGATGTGTCCTTGATTTTGACAGAACTACACAAAGATGAGTATATTATAAGTCTGTGGGAGTCAGAGCTCTTTGCTAGAGTCTAGCACAGATTCTTCAATTTCTCATTAAATATTTCTCTTTTATCTACCCAAAAAGTCATGGCACTTGCTTCCGGGTAGTGAGGAATTTGAGCAAATTTTATCTCCATTGTCCCATCCATTTTTGATGCTCAGATGGAAAAATTACTCTTTGACCTCATGCCTTTTACTTCATCCTACTTAAAAAAATCTAAGGTAATTGCAAAAGTCAATTCAATTTATTTTTCCAATGCACTAATGGGGAAGCAACAAATTAATGACTTTTCACAAGATAAAATGTATCTCCAATAGTTTGGATTTTGTAACCTGATTTAGATTTGTATCATGTACAACTCTTTCCAGGGCATATTTAAACAGTTGCTCTCCCTGGAGCTCAAAACACTACATGTTCTCCTGGGATCTGTGGGAAACAGAGGGGCTGAGGGATGAAAGGCATGGCTTTTGCAGGGTTCAGTCCTGCAGCAGTCACTGAGCTTCTCTGCAGAGACTGTGAGTGCTGTGCATAGCCACAGGTAGGCTTTGGAGAGGAGAGAGAGAGAGGGATCCCTGACTCTTAAACAAGCTGGATAAGTGTCCCTGTCGTTGCTGCAGTTGTCTGCACCATTTAGAATAAATGGTGTTATGGTCATACACACAGCATACAGCTGAGCAAACACCTGATGGACAGGAATCTGCACCTCACCGCCAATCCCCACAACATCACTTGGAAGGAACTTCCCAGCCCACAGTGGTGCTGCTGATTTAGCAATATCTGAAGCTTTTCCTGACCCCTGGGCTGCTGAAACCTGCCTGGGGTGGGCACTGGGGGGGCCAGAGCAGTGGGTGAGTGGCTGCCTGGGGGGTTTTCTAGCTGGGCAGTTTGGGAGGAGCACATTTACCTTCAGGCATCCTGGAGTCTGTGCAAGCCCTGGATGTTCCAGAAAGGGTGAAGGCACGGCCACAGGAGTGCCTGACCCTGGTCACTGGCCCCATGGCTGCAGGAGGAGCTCTGAGCCTAGTCTGGAGCTGCGAAGCAGTGAGGCTGGGGAGTCAGCCTGAAGCCAGGCAGTGAGTTCGAAGCAGGTATTTCATTACCTTCTGGTCCCCAAAGACCCTCAATATTCAGGCTTTATGAATCTACTACTTTTTTCCACTCAGAAATGGGGAAAGTAATTTTCATGGATATGCACAGCCCAGGGAAGTGATTAAACACCAGCCTTATTTTAATCAATGTGCTTAAGTAGCTTTCTTGCTCAAAATCATAATAACTACCTCCATATGCAAACTAAGAATTGCTTCCATTTCTACAGAGTAGTTATAAGTTCAGGAATTGTTATTAGAGCCTTTTTTCATAACCATGTTGATTTTATTTTGAATCAGTTGTTGCCTTGTGTCCCACTAATTTTGAGTCACTGAACTGTAAATATATGGGAATAATACTGCAATTGCAAAGTAAATGCACTGTGGTTATTCTTCTTGATAATTAATTAAGCTAAAAAATTTCCTAATATGGTTTCATATTTTATAGGTATAATTTTTAGGAGTAGGATCCATTATCTATATTTCATTTAAGCTGTGATAACTTTCAGACAGTAGTTAACCTCCCAATTACTTGATTTAGTTAAAATTATAACCATCAAAAAGCATATGTTGTATAATTAGAGCCATTTTAGAGTTATTGCAAAGATAGGGTAATAAATTATCCTCCACATCTACTAAGAACAGTATAAGAAACAACAGGATTAATTTTCAGCAAGTAAGATTTAGGTCAGGCTTTAAAAAGGACTTTGTAATACCCAGCATAGATAGCAGCAAAAAAAGTCTCTGGACTTTCCGTTACTGGAGATGTCAGGCTGGACAAATATGTGTCCTTGGAAGATGAGGGGTAGCTCAGTCTCTCTGATGGGATGGCACCTTACACCTCGAGGAATTCCTTTCACCCCATGTTCAGTGATTTTCTATTTTTGTTTTGAATTTCCAGTGCAGTTTTCATCTTTTTTACAGCTGTACTTGAAAGATATCTTAGGAAGGTTCATTGTGCTTTTTCTTTACTAAGTATTTTCTCAAAACACGTGTCTATGAATAGCAAGAGATTCTTGAGAACAGGATGGGTGATGTTTTGGTTTCACTTATGTGGGAATTTTGAGAATGGAAATTTTCCTACTTGGTGAAAGATGTTTCCTAGAAATACTATTTTAATGGAGAGTTTCTGCTGACCTTTTAGCCTTTTTACCTCAGTGATGTGTAAAAAGTATGGAAAACTTTTGCCCTTAATATAGTTGTCCTTGTGTTTACTCAGGATCATCTTACTGACACTGAGAGCTTCAGAGTGAGAGCACTTGAAGAATCAGGAAGTGACCAAAATATTTACACAGTATTATTAAAGACACTCATATGTCCAGAGCATCACCTTCCAGGTCACTTATTCCTTATTTCCCCCGGGCAGTATTTTTCATAAGAAATTGATTGTCCTATCACTTCTTTTCTCTCAAATAGATATTAAAGTGTTAAAGATGTAATTATAGACCAGAAGCAACAGGAGAAAAAAAAACAGGAAAATGGTTTACTTAGGTAAATTGGGATTCTTTGGCAGTTTTCTGAAAGATTTTCAGGTTTTGCATTATGTAAGTAGTTAAGAGAAAAAACAGGGCTTGATGAGCTTCCTTTTGTGTGTTGTTGGCAGCACATCTATTCACTGCCATTACCAATGTGTGCCCAAACTGGATGCAATAAATAGTTGCCTTCTCATAAGACAAAAAATAAGAATAGAACTGTATAAGTATGCAAGTGCTTTCCATTTATTCATTATACATTTTCTGAGATGTCTCTAGAGATTCTTTTGTGTTTAGAGCAGAAGAAACTCAGATACTTAAAAGATATGCAAATTCTTTATGAAATGGACTCAAACCACTGAATGACTTCTGAAACATCTTGTAGTCCATTTGAAGACTGCAAGTATGGGATTACACAGCATCTATTACAGGAAGTAATGCAGACTTAAAAAAGCTTGTGTTCTTTAAAAATAAATAAATAAATAAGAATGTAAAAATACCTTCTCCATAAATAAGCTATTTATGATTCAGTCTAGAACCTCCCGGGATTTGTGTTGCATCAGCAGCTTAATCAAGACAGCTATAGACACGCAGAGACATTTAAAGGTTGGTAGTGAGGTGTTTCCATATTGCTGCCAAACAACACGGGTAATAAAAAGGAATACAATGAGCTTTTGTAATTATAATCAGAGCATAACTGAATATTTTTAAAATAATAATAATTTTAATCCAAAGTAAAAAAGCAAATCCTACAGAAGTGTATTTTTTCCTTAGCTGACATTTACCATAGCATAGATTTTCAGTGTAGTTAGGACTCTTTTGAACTTACAAGGTGTCCTCTCAGGTGTGGGAAGACTGAGAAGCAAATTCACTCCTTGAAATAGCTTAGGGAATAGAATGATTAAAACAACCCTACCTAAATTAGACTGAATGAATCTCTTCTTTGAGGCCCAACAGGGTCTGAAACACTCATGTCCAGTGATACCAAGCAGCATCTTGTTGGATAAGTTTTGGATTTAGTGCAGAAAAGCACAGTGAGATCTGACCCACTCCATCATTTTTCTCTGTATTTATTACTTTTGCTGGGTTTCTGTGCCCTAAGTCCTGTTTAACCTAATTGCACTTAAATTCCTTTTGATCCTGAAAGAGCCTCAGCTACAAAGAAAGCAAAATAATGTTGTTAGGGAACATTCATGTTCATAAGAAAATGAGTGTAATTGCATTACCTGAGTGAAATGAAAGAAAACTGCTCAAAGGAATATGGGTTGCATCAAAGGAAATGGATATTCTGTGACCAATCTGCCAATATATTTTATTATGGTTTGGGTTTGGTTTTTTTTCAATTTTGAGTGCACAGGCAGAATCATGAGAGGCCAAGAAAGCAGAGCCATTTGTTTGGTTTTCCATACAAGTAGTGAAGATCTCTCTCAGTTCAACGTGAGCGACCTGGGAAACCACGGGGGGATGCGAGCAGCCACTGCTTCTTTACTGGTAGGAGCAGGTACCCTGCTGCTTCAGATCAGACTGGGATTCTCTCTGGCTGTATCAGCCCTGCCCATTTCTTGATAATTTCATGTTGAAGAATGAAAATAAATGAATGAAAATACAGAAAATGTGGATGATGATGATGATGATAGATCTTTTTGAGGCTTGTGCAAGCACAGCCAGCAGAAGGGTATTCTGCTCAGCTCAGAATTGGGAGAATGGTGTGGATGAATTAGTGTTCAAAGTTAGGTTGGATGGGGCTGTGAGCAATCTGATGTAGTGCAAGGTGTCCCTGCCTATGACAGGGGTGTTGAAAGGCCTTTGAAGATCCCTTCCAATGCAAACCATTCTCTAATTCTGTGATTCTATGAGTGGAGCTCAGAAGAAGAGCACAGCTATGTCCCAGTGTGTCCCAATGCTTATACTTCCCACAAGACATTGTCTCTTGTAAGGTTTAACAATGTTCCCCTGTTTGTCTCTTTCTAAAGGCAAATTTATGTGGGTTTTATTTTCCTCTTTGAATTATCTGAACTTGTCCTTTTCTCCTTTCCTGTCTTGCTCAGCTCACAGCAGCGCAGCTCTGTCACCGGCTTCTTCCTCCCTGAAGCCCTTCAAGAGCTACTTTTCCCCTAAATGAAACTTCACTGAATCTGGCAAACTGCTGCACAGTGCTTCTGTTTATGAACTGACTTTTGTGGCCCAGAAAATACTTCTCTGTAAAATCTCCACCTGGCTATAGATACAATAGTCCTTTATAATTTGTTTTCAAGCTCTGACCCTGCTTTCAGGTCTTTGTCTGAGGAGGCTGGAGGAGAAAAAGAGAAATGACAAAGTTATCTTTGTTACTTATATTTTTGCTAGCAGAGAAAAATCTAACAAAGGCAAAAGAAACCCTGCTGAGGCCATTTTACCAGCCGTGTGTCATTGCAGGGCAATACATCCCTAGCTGGTGTAAATAAAGGAGGAAAATGTGAACCAATCAGCATAGCGTAGTTCCAATTTATAACAATATAACTTCTGCAGCATTAATGAAAATTATTTCCAGCAATGCTCACTTGTGAGAAGTCATCCCATGCAAAGTTGGTCTTTTAGAAGACTGAGCCACACAACCAGAAGGATTGTCACAGTTATATTGGACGGGCCTTTAAAGTCAGTGCTGTCTTGCTTCAAACATTGCATAGTTGAAAAGTAGAACTTAGACATCACCTGCAGCAAACTGTCTTCCTTGAGGTGAGCTGAGCAACTGTAAAATCGTGAGGATAATCTCACTTGACATGCAAATTGTGCAGGCTAACGAGGGAAAAAGCTAGTTCGTCATTTACTCTTGGAAAATGCAATTTGGGCTGCTGTAGCTGGAGCTTTCCAAGAGATAAATTTCTCAAAATGATTAATATCTCTGGCAGAAAATTATATCAGTAATATGTGTAGAACACAAAGGAGTCTTGGAGTAATGTAATTCTGCTCAATTTTTTTTTTTTTCCCTAAAAGAGCAAGGGTAGATTATGCCATCTAGTTAAGCCCTTACATATTCTAAAGTGAGGCAGTATATTCAAATTTTAAACTCTGCTTAAGAAGGAATAAATTTATATCTTCAAGCTTACAGGCCCTTGAGGTAGTGTTTTAAATAAAAAAGTGACATTTTGGAAAGGAAATTTTAAAATCCCAGCAAAAAAATTGTGAGTTCTTAAAATAGCATTTTGCCCTGAAAAACCTGTTGATACTATTGAAAGCCTAGAGGAGAGGCATTAATGGTTCCTTTTTTCTTTTTTCTTTTCCCCCAAAGAACAGACTTTGCTAATCCTAAACTTTTTACAGTGATGTAAGAGTTTACAAGAAATTGCAGACATTATACTTTTGTAAATAACATGGATAGTTCAAAATTAATTCCCCTGAAAGAATATCTGGATTGGAGCTTCTCCTGAGTCCAGACAGATGACCTGGACCTTAGGTCTTTTTATATGTTTTTTTTAATGAATGAAAGGATTATTGCATCAGACATGTGAGGTTGAAGGCCAGGTGTCTGTGGAATACTCTCTGTGTTACTTGAGTTAATTAGCTACAGTACATATTTGTCAAAGAGCAGGTAGATACTCCTTGCCAATTATTTTACACCATTAACAAATGATGAGGTAATAGGGCTGTATCACTTTCTTCCAGGTTATTGCTTTTTGCTTAATAATTAATTATAGAAATGCAAATTCAAAAGAGGTCATACACTGCATGATCAAGTCTCCCATACATAAGAAACATACAAGTAAAATCAACCAATTCCATGTGCTCGGCAGAGATGTTTATGGCAATTAATGTGCTGGCTGAAGGGAAGCTTTCCCATCATCCATGAACGAGGTAACCAAGGATTTTGATCGGCACAAAAGAAGACTGTTCCTTGGCTCAGTTTCATTTACTGAATGGATTTTTTTGTTTGTTTTTGTTTGTTTGTTTTGTTGTGTGTGTTTTGTTGTTTTGGGATTTTTTTTTTTGTGCTATACATAAAATGCAGGAAAAAAAAATGTTTTGCTGTGAGTCATTCACTGCCCCACTGAGGGCTACCAGAACAGGATGAGAGGTGGTTTCTCTGTGTCCCCATCCAGGAACAGGGTTTGCAACACTGGGTTACCTCTGGACTTTCCTGGGCTAGAGTAACCATGCACTCTCACTCCTCCTTCTGAACACGACTGGAAATGGAGACAACAATCTGCAGGTAGTGTTTCATATGTTAGGTTAGTATCACCTTCCACTTCATGCCAAAATAACTGATTCAACTGGAAAAAGTATCAAGAAATGTGATTATTTTTTTTTTTTAAATTGAGAGGTAGGCAACTGATACAGAATAATACCTTATTTCAAGCATGCCATTTCAGAAACCACTCCTTTAAATAAAATTATAGAAGTTATACGTGCACACCAGACACACAGACAGAGCAGTGTGGAAGACGTAAATGTTTGCAGCCACATGCCAAAGGAAGACTGAAGTGAGAAAACTGGGACTCAAAATATGTAAATGCACAAGCATAAAACCTGGCTGTGTTCTGAAAGGTCCTTCAGTCACTCTGTACTTGACACTCGTGATGCCACACATCAAATCCTGACATTTTGGTGCTGCAGTGTGTCCAGAGAAGGGCAATGTTGCTGTGGAAAGGTGTGGAGCACAAGTCTGATGAGGAGCAGCGGAGGGAGCTGGAGTGGTTTAGCCTGGAGAAAAGGAGGCTCGGGGAGACTTCATTGCTCTCTACAACCATCTGAAAGGAGTTTGTAGTGAGGCAGGTGTCAGTCTCTTCTCCCAGGTAACAAGCTATATGACAAGAAGAAATGGCCTCAAGTTGCACCAGAGAAGGTTTAGATTGGATACTAGGAAAAATTTCTTCCCTGAAGGGGTTGTCAAGCATGACAACAGGGTGCCCAGGGAAGGTCTGGAGTCACTATCCCTGTAAGTGTTCAAAAAACATGCAGGTGTTGCACTTAGAGACATGGTTTAGTAGTGGACTTGGCACTGCTATGTTAGTGGTTGGACTTGATGATCTTAGGGTTTTTTTCCAACCCAAATGCTTCTTTGATTCTGTGATTTTTCTGCAGTACCACAAGCAGCATTGCTGCAGGGCTACCAGAAAGGCTGGTGTCATCTGGTTTTAAACTCATTGAAAAATAGAAAAGAAAAATTATCTTTTCATCATCTTTTGCTGTGCACTTCTTCTCATTTCACTAAATCCAGTGGCAGATGTGCAAATTAATATTGGCTCAAAACCTTAACAACTGTTTAATTTTTAAGTTTTATCTGTTCTTTCTTTGAAGGTTTTTTCCCATTAAGTATTTTAGCTGAAGCAGCTGTTTCCAGGTACAGTAGTTATTATTTGGGATATAACATTTGATGTGGATTTTGGAGACAGTCACATCTGGGCTGCAGAAAGGAACATGTGGCTCTTTGATGGTGGGGAAAGCAACAGGCTCTTATGGGGTTTTGTGTAGCACAGAGAGCCACACCCTGGTACCAACCCGAACAGCCACAATGCTGAGGTGTTTCTGAAGGGCTGGAAATGGGAATTCACTTACCCTGGGCTACAGGAGAGAGGAAGAGCTCCTCTGTGGCTCCTTCACCACGACCCTGGGAAACTCACCTGTGCTCTGAGTACAACCTGTGGGATCTGTCTCTTTCTCCCTGGGAAAGATGATGCCTGTGATTTCAATACACTCTATACCTTTAGCATCCACCTGGTGTTATATGCTGTCTTTTTAAAACCCAGCCTTTCAGGGTGAGAGCTGTATTTATTATGAATAACACTTGGCACAACAGAGTTTATCCTGTCTCACCACCAGCAGCTGCCACTGTGTCATGGTGATAAAGACATTGCTGTTCTCTAAGACATAACAGCCAGTGAATTGTTTTAATTCTTTATATTCCATGTATCCCAGCAGAGCTGTGCAGAGGTCTGCAGACTTCTTTCCCCCTCACAGTTCCCCTGCAACCAGTGGGATGATGGTCCTGCAGGGCTGAGCAGACTTCAGCACAGGTAAGGTCGTGGTTATGAAAGTATTCACGTATTTTGATATGCAAAGATTTGCTGTGGGGGTAAGCAGGTAATTGTGGCAAATGCTTTCAAAGTGGAATCTTGGAAACTGCCAAGCTGACCCAAAAAAGGAGTGAGATTAAATAAGGAAGTGTTTTGTAACAGCTTCATACATGACCAGAGAGGTGACATGCTTTTAGGGACAGTCACATTTTTGTCAGGTCTGATGAGGCTTCTATCTCTTCAAAACTGAAATAACACCAAAATAGGAAGATATCTAAAAGAAAGGGTGACCTCATTGCTTTGCATGCAAATCTTTTGCTGCATGCACAAAATTGCAGTGTAAATCCTTCCCCAGAATGATCCTGATTTATACTGGTGGGTGAGTGAAGGGAGTCAGGCCTGACACTGGATTGTTGAGGTGCATTGCTTTCACTTCATTCAGACAGAGAGTGTTTCAGAGTGCTTACAATAAAAAGCTAGTGCTCTGATTTACTACCTCACACATCATGGAGAAACCTGGGATGACTATTGTAAAGGATTTGGTCCTCTGCCGCAGGCCTCGTCACTGTTTCTTCATATTTCTTCTCAAAGGGTTATGGGAACTACTTTGCAGAGTAAAAAACCAACCAACCAACCAAAAAAAAAAAAAAAAAAACCACCAAAAAAGCCCACCGAACCTGCAGTAAATATTAATGTTGCAATGTTTTTAAACAGCACCTAATTGTTAAAAAGTCCATCCAGAGTAGATGTCAAGTAGGTATAGATCCATATTTTTTCCATGTTAAGAAGTTAAAAGAATTGAGAAAGAATTGAGAGATCACTATATCTTCATTTCTGCCCATCTGCATTCGACACAGTGATTTCTGCTTGTAGATACCTGCACAAGTTACAGCAGTTCCAGTTTTAGACAAGCAGAGCCTGATGAGTTGAGTGTGAGATTGCAAAGCTGGTTGTTAAAGCTTAAAAGTAATTGGCCAGATTTTTCTGCTGGTGCAATTTATTCCAGCTCTACCAAAGTTATATCATCTTCAGCACATCAAATGAATTATATTCCCCTGAAACATTAGTATACAAATCTCTATGAATCATTAAAATTTTGGACAAAAAGGTTTACCATAGGGAAAAAGGCATGGAGTTAAGAAACCGAGGAATTGTCATAAAGTATTGTATTTGCACCTTCATCTACAAACAACCAGAAATAACTTTACTAATAGAAATAACCTTTATCTGTGTGGAGAAAGGATACCTTACCATTTCCACCTGGCTTGTGTGACCAGTCATTAGCCAATGTGTGTCATTTCATCTCTAAGTTTTGCTCCCTTTTACGTTTGGCTTTTCTGAGGAGCAGAATCTCCTGCAACCACTCAGATTGAATTGCAAAGCATGGCAGCACAGTCATGTTGACTGGAATGACCTCTGCTTTGAAAGGGAAGGAGGTAATTGGGTTTCCAAATTCAATGCTGCATCTGACATCAATCAGCTGTCAAATTTCATTAACTCTCACACCCTGGGTTCCAAGAAGATTGACTGTACATGTCTTTATGGTTGGGAAAGCACTGAAACTCTGACAAGCTTTGATAACTGAAGTTGCTTGAGAGAATGTGCTTAATAAATGCTGGCTCACTTTTCTGTATGGCCCAGAATTCTTCAAGCAAAGGCTATTATCCAAAGTTATAATTATGCATAAATGTATGAAAATATATATGTCTATATAGCGAGAATTATTTATTGCACTCTAGATAGATTTTATATATATGTGTGTATATATATTATGTATGTACATAAATACAGGTCTGTATATCCACTTTTTAGAAAAAATCCATTCCAATACAACCCAAAGACAATAAAAATTCCCCTGAAAGAGAAGTGTGTGTAACTTGCCAGAGGAATGGATCCATGACACTGATTGCTTTGTGGAGCAACAATATTCTGGTGTTCCTGCTTCAGGACACAGAAAGATTCAGAGGCAGAGACATATTAAAGACACGCTAAAAATGCTCTTGAGTTTAAAAGCATACTTTACAGGTGGGTAAAAATGCACAAAGCCAGTTGCTGTCATTCTAAAGAGAAAATCTTTCCACTTTTAAGTCTTGAAGCAGTGTAGGGGAACTAATTGGAGCATATGCAAAAATTACTCCGATGTGTCAGCATTTCCTACTTTCTATATCCTTTTTTTTGCACACAATGGCTTAAAAAAACCCTTCTTGAGGTATTTTACCTGGGGTCAGCAAAGAGCCTTGAGAGATTTGTCCATAATGAAAAGAGCAGTAATGGTGGCTCTAATGTGGCACTTGCTGTGGTGTCTTTCTAAGCTGTGCTGAACAGTGCCACACATCTGTCACAATGAAGCAGATTACTGGGTCTTCTCCCATGCTCCAGGTTTGAGGATGATCTCTGCTCAAAATGTTAACATAGCAAGGTCTTCTACGAATAGGAAAGCCTTCCTCAGGTTTCTTATTAATAATTCTTTCAATGTAACTCCTATTTCCATGATAGATGCAAGACTTTTTGCATGTTGCATACATGAAATGTATTTTCTAGACAAACAGTTTCTTTGCACTGTAATTCCTGGGCCAAGATACCTTGGGCCAGGAGTAAAATAATTCAGGATTTAGGAACGGGATCACTAATGGCAACTTCAGAATCTGGATTGGTTTCCATTTTTCTAACAGTGTAAGTAATCTGCTGTCATGGACCTGAAGATTTCTCTATTTTTTCAAAGCAGGTAATTGGAACCAAAATTTAGCAAAAGGTATATATTATCACAGAAAAAAAAAAGACAGGATGTTTTCAGGTTCCTACTGCTTCAGTGCTGCTATCCAAATACAGGCAGCTCTGTTCTTGGAAGAGTGCTGGGCTCCAGCATGAGATACTTAGTGTTTACACTGGACATCTGTTGTCCTCAAAGGACTGCTAAAGTTCTGGGTGTGGAGGTCAGGTGAGAAGAAAATATGGCTTTGAACTTCCTAAAACAAGAACTATCCTGTTAAGGAACCTTAGACACTTTTCATTATCCTTGTTTGACTTGGTGGGAATCTTAAAACTGAAGTATATGTCTGTGGACTTGGTAGCCTACCAAAATTCCCACTGGAAGTAAAAGCAATGAATCCCAGCTTTGTCTGGTGTGATAAATAAGATGACTAGATCTTTTTTGAACATATGACTTCCTATATTTTTTATTACTATCTTATCATATTCTTATCTCCAGAGCTAACGTAACTTGCTATTATACCAACTGCAGTTGTTGGTTGTTCATTCTCCTTCACCTCCCTGAACATCCCACAAGAATCTAAAGTCAAATGGCCTGTCACAGACCTACTTCACATAAGTAGTTGATTGAAACACTAGATCTGTAATTTTTATGAGCTCCATTTGCGTCACCAAAAATCTTAGAAACTCAAGTAGTAGACATTGTATCCTCAGTTGTTTACATGGCAACAGCCCAGAAATCATTTCAGATTATATTTATTTACGTCAATGAGTGCCTTTCCCCCCGCCTCCTGTCATCCATTCTTAACCAAAAGTTGTGATTCTATTTTTGACTCCCTGCTTGTTACTTCTAAGATATTTTGAAGACTCGCGTGAGTACATTTGAAACAATGAATCCAGTTAAAAAACACAGCAAGTAGCATTTTTTCTAATAATTGCTGTACACCTTTCTTCTTTAGCCTTTCAAATGCCAAGATCTTCTTACAAGAAAAAAAAAAGTCTTAATTTGTAAAAAAGCAGCTTTGTGATTAAGATACTCATTATGAATTCCATTCACGTTAGTTGTTTGCAATGGTTTTGTTTTTCCACTTGTTCCTCAGGCAGTAAGAGTAAATTTATGTCTTTGTGACATTGTTGCAATTCTAACTTTGAATGAGACTCGTACTGTATATTGCCTTATAAATACTGACTTACATTAAGTCCCATGTGTGCCTCTCATGTAGAAATGAAATAGACAGTACAGTCATTATTCAACTTAATTTGCAATATTTATTACCCTTGGTAGATATGAATGTATTCGTTACATTCACAATAAATGACCAGAGATATATTGTGTTAGGAAAAACTTGCAAAGAGTAAAAAACACCCTTCCCTTTCTCTCTGTGAAGCCTTTATTTCTACAGTGCCACTATTATGCCCTGTATCTAGATTTAATTTATGTAAGCTGAAGGAGCTCTTGCTCATGCTATAGTGTGAAACAAGGGTAACATTTGTGTAAATGCACTGAAAACAAAAGCAACTGTATGACTTGCCCTGGTGACATTCAGAGAAAAATGCCTACAAGGACCAGCTGTATTGTAAATGTGACATAATCTCGGGTAGTGTAAATGCTGACTTCTCCCTAGAATAAGGAAGAAGCAACAGAGTTTATTATGACTCACAGACAGGTGGTTTGTCTGTGCTGTTGGCTGGGACACCAAAAAAAGTGTAAACATGGCCACAACATCAGTCTGTCAGGTCCTTTATTACCATGAACTGGAAACCACAGGAAAAGCAGGAGCAGCAGTGCAGGGACAATTACATCCCCCCATAAGTAAGCAACTTTCCTAGCGTTTTCATGTTATTGAAAGCTGTGTCCTTGTAGAGGTTAGAGCTAAAATATTTTAATATTTTAAGTTTAGACTGAAAATATCAGATGATGAGATTATGTGTAAAACTTTATATTCAACATTCATAATACACAGACTACTGTGTCTAGTACTAAGCTTCCCAATAAAAGTCAAGAGAAAGAAAATATTATTTTCATTTTAAAGCTGAAAATGGAGTGATAAAGTGACTCACCTGAGGTCCCATGGGAAGTCTGCATTCCTAACTAATCCAATTTCATTGGATACACCAATGAAAACCTCTAATCATGTGCAGTGTCATTGCAATGCACCTGTCCTTAAATTCTTGTCCTTACTGACTACTGAGGTACAATCAGGGCACTTTAAATAGCCTTTCTACTTTCAGCATTTTGAAATGCCTGCCCACTTGTGTATTTTCTCTGAGCTATCCATACTAACTTTTCCCGCATTTCTCTGGAGTAAGCTTAAACTTTATACTTATCCTTTAAAACTCCTTCCTTGCAGTCCAAGGGCAATTATTAGTTATGGACATAGACTTCAGAAGGTGCAGTCCCCTTTGGATGTTTTACACTTGCTAATACATGGTAAAGGTTTTGGCAAAAAGGGTTACTAATTAAATTATATGTAAAGGGGGATGGTTTAAGACCTGACAGAGAAGTTGGATTTGAGATTTTAAGATTGTTTTAAATTAAACATTAATAACTTGGAGGTCAAGAAAGGATGGTAAGAGGGTTTCTGTGTTAAAAACAAAGTAGGAAAAAAGTGTCATTCTTGAAAGAAATATCATAGGATACACTTCATATTCCTGATGTTTCAGTCTCACAGAAATTCATGTTGAAGGAAGTAATTTTATTCAATTCATAAATTCTTATAACAAAAATTTTTGCTTTGCCAATTATCCAGATATTCATTTCACAGGAGATAATGAAGTATGTGGTAAATGTCTCAGCTGATCTTATTTTAACATTTCACCATTCATGTGACAAAATGCCATGCATAAAATGTTGCATCAAGCTTTTTATTGGTGTAAAAAAATGATTCCTCAAAACATTATGCATGCTCATGATAGGAGTCTAAAACCAAAACCCATAAAACATGTTATCAGAGGTTGTGTTTTTCATAAATGGCAGCTGTGCTCTCCTCCCATAATGTCACTGCCAAAGCAAAGTGAGATAATAAAACTCATTTTTCTTTGCCTTATTTTCTTTATAAATGATATGAAAAGAAATCATACATTTATTACCTTATTGAAATGCTTTTTAACATTTGATACTTGCAGAGAACTGCAAAATGTCCTGTCTCCCAGCAGCTTACTGGAGTGAATCTACAGGCTTGTCTGCCTGTCTTTGACTGTGAGACCAGATTATTTGCTTTTAATTCAAAATATGGATATTGTAATTACCTGAGGATACTGTAAATGTGTGTAGTACATTATTGCCTACATCTTGCTCTGAATTGATTATGCAGCATGACTTAAAAAGAAAAGCAAAGCCCCATAATTCAAAGCAGCACAGTCTTACTACACAGTTGCATTTACACAAAAAACTCCCATTGCTTTATTAAAAAAAAAAAAAAATCAGTGTAAAAAAACACCCACTTGAAAATTAGTGAGAAGTGTTTATTAAATCAGCTTGAGAATAGTTAAATAAAGCTATCTTCTCTGACTCTGAATTGCCAATAAGATCTTTGCAGAATGTAGATAAATATGCCCCCCGCTCTCGCTTACCTGACTGCATTTTGGAGCGTATTCAGTGCTGTATCTTCTACTTTTGTGCTATCACATAAAAATAGAAACTTTGCTTAAACTCTCACAAGTCCTGCTTGTTTCTGATGATTTTTTTTTTTTTTTAGTGGGGAACATCCTATAGAGAAACAACTTCCACAGCATTTGTAAGCCTTGGAATTTGTGTGTAATTGCTCTGGAGAAATACCCAACTCCTGCTTCACCATGGCCAAGTGTAAGCACTCAGTGAGCTCACTGTGGAACTCCTCAGAGCTCATTATAGAGATGGCCAAGTTCAGAGCAAGAAATGCTGCTATGTTGATATAGTAAGTATATGTACAAACAACATCTTACACTCACACCTGTGACTTGTTCCTGGTAGCTCTTTACTTTCTCGCTGTTCTCCTTTTCAGCTTTTCTGACCTAGCTTTCTGTCTTTTATTGTCCCATTCTTCTCATTCTTGGAGCAGAATGTGGCTGCATAAAGACTGAATTCTGGATGGGAACTGTGTTAACAACAGTGACAAAGTTATTGCCTGGCTGTCTCAGCAAATGTCTTTTTTGATCTTTATTAACAAACAAATTCACTTAAACTGAGTTTAGTCTGCATTTCCAGTGAGCAGAAGCAGAGGTGTATTGAAGAGGCCATCATGATCTCAGATTGTTGTCTAAGGGATACTTGAGATGTGCACATACATGACATCAAGGATTCATTTTGCTAGTTCAGAAATCTACCCAAAAGCCATCTCAGGACTTTTACAGATTTAAAACAGTGTCAAAGACACAAACAGTTATAAACTACGGTCATCTGGAGAAACCTGACAAAGCTGCTTCAATCTTTAGGAATAAACAGAAATGAACATCAATATTCTCACCACTGCAGCTTGTAATGAATTATCTTTTTCTTTTTTTTTTTTTTTTAATTTTCTGAAGATGGCTTTTTTTTTTAATGGACCAGTTTGATTCATACATTGCAAAGATACTGTCTTGTAAAGAAGCCAGGAATTTCCACAGTTTTCTTATATACTTCAAACTTTAAGAGGAAAAATTTAGAAGTGGTAATCTTTTTCTTGCAATACCTCTATGAAAACCCTTGTGGCAAAACCAGCAGGGCAGCAGAAAATTTATAGAATTGTAGAATGCATTGTAGAATGGTTTGGGTTGGAAGAGACCTTAAAGATCATCTTATTCCAACCCCTCTACCATGGGCAGGGACACCTTCCATTAGACTAGGTTGTTCAAAGCTCCATCCAGCCTGGCCTTGAACACTTGCAAGGGTGGGACATCATCACCTAAGAAGTGATTTTAGAAGACAGATTCCTGAATTTTGAAGGCTCGTTTTTGGTAGTATTTCACACTTCCTCACTGTGTTTCCTGACATGTGTAATAGCATCGACAGTGGACCAGTTCTTGGACATCACAGGAATTAAATTTTACCCCAGCCTCCAATCCTGAGCCCCTAATTAGACAGCTGAAACAGGGCTTCCCATTTCATCCTGCACAGCCAAACTGCTGGGCCAGTGTCTGTTTTTTAAGAAACTTAACTTCTTTCATTAAGCCTTTTAAATGTAAAATGAACTGGATTTATAAAGCTCCCATAAGTTGCAACTCTGGGTTGAATATCTTGTGTTACATCATTATTGCTATGGCATTGAAACAGCCTAGGGCAAGATTGTAAGGCAGCACTCCTAGTGAGCCCTCGTAAAGATGAGATGTTCATCTCATCTGGCAATTGCTGAGAACAACAAAAAAAAGATAAATTATTTTTAATGGCACCTGGAAATGCTGCTCACTAACAATAGATGTAATTCCCCTCTCATGCCTCCCTTCTGCAACATCCTCAGCAGCAACCTCGGGGTGGAGCAGCCTTTGCAGTACAGTTGGGATAATGTTGGCAGAATAAATCCTGGCATTTGCTTTCCCTTTCAGGAATGAGTATGCTTTGTTTATCTGAGCTGTGTATTGGGACTATTTGGAGAATGTCTTAAAACTTCCAAGAGAGACCTTTCCCACCTAAACCAATCATAATAAAGCAACTGTAAAATTTAATTTCTGCTGAAGGAGTGAGTTATCTTTTACTTTACTACACCAGTAAAATGGATGCTAAACATATGTGGGAAGATCACAGCTGGAACTGAAGGAAGGTTTTTTAATCACTTGAGTCTGAAAAAAATGGAAGTAGAGTATCCATTTGTGGATAAAGGCATTGATGTTTTTATCCTTTCTATGGGGTTTTTGTGTGTTGTGTTTCTCTGAACTTCAGCACTATAGCTTTATGTTATTGTTGTACAAGTGTATATCTATAAACCAAACACGGACTGAGGTTTTTAATGCAGGCTTAGGCACAAGGTGCTACATAAATGACATAAACCTGAGAGAGAATGAAATCCAAAGTTAATTCCACTGCAACTAGACATGTTCTACTCTCCTGCAGCTGGTGAGTCTCCAAGTCTGTGCACCAAAACCTTTCACTGCTCCTGCACCAAGAGCAGTTCTCACCAAAGATTTGTGAATTGTGCCTCCAAATGGCTCTGCCTGCTCGGACCTTCTCCACAGAGATCCTGTTCCCATGGTAGTTGGGGACGGTGTATTTTAAGACCCCTTCCCTTAAGAAATGATTCTGGTATTACAATTCATACCTGGAGTTTGGTGTAACTAAGCTCCTTGCTGCCAATAGAATAGGAGAGTGACTAAGACATCGTCTATTGAAATACCCCCAACATAACAGATGGCTGCCTGGGCCATGCAAGTATGTCAGACCAGGCAGGGAAGGTGAAAATCATTTTGGAGTTGATTGATCTGAATAGTTAGTCAAGAGACAGCAGTGAAAAGATGATAAGGAGCAAGAAGATTTCAGACTTAATCAGCCTGAAGGTATCAAGCTTCATACCACTAAAAATGCAATATTTAGTGATTCACTCTTAGATCTGTACTGAACTAGTAACTAAACTAATCTATAGATATTTTTGAGCTGTCCAACATTGGAAAAAATAGCAACAAATGCACAATCTGTGTGTAGGAAAAGATAAAATTTAAAAGAGGACTCTGATTTATAATATTCCAGGCATTTTTGACTGATGAGGGAAGACCATAGGCAGGCAGTGGCAGGAGAAAATTATGCTGAAAGCATGATGGATTTATTGAGGTCCACTACAATGAAAAGAGTATACAACAAAATTAGTTATGAAAAGAAACATTCATAAATGTTTTCATTATCGACTTTGGATAAGTTCCTCTGACGTAGAAAAAGCAAAGGGAAAAAAATTATCTTTTCAGGAACATTTGAGAGGACATATAAAAAGAACAAGCATGTCCTTCAGGAATGCGGGTTCTTAGCTGAAAAGAGCAAATGGGAAGGGATTTTCCTAAAATACCCTTTGTAAAAATTGGTTGGATTCAAGAAATTTGTTAATATTTTGTGTGGGAAGGAGGAGAATTAATAAGGTTTCAACTTCTTCCACAAAGACTTAGTAATCAAAGGTCATTAGACTATATATCTTACAGTAATTAATGTGAAATGAGAGCAATTAGTGATCCTTCATTAATGAGTCTGTTAGATTAGATTAGTCAGCTTCTATTTTTGTCAGGTGCTATTTAACATGCTTTAAGAAAGACTTTTTAATTTTTTTTTTTCAGACTTCAATCTTCATAAAAATTCTGTCTGGGAAAGATTTGGAAGTTGGAATTGCTGATCAAGTTTCCGAGGCTTTTAAAGTGACATGTTTATTACTGACTTTGTTGGAGCAGATTATTTTAATTATTTTAATTTAATTATTTTTATTTTTGCTAGTTGCTAAGGTTCAAAGACAGTCAGGTAGCCACATGTCAACAAATCAATGCGTGTTCAATTTCCTCTTCTGCCTTTCAGATTTTTGCTTCCACTGTTAAGTATCAGCTGAGAAAAGAACTTCAAAACCCCCACTCAAAGACATTCCTACTCCAAGGCTATTTTTGAAATGTTACTCTGAGAGACACTTTGTGAATTGTTGTTATATGGATTCTGTGCTTGCTCTTGGTGAGAAAGGCATGTGCCATGAGAGTTCACTGATCTGCTTGTGAACTTCACCAGGTCATTCACAATGCTCTGCTCAGTGTTCTCCAGCTGCTTCCTACGTCCTACCTGCTGCACTTGGTGTTGTGAGGATTAGGCAGTCTTTGAAAAGATTTATCAGAATGTTTGTAAAGGACATCAGACTCCTCAGATGAAAAATTAAATACAAGTGAAAATTGTAATTATCACAATTCCAAGCTATTTAGTATAAATACACACAGTTAAAACAAGTTACTCATTAACTGACTGTTTTCATGTTTACATCATCTGGATATTCAGTTGCTTTTCCCATTATTGGCAGCAAAATTGAAGTTGGGTCTCTACTGTGAGACTTGACCCTTTCATCTCAGGTGATGTGAAAGGTCTTTTTCAAAAAATCAGAAAAGCTGAACTTGCATATTTATTAGTGGTAATAATTTACTAAACCAGGTGCTAATTTTTTCCATTATCATCTTGCTCTGCATAGTTCACATTGTGAAATTCTGCTGATACCTCCCTCTCTTCCTGAGTGCAAGGCAGATGCAGACTCTGCATAGAAAAAAATCTATAGGAAACTCCTATTTCATTCAAATTTTGCTGATAATTAGATCACAGCCTGTATGCGAGGACTGGTAAATTTCCCACAGTGCTTTTAATCCTGATTACTCATGGCAAAAACGTGCATGAAAGCTTTGTTTCCAAAAATGCTGCCATAGATGGCATTGCTGTGATGAGCCAAGAGCATAACCAAAGCTGTACACCAGGTGAACACTGACATGTTTAAGCTTCACTATTCAATAAAATACAATAGTCAAAGCTTTCTTTTCATTCAGCCAATTAAGCTCAAGCACGTATTTGTTTTGTTAACTCAGGGACCAAATAGCCTCCATTCTTAATAGCAAACTGAGCAATTGCACCCCGTATTTCCAGCAACAGAAGTTGTGTGTTTATGAACAAAAGATCAATGATTAGGTGAAAACCACTGGGAAAATACACCGCTTTTATTGATCCAAGAGTAACGTCAGGGTTAAAACAGAGAAATTTGAAAGCAGTAAAGTATTAAAGATTTGGAATTGACAAGATGAAGCAAAATGTCCAGTGTAATGCACTGCTGACAGGGATGTTGCTCCAATCGAAGATATATGTACCAAGAAATCCTCCAAGGAATGTCCCAATTAAGTCCTTACTCATTCTGCAGTAAGACTTGCTCCAAAGAGGTATTGAATGTCAGGAGGTAGCTGGACAAAGGGGAACAGTAATATTGTACAACATGAGAAACAAGTGAGCTCAAGGCTGAAAATGCTAAGCCTGTAAGAATTGTTGTTTGATAAAAATACTGCTTCTATAGCCCAGAAAATCTGTGAATAAAAACAAGTCTAAGGTTGGAGTCAACAGTTGATTACGTACTTTTAAGATATTGTCTTACAAACTCTATCAGTTTAAATGTCAGAAGGCATTACAAGCCCCTCAGAAATATGACTTTTTAATTTCCCAGAGGTCTGAGATACTTTCATTGAAAAGGAATTGTAATATTGAAATCATGCAAAGTCTTTAAGGCCTGCTCTATTAGGTTTTACAATAGGTTTTCTTTATTTTTCATTCCATCTTTTTCTATAGACTTTACATAAGATATAATGTATCAAACCACCAGATATAATGGGAAAAGGTGTCAAGTGTACTACTACAGCTGCTAGATTTGGAATTCATCTGAACTCTTTGTTCTGCAATAATCTACAATGCTCACACTTCAAAGATGTTATTCTTTTTATTCCTAAATACTATGAGTTCTGACTTTTTATATCAGTTTAAAATTGCTATGAAACTATTTGTTTTAAACTCATGTATTTATCTTCTACATGCAGTATGAATAGGAAACAGATATTTACCCTTGTTTCTTCCTGTATTGATGTTGCACTTTTTGCTTAGTTATTTTCTGATTATTGTTAGTAATGATATTTGTAATAGCACAAGTTGCAGTATGGAAATGTTTCTTGCCGGGATGATAAATTTCAATCCACAAAATTCTACACAGTATATTTTGCAATAGCAGACTTTATGAGGTGAAGAGGAGTTCTTTCCTTGGAAAAAAAAAAAAATAATTTTAGGTCTCTTTCTTGCCCCATTTCCTAGGCAATACAATCAGAACCACACAATATTTGGAGAGCAACTCTGTAAGAAGGAGAGGTTTTGTTGATGCTTAGGAAAAAACAAACAAACAGAACCAAACAGAAGTGAACATCTGAAATAATTCTGTCCAAAATAGCATTACAGCTTATTTTCCAACACTCTTCACTGGGTCAGGTAACCAGTGAATTCTTAATTTCCTTAATGACTATATGATTATCACCAATTCTTGCATAAAGAGGTAAAACTCTGAAGACATTAAATAATCTCTTTCAACTCAAGGTTGAGACAGGTGGAACAGGTAAGAAATGAGAGCAATTCTACTTTTTATCATCTGATAAAGGCAGGTATTAAAAAAAAAAAAAAGAAACAAAACAAAAAACCTGTTCTGTTTGAGCTCCCCAGGTGCTGATGCTTGGCCTTGAATCATCCATGAGAATGACCTCCTAACTCCCCTGCAGCAGATACATTTTCTACATTTTGGAAAGCCTGTTTTACTCAAAGTTGTTAAAATGTTTGATCCGTAAGAATTCTTCATTCATCTTATTTGAATGAAGCTCATAGAAATCCAGCCAGGACATTTCCAAAGCACTCCCCACCTAATCGTGGCCCAGGCAGCCTCCTCTCAGCTCTGAATTGCTTGGCTACATCATGTTGTGTGTATAAACAGATGTCCTGTAAGTTGTGTAAACCTGCAATCATGGAAATAAAAATGCAAAAATCAAACCTTTGAGCATTCCAGTTGCTGATCATGTCTAGCTCTGCCCAGCATGGAGCAGGTTCTTATGTCTACATGGGTCTTCAATTAATATTTAATATTAATTATGCTAATAATAGAAAGCGTGTAATGCAAGTCATCATTATATTCTGTTACTGAAATAAAAGTTGTAAAATGTTTCACTCTTATTCCTGAAACATTTTATTGTAGATAATATTTGCTCTTTGATTTGCCTCTTCAGTCTAGTTATACACAAACAGAACACTACTAAAATGCAAAGAAAAAAAAAAGAAAAAAAGAAAAAAAGAAAAAAAGGAAAAAGAAAAAAGAAAAAAGAAAAAAAAGAAAAAAGAAAAAAGGAAAAAAAAAGAAAAAAAAAATTTGATGCAAATTTTCCCTTTGTTGCAGTAACAAATTCCTCTCTAAAAAAACGCTTTCATGCTTGTGCCAGAAGACAACTGAATGATGTGTAATTCCTAGACAAAATGTCTTTCTTTGCTTCATTCACTTTTGAAAAATTAAACAAATAATTCTTGACATTTTCCAGATATTGGTTTGCTTTGCACTTACCTGGGATGTTCCTCCTGCAGAGACATCCTTCTCAAAAGCCACAGGGCCTTTAAATACTGTAACAAACCCAGTGGTCTGATAAGCAGGTGGATTGTAGCATGTCTGTCACAGTCTATCTCACAGCGCTTTCTTGAGACACACAGGGCCAACATTGAATTTTAAATCCCTAAATCCAAACAACCCCATGATATAATCCCTTCCATAAACAGCTCAAAAAATCTTTTAAAAGTAGAACTCGTTTACTTTTACTCAAATGGGAAGACTGTGTCAGTGTTGCTGCTTTGATCTTTAGGTGAGTTGTTTTGGTTTTGTTGTTCTTTTTTTCTTTTCTTTTTTTTTTTTTCCCAATTTCCAGATTAAATATAATTAGAATTTTATTTTCTTTCATTTACCTGAATGGGGTTTTTTTCAGGGTTGGGTGTTCTCCCCTCACCCTCCCTTAATATTTATGTTAGGTTCTTTTGTGTGGACAATAATCACATCCTTTTTCAATCTGAATTTTCCCGAGCTAAACAAATGGAAGGAGGCAATTTGGTCTCCCATTTTTAGGTGAGCTCTTCATCCCTCAGATCACTCTGATATTTTTTTCTGTACATTTTCCTCTGAAAATGCACATTTACTCCCAGACTATGTTAAGAAGACATACCTGTATTCGTCTCTTCACCACACTGACACTCATGGCTGATGCAGTTGAGGTTCTAGTCATGCCATAATCTGCTAATACTGCAGACATTCCTTGTGCTACTCTTCCCAGATCTTTATCACTTTTGTCATTTCCAACTGATAAGACCCATTTTACAACAAAATGTGTACTGTTGAACACCATGTGCTGGAACTGGCATTTCATTCCCCAGCTCTGTGCTGTCATTCCCAGGGCTGTGCAGTCAGTATAGCACAGTGATTAGCATCAGTATTGACAATGCCTCCCGCTTTTGTGCCATCAGCAAATCTCAGACTCCTATTGTTGTGCTGATGAAGTAAATGCAGGTTAAGGAAAGGCATAATATAACCAGGTCATCATGGAAACAGTCCGTGGCAAATTCACTTCCAACATTTCCTCTCATCTGCTACTTTCCCTTAGACACTTAATCTTTTGCTATTCTTTGTATTCCTTTTATTTTTCAATTAGCTCCCATTTATAAGCTGTCATGTCAAATTGCATCAAATGCCCTATGAAATTCAGATGCAGGTGAGTTACTGTATGTCCATCAGACAGTTAACATAATGAAAATGACTTTGGTTCATCCAGCTGTAGACTTCTTTTTGTATAGTCCTGTTGCTTTTGCTTCTGTTTGTCATTTACCTTTAATTCTTCTTTCAGAGTAATGGATCAAAGTCAGACTGATAGACCAAGGTCAGAAGTGATTTCCTGAACCTCTTTCCTCACTCATCCCTCTTCTGAAATGCAGGTGCTTTATTTGCTGATTTTGATTTTACAGTGCCACTCTAGTGGCTGTACATCTGTTATAGAAATGTAACAGCAGGACCATGGCCCCCCTGACTCTCCAGTCCTGCAGAAGGGCAGGAATGGGAATGTTATCCTTTGTCTGCAGCTCTTGCACTGCTCCAGAGTTCCTTTTTCCACCTTTACTGATCACCGGCTCTGCTGTTTGTGTGATGGAAGTCTCAAAGTTATGAGGATGTCAGTGCAAACTCAGTACAAATCTTCAACAGCTCTGTACAAACCTGAAGGAAAATCCACTGATTTCAATAATATCACTCAGGTGTCTGCAGGTTAATGGTGCTTAAGAGCTTTCCTGGACAGGGGCCTAAGGAAGTCACACGTTGTCTTTGTGTGGCCTCATTATCGATGCCACTCTCTCAGCCCTGAACGTGCCTTGTCAGTGCTGCTGCAACTGTGAGCACCCCCTTGATCTCAGATATTTCTTTTGCCTCCAGTGTTTCAGCTTCCTTGAGCAGTCACCAACAGCCCCAGCCCATGTGCTGGCACCCAAACAGGCAGAGTCTATGACATGAAAATTAATTTTTTCATGTTAAAATAAGTAAAATATTTCTACAGAGCTATCCATTCCTCTGAAGAGTTATCTTTGTCTTTATGCATTCATTGGAAGAAGATGTTTCACCATTTTCTTAGTGATTTATTTCTGTGAATCTTGTCTGATTAAACACTCTAAGATTTATTCCTTCAATAATATATTCCATGTAGAATTTTAATTGTAGAACAGTGGGAAGAGAGCTGGAACAGAATAAAAACATATGGATGTAATTCAATTTTCATACCCATTTCAAGACTTTTTACCTTTGGGGGCAAGTGTGTTTGGGGATGGTAAGGGGAATACAAGCTGTAAATTCTACTTGAATGATCAGTGATAAAAATAAATGATCTTTTTAAAAATTTACAATTAAGCAATGAAATGCTGAATGACCACATTAGTCTCACAATAGGTGCCATGAGGTACATATATAAGGGAGTAGTGACAGAGCAGCAAAAAACTAATTTTAGTCAAAGAACATTCTCCATTATCTCTAAAAAATACGGTGGTTTATGGCATACTTTTTGGATTCATCTTCCTGCAAATGGAGCTTTGAAATCAATACATATTACCAACAGAGATCTTTTCTAACAGCACAGTTGTAGAAATCTGAAGAAATTACAGGGCATTGTTGTCAGGATTTGCCCATCTTGAGATATTTACAAATTTTTCATAAAAAGTATTTCTTAAAGGTTCATTTTAAAAGTGTGATGAAACCCTTTCATACTGGATAAGGTTCTTCTGAGATAGTAGTGTATCACACAGGGTAAACCATTAAAGAGAGGCATTTTGGGATGATGTGTAGAGATCTGCAAATCTCATGGCTTCTTGCCTTCCTTCCACCTGGAAACTTCAGTGCATTTATTTTTTGCTGGGTGAAGCTTACTATAAATAATTCTTGGTATTTTTATTACTAAAGCATTTGGAGTCCTTAGGCATGGTCTAAATCCCTGGGCTGCTTGGTGATGTGGAGAGCAGAGTAAAAAGTTGAACCACAACATAAAAAAGTGCTGTACCATTGATCAACTTGCCAGCTCTACCACCCCAGCAGCCCAAAGGCTAATTCTTTGGATTCTCAGCGAAAGGGAGTTTCAAAGAAAACCTGCTGGGGTGAGGTGTGATGCTGAAGCCATGAGGTGGATGCTCCACAGAAAAGACAGTGACTCTCTCATCACAGGATGCTGCGAGGGAAAGCATCCTTCCCCAGCAGGTATGATGAGTAAGAGTGTGAAAATGTGAAGTTTTTGAAAGTGGGAGCTATATTTGAAGTAATGGCCATTGGGGAATTGTTAGGGTCAAACCTGTCAAGAGAAGAAAGTATTTGAAGAGGCCAAAGCCAAGTGCTGTTTGAAACAAGATGCTAAACTGCAAGTCTAGACAAGAATATTCATCTCTATTGAGAACCAAGCAGTATAAATTGCAGCACAGTTGTAATCTCAGTCTCCATGAAAGAGAAAATACTCATTGTGTTGCAAAGAGAATGTTTGTGTTTGTATCCAGCTAGTGCTTAAAACTGGTACAAGTGAGGCAAACCTTTCCAACTCTGATGTTGTGTCTGAGCCAGGATAATGCATTGACTCGCTTCTTTTGATCTGACATAATGTTAAGAACCCAGCAAAGAATATGGCAGAATGTTTCATAAGTTAGATTTTGTAACAGGAAAGAATGGTTCTTTTTCACATTTTTCTTTTATTTTTCACTTAGAAAGATTCCTCTCTCAATCTGGTTTCCTTTATATTTCAACTTTTCCATCTGTTAAGTGGCAGAGAAAACACTTACTATTTATGTTAAGAGGCAATTGTAGGTCTGCTAAATAGTTTGAGAATGAGCAGTACCAGGGATCTGATTTTCAGGCATAGCCAATACCTCTGATGCCAAATGGCTTTTATACAACCAGGAGCCATTGAACACTAAATATAGAGATCTTTAAGTGTTGGGGTTTTTTTCCCCCTGTGTTAATATCTGTAGATGAAAAGTGGATAATTTTAATTTTATAATTTTAAGTTGCTTCCCATATCTTTTAGCCATATAGCAGTTTTCAAACTCCTCATCTGAGTTACAGACATGTGAACCAAGACCAGCCTCCATCCCAAGCATTAGCACTTGTTCCTGCACTTTAATCTTGGGCTTTTGGCATTTTACCAGTGTCTTCACAGGTATCATATCTCCATTCATAATTAATAAGCAAATAATTCATACAGCGTTGTCAGTGGGTAGTATTATTATATTGTACATGATAAGCTTAAAACAAAATAGACAAAGACTAATCCTTGCTAGTATCTTAGGAGATTTTGCACATGACAAGCAGGCTGGAAGATACCTGAACATTACTTTTATGGAAAAGATGAAAGTGTTTCCACAGCATATTGATCTGTACATGAACATGAATGATTAATATCCTTTTTAGGTCCAGTTTTAGCTGGACTTTTTTAGATAACAGCCAAGAAGCAATCTATGATCTCATATGCCATATCTCTTTATACATCAAGAGATAGCTATATATATATATTTATATATTTGTCTTTATAATTTGTAATATCCTACATTATAAATCAAGGCTTGACAAAAAAAAAAAAAAAAAGCATAGAAATGCCAGATTTCTAATGTATATTTTTTAGTATCTATTAATTCTTATTTTTGTTTTTGATTGAGATTCACTTGACATATAATGTCATTTCCCAAATTTTCCTCTGTATTGAAAAACTGTCAGAGCTACTTGAGATGAATCATAGAAAGAATGCCAGGTCCCCATTACTCTGCTTAAAAGATGCCCCTATTAAGGCATTATTTTTTTTTTTTTTTAAATTTTTTTGCTACTCCTATAAGGCAAAATAAATAAAAAGTAGACTTGAAGTTGATTAGGAAGTTGAAATGGGAAAAATGGAGAAAAATGATGAGTAATTCTTGTAAAACTGCAAGGACTTGTCTCAGTGTCTTAACTGAGCATTGGATATGAGCATCATATTTATGGTGAGAAGGAAGAGTAAAATCAGCACATCTCAAACAGCCACATTAAAATTGATATATTAAGGAATGCAAATTGCTACATTAATCATCTGTTTTGGAAATTTTCATGGAACTAAGTATTTATTTCTTCATACTGTATTGTCCAAGGATATCCAAAGGTATCTTCCCTTTTCCCTATGCTATCATTTCTGACAAATGAACCTGATTATCTCAACAGAATAATTCTGCTTTCATTCCCACACACTCTAGATTGCTTTTAATGTTTAGATTACATTTCCAGTCTAATACCTAGAAAAATAAGAACCGTTTTGAGAAGCTTTCAAAATAAGTTTGAAGTCTCATAACCAACTCAAATTGCAAAGAATGAGTTGGGTTATTTTTTAAGGAATGACGCTTAGCAACTGAATAATACTTAGTTGTCCCAAATCTTGGACACAATTATCCATCCTGCTTCATATTAGTGCTGCAAAAATGTTATGTCAAAATTATTGGAAATATGTAATCTGAGTATTTTGATATATCAGCCTGAAACATTACTTGACTGTCACATCTTTCGTGAAGCTGTCGTTTTTGTGTAGCACTGAAATTTCCATTGCAATAATCCACTGTGATCGGGTAACCAAAGACAAGTAAATATAGACCTGATACTGACTGAGGAAAGCCTGCTCAGTAAAGTGAGAGCTGGCTCAGACAAGAGGAATTGGCTTCTCTTCAACTGCTTCAGTTTGGCCTCATGACAGAAGAAATTGGGTTGCTTGGATGTAAGAAGGTCTGGGACAATTGCAATGCTCATATTGTAAAGAGGAAATCACTGCCTGCCTTTTCTGATGCTGAAGACCGAGCCCTTACCCACCAAAATGCTTCAAGGCTGCTGGCTTGCTGGGGTCTTTGGGAGACACAAAATTGATCTTATTTGTGGTGATATCATCCATGCTCACTGTACCTACAATCTCAAATGGGAACTAATCTCTTCTCTCATGATTGTGTGTCATGCACTGGAATAAACCTGGTGTGAAGTGAGGCAGGTGACAGCTTAATGACAGTACAACAGATAGAGCTGTGGATACACCCAGCTTAAACTGTTGGGACTTTTTAATCACAGGTGCCTGAATCTGATTCTTGGAAAATGAAATAAAATTTCTTCCCCACCACCACTGATCAGTTTAAGAACAAGATAAGGCATGAACTACTTGTATTTTCTTCAAGGATTTTTGTCAAATCAAACAGTTTAAGCTGGGCTCTGCATATCTAACTTCTGTCTATCTATTTATCTATCTAGCTGTCAGTCTATCTATATGAGTTCTTTAGCCTGTTTCGTAAAGCAAGAAGGTTGATATTTGTTGGACAAACAAATACAATAATTCATGAGCCCTAGTTTTTACATAAGAGGTTTCTCCTAGAGATCCTTATATGAGGTGAAACCCAGCCACAAACTTCACAATGTGAAGTAAACAGACTTCACAGAAGTGACTGTCTTGCCCTCCTTGTGATCCTTTAGTTGGAAATGTAAATCCACTGGGATTATATAATTTTATAGCTCAGAAATTAATGTGCCACATTTCATTAGGGCCTGTGGCTGCTTCACTGCAGAATATTTTCTCTTCTTCATTACCTTTGTCGCTTGGAGTTGAAAGTCCAAAATGGACCAACCTGGGATAAGGCTACAGCACAATATCATCTGACAAACAGCTTAATAAATGTCATGAAGACAGAACATACAGCCTGTCCCTAAATAGCCTTTCACCAGATGCCAACAGAACTATCTGCATCTGCCTGATTATAGAAAACTGTAATGATTTTCTTGTCATGTACCTTTCCTTCACTGAGCTGAACTATGGCTGCTTGCATGCTGTGGAATTGTTCTCATATTAGTAACTAAAGCTGTTGACTTTCCTGGCCTCTGAATGTCACTAACTGTAAACATTACATGTTTCCAGTGGATTTCAAAAATTGCATAGAAAGAGACAACATTCCCGTTGGCTATAAATACAGGAAAAACTCTCCTGAGTAAGTACAGGAGCAAGGTAAAATTTTACTCATCTGAATGCACATACCCATTGTATTCTCATGTAAAGGAACACAGCATATGGACGGGACAAAAACCTGCTGAGTGGGAACAGGAGCATACAATGGATGCAAAGGAACTCTGGAAGTGAATCTCAACTGTAATATTTCAGTAATTATCTCGCAGGAACACTGCAGAGTGCTGGCAGCTTTTTGTAAAGGTTTTGTGTAGACGTTCACCAATTATTAAAAAATAGTATTCAGAAAGACTTGCTGCTATTTTTAATATATCACTAAAGATTACTCATGGTAATTTATTTAGGTTTTCATAATGTTCTCTATCATAAAATACGTACATTAAGGACCCTGTAAGTGCTTTTGGTCCGCATGTAAATTCATGGAGGGATTTCTTGGGCTTGTGCCAACTGACTTCACACACAGTGCAGCCACACTGACATAATTATTCAAATACCTGTACTGGAAACCTTTCCTTTGGCATTTTGTCACTGACTCTGTTTTGATTCATCAACTTAGAGTGTGTCATGGTGATACTGCAGCATTTGTACACCAAGGCTCTGCATCATTTGTGTCAATATTTCTGACAAACATGGGGCTTCTCTCATGCTTGTGAAACATTTTTAAGGTTTCCAATATACTTCAGACTCCTGAGAATAGAACAAAAGTTATTGTTTTTAAATATTTCCCTGTCATACAATCCAACTCTTTGAAAAATCACCTGCCATTGGTCTCCATATGGCAACAACCCACTAATTAAAGACTTACATGTGTTATCCACCTTTATTTAAAATCAAAACTCTCTCTCTTGATGTAATATAGGTAATTATAGTTTCTGTATAGTCCTTTATAAGGAAACAGCTTTTCCAACAGAAGTGTCTCTACCAAGATGTTACTTTCCTGGGACTAATATTATTCCTTTTGTTTTTTCCTCCTACCTTTATTTCTTCTCTTCTTATATTAATAAACTGTCAATTCAGTTCAGAAGTTGAAAAATGTATCTAATTCATCCTTACTCCATGTCCCGAGAGCATTTATTTCTTTCATATGCAAAGGGATCTTTCGCAGTCAATGTCTCCTCTATTTTCTGAGCAATGCTCCTTTTTACTTTGCTGTCAGGCTTGAGAATCTTGTCTGAAAAAGATATAATAAAATAATGATATTTTAGTAATCTGGTGTGAGGAGAGAAATCATATTTGACTTTCCTGTCTGTGCATCAAAGTGGTTCCTCCCCCATACCTCCAACAAAATCAGCAAAAACTGAGCCAGGGTCCCAGCACCCTCCTACTTCTTGAAGGCAGCTGATGAGGGCGTTTGTGCCTTCTTTCTTTCCTCCCTCCATTGTTTTCTCTGTAGTACGTCCTCCTCTGTGAAGAAATTATTTTTACTTGACATGCCCTTTATAAATATTCCCTAAGGACTCTCCACTAAAATTGTCTGGTAGTTTAGACAGCTTCTTCCTGTTGTGATATTTAACCTTCTTACTTGCCTAACTTGGTGGCAAAGTTGTTATTTTCAGCTTATTGGACAAGCTTTTGGGCCTGTCTTCTTTCGCCCTTTTCTCTTTTTCTTTTCTTTTTTTTTTTTTTTTTTTTTCCTATAGAGCCATATTACAGCCTTCATAATTAATTACAGGCATAAATCCTTTCCAGTTCCGACAAATTTCATTATAGAGCTTTTATTTAGCTTCTAATAACTTTGTTTACAAAAACTGATCTGGCTTGAAATTTTCCCAGGTTTATTTTTTGAAGACAAAGGACATTTTAAAGTTCATTCTGAGAAAAGAGAAAGGTTGAAATGGCTCTCCATTTTTAATAAGTATCTGAATTTAAATTGTGCAACTTCAATTCTACTGCTTTTAAAAAGGGTGTCGTTTGGCACAGAAGGTGAATAATGTAATTTAAAATGAGAAATTATGGAATAAATCTGAACATTTTCTGTTAAATGAAGGACAGGCAGGCCATTTATCAGTCTGAATTGCTTTAAAGGTACCTGCTTTGTAATGCTAACTTATTAAATTTGTTGTCTCTCTTCAAACCCCTCACTTTGAGACTTCATAGCTGTCAGTGGTTGGTGAACTGCAGCACTTTGAACTTCTGATCTCATGGTGGACTGGACTCCCTGCACCAGAAATTTTATGTGCAGTTGCGTGGAAGAACACTTTTTTAAGGAAACAAACATTGTATTATTATTATGTTGTTGTTATTTCTTTTCAAATCCAGAATAGTCTGGGCAATATGCCTGAACTGGTGTTTGAGGACTTAATGATTTTTTTTTCCTCTTTGACCAAACAGCCACATATAAAATAAATGTGTGTCAGTTTGCAGACTGTAAGACAAGTAGTGCTAAAGATGCTGAGTGCATGCTGGTTACTTCCTAGAGGAGTGAGTGTAATGTTTTATCTGCATGCAGGGATTCAAAAGTTTGATGATCTGTGAGAATCTTGGCCCAGAATTTTAAAAACTATGCCACTTCAGAAAAACAAATGGCAAACTTTCAGGGTATACTTATTTGTAGCTTTGGTGTTTCACAGTGCAAGGTCACCTTTAAAAGTACAGATACAGCTCTTGTAGCAACTCCCCTCTCTTTCCCCAATTGTGGCCCTTTCCATTGAGGGGAGACTTTGCTGAGGGGTGGGCAAGGTAAGTCAAGCATGAAGATTTGCCCAAGGATCAGGCAGTCCTGAGCATGGATCGACACTACTCACACTGATTCAAAAATGGAGGGGAAAAGGGCACATGTGCAATCCTGCGGAGAGCAATGGGAGTATGAGAAAATATTTCTGTCCAGAACAAAGCTTCCTACTGTGAATGTGTTGTTGTGTGTGTTTGGAAAACCCAATTGTTCTTGTAAAAACAATGAAACAAACTCTATTTTCTGTAGAGTTGCCAGGACTTTAAGAAATGCATTTCAAATATATGGGAAGAAAAGTAATTCCATTGTGTTCTACTTCTTGTGATAATGCAATGCAATAGCTGCAGAAGTGCATGTTTCTTTTTTATATATGCTTTCTTAAAAATGTGCTCATTACCCTAAGTAACAATATTTGCATTAAATGACACATACTTAAGGCTTTAATGTTTAACATGATCTCATGAGATGTTGTACCAGAAGGTAAAATACAGTAAAATAATATTGGTTCTTTTAACAAATCAATTTAAACATGTAGAAACATAAAATAGCCAACTTTATGTTTATGCAAAATACTTACTTTAGCAATCAAAATACAGATACATATGAGATGGAACAATCACATTTCTGGGGGAAAATCCTATCACTGTAGCTAAAAGTAAAATGTCACCGCTATCGTTATTACTGTTTGTACTGTCTGTCATTGCTATCTGACATTGGAGATGGATGGTGAATAAAGTCCAGACAGCAATCTCTGAGGACTGGGACTAGAAAACTCTTATTAAAAGGAAAAAAAAAAAAGAAAAAGAAAAAGTAATCTTCTTTGAGTAGCAACTATACGTGTTACGGAACAGTTCTTTCCACAGAAAAGTTTTCACCAATAGGACAAGAGGAAGGATATGGATGTCCATAGTCCAGCCATATCTGTTGAATTCATTGGACTGTCAAAGTACAGGGTTGAATTGCAGATTATATAAAATGAAAAAAAAAAAAAAAAAAGACAATTTTCAAATTTTCATCTTCTTTTCTCTTTCATATCTGGACTACAGTTCTTCTTCCACCTGTAATGGATAGAGAAGAAGCCTTTATTCTTATGGAAAGGAGTGTCTTGACTTACTTGGTGGTAGGCAACTTAGCTATTGCTTCTAAGCATTCAGGGCTTGTTTGGGAGGAGCATTTTCATCTTGAAACCCAAACTATTTAAAAGGTGTAAAAAACTTTGTTATCTCCCCCAGCTCCTCCATCCCATTCCTCCACAGTATGCTATGAAAGACTAACAGGTAAAATTAATAAAATATAGAAAAAAACCCCTGTCAAATCCCATGGTCTTTCCCTGGAGATTGACCCTGCAGCAGGAGCAATGAGTGACAGATTATGTGTAGGGTGAATCACGCAGAAACTGAATTAAATTCTCCTTGCCAGTTTTCAAAATTCCGTATCAAAAGGCAAAGCAGGGACCGCAGATACAGAGCAAAGCATTCTGTGTATATGTATGTAGACAGTATATACCTACTCGATACATGGAGTTTCCAATTTGCATTGCAACCTTTCTGCATAAATTGTTCTGCACACGAGTTATGTTTTTTTGGGCTTTTTTTCTTGACAGCCAGACTACTAAATGAAGACTGTCTTGGAGTTACTGAAGCCTGCTGAAAGTAGGATATCTGAAATGGCATGGCACAGCATGTCCATGAAATGCAGACAGGCTTCTTGAGATTTCTGCAGCAAATGGACTACTGTAATTACTATTGTCAAAGTTTGCTAGTCTTTACTCATGCTGAACAGTACCATTTTCTGTGACTAGTCACACTGAATTTACACAAGAACTTCTCCAGAATAATATGACAGAAAAGGTGACAAGAAATTTAATAGAGAATTGTGATTACCATACAATAAACCAGAACGTAGTAAAGCTGAAGATACCTCTGTGGTGCACAAGATGTGTAAAGGCATACTGAGGGACTGTTTGCAGCAGGAATTAAAAACTACACCACACACAACTCAAAACAGGGTAAGAAAAACTGTCTTTTGAAGGTTTTATAGTCTGAGTGAATGAAGACAAAAATAATGGAGATGCTTTAGCTGTCAGAGTCTGACAGATATCAGGGAGCTTGCAAGAGGGATGAGTCCTGGGACTCTTCTCAGCAGGAGAGGGAGTTACTCTTAGCTCTGGGATCTGTCATATTTTCCTAGTATTTTCATTTTGAGAACAGGAGAGTCAGCCAGACTCCTATGGAAGGATCTTTAATTGAGAAAGGAAACAAACCCCAGCTTAATTAGTGGAGGTGGAAGTCCAAACAAACACATAAATCTTACCCTATATTTCTGAGTTTTATGCTAAGTAGGTTTGACCTGCCAGTGCTGGGGGGAATAAATAAAGCGACCCATGAGATTAGCCTTTGAGCCATTCTTGTGATCTGATCCTTTCCTGAAAAGCAGCAAATCCTCCACCCCTAAATGAGTTTCTTTTTCATAGAAGAACAGATGGAAATATCAGCTTTAGTTGTACTGTCCGAGGTAGGTTTTTGTCTCCATTTCCAGTAGTATGATAATGCTTCAACATCTTTTTCTATTAAAGCCTACTTGTTAAGGAAAGCTATTTAAACATTTTTAGTAATTGACAAGTCTATTATTTAAATGTGCCAAGACAACAGAAATTTTTCCTAAGCTATGTTGTTCCTACATTTGTATATACCCATAAAGCTATGGAGCAATGTTGAAGCTTTTCCAAGCCCAAACATCCTTTAAAACATCTTCAGAAAGTGAAAGAATGGAAACAAGAGAAGATAAATATAGAAAAAGTGGACTCACAAGAAATATAAAATTTGCCTTTAGCTTTGGATTTCACTTCACTGTTAATAACATATCTCAAGACACTGAGTTAGCCCAGAAAATTTCCTGCACAGTGCTTCTGCACAACAAACCCCACCCTATTCAACAAGTCTCTATATGTGTGTTCAGTCAGAATTTCTGGGAAACTCTCAAGAGGACAGTGAAGGAAAAGAGTCCTTCTGGCTTTTGAGATTCAGAACAAGAAGTAAGAGCTTTTATTAGCTCATAGGGGTTAAAAATATACATATATATATATATATATCCTTATAAATGCCAGTCTAGAAGGATGGCAGAAAGAAGAAAATATTTATAGATCCTGAGGGCTGTAACTTTTTTAAAGATTAATATCTTCTTGGAAAGATATCTTTGGTGACTGCAACAGCTGCTTTGACCATCTGAAGGTCTGTGCTGTGCTTAATGCTAAATAACACTTGAATGACATCTGGAAGCTAAAGTCAATTTGCTTGTTTTCACTTGTCATTGTCAACCCTTCCTTCTTCAGAGTCTGATGCCATTGCCTTGCAGAGGAACAAATGGGCAAAACAACCAGCATGACATGGAAAAGCAGCACTTGTCCTTTGTGAGTATTTTAAATTATTCTTTCAATAGGCCTGGCTGGCAGGAGCAATGGGCATGAACTATTCAGGTGAGGATTTGAGTTCCAAGAAGGCAGAACATCTTTTACTTTCACTGGTTTCCTCACTGCACTGAGGATTTTTCTATATGCATGGAAAAGGCAGTCATTTATCCTTGACTGAGAACCACTGATACATCTTAACAATGGAATTAGCTATTCACTGCATTACAGTGACTTGCTTTCTGTAATTTGACATTAATATGCTTCTACCTGAACAGTGCAAAATGTGAATTAAATTGCCACAGGGAAAAATGATGAACCTATTCTCTGATTTAATCTAAAAGCAGACAGTTATAGTCTCTTTCCTCATAATAATGTTCTTCCCTCTCCTCCCAACAATTTTACTTTAACTTCTCTAAGTTTTCTTTTCAATTCATAGAAAAGGGCAGCATGCAATGTGACCTTCTTTTGTCCACTTTTTAATTTCTAAAATATAAATATTTAAATTAAATATTTAAACAAATAATATAAGCTTATATCTAAAATTATACAATTATATAATTGAGATATTTTGTTATGTAAAATCATAGAATTATTAAGGTTGGAAAAGCATTGCAAGATCATCAAGTCCAACAGTTAACCCACCACTGTCAAGTCCACCACTAAACCATGTGATTAAGCACCAAAGCTCCATGTTTTTGAACACTCTGAGGGATAGTGATTCCACCACCTCCCTATAGACATACATTGAATTTAAAATTATTATAAAACATAATTTCATAATTAGAATTTAAAAGTAGTAACAATAATTATCACTGATTTATAATCAAGTCTCTACCCTCTCCCTCCATTCTCTCAATGAAAGGGTTAAGACAACATTAAGGAGTTAGCTGAATCTGACCAAAAAAAAAGAAAAAAAAGAAAAAAAAAACAACAAAAAAAAAACCAAAAGAAAACAAAACAAAAAAACAATAGGGAGATCAAGCTGAAAAGTGATTTTTAGCATATTGCCTAGTCCAAAGCATATCTGTGGTATATGTCTAATACTACACCTCTATAGACTGTAGTGCTTCCAACAACACACACTTTTGCTACAGTCTGACAAAGCAGAGATAAACTTTGCTCCTTCTCCTAGCTGATCTCTGTCCCTATGGAAGAAAACTGTTTAAGCCATTCAAAAGGGAAAATATTCTTTTATCTGTGTCTCCACCAGCTGTCTGCCTCATCTCTGAAACCAAGAAAAGAGAATATTTCATGGCAAACTGTAAAATGCAAATGTCCAAAATACATAAATATATTCTTTGAATAAGGCAACACATATTGATGATGTTTTATGTAGAATGTTTTCTCTCTCTCTTAAACTGTTACTTGTTAGATATTTGTAAAGATCTGAGGCATTAGACTCCTTTTTATGTGATATTTTTATGTGCACTGCTAAGTGGTCTGGCTGCAAAACAAGATTATGTGATCTGTGTTGCATTTTTTGTACCATCCTTACAGTCATAAATTCAGCTTATTTGTGATAACAGCAAAGGTGTTGGTAACACATTCCAAGATATAAAATAGCCACCTAGCATCAGACTATTCCCATCTCATATCTAATAGGGCTCCTGTTTTCATGATAAGCCTTGATGTAGAAAGGAGCGGAGGCAGGGGCACAGTCACAGTCCAGAGCGGATCTCTGGACATGTGTGTTGTTTTTCCTCCTATTGGTGAAGGGGTGGTGAAAGGGTTGTTGGAGTTTCCCATTGCCAAAATCAGTCACCTCCCTAAAGCAAATGCCTCTCCTGCAGGAATCAGTGCAGGGCATGGATCCCCAGGGCTGTGGTGGAAGGGCAGCAGGACCAACATCCTTTGCCCTTGACAGCTGCTTACTTTAGCTCTGCATACAACTGGTTCTAGGGGTATATATTTAACTTAAAGAAGAATTTTGAGAAGTCTCTCATTGTGTCTTTAACAGGACATAAAAGATGCATAATTTTGTAGGTAAATGTACTAATGCTGAAAACACCCCAAAAATGATTGTCCTTGCTGCAAACACAGGGCAGAATATGTGACAGGTATGTCCAATCTCATTCTGGCTTTTTCAAAATTTTCATGAGCCTTAGTTCTCTATAAATCATTTCTTCTTACTCCAGCTCCTGCTTAACAGGACATATACTATTTTCATCCTTTTCTCCTCATTTTCTGTCCTGAAGTGAAGCAAATATTTTCCTGGTAATGGACAACATCACATATTAATAAATCCACTTGTATTTTTTTATTTTTATTTCTTGCTTTTTATCTGCTCCTTTTGAAATGCAGTGCACAGACTGGGCATGGTAAATAAGTCTCTTTTATCAGTGAACATTCCCCCATATTAAATATCTCATTCATTCTGGAATCTACAGGCAGCTTAAAATATGCCTTATGTCTGTGCTGTCACAGCCTGGAGACACATTGCAAGGCCGGGAAGAGATTGACTTTCTGATAGTTATCTGTTTGTGATAATAGCATGGAAGGAGTGTCAGTCATACTCCCCACATCTGCTCCAGCTAGGGAAGAAACACAGCCTGATCATTTTTTATGGCTAGCATGAGTATACTGGGCAGAACCCCAGCTGATAAGCAAAAATGATGTTGCTCTCTTTATCTCAATATATATTCATAATATATTATTCTAAATCTCCTGATGTCTCCATCGCAACATATACAGGCAATTTTCCCCCCACCGAGTATCTCAGAATCACCACTGGCCTCTCACATAACTATTGAAAAGTTATTCAATTTGAGTCATGTATTCCTTCTTCCTTTGCCCCACGGAACACTCAGTGTCCACAGTTTCATAGGTCCTGCCCCTTTGCACAGGGCACTGCTGGGTCTTTAACGCTCAGCAGTGGAAACCATGTCAAGAGCATTTTGCCTTTCCTCTTCATTCTGTATCTCTTCATAGTTACTCAGACAAGCATACTTTCCCTGTCAGCTGAATCAGAGCAACACTATGCAGCGTTCCATCTCTCCTGTGACCCTATTTATACTTTGGCAAGGTTTCTTATATAGAACTAAATGCCCTTTAAAACATTGTCTAGTTGCCTGACTTTCTTCCTAGACATGTGTGTTAGTAGCCCTTTGACCAAGAGCAGGAGAGAAAGGAAGCAGACTGCTCAGCTTTGGTTTGTTTCTTGGTCTCTACATTTGCTTACTTTCATTGTGTCCCTTACTACCAAAGCAAACTCCTGGCCATGAACATTTATTTCTTCAGAGCTCACTGGCACATACACAGGGCACGGGCTACACTTTTGGTCACTTACTATTTAGTACATGGATGAGGAATTAATTTAAATAATTTGCCAGATTTTTTTTTAAGTTAAACAGTCCAAGAAAAGACAGAATTAGACATAATTGATCTCTGACACATAGGAATAAATGGCAATCTCCATTAAAATTTGTCAGTTGTAACTAAATAAAAGATATGAAATCCCTTTGTAACATTTTCCAAGGTTTTTTAGGATATAGCCATAGACTGAAATATCATAAAATAGTTCATGTGTCCAAATATAAAGTGAAAAATTGGCTGTGTTTGTTTAAGACTGACTGAAATAGAAATGGAAATTGAAGTAAACCATGACTCATAAATGATGAGGTGGAAAAAGGCAGACAGGATTGCACATGTCTACCTCTTTTGCCAAGTTGGTATTGAGTTCAAAAAAAGGCAGTTAAGCACACATCATTTAATCAAACCTTCCTCCCCTGCTTCGAGGAGTTACAAGGCACAATCAGCTCAGACACACAGACTGAGATAAATAATGCAAGCAGGTACTCTAATACATTTTAAACAGCTGTCTGGGGAAAATATGTTTATTTCTTCATATACTTGCAAAGATCCAGGCTGCAAATCTCTTCTTTTCCCCTTGCTTTATGATCATGACTTTCCTTAGGTCCTACATCCTAAAAATTACTTTGTGAAAGGCTTCATGATGGCTTTCACTGCTAGCATCCTACAAAGTCTCACAGACTTAAAAAATTATGGACTGACTTTTCCAGCCATGTCCAACCTCCCTGGCCTGCAAACAGTCCAGAAAACAGAAGCTGCTGAAAGCAAAAGCCTTTACTCTGTTTCCAGAAACACACTGTTATATGAAAGGAGAAACTCTTGCCTCTCAGATCCAATAGTGATGGAAAAAAGGTCACCATTGTAAGTTTTGGGTTTCATCCTAGGAAATATCAAATGACCATGACAGTTCTGCTTTTGCTGACCCTGAGCCTAACTTAGAAAGGACCACCTCTGAGGCTGAGCACATTAAAAATCAACCAAGACAGGGCTGAGAGGAGCTTTATCTAGAACATATAAAACATGTAAATTGTCAAGAATGTTAATGGGCTTTGGCAAGCAAGGAATAAAATGGACATGATACAGATTTTAGCAAACATCTATTTCTAGCAAATGAGCAGCACCTTTAACACCTGTGAAAGCATTTACTTCAGGGCCAAACCCATATATTTGTCTCTAAATGGTCAATCAATAGATGCAGGACTTCTCTTTTTCTAGAACTTTTCTTTGGCTTTACAGGTAACTTGGGTGCTTGTGAGGAGTGTTGATGATTATGGGAAATGCAGTGATTAATAACACATTCTCCCAAATCAGATTGTTAATTACATGTCCACAGTAACATAGATGAAACAAGAGGGAAAGAAATGAAAGCATGTTGAGGTTTCTCATCTTGCCCAAATCTTAGACAGGTCAGATGACCTGAGGCAGCTTTTGGAGCTGGGTTGCCTTTGGTGATCCTCACTCAAACCAGAGATGAATATTTTCTCTGTTCCATATTGCTCAGTTCAAGGGCTACTCAACATCCCAGGCGAAGTATTTTGAGGTCAGCTCAGTTACAGGGATTGCGTCACAAATTTCTGTACTAACAGCAAGAACAATCATTTTATAACCTTGTTGACTTGCTGCATGTCTACTGAAACCCTCTGAACCCCTCGAGTCCATGTATTAGACAGTATTACCAAATATTCATAAAATCAATAAATATAATTAATATCCTCTCAAATATTCTTCAACGTTTTGACTGGAGTTTGACCTTGCTGATTTTTCTTCAGAAGTCAATATACAATTAAGATTGTATGGGACTGATAGAAGTAACAGTTGTAAATATACCCAGAGAGCATTTTACAATTGCCTGATGAAATCAACCTGCTTAGGCCAATTTACATTGTCCTTGATTTGTAGTTTCTTTGAAAAAGTTTTCATTATTCTTCTACTTAAAAAAAAATAAATTAAAAAAATGTAGATTTTTAAATAAAAGTAAAAAAATTGCCTGTGCAGATGAGTTTTCCAGGAATCTGCTCAGGCAGTTCAACAAAATGTTGTAAGCAAAGACAGTGGACTTAGAATAATAACTATCAAGAACAAGTTTTTCCTTGATGTGATAATGCAATGAAAGAAAAAATGCATGATTAGATTTTCAAAGATTAGAAGGTGAAGGAAGATTTAAATTGAATACTAATTTAGTTTGGAAAGCCTTGAGGAAGCTATGCCCTTCATGTAAAAATTCTTTTTTTGAATTAGCAAGGTGTTTCATCTGGCAGATGAGCATAATTGAAGCAAAGAGTTTATACAGGCAGAGAAGGAAAAAGCCTTGTTTTTATCCTCTGCACAGCATAAGCCGTCACAGCTGGAGGCTGGTGAGGAGGTCAGCATTTGTGAGGAAACATGAAATGCTTTTAATCTGGCAAGTGGTTAAGGGGAAAGAAACTACCTGGAATTGTGCCTGCTTGTAAAAGTTGGTGGTAAAATTCAGAGCCTGTATCCTCTGAGCTTAAGAAATGGAAAAAGCTGCAGAAATGGAAGAGACTCAGGCTGACATGACACTCAAACCCACCCTTTTGTCAGCAAAAACTCTCTTGGAAAAGACTTCCCTCTTGAATTTATTGAAACCATCATGTTTCTCTTCCAGTATTAGAAATTCTTTTGATGCTTAGTCATGCATCTGTGGCTTCAAGAGCACACAAAAGAGTAATACTTGGAAGAACAATTTTATCAGATTATGACCTAACAGAATTTGATGTGACCACATTTGCTGTTACTTCTCAAACTGTAGATATCTTTGGGATATTTTGGCCCTGAGACTTGATGGCTTTACCCTGGAAGGTTGCTGCCTTCACAGTCAACCCCACAGAGGGCCATGTCACCTTTGGCTATGTGAGATGACAAACCGACAGCTCATTCACAGAATGAAGCAGCCAAAGCATCACTTATAAGTTTCAATCTATGCTTACTTGCAAACCAAACTCCCTTGGTTTTATTACTTTTCATTTAAACTGTGATGAGTAAAGTGAAGACCAGTTTTTATGAACTGGCTGAGAAAAAGAAATGAGTAACAAAAAGAGCCAGAAATTACTTTCCCCCACTATCTGGCACAACTGGATTAATTTATCAATGACTGGATTCAAACATTGCAGATAAACCACACACTTTCCAAAGTTTTTGCAAAGTTTTCAGTAACACTACTAATAATAACAAAATATCTCTTTGTGACTTACTTAAGGAACCTCAGACAGATCTGACCTTTGTCAAGGAACAAGCAGTGAAGCTCAGCCTCTGTGAGGTGAAGACCCAACAACTGAATCATCTGAAAACACTGAAAAATGTGTCTCTTATTTGGTGGAAGAATAAATTCTTTTGTTTTTTAGAACCATATTTAGGATTATTAATAAAGAACCATTTGATAATCAGAGAAACACCCCCCCCCCAAAATAACATTTAATTTATTGTAATTTGGCTGATATTGATCACTAGATAATCAAAATAAAAAATTCAATCCTCACAGATAATCAGACAAAGCACTATACAGACAAGAAGCATTTACTTTTTATTTTACCAGACAAAGCACTATACAGACAATAAACATTTACCTTTTATTTTCCAGAAACCACAAAACACCTTATTTCATCTTCCAATATATTGTAATTTCCTGGAAAACCTGTGGCTCTGTTGTTTCTCAGGAGCATTACTCCCACTGGTTACCACATTAAAATTAGCCTTGGAGAGAAGGAATAGCAGCAGATATGAAGAACTATCCATGCAAATAAAAATTCTCAAAATTTTAATTTACACCTTTATCTAAGAGCTAAATGAGTTTATGGGATAACTAATGATTTGTTTTATTCTGGTAAGGCAAATGCAATGCCACTAAAATAATGAGGTGAAGGTGAGTGAGAAATACATCTGACATTGAGAACACTTCATATTACTCTCCCTAAATAGCCCATGGTAAGAAGTGTGGTTCTAAACTGGGTACTCTGAATTAGTATTCCAGAGCTGTCTTCTCTTCATTAGTAGTTTATGGAATGAGGTTATTAATTTAAAAGCAAGAAATAAACCTGTTGTGGTCTTATGTTTAATCAAGAAAACATAGTTGGAGGTCTTTTCCAACCTAAATTATGCTATGATTCTATAATCAATTCCTCTACATTGGTTTAGCTGAGATGAGAGAATCAAAGAAAGGTTTGGGTTGAAAGGGACCTTAAAGATCATCTGTTTCCAACCTCCTTCTGCCTTCTCCATATCCCAGGTAACAAAGTTTGCTGGTTTGTTTCTGGACAGGGCCCACGTTTTCCCTATTCTTCCTTTAATCACCAAAGTACCTATAGAAGTTCTTTTTCCCCTGATGTCATTGGCCATATTTAATTCTATGAGAGCTTTAACTTTCCTTACCTAATCTCTGTCTGCTTGGAAAAATTCTCTGTATTCCTTCCAGGCTACCCATCTTTATTTCCACCCTCTGTACATCTCACCTTATAATACGAAAAAACCTCAGTATTTTTCTCTCTACTGTAACTATATGAAATTCCCCTTCAGTACAAATACATCAAACAAAAACTGGTAGGCGAAATATGAAAATCACCTTCTTAATATAAATAAATAAATATTTTCATGCCTATCAACAGCTACGATTTTTCTTTCCAGTGATTCATGTCTGCACTGGACAATATTTTTTGACTACCATAGATGTTTAAAAGATGTGAAAATTATTCTGCTTATTGATTTCCCTTCATACTTACCAGATAAATCAATGGGATGTGAAGATGAGGCTCCATTAAAATGATTTCTGGTGACATCATTTTTGCCTGAAAGTTTCCACAATAATAATCCTTGAGTTTGTCTGCAGGAGGTCATTCAAACAAAGGAACAGAATAAAATCACATATTTCCTATGGGTTTAGGCTGTAAATTCTCTTTAGGATGATTTTATGTCTTAGTTAATATTTCTGCTATGATGTAGGTAGAATTTGTTCTCATAAAAACATGAAGCAGAAGAAAGAAAACAAAATTCAAACAGGTGCATTATTTTATTGTGCATATTAAATAACAGCAACTGACCTTGCCTCTCAGACATGTGACTGCTACAGTCTAATACAAGTAAGCCCATAACAGAAACGCCTCTCAGCAGGGCTGTATATACACAATAACACAGAGAAGCCAAAGGTGCAGCACTTTTTGTGAGATTGCCCTGGAAGCTGCAATGATTACTGTAGGACAGCCCCTAATGACAGAATTTTTCCAAGTTCTTTTTCCTAAAGTTGCTTAAAAGAAAATATCCCTCCAAAAGGTCTGGTCACCAGATTGCACACAATCCACAAGCTGAGTGTTGGTCACCACTGGACACAAGGTTGTTCCTTTGCAACAGGAAGGGGCTGGGATTGAAGAACTGTGCTTCATCACGTTCAGGTTAACCTCAGGTGACTACACATCCTGAAGCTGTAAGACAAACTGGTAGAAATTTTATTTTTTTAACAGAAGAGAGTCAGATGGAATTGAGATGTAGATCATGTAATCACACAGTAAAAAGATGGTTTTGTTTGTGGAATTAAGAAGAGAATCCTGTGCTGAAAGAATGAATGAACGAATAGTTTGGAGGAGAACAAGAAGAAAATTGAATCATCAGGGCAAGGCAATATTTCAAGACAAAGAGCATGGTGGCAGTATTGAAGGCAGCTGTCAGGTCACAGAGATGAAGACAGAGTAGAGGTTCTGGGATTTGGCTAAGAATAGGCCATTAAAAATTTTGACATGAGTGCTTTGAATTGATCAAGTGCAAAGGATACAAGGCAGAACTAGCAGGTCTGAGCATGGAATTGAGGGAGTTGAAAACAGCATGCTAAATAAGAACAAAGAGAAATAAGACCAGGAAAGTAACCTGTGAGATTGTTTGTTTTTCTTGTTTGTTTAACTACCAGGGCAGAATTGTGTAATGAAGGTAGAAAAAATAAAAATTGTAATATATGAGAAACTTAAGGCAGCAGTAACATGACAGCAAATGAAAGAACAGTCAGCAGATGTGATGAGATTTGATAAAGTGCAGTGGTTGGATGGTATTTTTCAATCAGAGTCAAGAATGAAGAAAAGAGAAATGAAAGATATGCAAAAGAGAAGTATAAGGTCATATTATACATTTGATAATTTTGTCTTCAAGGAAAATATTGAGAATGTGTGAAGACATCAAATAAGATGCAGAAGAATGATAGAGGTTTAGGTGTGTCTTGTGATGAAAACATTATAAAAATCATGTATGAGAGATGAAAACATAAAAATCAGCTATGAGAGTGATGGGAACAATGAAGACTACAGACAGCAGAAAGGCCAAGTGACAGGGTCTGATTGACTACAGAAAGTACATTGGACTTGTAGAGTGGAAATTCAGAAACCAAATGCTCTGGGAGAGTAGGACAGGATAGAGATCAATTGATTATATTCTCTCTGCAAGAAGCATGAAAATCTAGAGTCAGTGGACACAACCATCCACTAGAAGGATTGGATTTTCCCTTAATTGTTTCCAGAATGTCCATGACCATAGTGCCTGTATAAACCAGTCGGAGTTTGGGGTTCAGTGATTTAGACAAGCTCAAAGATCACAGCAATTCCCCAGTGATTTTGTTCAGATGTCTGAATACCTTTTTTTGTGTCATTCATCTCCTCACGTGAATTTTACCCACACAGAAATGCTGCAGCTTCTCTGGGTATTCTGATCCTTTTCTTCTAATGGGAGAAATCATCATCTGACATTTGTACAGCACTGAGAAAAGGCAGGAACAAATGTAATCAGCCTCAAAACATCTGGGTCATTTTATGACAAGGACTTCATTTTACCTCTGGATTACAAGACACAAAAGTGCATTTTCTGTCAATTATGAAGGACTACTTTAAATGGCAACTTGTTATAATTACCCAACTATGCCATTCATACTAAGTATTCTAGGAAATAAAGATTAAAATCACTACATGTAGATTTGTCAGAAACAAAAGTAAAGCATTACTGCAAAGCTACACACAACAAAAAGGTTGTAGAGTATTTAGTTTTGCTTTTGTCTTACAGAGGAAGTCCTAAGAGACAGAGAAAGTGTTATCCCAAGAAGCTTGGACCATCTTCTTCAGGGAGAACAATATTACAAAACCAATCAGTGGAAGTCTTTTTAATATAACATTGAGTCTACATGGCTTTCCCTGGAAGAAAGGCAATATTGTGCTGAAAGATGGGGACCACCATCTCCCAGCAGGCTGCCAGTGTGCGGCCAGTGCCCTCCTATGGCAGAATACTATTCTTGGATTACAGCAACACAGAACCTCCTGGCCAGGGAGATTTTACCAGCTGGGTACAAGAGCAGACATCCCTGTATTGTCCATCACCATGGGCTATAGGGTGGTGCTTCTGAAAACACTGCCTTATCAGTGCATAAGAAAATGTAATCCAAATGCTAATCAAGAAAGCATTAGTAATATAAGCATCTCTCCTAGTGCTTAGCACTGTGAGACTCGGTGGCTGAAGTAATAAAAATGTTTTCTTACTCAATCTCTTTTGTATTTCTTCCCTCCCTCTGAAGCAGTTGTTATTGGCCAATTAAGTCTGGCAAATCCCACGACCTTTATCTCATGAGAGATCTGACCTTACTCGGGAATCACTCATGATGTGGAAAGCTTATCCAAACACTTGTCATTACCTCACACCTTTTGGCTGTCCTGCTGCACCAGGGCTGAACCAGTGGCTCAGAGGATATTAGTTATTTTCATCCCTTCTGGACAATGTGTAAAAATAGGCACTAGGTGAAGAGGACATCCATTGAAGAGATACATGTTTATTGGAAAGATATATATTATTAATTGAAGCAGAAAGGTACATCTTGCAATAGAAGTCTGTCCTGCAAACCAGGCAAAGAACCATTCCTCTGTGTGCCAAACTCCATGGCAACCATTTGGTTTCCAACATCTCATCCAATATTTTGCTGATGCCAGCTTTCCTCTGAGATCACTGCTCGCTGGGTTGCATTTCTTCCTATCCAGACCCCTGTGATACCAGCTCTTCCTCTGTCTATGCCAAGGAGTGCAGCTAATCACATCTGGGCTGCTCTGGAATAGTTAGAAACCAGCTCAGATGGCCCTGATCTGGAGCTTTGCCACATTTTGGGGGGAAAAAAGGCAAACCTGGAAGAGCAAAGGAGATGAATGACCTCTTTAAATCCTCTTCTTATAAGCTTTATTCTAGAGTAGAGGTGTGTGAGGGTGTTGCAATCCCCTTCCTAAATTCCCAAACTGCACAGTAGCCAGTGACCTTCACCAGCATATTCCAATTGCAGTGATGTTTTTAGGTTCACAGTGTCCAGCAGAGCCTGCAGATCCTTTTGAGATCATGCCTTTCATCTTTAGAGAGGCGCCTGCCCTGTTCTGAGTCCTCAAATAATGTTGTGCAATCAAGTAGAGTTGAGTTAACAAAGATTTGTGAGAGGACAAGGCTGTTAATCAGCATTTTGGCTTCCTCTGCTGTCACTCAGGCTGCAAATGGTGTTGCCATCTGCTTTTCTCTGTGCTCTCATCCAGGCTACGAGATGTGCCCTTGAGAAATAGGAAAAAAAAAAAAAACAACAAAAAAACAAAAACCAAAACCCACAACAACAAAACAGGAAAGAATAAAATGGACCAGCTTGATTTCTGGCTGCAGCTTGATGTTTGTGCCAGTCACTGGCAGAACGCTTTGTTTGTAGGCAGCCATGGGGTGTTAAGACAAATGGCTGTTCTGCTACAGAATGCACTTTCCAAGAAAAATGTTGGGATTTAGCCACAAAACTCTGATGGTTTTGAATCGTCTCCTTGCCTTCTTAGAAACACATTTTCTCCACTGGCAGAAATATATCTGCACTCTTTCCATTTGATTGAGGCAGCTCTGAGGCTAATTTTGGAAGTCTCATTTTAGACTTGAAACCTCCATTACAAGAGGAATGATTGTGTAGACCTACACTGCTTTCATCCTTAACGAAGTTACTGCTTTTTATGATCTGTTTATTGATGCATATATGTAAGAGAGAAACACAAGAGTCCTGGGAAGAGCCTATCTGGAAACCAAGTTCTCCATCTCCTTTGTCTAAACTTTCATACATGAAATGCATCAAGATTAAGGAGGGAAAAGCAACAATGAAAATAGTTAAAAAAACTTTGAACAAAGTTGAAATGATGCATCTGAACTAAATAACCTGTTGTAAACAAAGATAACCTTCCAGCTCAACTATCTGACTCTTCAAAATGCTAAGATCTATGGTGAGTCAATGATTTCAAAAGCAAACGCTAGCTGAGAGAGTGCATATAAAATCAGATGAGAAACAAAAAGGGAAAAGACAAAATAATAAAGAAAATTAGAAAATAAAATCTGAAAAGAGATAGAAAATATAATTCTTCTGAATTTATTATTTCATTTCAGAGCACTTCTCTTCTGATATGTTACTATGATCTGTTTTAAAAGATATGATACCTCTGTCCTTTTTCTTTTTTTTTTCTTTTTTTTTTTTTTTATGGTGGGAATGGTGACATTTATTCTAGCATCTAATTATGACATGAGCTTTATGTAAACTCAAAAGGAGAATTTTTTCTTTTTTTTCTCTACATTTTTGATATATTACTGCCCTCTCCAATGAATAGAAGTGAAAATTAATTCTCTTTGTGTATGTATGGACATTGATCTCTGTTCAGCCAATTGAGCCTTACTGGGCAACCAATATCCTGAGATCCCTGCATAGTGATTTACCAGAATCCTTTCCCTCAGTGCTTTGAGCCTTGAATGTCTGCCTCTTCAGGCCTGATGTGAGATGCAATGAACAGCCATTTCCCAAATCTTAAACAGCTCTAATTTTTCAATAAACTAACTTCTAAAAGTAACTCAAAATTAATTTACATCAGGCTTTAGCTATACCAAATGGGAATTCCCACATTACTTGACTTCATATGTCTTGTTTTTCCTTCTCTCATATTAACTTTTTAATCTACCAGAACATTAAGCATGGTATTTTCTGCACAACACTACAAGAAGATGTCTTTGCCTGGAAGGAAGATCTCAGAAAAAGGCAAAAAAAACAAACTAAAACAAAAACAAAAACAAAACAAACAAACAAAAAACACACTAAGCAAGGGAAAAAATGCAGCCCTAGGTATTTTTAACAATTTTAATTTTCTAAAGGCAATATTATAAATCAAATTTCCATCTGGTGCAAAGTTGTCTAAACTCTGTAGGTACAATTGTAGCCATTTCTGCATTAACATAACTGGCTCAGCCCTTTCATGAAATAACATAGGGAGGAAGAAGCTTTAAAATAATAGTTTGATACATTATGTGCTGTAATCCTCACTTTTTTAAATAACTGAGCAATAGTGAATGCAAATGTCAACTGAGGAGGCAAAAAAATTCTTCTATAACATGTGCACATTATGGTACCACCAATATAAGCACAATTTTAAGTATAGAGATCAAAACTGACCCATCGAACTAAACTACTCCTGGTTGTTGAATTCCAGGCAGCCACAAAGGCATATATTGATTTTTTTTTTCCATAAATGGATATGGATATGATGATCACAAGTCTTTTCTTACAGTTTTAAGTATTTTCATAATCTTAGACTTTAAGTTTTTCAAAGAAGAAGAAGGAAGGAGCCAGAATTGAATCTTTGCAGTCTTCAGGTAGGCACTGCAATGACATTTTAAAGTGTAAAGCAAACGCTCATCACTTTTCAGAAAAGATCTGAGGAAGGGAAAAAAGAAGAAGGTCTGACTAAACTGCTGGGAAAGGTAGGTCATTCAACTTGAACAGTAGCTCTCAGAAAATCTAAGGTTCTCTTCAGATGAGGAAAACATAGAATACAGGTGGTGACAATCTGAATGTAAGAGACACAGTGTGACAGACCAAAAGAGGCTTGTAATTGAAAAGCAGTTTTTATACACTTCATATATTGTTCCTCAAATACATTAGGAGTAAAAAGCCTTGCTGAAGGTCTCTAGAGTCAGTACATAATAAAGGTACAAAAGGAGCACTTGGAGAAAAAAGGGTGAACCAGAAAACTAAATTGATTTTCTGCCTTTATATTCATTGTGGAAGAGCTTGGGGAGGTTCCTACACTGGAACCGTTCACTACTGGGCATTCACTGAAGATCTGAATCAAATTGAAGTGTCAATAAATTTTACAGACCAAACAACAAAATTGGAGAGGGACAAATTGCATTAATAAGCACTTACCTAAGAATTTGAAAGGAGTTCAAGGACCAGAAACTGAACAACTGTTAGTGGCATACAAAGTGACCCTTAAACTCACTTTCATATCTGAAAACATGAAATCAGCAGATACAGTGAGGGTTACAAATTTTTAAGAATGTGCCAGGGAAATATATGTCTTTAAATGTAACATAAAACCATCAAATAGGGAGCATATCTGCCTTTTTTTTTCTTTTTTTCTTTTTTAAAAGAAATTCCTTAATTTATATGACAAATTTTGCTGAAAATACAGCTCTAAGGTTGTGAGAGCAAAAGACTGTGGCTGCAAAGGCTGATCTAAGGGTAATGCAAAATGGAATCTGGGCAAGAAAATAGACAAATATAATTCAATCTAAGTAAATGTTGTGTAATGCAAATGGCTTAAAATAAGGTTATTTTGCATATAAAAGGAAGGGATCTGCATTGAGCAATGTAGCTGAGGACTGAGAACTTGGGGCTATGATATGTAGTTCAGGTACTTTCCATAGCTAAGAAAGAGTGAAAAAAAAAGAAAATAACATGCTAAAAGTTATTAGGAAAAGAAAAGAACAAATAGAAAACATTTATGGTCCTGCATAAATCCAAGTCACACAGTTCTCATCCTCCTCTACAAAAAGGCTCAAAGAAGGGCAAGAAAGATGAAAAGGAATACTGAATACTGTTCGTACTTTGACTGAGTAGACCAGGGTTTGTCCTACTGGAGAAAAGACAGCTAATGGAGGATTTCACAGAAGTCTGGAAAATCATGCTTGGCAAAGGCAGAAAGAGATTGATTATCCAGGTTCCCTTCCAGTACAACAACTGGGAGGCATCAAATGCAATTAGCTGTGAGCAGGTTGAAAGCAACCACAGAACTGCAGCTTTTCTTACATCTCGTGTTTGAGCTGCAGAGCTCCTTGCTTCAGTATCTTGTGGGTACTAAAAGTTAGAAACCAAAGAGAAACAAGTTCATGGGGAAGAAATCCATCAAGGTGTGTTAAATAGATACTATCACCTCTGGCTCAGGAGGTGCCTGATATGTAAGGTTTTGGAGGCTACCTGGGAAAATAACCCATCCTTAAACAAAATCTTTCTTAAGCTCTTGACATCTTGCAGTGTTACAAAAAACCCTAGTATTTTAACAGGTCTTTGGTGTGGCATAACATCATTTTTTCTATTTATCTTACAATTTTCATCCTTTTAAATATTTAAGAAAAAAACCAAATCCATGTTCCTATTTATCTCAGAGTCAGTAAATAAAAATTTTGGCTGGCCACTTTGCATGGCAAATTATTCAAATATGCTCACTGTTAAAACTGAAGGAAGTAAGAGAAAAGTGTAAGCAATATAAGAAGAAACCATTTTGAAAATATAGTATTGTAATTTCACAAAGATAGCAAGGCAAAATTTCTGTATCTGTTTCAAATAAAATAATAATTAAAATAATAATTAAAATAATATTTTAAAATTAAGATATAGTTGACCACTTTCACATGAAAAATATTTCAATGAGGATTGAAAGTCCTATACCCCACAATTTTAATTTAACCAAGATTTTTTCATCAGTTAGAATCCAACTCAAAACTAAACCATTCTAATAAGTTTTGCAAGCTTCAGAACAGAAAAAGTGTCTTCAAGTATTTCAGGAACACCCAACATATTCCAGAGCCTTCTCTGTTGTACAATAGCTAAATAATTAATGTTATCCTCTATTATTATCAGATTCTTTCCTTTGACTGACTTTCTTAGGGGGCTGCAAAACTTCCATCAATCCACTTCCATCCAACATAAGATGTTTCCTTTCATTGGCATCATTTAGAAGGAAGCATTAGGGTTCCTAGATACCTTTAGAACTTTATCCATATACATCATTCTGGTAAGCTGGTCATTTAACATGAGCAATGGTAGCGATTTTTTTTCAATTTGCCTTGAGCAATGAAAACCTTAAAGCCAGGAATATCTGTTTCTACATAGGAAAGCCTCCAAAGCTACACAGAACAGGTTTGGTGCACAATACACACAGAGAATGAAAGCCCTTCTCCAATTTTCATGAACAAAGAACTCTAAATAGTCAAGAGTCCAAAGGCACCAACGTGCTCTTAGGCTCTGGAACAGCCTCAATAATGTAAGAGTTAAGTAAATTATTTAATGGCTTCCTTTTCTATAAAGGAAACATAATTGCAGCTCCACTGGGAAACACATTGAATAGTCATGATAAAAGCTTTCTTCCTCCTTTGTCTACTGTACCATCTGCTTATTCCTTCCAGAACTTCACTCTGGCAAGTGACCCACTCATTGCAATACAGCTTGGCAGACAAGTGACATTGTAGCGTACTGTGTTTATGGGAGTCTGTGCTTGCTTAAATTTATAAATATTCATAAAATTGCTTTTTAATGAAATGAAATATACAGAAACACAGCACTTATTTGTGTTTTCTGTAGTGCATCTATAGAGAAACAGATTTCTTGCATATACTGTTAGGAAGAAAACAAAACAAAATATAAATGACATTTTTAACCTGGAGTTACAGACCAAGGGTCTTGGAAGAATTTCTAAGACTCCAGGGCTATGCTTGGGAAATGTTGGGTTCTGATATATCAACAGAATAAAATTAATGGGTCAGGGAAAGTAAAGGTGAGGTAAGTTATAGAACAGCTGAACTGTAAGCTAGAGATAAATTCTGTATCCATAAAGGTGCCTCGGACAGCAAGTGTCTATTCTGAAGGTTGACTACTGTGCATAGAGATCTGATGATCTTTGTCAGTGAGCACCTGCACAGATGATGACACCCTAGCTTCTAAACTATTCTGAGTTCCTGAATACCATTTGTTAATATCAACCATGGCAGCCAATAATGGATGGAAAAACAATACAATTTTATTTTCTAAATAAGCTTCTTAAAATTGCAAACTCCTCAACCACTGGGAATTTTTCACATTTTTTCTTCACCAAGTACCAAGGAAGGCTTTAATAAATGCATCAACCTGTTGACAGTTCTCTATATTCCTCTAAAATCCTTTGTTAGCCACACCAAATATCATGGGTCACTATCCTTACAAACATAGATATGCTGTCTGAATTCTGCAAAGCAATGTTTACAATGTATACATGAATTTCAAGCAAGTGTTTGGCTTGACTCTGATTTCTCCCCTTTTTATTCTCTATTCATTAACATTCTCACAGGGGTTTGTAGCTTTGGGGGTTTTGTTTACCAAAATATTTGAATAAGTGTGCAGCATTAACCTTTACAAGTGAAAAATAGTATTTTGTCTTATGTTATTTTTCACTATATTTTGTTTTCTTCTGTTAGATTTTGTTCATCTATGTGGGTTTCAATCATTCCAAGGCTAAAGCATAATTTACTCAGTGTTGCAGGTTTCACATTCATAAGAATAATACCTTGTAAATAGTCAAAGTGAACAAAATTCTGGCAGATTTTTCTTTGGAAATTGGGAGCTCCAAGTGTCTAATAAATGTTTTCAAAATACTGCTTTGGGTCACAATGAAATGAGTTAGTCCATCTACGGTAAGCCCATCCACGTGCCAGTTGCTTTCCTTATGAAAGCCATAAGTCTTGCTTGATATTTTATCTGTGGAATTCCTTTTCTGTGGATGAGTTTCTGGGTACCTTTTTAAACAGAGTGGGCTCTGGCAGGATACTATCTGTCCCTGACCATGATGAAACTGTGAGAATGAAGATCAAGATTATCTCCATTAATTTAAAAAAAAAAATATATATTCCCCTGGGTGACGAAGAAGGTGCTTATCACTATAACCCCTCCAAGTAATAATAGGATACGCAGACACAAATAATTTGTATTCTCAGTGCAGTGATAAATTAGGCAATATAACTCAAAATACTAACAATGGAAACCCTGACTTGGGAAGAGAAATCCTTATGATTCATCATTAAATACAACAATTCATTTAAGCTAATTCACTGACTATAATGAAGGAAAATGAATAATATATTGCTTCTTCATTAACAACCTGTTTTAACAGAAGCTCAGAATATAAGTGAATATATTCTGTTTGAACAAAAATTTCTGAAAGAGGAGTGAATTGCTGTGGATTAAATGCCAGAATTGCTTATTTTGCTCTGATCTTTTCTCTAATGTATCTAAATATTTCATAGGGTAATGTAGCATCACATGTTCATAACCATACATAGGAATGCATTTAAGAGTTTAGGAAATTGGAACATACCACTTTGGATAGTGGAGAGCAGCTAACATGCTACTGCAATTCATTCAAAGACTATTTGGCTTTGGCAGATTGCAATATATTCCCTCATTTGAACATCCCAATTATCTGATGGGAAGTTAGCAAAACATCAATGACTAGTGCCAAGAAATGCATAGACTTACTTAATATGGGGTCTTAATTTGAGAACCATAATATAATTCTACTAATTCTATATTCTATGGTATAGTAGGTGTTCAAGTTATGAAATGCAAACCAGCATTCCAGGTCTTTTAGACTGACTCTCCAGAACCTGGGTCTCTCTTGATCTATTCTTTGCATCAGCAGCAGAATGGAGATAAATTGCCCTTTTTGTGCTTTTGAAAATGCTACATCATCTGCTTTGATATGACAATTTGTTGTGGAACTTTTGACTACTCATCAGCTAGAAAAGTGGCAGGTTTAATAGTTGCAGTTTTGTAGCATTCTGCTAAGAACCATGTCATACCTGATTTAAGGATTGCAGTTTTTATGGAGTTCATTATCTACCACTCACCATTTACAGAAAGCAGCCGTGTTACAGGGAATTTCTGACGACACTTTTTCAATGGCCATACTATGAAAAATGAAGTTTCTTGGGATACTTTTTACTGGGAGCCTTTGAGACTCACCATGGGTGGGTCTGAATCACAGAAGTAAAACAAAGCAAATCCAAAAGCTTGACAGGATGTGCCCTAAACTAGAAGATGAGAAGACTTGAATAGCTCACCTGACTGGACTGTGAGATAACCAAAGAACATAGGTATTTTTTTTAAATGACAAGCAAGTGTGATATTTTCCTGGAGTACTCCTTCAGGTACTTCTGAGACTTTCTCAACTTGAAGTCATTGAGATGTATTTAGCAATAAATGCTGTATTCCACCATGAACCTGTCCAATCTACTACTGAAGTCATGTAAACATTCATCCCCCTGCCATGGTAGGAGTGACATGGGATATCCAGGAGCTCTATATGGTCCTTGAACAGCATGTGAGGACCAGGCAGAATACACCCTGCAGAACCATAAATTATCTGTTTTCAAACAGTAAACCTCACCCTTCAACTCCAATGCAAAGTATGCAAACTGCTAAGCTTGGTAACAACCTGGTGTTCAGACTACCCCAAGAAAAAGAAACCCAACTAGCAAATCCCACACCAAATCCCCCTGCATGTTGAGGCAAGGCTCAGCATGCCAGATCTGTGGACAAGATGGGACTTACAGAGAGGTTCTATTGAAAGAAATATTAATATCAGCCTGTTTAAAGGAATTTGAGGTGTAATGTCTGATGCTAATGTTCCAACTGCATTATAGGACTCCCAGCACTGGAAGATGGATTGTGTAGCAAAATGATTTTTTTTAAAAAGGGGGTATCCTTTTGTGTGGGAGCCAAAAGGGCTCACAGTGGAACACTTCATAGGAAGATAGAATTTTTCATTTCATACTAATAAATATGGCATTATACAAAATATTTCTAGGGAGCAGTTTATAAAGCAGTTACCCAAAAAAATATTTCGAGTCAGTGAACAGATAGTCTTTTTGAAATGAGCTTGCATGTAACAAGAAAAGCCACCCACATTGCCAAGAAAAAAAATATTTTTAAATGCTCATCTTTCAATCAAAATTAGAGGCAATTGCTTTTTCGAGACAGCAGGTCACCTGCTCAGAAAGTGAAACAAACCTTGAAGTATCTGACTTTTCTGGTAGAGGGAAGAATAGTCTTCAGTGAAAGACGTCTCTTCTGCCCACACATCCTCCTCAGAGGCAGGACAGTCATGTTTGTCCCATTTGGCACCTTGCTTTCGCAGAGCACTTGCTGTAGCTGTGGCAAGAGCAGTGTTCTCTAAGGATGCAGAATTTTAGAAGGTGGTTGCAAATGAAGAGACATGCACTTGACTCACAGCATGATTTATGAGAAATTTTGGTCTGCAGTGTAGCTGTGATCTGCAGTCAACAGGAGATTTCCCCAAGGCAAAGATGAAAATCAAGCCTAAACCTACAGCTGTCCTCGGAGGCCTATAAGGGCTATAACTTCTTTCTTGTAGAAGTCTTCAAAGGGTAAAGGATTTTGCAAGCAGAGAATAATTCAAACAGAATATGACATTTTCCTTATGCCATTCCCATAGACCTGAGACTGCAATCACAATCCCTGTGTTTCCAGTCCCACTGTGTCAGCAGAGGCTGATCTAGATGTTGTACACAGCACAATATGTTCACCATTTCAGTCCTTCTCGCAGAGCAGCCTTATCCAGTTTCAGATTCTCTCAATCCTTTTTGAGTTCACTCACATAATTCATTCTCCTCAATCCCTTTTCTACGGTCCTTCTTTCCTTCGTTATCATGTTTTATTTCTAAGCTCCCATTGTATTTCAGGTCTGACCACTATTTTCGGCTGCCAGCAGAGAATAATAAATGAAAAAAACCAAAACACAACCCTTTTCCTAACACACTGCACAACACCTACAGGAGCCTAAAGCAATGTCTCTTTTTCCATATGCAGGCTTTCTCTTCATGCCCTGTGTGCCATACCCTATTGAGACAAGTGTTGCAGGAGATGTCAGATCATAATTATGTTCAAATTGAACAATGCTACTTTTAGAATTATTTTTTCACATAAAATCTTTTTTTTTTTTGTGTGTGACTGTTTGATAGGAGCTCCTCTGGCCCCCTAAATACAAGGAAAAAAAAAAAACACAACAGAAAAACAGTAATAGAGATGGACCAATTCCCTGTAAAAGAGTTGAGACTTGAAATTCTGGTCTGAGTAACCTGATCTAGTAGATGTTCCTGCTTCTTGCAGGAGCTTTGGACTAGGTGATTTTTAAAGGTCCTTTCCACCCAAACTATTCTATAATTTCATATTGTATGCAAACTGGCAGGACACCATGGTGGGGGGACCTTCCAGGTCCCAGGAAATAGGGATCTACAACAGCTGGCTGTAGATTCTGTATGTGTGGAACAGAAATACAAACTAAACTGGGCTGGTACAAAGGATTTACCAGCAGGAGTCTGAGGTGGATCCATCTTGGCAGGGAAGCCTTCAACAGTGCTGAACTTGGGGCATTGTTCATAACCCTTATTCTTACAAAAAAAAAAAAAAAGTCTTTTTTAAAGCCTATTTGTCAGAAAACTATATTTCAGTTCAATTTTCTAATAAAAAACTTCTCCCTAATGCTGTTCCTTAATCAAACCAGTGTTGTCCAGGACCTGAGTATACGGCACACTGCACAGGAGCTGCTTGCTACCAGAGTCCTCAAAGGGCAGGGGGGCTCAAATTCCAATACTGTGGTTTAAAACAATGAAACTGAAAGCAAAAAAGACACAAGCAAATACATAAGTGCCATCTGTTTTTCAAGAAATCTGCTTTCTTCCTATTCAGTTCTCTTCTCACTATTTTTGTTTGCCTTTTATGTCAAAGTTGTAGGTAGCTTTTACAGTGTTTTTGCCAGACCTCCTAAAACAACTGATCGTGACTGTAAAGGGTTAGATAAGCTACATTACATAAGCTTCTTTACTACATTACCAAATGCAAAATAGCATCTGTCTACACGACTGACTGAACCTCATCTCATTTCTGAAATAATTTTCTGAGATACAACAGGGGATCTAATTGTTTGCACTGGATTTTATAACACTGTGCTTATGGTATTGCAGATGCATAATTATTAGCTATTATAGAGCAATTACACCACCATGAAAGAATAGTAATTCTCCTTTCTCAGAATAAACCATGGAAGATTTCATTGCATTTACAAATCTGAACTAAAGGGAGGAGGAGATGTATGGTTATGCCAACATTTGAAACAGACGATTGGAACTTCTCAGTGAAGCCAGACTGCAGATAAATTCCTTGGTCTAGCTTTAGTTCTTTAGTCCTAAGGAGCTGTTTAATGTATAAGAATGCCTCACATTTTTCAGCATTCATGACATTTTTACTTTTCTGTGAGTATAGAGTGGCCATCCTATACAAGTGTGACAAGATGTGCTCTGATGGCAGTATTAGACTGCTGAGAAATTAAATTACACTGCAACATTACTGGTGGAAAAAAAGGCAGTAAATCCTCATCTAGCTAAAATCACTTGTAGAAGTCTCATTAATTTCATTTGGGCTGGGATTTCGCCCAGTCTCTTGTCGCATCTTGCATGGCTCAGAACTGAGACGCTGTTCCAGCTTCACCATCACTGATAAAACTCACAAATACCTGCATATTGCTTATTCTGCATACTAAATAATAATACTTATTTATTCTGCATTCAGAATGGTAATGATTCAGAATGGTAATGACTCAGAACTTTAATAGCTGTCACAGCCTTGTTTTGTTTATTGCTTGTTTTCTTAGTTTAAGTGATTGCATTGCCTCCACTGAAAAATGGATCCCTGCCTCTGCTCATGTATGCCTATAGGTCCCTTCTTCCCTTTCCATAAATTCTTATGACTTCAGCATCCCTGGACTAGACTATGATGGATAAACTCTGCAGTCACTTCTGTTAAGGACTAATGCACACTCCAACCTCTTTCTGACAGGTTTCTGAACACAGCATAAATTGTTTGCTTTGGACTCTTTTCAGGGTAATATTAATTTTGATCTAAATTGGCAATGTTAATTCTGTCATTATCACACATTTGATATTTATTAAACCAACACATGACAAAATCAAGTTTAAGAAGATGAAATTATATAACCAGAGGAATCCATTACCATTAACATATACTCAAGTCCCAGTGTGCAGAAAAAATCTAGTGACTAATAGATCTGGTCTTATTAAAGAACTCTTTCTCTTCCCTTACCACCACTCACCCATTCCCCAGGTACAGCATGACCTTTCAGGGCATCACAAGCAGGGCTCTTCTGGTGGCAGAGAGTCACTTGCTGCTGAGTGGTATTCAGCCAGGACACTCTTGATATGTTCTTAAACCTGCAGAGAAGATGGCTCTGTACTTTCCTTCGGTCAGGTTTACTCCGTAGTGCCAGTGCACTCATGAATTACAAGACCAACTGCAAGGTGCTGCACATGGTGCAATCTGTGGTGTTAATAGAGGCTGGGGAATAAAGGAATTGAGAGCAGACTTGCTGAGGAGGACCTGGGGGTACTGGTGGATGAAAAGCTGAGCATAGAATCATAGAATATCCTGACCTGGAAGGGACCCATCAGGATCATTGAATAATGAGTGCTTGCAGCCCAGAAAGCCAGCTGTATCCTGGACTGTGCCAAAAGCAGCAGGACCAGCAGTTTGAGGAACTGGTGATTCTGCCCCTCTACTCTGCTCTCTTGGGACCCCACCTGGAGTATTGCATCCAGCTGTTGGGTCCTCAGCAAAGGAAACACATAGACCTGATAGAGCAGGTCACAAGGAGGGCCATGAGGATGATTAGAAGGCTGGAACATCTCACTTACAAGGACAGGCTGAAGAGTTAGAATTTTTCAGTCTGGGTAAGAGAAGGCTCCAGGGATACCTTATTGAAGATTTTTGATACTTAGAGGGAGTTTATAAGAAAAATTGTTACAAACCTCTTACTAGGACCTCTTGTGATAGAACAAGGAGCAATGGTTTTAAATTAAAATACACTGGACTAGATCTAAGAATGAAATTTTTTACAATAAGGGCCGTGACCACTGGCACAGGTTGCCTAGAGAAGTGATAGATGCCCCATGGCTGGAACCATGTAAGCTCAGGCTGGACAGAGCTCTGTGCCACCTGACGTAGTACCTGTACCTGCTCATTGCAGAGGCATTGGAGCAGATGACCTTTAAATGCACTTCCAGCCCAAACCGTTCTATGATTCCATGCCAACCCATACTTGAACGAACTGGTGAGGCAGATTCCATCTTACACTTGAAACAGGAACATCTCCCAGGATGGCTTGAGACTACAGTCTTGATGTTTTCACTGCTTTGAGAAGCTGTCTGGGATTATTACTCATTTGGAAGTAGAATCAGCCAGCTGGGGGACAGCAGGGGATCAAATTGCTCCTCATGTTTTCTCATGATATTTAACTTAGCACAAATTTCATCCTGTCCTGAATCAGGTTTGCCATAGTAAGATACTGTCATTTAGACTCTCAAAGTGATCAGAACATATTTTTTTCCATTTTTTAAAAATACTTAGTAAAGCATCACCCTTAATACAAAACCTCTCATAGAATATATTTCTATCTATATATGCTCCTGCACTTGGAAAACAGCTTTAAAAGACTACTGGCTGCCTCTCCTATCTGTTCTTCCTGTATTGCCTGGTGCTTGTAACTGATAAGAACATGCTGTAAGCTCTGGGATTCATCCCCCTCCATTACAAGTTCCATTGAGATGCTGTGTGTCTATGTGTGGAGTTGCAATCTGATAGATTTTAAATTAACAGTATCAGAAAGAACACTAATTTGTCTGTGGATGAGGTGTTATTAGGAATAATGGTATAATATTATCAGATGCTCTTTTTTAGTGCTCATGTTTGTGAATTGAGCAATTATGAAAATATTTAAATTATGAATGTAATTGCCTATTAAAATGATTATGGTGCATAAATATTTATATTCCAAATCAATGATTCCTCAAAGGTATAGCTATAAATATAAAGAAAACCACATGTATACTGTACATGCAAAATCCTGTACTTAGTTCCTCAGCTGGTTTAACCATCACTGTGTGAGTGGTCTCAGAGGGACACCATCCTTTGTGAGCTAAGGAGCTGACCTTTTCCAGTCTACACCAGTTATTTCAGTGCCTTGCTTTTTCACTGACCAGTTTTAGAAATCAGACACCACAATGATTTCCAGACAACATGTGCCAAATCCTCTCTGGCAACATCAGGCACCTGTGTGGGTGACATTCTGCCCTCCCGCAAGTCAGGTGGACTTTCCCCTCCTAGTTCAGTAGGTCTGGATTCTCCGTAAAAATAGCACTTAATGCTTGCAGTTATTTTCAAAAAGGTACCCATACTTAATTATTGCTTTGGGTTTGTACTGTGACCAGTTTGGAGGAATGCAAAGTGTAAAAAGGGATGAAACTAGAAGGGGCTTGGGGGGGCTTAATTCTAGATGCCTGATTTCATAAACAAGACATGACATTCTCAAAGAGAACTCTAAATGAATATTTTCTCATGTCTAACATCTTTGAGTTCCTCCAAATTCAGCTTGATTGTACATTGTTCTCAAAAAAAAAAAAAAAAAAGGTGACATTGGAATTGTGCAAGGAGCATAAAGTTTAAAAGTTAAATGTAACATACTTCAGTTGGAAAATCAGTGATAAAGTGATGAGATGGTGCCTAATTTCTTTTTTAGCTCTGAAATGCTGCAAACTGTTTTATTAATTCCCTGCTATACACTACATTACCATATGTAAATAATTGCATTAACCCCTGTGCTCTCCCACCTTGTATCATATCACAGGGAAGAGCAGACTGACAGAAAAGTCACAGCAGGACATAACGGAGCAGGGTGAAGAATAGCAGATGATTTCTAATTAAGAGTCAGGAGTCCTAGATGACACATTATTACTGGAGCTGAACAAGGATAAAAGATGAATATCTAATATAATAGTGTGATAGCTAACCATGAGGTACAACAGCAATGCCCTGTTAACGTACCCTTTCCATTCCAAGGGTTTCCATTAATTTCTGTGCATCTGGAGGACATGGAGTATGTGTATGTGCAGTTAGCTGTGCACATTTGAGGCATGACTGACAGATATTTTGAGGTTACCCAGTATCAGCAGCATTTCAAGAGAAGCACTACAACTGAAAATAACTCCCATAGTTTGCTTTCAACCTCAGGACCAGAATCTTGCTTATGGGTCCTGAAGGTTGGCTTATTATTTATTAGATGGGTCACCATGTGTAAGACTGTCTTGGGTTTGTGCATGCTCTGTGTATGTGCTTCTCATTCTTTCCCTTAAGGATTTATATATGCCTATATACATGTGAATTAACCTCTGGGTAATTCAATATATGGATAACAAATAGTTTTCAAGGGGAAATGTCATCTATTAATCTATGTAATCATTAGTTCTTTTCAGCAGATACTTAAGGACTTTATACATCTCATCCTTTCAACAGTCCAGTAAACTACTACTTCCATTCCCAAGTAGAACTTTGAGGAAAGCCATGAGCTGATTTATCAAGCTAAACTTTAGTAGTAAAGAAATATCTGTAGATGAGAACTGTGAAGTGAATCTTTGCAGATATTATACAATAAATGATGATACTTTTACAGAAATATATGGCATAATTTAATAAGAATCCAGAGCTATTCTTTAGCTTGCTGCACAGTCTCCCCCAGGGTACAGTATTCAGATTCCAGCTGTAACTTGTGACAAAGACTACCTCCTACTACTGAAATCACGTTGTCATCTGTTGTTTGGCAAGAATGAAAACAGGACTGTTAAATCCATTTTTAAAAAGCATCCAAAACCTAAAGGTGCTAGGGAAGAATACAACTGTGGCTTTTTCCCCCAGTGAGTTCAAGGTAAAAATTCCTATTGATTTATATGACAAATCCAAACATGATTGAGAAAATATAAGTCTTGTGTTTAACCTCCTATTCATACTGGATCTGTACAGAGTTTTATCATAATCTTTTGTACATCATTTAGGGAACATTTACATTTCATAGCATATCTGCAGTTGGAAGCTTGGTTTCCTAAGAAATGGGAAACTCATGGATTAATATTCTCTTAGCCAGAGGAAGGAATTGGCCCCACACCACCTTTTCTAATGCTCTTCAGGCCATGTTCATAAAGGTGGGGGAAGGTCTAAAAGTCTTTCTTCAGGTCTTCAACAGGCCCCGCTCTTCTTGAGCCTGACAATCCCTTAAGCATAAGAATTTAAACTCATGTTGTATCCATTTGGCCCTTGAGTTACACCCTGCAGAGCTGAGTTGGACTGTCTGCCTGTTGTGCTGAGCATACTTAAGTTTGAAGAACAAAGGTGAGGATAAGCATGAAGAAACTATGAGAAAACAGCGATTGGGAATACAGGATACAACATTGCAGCATTTAATGGTACTCATGAAAAATGCATCCTTAGAGCACATTTTTAAATTTTTTCTAATAAAATACAGTTATGTAAATATTTATAAAAAGTGAGAAAAAGTACCATGCTGATAAAATTCTTAGCCATATTTTAATGTCAAGTAGAGGAGTTTCAAAGAACAGATAAGATAGAAAGAAAAAAAACCCAAAGACTAAACCATCAACTGAGCTCTGCAGGAGAGTTAAGATCTGTTCCCACATACAGAGCAATTTGTTTCCAGATTATTTTTAATGTGTAATTGAAAGAAAAAACCACACCTCTGCAGGTCATAAGGCTTTAGATATTTTTAGTGCTTTTCAGTTTTTGTCAAGCTGATTGGGAATTTACTCTAATACTTACCTAAAAGGATAAAGAAAAACATATTTGGTATCCAGTTTCAGGTTTACTTCCTTTATTATTCATAGATTTAATACTGAAGGACAATGAATAAAATTTATTCTTTTTAAGCAAATAGATTGTTTTTATCCGTTTCAAATGGTAGCAGCCTACTGTGTCTCACTTTGAAAACAACAGTAAATATTCCCACAAAACAAGTTTTATGTATGTATCCATTGCTGCTATTATTGAGCTATCTAATTTGGATGTATATGTGGATCCCCAAACTCATTTTTATGTGACATTTGTTTCTGTTCCTCATTAGAGCCACGCTTTTTGGTGCAAGGTGCACTGTTATTATAACAGATGGCTTATTTCAATTCATAATGACTGGGAAAAATAACAATGAATCATGTAAGCAAGAACAAGCTCTTCACTTTCTCTACAAGTTACTCAGTGCCTGCCAATTTGAAAAACAGCTGAGAGCTCTGGCTCCACATCAGAAATGCAAGGACGCTATCAGATTAGACTAGAACAGTACATCAAATGCAGGAAGAGCAAAACTAGCAAAGCCTAAAAAGCTTTCCATTTGGGCATTCAGGGTTTTCCTTCTTAGAAATGAAAGGAAAAATAACATAAATCCCTGATGCTGGCAGACAAAGAAAGGGAAAGCAACCTCTGGTGCTATTTCAGGATACACTCATACCCAGGCACCTCATTGCATCCATCTAACTCAAATGGAAGCCTTTTGCCTCTCCAAAAAAGGAAGGTCTGAGTTCCAGGCCCCCTGTCACTGTTCACTTTTGAGTGATTTGGCTTCTTTCTAAAGAGGCATAGGTGTCCAGAACAAGCAATTCATCAAAAATGAGGAATTCATTTGGATTATTTTTACCTAAAAATAGGAATTTGATCAGATTTCCTACAGTTAATATTCTGCATAGAAAATCTATTGAATGTAAAGTTAGCGGATATCTCAACACACAAATAAGTACATAAAACTTTGTTTACTTTGACATGTCTCCCACCTGTTCGAAGCCTCCAGATTTATGTCCATTTCTTTTTTCTCAAGTCTTTACATCCTTCTCTCTACACACACAGAATCTTGCAAGAAAGTGCATATTCTGAATAGGAGACCCTAAATTTAATGAGATGACTGTTTCTATGTCACTCTGTAAACAAAATATCCACATATACATCCAAATGTAGTCCATACAGAGTCCTCTATAACTAAGTAGCCCTAGAGTGATTTTGATATTTAATGACTTGAAAAAACAGTTGATAAATTAATAGAAACAGACATTTAGAAACAGATCATTCCGAAGCAATTCTCTTTGCCCTGCTCAAAGTTGGCTGAATCAACTGAGTAACATAGGCCTCCTCTTAGGTACACACATTTTTGTTCACTTATTTCTTTCTTATTTCTTCCTATTTTTGATCCCTTCCTAAGGCACAAATGTTGCTTTGTGACCTTATTACCTACATCATCCACAAATCCCTCTCAAAGCACAAGACATAACATCCAATATTAAAGCAGGCATTGCCCTCTCACTGGCTTTTCTCTTCCCAGAGTAGATAAGAGTAATTTTGAGCTACCTGGTTTAGTGGAAGGTGTCCCTGCCCATGGCACAGGGGTTGGAACTAGATGACCTTTAAGTTCCTTTCCAACCCAAACCATTCTATGATTCTATAAGATAGAAGTAACAGACAGTATAGGCAAAGATGATCAGAATAAGCAGGATTTTTTTTTTTTCCCTCAGTAGCATTTAAAAGAAAAACAAAAATTGAATCACCAGGCTCTCAGATATCATTTAAGTCTTTGTAAAAAAAAATATTTTTTAATTTATCTGACTCAGACAGAAAAACAAATCTACCCGAAAATAAATTTCTAATGCCATTTCTTGATACATCTGGATATGTGTATGCAATACCTGAACCTTCATATATGGCTCTAATGGCACTATCACAACTGTTTGGGCACCTGAACTGCTTCCACAGAAAGTGAGGATTCTAACCCTTAAAACCAGCGGGTCCTCCTGATGAATAGTTTGTTCCCAGATTGGGAGACTGGCTGACAAAAGCAAGAGAGAAGGAATAAGGACACAAAAAACAGATTGGAAAATTTACTATGAATATTTTTCAAGTTAAAGTATGTTTCATTTCCACATTTCTAAATGAAACCACATTTCAGTTTTGAAAAGTTGTCTTTCATTCAAGATTGACACAAACTGAAGGAAAGAAATAAAGAAAAAAGATTAATACAGAGCACTAAGCAGCTGAAAAGAAAGAAAGCAGATTGCTTTGGAAAAAAAAAAAGGCACTCTGAGGTGATTCAAATGTTTATTTTTGTAGCTGTTTCTCTGCTTTAATAATACCCTGAAATTTTTAGTTTTCAGTTCAAAGTGCACTGCCTGTGTTTTACAATTGCTAAACTGAAAAATGTATTGCTTTTCAGCTCCTCTGTCTTCCCCTTGTTGCTCTCTGCTAAACATCATCCTTTTTTCTTGTCGGTGACTACTGTGAGCATGTCAAAATGGGATGCAGAGATGTGATGCATGAGTTTAAATTGCTTCTGAAGTTCACTCATAGCTCATTTTGCCCAGGAAAAAACTCGGGAACAATACCAGACCAGATTCTCAGCAACCATTTCCCACACACTTGGACACATAAAAGCGTGCAGGCACTAGTAGTTCATTCCTCTCAGCAAAATGTTATCTGTGCTACATAGCCCACTGCATATCTATGAAGTGTGTAGGCAATGGTAGATGGGAGTTTACTGTGGCAGCAGTCTTGTTTATCTCATTTTCTAAAACCTGTTTTGGTTTTCTTGCTTTACTTCTTTTAGTGAATACTGCACTTTTATTTTTTAACCAAACTCATTTGAACGTCTTTTTTTTCCTACAGAAGATACATACCAGGCAGCAGCTGACTTTAAGAACATAGTTTATACATCTGTATACATTGATAATTGAAGATGCTGTATAAATTGTGAGCCTCAAAGTCCCAAACTTATAGTAGTAGCAGACAATCAGGAAGTTTACCTGTACATCACACCATTAAAAAGTGTCAGCACACATATATCAATGTAGTAGGAAAGAACGTATTAAAAATTATGTATTTACTTGCCAAGGTACTCACCTACAGAGTATTTTTCTCTTCTGCTGTAGACTGTGATACAACAGTTCTTTAAATGTGCTCTGCAAGCCAGATGTTCCAGAATTCTTGCTGGTTTTCCTATAAAACCTTCCCTACATGGCAATACCTTCACGACTCTGACTATGTCATATGGAGAGCAAAAGATAAGACATAAGCTGCGTGTGTCTACATGGTGATGCTCTGGATCTGACTCAGGCTAGACTATATCAGGTGCACAGCTGGAAGGCATTGAGTGCACAGCTGGAACACACTGAGTGCACAGGTGGAGCATATCTTTCAATTTAGTGTGGTCCACAGAGCGTCCAGTGTCTGTGCTGAGGCTCCTCTGCAACTTGAACCAAAGTGGGGTCAACAGAGCTCTCTCGAAATTCAGGAATCCAGGAGATTTAGGAGTGTAGTCCAGATCTGAACTAGCCTGGTAGTAGAGGTGGGCCGTGTCCTGACTGTTCTTGTTGACAACATGCAGGAAATTTCAAAGCAGCTATGTCAATACAGTTTAAAACATTTGTGGAAGCTCAAATCTTGCTTTTTCCTTGATCTGAATAAACCTTGAGCCATGGAGTTTATCTGGCAAAGTAGTATGTGGAAAAATGTACTTGTGTGACATGTGCGAATTTATCAAAAAAGCATATTTATCAGTTCTGCATTTGTCAATTTAGAGAATGGACAGTGTATCTTGCAGTACAAACTATGTATCATAACCAAAGAATAAGGATTAGAATTTGATTCATCATGGTCAGTGCATGCTATAAGTCAAAAATAAGTGAAATGTCAAGTTTATCAGAAAAAATCACAATTGCTCTGAGATCACAAAAAAAAAAAAAAAAAGAGAAAAGAGGGGAGGAGAGGGGGTGATATTTATCACTTAAGATTGCTGCTGTTTGCCACGTGCTCACCTCTAGATGTTATTTCTACCAGGCACAAGCTCTTAATTTTGCTTCTTGAGCTTAATTGTTTTGCAGGCACAGCAATATGGTGTAATGGAAACTGCCAAGGTTGCTCTGCTCTCCAGGATAATGCAGTTTACAGAGCCCAGGACAGAGATGTGGGAGCAAGAGATAAAGCACGGTCAAGCAAGGAGATCTATGAGCTCTCAAACTGAACCTGACTAGTCAGAATTCCTGATCTTCTTCAGTGTACATTGAAAGACCAAGTTTTGGTAAATCCCTGACACTGTACCTTGATGTACAGGTATAGAACCACACCTGCCTGTAGGTAAATAAGAATTAAGAAGATTCCATGAGTTCAATAATGTTCAGCTTCTAAAATGTAAAGTTGGCCTCTTTGGTCCATAAATTTTTCAATCTACCTTAGGAGGCAGTGATGGGCCCTTCTGTTTGGGCAGAAGAAGTCATTGGGCAGATCTGTTGTACTTGGTTATTTTTCTCTGTTAGCACCACTAAATCCTTTTGACTTCTGACAACTGAAATGAACTACACATTACAGTAGACATATTGTCAAGCCCTTTGCCAAGATATACTAGGCAAAGAGGTTGCTGTTTCACCAGCAGAAGGAATACACGTCCCAAAATATCCCATTTTCTTTGCCATATAATGCTTTCTATTCAAGAAAATTCCAATGTCAGAGATAAAAATTACTCTATAGGGAAATGTTTCACCAGGCAGAGCTGTACATGGATAGATAAAAATTAAGAGGGCACTCAAGGTCTTATTTACAATCTTTGGACCCTTCATTTTTGCATGAAACATCTATCTCATGTGCTAAAAAACAATAAATAAGCAAATAAGACCTGGCTGATGTGCCAATTGCTGCAATACTCACCAAAGGGAAGTGACTTGTCAAGCAGACAGCTCATTCATCCCAAATGAAAACAATATATGCTCACCAAAGGTCATTTCAAAGGAAAAAAAATAAAACACTCCTGTCATTGAAAGCACACAGTTGAGCTGCAATTACTGCAGGAAAGATCATGTGTAAGAACTTCGTGAAGTTCAATGAGGACAAATGCAAGGTCCTCAGACTCTACTCTTTGCTGCTTAAACTGTGATATGATGTTTTGCCCTTTAGGGAAAAAAAAAAAACCAACAAATGAAAACTAAACCAAAACAACAAAAAATAATCCTGTCTATGATAAACGCATGCTTATCTATCTGCTCTGGAGGATGAAGTCTGATCGTAAGGAGATTAAACAGGCTTAACCTGACATACTGAAACAACCCCCCGGGATCCAAAATCTTGTTGTAAGTAGCAGACAAAAGAGTTACATCTGACTAGAATTTCGTTTCCAGTCTCTAGGATCTGGCAAATGCTACTATACAAGATAGGTCTGAAGGTTACAACACAATGGGCATGTGCATTCCTTATTTCTAACTGCCCTTTGCAGAACAAGGATTAGGTGTTATTGAGTTTTACACCCATTTTGATGAAGTATCAGAGAAGGTCAGTAGCAAAAAATTATGGTTTCCAAGCTCCATCCCCCGTTATTCAAATTTCCATTCTGTTCACTTAAAAGTGCTGCAATAACATTCACAATAAATTGGTACAAATGGGAACAATGAGCTCAAAACTAAAATGTTTGACTAGTGCTCATTCATGGGAAGCAAACACCTTGACAAGGCTCATAGGCTGAGCATTAATGTTTACATTATGAACATCTCCAGGGTATTATTTTAATGACACTGTACCAGTTAAAGAACATACTAGAATTTGACTAAGATTTTTATTTGTTTGAGAAACCAAGTGAATAATCATATTGACACCTGTTATTAGCAGTCAGAAGCTAACCTAGTTATTTAAAAGGCAAAACACTGATATGATGCTAATTCCATGTTAATTGATGCTTACAGCTGTGCTTTTGTTAATGTATGGGCTGGGGTGTCACACCTTATTCATAGCTTAAATTTGAATAAGAAATCTACTCATGTTGATGACTTTTAATATGAATTATACTGAGACCCTTAACATACAGAAAATATATATTTGATTTTTTGTCAATGATTACATAAGAGAGGCTTCTTATACTCTGTTTACATCTGTGTAAAACACAGGGTTCATGTGAAAACATATATATTTAATTATGTGCTCAAACAGTTCCTACCATGGAGGATCTAAACAAGCTTCTGAGACAGTGAAGAAAACAGATAGATCACGGGTAAAAGAATCTACATGTCAATATTTACTTAAAATGTATGACACAGATATTCTAACATTCTAGTATCTAAACTGCTTTTAAATATCCATCTCTAAATCTCTTTGTATGCTTTCAGTTGAGTCATTTCGTTGGCAAGTTCATAGTATTCCACCATGCCTCTATCAGTGGAGAGATTTAGGCAGATATTTCATGGAAAAATATCCCCATCAATTATAAATATACATATAAATATACAATATTTAAATATATATAAATAAATATACAATGGAAATCATCAAACAGTTATTACTCAATAAACAATTCTCCGTAGCAGACCACCCCAGACAGAGAAATGTTGGCTTTTCCCCAAATTTACTAGTTTAATTATGCCTGTTTTAACCTATAATGAATTTAACAACTACATTTTTTATAAGGATTTATTATTAATTACATATAATATAATATGGACTGCTCATCTAAAGCATAACATCTTTTTGATAGTTGCCAGTAACAAAACAAAAAGCTATTGAAACCAGTAACTGTCTGGAGGACCAAGGATTATTTTGCACAAGTTACATTTACATGTTTACATAAGTGAGAGTCTCCAAATGAGTTTTAACATAGAAAGAAAAGTCTGGGCTTTCTACTAATCTGCACCAGAAAAAAAAAAAAAAATCAGTCATACAAATATTTTTAAACAGAGAAATATGAGATGCTAAAAACCCCATTTGTTTCATCCCAAAATGTTTAAATAATAGGAGTATTAAAAAAACAATTAAATTTGTACACTTTTGGAAAAAATCTTTCCCTAACATTTTTCTAAGCAGGGAAAAGTAATGATTTAGCCAAAAAACTCCAGCCAACCAACCAACCAACCAAAAAAAACAAAACAAAACTAAAAAGACGAAAAAAGAACTTTCTCAAAGTGAGAGTAATAAAAACATTAAGTGCTTTTCATCCTTATTTTCTGAAGTCTACTGAAAAATATGAACTTTCCAAGTCTTTTAGATTCAACTTTTTTCAGTGAGGCGTTCATGTAAAACAGAAAAATAGGAGACTTCCTGTTGCACAACTGTCACAGGAAAACTTCCCAATTCCTGCAGTTTTAGAAACTATTTAGTTAAGTTCTAATGCTGGATAAATGAGTAGAAAATGCAGAGACTATTTCTGGATTAATCTTCCATTGAGAATAACCTGGACTAATCTCTCATTGAAGTATTTTGCTTCCACTTTCCCCTTGAGCCTCCAGCAAGATTAATGTGTGAGTATAGCACAGTAGCTTATTTAGCTTCACAATGGCTCTGCTTGGTGGCAAATTATTAACATTTTTAAGGAAACTGTGGTAACAGAAGGCTCTGTGCTGGATTAGCTATCTAGGAACATGTTTCTAATTTTGGGACTAGTGGAAACACTTCAATGAATCCTCATTTTTTGAGTGTCCCAACAGCCAAAGATAGAAATCAGTGGCAGCAGTTTCATAATTTTTGGCCTGTGTACATCCACACCTTTGAAAATTCCACCAACTTTGGGACCCTTTATAAAATGTGTTGATGTTTTACTTGTGTATCCTCCTTGACTATCTCCAGAGCGTGACCTGACAGTGTCTTGACCCTGGGGAAGTACCTCACAGCCTCTCCAGCCAAAGGGCACCATCAGCAGGGCACCACCCACCTGCCTAAAACACAGTGTCCTGACTCCTGGATTTCCTCTGCCACCTGGCAGCAGGTGTTATGTGGTCCTCTACAGTCTGCCATGAGTTTTTAACTGGGGACACAGTGGGGTCCTGCCTCTCAGACCCTCCTGCAGCACACGTGGAGCAGACAAATCATTGACCCACACTCACACAGGGAAGCAGCCCACAGGTAAGGCAGGGCTTTGTTTCTTGGCTTCTCACTGAGGCCTCTGGGTCATGTTACGTACGTCGACCAATTTGCCATCAGAAAGATGAAAAACAGATCACAGCACTACAGTTTGCTCCCCTTGGCTTCAGTGGGACTCAGTGGATGAGCAGATTCTTGAGTATTTAAGTCAGATCCTGTGGAACAGGGAACGGGTTGCGAGAGAGGACCTAATTCTGCAGTCACTCAGTTTGATTAGTTGCATGAAGGGTCATGGCCAGATTAGTTTTCGCAGCTAAATTCTTTTATTTTCTGAAAGCAATAAATCTAATGCAGAAAGCAGTGTCTATTCTCCAGATATAGATTTATTTTCTGCTTTGCAATTCTCAGGGATTGCTCCTGAAATGGTGAACTTTTCTAAATGTCACTTAAAAGGTTCGCTCATTCTTTGCTCATTTCCTGAAACTAATGTTTGTGTGTACTCTCTTGGCCTGTTGCTAACCCTGCCTTGCCACTCTGTAGGCAACTCCTTTTTCCACACTTCTGTCCAGTGCTGTTCTGGACTTACTTTCTTGTCCTTTCCCTGCTGCCTTTCTAAGATTGATCCACTTTTTCATCGGAAAAAAGTAACTAATTAATTTCACCGAGCAGTTAACTGTTGATATAAACTTCTTGCAAATTTAAAGAAGTATATATTTTCTTTCTGTTTTGTTTATTGGTTGTATATGGATTTGAAAAATTCCTTATTTTTGAGATTTACACTTCAATTTGTCATTTGATTGTTTTCATCTCCTTTTACTTGTCCTTAAAAAAACCCTCCTGGTTGCCTTCAAGTGCTTTGAGTCTCCTGTTTTTCCAATCGCATTTGCATACATGAGTCTCTTAAAGAACAAAAGTTTAAGATGTAACTGAACAAAGATTCTCTGTGCAGGGTCTCAATGATATAAAGAGATGTTAGAAATAAACAGCATAACTTCCACCCTTTCTTCCTTTCCCTTCATTGATAAGTTGGACATTGTGAGAAGAGAAATGCTTTCTGAGGATATTAGGAATTTTGTTCCAGTGGTAGGGAGGAAATGTAACCTGGAAATCCTTTGTTTCTAGCAGCTCCTGAAACAAGAGGATGGCAACCTCCAAAGAGTCTCCAGTGTAAAAAACTGAAATGAAGACTTCATTATAATCCATTTTATTCTTACATTTTAACAAGACCACTTGCCAATTAATATAAAAGAAATATTCATACACATTTCTTTGCCACTGTGAGTGAATTTGATTTCTGTTTCTCTCTCTCTTGGACAGAAAAGGCGGAATCGAAGTTGAGAAAACAAATTGTGGACTATTGTCTTGAGGTGGAAATGATGCTGTTCCCCTCAACTAGGACTTTTAAAACAAAACTAGAAAAATTACAGGCCAAAGCTACATTGTAAGGAATGAATTGCAGAATGGAATTTAGAAAAACTTGCAGGTGTTCCCCAGCTGTGACTGGAAGCATCAGAAGATCTTACATTATTCTGCTTTGTATAGGTTGAGTCTGATCCTGATGATACCACAGTAACCTGTCTCCTGAAGCTGCTGAGTACTCACCTGCGTGGATCATCTTCCACATCTTCTGTTCGTGTTGCTGAGACACTACACCAGTCTCTGGAGAATGAGATCCTTCTAAATCACCACATCGGGAACACAGATTTAATTTGCATGTCTATGACTGGGCAATCCCACACAGGTACTTAGCCTGTGATCAATATGCTGACATGAACAAAACAGAGGTTCTGCAATCTGGCTCTGAGCTTTCTATTTGTTTGGTTTTGACAGCCTGACATTTAACTGTGCCCTTGCGGTTGATGTCTTAACATTTTAGTTCTTTCCCACTTCCTCTCTGTATTGTTGAATTTCAGCCAATTTCTCTTTACTCATTTCACATTCCTTCAAAGTCGTCTTCTCTCCAGGCCCAATATATTGGCATTGCTGCTTTCTCTGCAGGCCTTCATCAGCATGTTAAACTCGATGATAGAAGAGAAGAACAAAGAGTCAATGTGCTGAAAGAAGGCTTTTAGTGATATATGTTCGAAAGGGATCTTTGAAATCCCAATGAGCTAAAATTGCATGCATGAAACAGCCTGCCTTCCTGAGGTCATCAGCAAGGTGAACTATTCTCATCACAACACAATAAAAATGCCATTGTTTTATGTATAGCAATTCTGGATACACTCTACCTTGCAGTGAGCAATTTGTCCAAGAATAAAAGGTAAGTGTTTGCACTATACTTTTTATATGATCATTTCTGTTTTAGGAATCTTACCGGGCAACCTGAGTTAAAGCAGGTGAACATGAAGAGAAAAAATAGTAACATAGAAAGAAGAGAAAACTGCACAATGTGTAGGATCAGGGGGAAAAAGTATAATGGAAAACACCAGGTTATGTTTTCCTTAACATCATTAAGGGGAACTAAAATAGTTAAAATCTGTCATTTGTGAATTGTACAAGACATAAATAGATTTTCAGGTGCTTTAATGGCACCATACTCTATCAGCAGTGTTCAGCCCCTGAGAAAGATGCTTTTAGCTCAGTTTCATGTCCCAAACAGCAGATAGAGGTGGAGACCGAGGGAAGATGATCTCAGCTATGCTCACAAAGTCTCTCAGGTCCAGAGGTTTGTTACTCATATTCAAGTCCAAGGTAATCTGTGTTTAACAGTCAGCCCTGATGTCTTAAGACTTTTTTTGACATATATAAACTTTTTCTTGCGCACACAATGCTGTGTGATGATTCCCCTGACTTAGCTCTACAGTTCATTAAGAGAAATCACAGTGAAATGCAGGAGCTCCACTTTCACAGGGTGTTTGGTTCAGGATTTTGAAATCATCTCTGATATCAAACTTTGTTTCAAATATTCACAAATTCTAGAGTATTCAGTTCCACATCTGTTTTAAGAATACAAAAATGTCTGATCACATTTCCTACACTGCTTGTAAAACTAAGTTCAGCCAACTTCTAGATGTGGCATGTTTTTCAAATGTTCACAGAACATTTAAACAAACACCAGAAAGAATAAATCTAAAGTCCCTGGAACACGGTATGAGTTTGTGCAGGCTTTGGGCTTCCAGAGTCAAATTACTGTAAATTCTGTCTTTTACTAAAACATGCTACTTCTCTCATTTTTCGGAGCCAGAGGAACACTGTGATGAGACAATTAGAGACACTCACACTGAGCGACTCAGTTACTCTAGATGCAATTTTATGAGCAGGTTAAAATCTTTGACTACTTAATGATGATCGAGTATTTCCCATTAGTGAAAACAGACCCTCTGAGCCGATGGAGTTCCCCTCCATGGGCACTGCCCCACCCAGGGCAGCACACTGCATGCTGCTGAACCTGACCCAGTGCAGACCTCATGTCAATGCAGTGGCACACACTCAGCAGCCACATCTGAGGATTCAGGAATGGCAAAAGGGCAACTCGCAGCAATTGATATAAAGTTCTTCTTCAGGAAATCTCCCTCCTCTGTGCACAAAAGACTTCTCTGGGTTTAATTTTTAGGGAGGGAGTTGGGGCCTAAATGCAGCCTGAGAACTGCATTAAAAACAAAACAAAACAAACAAAAAACCAAACCAACAAAAAAACAACAACAGAGAGAGAGAGAGAGGGAGAGAGAGGGAGAGAGAGAGAGTGAGAATAAGGGCTATGTTGACTTCTGATTTCAATGTCTTCAGGTCTCTGCTGCAGGGTTTGGCCCATTGGGACCTTCCCAACACCTTCCTTGGTATCTTCCTGCAGTCTGAGGAGATGTGTAGGGCAGGCAGACTTTTGTCTTGATCTTAGTATACTGCAGGGTCAGGCAGAGAGACAGAGGATCTATGGCCACCTGCTAAGATGCCATCTGAGAGTATTGCTTCAGGTTTGAAACCATGGACTGTCCTTTACATAGAGCTATTTGTACCAGAAAAATCACAGTCTTCAGGAGTAGGCAAACTAAAGAACTATGGGATATGATTTCATAGAAATTCTTCAACACCTTGCTTGTCCTTCTTCCAGAAAAATGTTCATAGGTGACACTGTATTATCTGGATTTTTCACTGCCACTTTAATTTACATGTCACCTTCCCTTTTTCCTGGGTGAGGCTGTCATCCAGCTTTGCTCTCAGAGCACAGGTGCTGCAGGAATGTGTCACTGCAGGACTAAGAAACACCAGGCCAAGGTTCACATGCCCCTGGTAAAAGTCTGCTGATCAGCTCCTGCAGAACAGATCCCTTTGGCAGATTCTGACTGGTGGCCAAGAGCAGTTTGAGTATACAAAACAGTGTTTAAAGCTCTGTTTAAAAAATTATTTTCTGAAGAATGTCATTTGCAGTTAAATGATGCATTTTGTGAGCTATACTCATGCCAAGTGTGGGCAGAAAAGGGCAGAGTGTGATTTACAGGAGAGGAACAAGCTTTTAGACAAATACAACTCTAGGGCAAAACTACTGAAAGGAATTCCTTTTCAGACACAAAGGCAACTTTTCATTGTTCTCTTTGAGCTGCTTCAAAGCAGATGTTTGCACTGACACATCCTTTTTAGCTCAAGGCTTGCACATAAGAAAAGCAGGAACAGACATTTACCCTTGTTTAGGGTAGATTTCTGTCTCTGTATCCTAACAACTTTCCTCCTTATAGTCAGACTAATTTTCCTCACACTTCCCATGGTATTATGTGCTCTAAGATGTAAGTTATTATTTCTATTTTTTGCTCATGGAGAAGTAGAGCTCCCTGCTTGATCACCAACAGACCAAGTGCCAGTGTGGAAGGACAACATGTGTTCCACTGAAGGTTCTTCTACCACTTGACTGGGAAGAGTGTCTGTCCAAATTGGCTTAACTGGACAAACTTGCAGTGGATCAAAAAATTCCAGAAGAATAAAATATACTACTAATATGGAGGAGCAAATATGTTGCAACACAGTCAGTGATCTATTTACCTCATGATGTTCTCATCTTCTGGAGGCCACACCTCATTGTTGACAAGCCAAGCTTATCATACAAATGAGGTTTTTCAGTCCTGCAGTGCAACACTGATGAAGAAAAGGATAAATGGGTGGGTTTGTTATTATTTTTCTTAATTATAGTCTCATAAAAAATAACGTGAGTGAGATATGCACCTATCTGCATGATATCACCCACATAAACTATTTCATGTCATTAATGCCTAAAGCCAATCTCAACATCAAACCACACAGCCTGTTCCACAGCAGTGACATGCAGCAGCAGAAAGCAATCATTACAGATTTTCCCACATAGATTTTCTTGTGGCAAGAGACAAGAAATCTGTTCATAAACTGATGATTACCTGATAACCAGTTCTATCTGTTGTTTCCTTGTGAACATCCAGATGCAATCCACATGCATGAGCACACCCAGTGCCAGCAGGCTGAAGTGCTGTGGGACTTCCTTAAAGTATAAGATATGACAGTGATTTAAACCATTACAGGGATTTTTTTCTCCCTTTACAGAACAGCTGCAACATTCATACATCAAGAAGAATTTCAATTCTATCTAGATAAAGGCAAGGAAAATTTCAAACTTTTTATTTCTTTCCATGAAATGTGCTGAGTGGTCTGGTTTCTGGGTTTTTACAACTATTTAATACTTCTCTTGACCTGTCATACACATAAAAAAGCAAGCTACTGTTGAAAATCGTATAAAATGTCCTAATATTGAATGGAGGTTAACGACACTTGTTCAGTGACTTTCAGTAACTCGTTATCCAGGTTCACACTATTAAACAGTCCACTGAGGTAACCTGCATTATCTGGATACTTCAGAGCTCAGCAGAACTTTGAGATGAATCTGATTCATTGGTTTATTTCTCTCTTACCATTTTATAAAATAATTTTTTTAAGTTTACAATTTTAGCCAAATTTACTAAGGAAAGCAAAGCCATTTTCAAGCTTCATTCAAAAAGTGACAGAAGGAAAAAAGGTCTCCAATAGGTTCCTCCATGCTTTGCAAAGGCAGGTAAATAGCTAGAGGGAAAAGATCCCATAAGTGCCCTGGCAGGGAAAAGTGCTCAGCGAAAGATGACAAAATACTCGATGCTGGAGAATCAACATAGCAGAAAAAAGCCAGAATGTCTGGACAGCATGGAAAACTTTGGCTAAAGACTGCAACCACCAAGGTAGGTTCATGGACACCTGAGAGAAAAAAAATAACAACCCTTTGTGTGGTCTTCTCGTTTTGGGACTATTTTAAATCTAATGCTTGAAGACTTTCTACCTATAGATTTCACATTAAGACCATACAGCAGGACTGCTCAGAAAATCCACCCATTCTATATTTTGCCTTGACTCCATGTTGTTACCAGGAATTTGGTGTTTTCCACAAACCTAGTGGAACTTCCCATATTTCTTATCTTTGTCTGGTCCCTGTAAATTACTCCATTTCTCAGCTGTGGACACAGCACTGGTTGGAAGCCCTGAAGGGCAGAACTCCAAAAATTAATCCAGCACTTAAATACACGTAAAATTACATATCAGTGTAAAACAAACAAAAAAAAGTGTTGCCTTACTCCTTTGCATTTTGACACCTAACTCAATCAAAGTTGCATTAAAACCAAAATACCATCTCAGATTTCCTTCACAGCTGACCGTCATGCTATAGTAAGCATTAAAGTCTTATTTTGTGTTCCTTTTATCCCACAGGTTATAAACACAGTGATAAGGAAACTTCATTGTGTGACAAAATGGTGACTCTTTGCACATTTTGCAATATAAAATACTATGCTCTTTTTTTCCCTGATTGTCTCTTTTTCTATGCTTTTTCCCATCAGGAAGTCAATTCCCACAGTAATGCTTAGGGCAGAGTGGATCATTGCTGGGCCCAGATGGTTTACCATGGAAAACTATTCTCCATCTGGTTCCTTAGTAATATCCTTAAGCAGATAAACTTGCAGGTCTGAAACTGTGTTAAGTTTTCCGTGCAGTTTCTGTCTATGGAGACACATGTCCTGTGTCTAGCTTCAGTTTTAACTTAGGGGGAGAAGCAAGGTTATGATGAAGCAAAGTCCCACATAAATACCAAAATCACTTGGGAATAGGAAAAAGGTAATCCTAAAAAAAATAGTTCTAACAAGTGGGTTGGGTTTTATAATAAATTTAAGTCCTTTGAATTTTTACAATATTCCATAATTCTTGTTTTCCAAACCAAGGCAGATACTTGTTTCTTTTAAATGTCTGCCCTTGTCATGAGAACATGGAGTGTTTAAAACACCAAGACACTACTGCTTAGTGAAAGTAGTGATGCCAAAAATCTGTGCATGTACTTTAAATACATGATATCAAGAATGAAGTAAAATCAGGAGCAAAACTAACTTTCAACTAGCAATTGGAGTCTCTTCAGCTGGAGTGAAAAAAGAGACAACCTGGATGCTAATATGTGTACAGATGGGATGTTTGGACTGCAAAGCAGGCAAACTCCTATAGAAAATGGAAGAATATTTTTAAGAAGTCCTAAATTAAAATGAGAAAGAGTTTTTCTGCACTCATGCTGCCAAACTCTTTAAAAAGTTATTCCAGCTCTAGTGGGACTGGATCTTTCCTCAGGCTGCAACACGGTTTGGATCAGGCCACCACTTGTACTTAGAGAGGACAAATAACAAATGTGCTGGGAATTATTTCAGAAGGATGCAGTGAGAGGATTTGATTCTTTGAGGAAAGGAACTCCCTTTATCTACAAGAGTTAATAGCTACGAATGATAACTTCTTTTTTCTTCTACCAGAGAGGGTTGCATCAAACCATCTGTTTGCAAATTGTCTGTAAAATTTTAAAGCCCAAGAAATAGTCCTCAAAATTCTCGATTATGAATGCAATAGTGCTTTGGAGAGTGCAAATATTTTGATTTTAGTTAATAGGATAAGGCATTTCTAAAGGGCTGCTGTGGACACTATTGTTGCATTTTTGCTAAAAGAAATCAGAGTTGTCACTCTTAACTGTTCAAAATTACGTATGTGTCTGTTTGTGAAGGTTGTCCAAACTGGAGAGGGCAAGATATGAAAGGAGCAGAGCAGCTTGTCTGCTCAAGCACAGAATTGGCTCATGCTAGGCTCTTGTGGGACTTTGCTGCTCTGCTGCTCCAGAAGCAGCACCTGCTGCCTCATTTAGTCCAGGACTAAACAAAATTTCCCCCGTGTTCCTCCTTCATTGTTTCTGAGAGCAAACAGAGTTGTTATTCCCTTGCTGAGATCTCAAGAGGCTGAGTGTGCTTTTCCTTCAGCCAAGCCTCAGGGGCTGTCAAGGCAATAGAAGGTGTTTTCTTGTCTCGAGTTCTCAGCTGCCTCATCCCACCAGGGTGAAGATGAGCAGCCTGACTGCAGTGCCCAGGTCAGCTGGAGGCAGAGCCTGCCAAGCCTCCATCCTGGGTGATATTATTATCTGCAAACGATTTAGCCCTCATCACTGCTGGAACAGAGCAGGGGGATTTGCAATCCAGAGCTGCTTTTGGCTGTAAATGGGTAACTGTGGAGAAGCGCCACTTCTTGGCCAGCCTTCTGCCTGCTGCTCACAGCTGCCTTTGGATAGAACAGTGCCGAGCTGGTGGGTTTTTCCAGGCTGGAACCCAGAGCTTCAAGCCAGAGTCAAATACTGAAGGTGGCAAAACCACAAGCAGCAGGACATGGACTGTGGTCCCAGCCTTGGCCCAGCACCTTGAGGGTGTTGTGGAGCATTCACAAGGAAGTGGCCTTTTTTCAAGTTTCTGAAAAAGGCAGAAAACAGATAATAAAGGAAATTCAAATCTCTAACTGGTTTATAACTTGAACTAAACAGAATTTTACAGGATTTTTTTTTTAAAAAGGGAGATGGGGTGGGGAAAAAGGATACTTTTTGAGCAGGGCCCTTCTCCAAGCCAAATAGTAGAGGGGTAATGCACAAGGAAGAGGTACAGCTTCTCACAGGAACAAAATAACACCCTTAACATTAATTGGGAGGTTAAGAATATTATTCTGTAATAACAGTCAGGGTTTAAAAAAAAAAGACCATTTAAAATTAACATCAGTATGCAAATAAATATGTAATTGTTTCACAGGAGATGACATGCTGAATGTAAGCGGCCAGTGTGCTGAGGAAGCAGTTTGAACAGACAGCTCAAGGGTAAAATACTGAACATAAGAAAGAACAAGAAAAACAAGGAAATTAAAGAACAAACAATAGAAAAATCCCTGTGTTACTCTTTCACATTGTTGTGGTTTCAGCTGGGAGTTAATTTTCTTCCTACTAACTCGTACAGTTCTGTGATTTGCATTTAATATGAAAATAATGTTGATAACATACTGATATAGCTGTTTCTAAGAAGTTTTTACCTCAACTTTTGCATGGTCAAGACAGGTGACCCAAAGTGGCCAAAGGGAAATTCCATATCATTATTATTATTAACAATAGTAGTATATTTTATTTTATTTCAATTATTAAGCTGCTTTTATTTCAAAGCCACGAGTTTGACCTTTTTCCAATTCTCTTCTCCATCCTGCCAGGTGTGGGGAGTGAGTGAGCAGCTCTGTGGTATTTCATTTCTAGCTGAAATTAAACCACAACACACATTCTTGACCAAATGAGCAAAAGAGATGAGAGAAAGGATTTGCAGTGAATAAACAAGTTCCTCCGAGTTATTTATAAGGAGCAACTAAAGAAAGAGTAAAATAACAAGGAAATATTTATGAACTTTCCTCAAGGGAAAAGCGCAGGGGGTAGGGGGAATTAAAGTCTTAATGAAATAAATTGAAATATTTTACTATAGAGAAAATTAAGAACACAATTTTTAGAGCTAAAGATTTATTACTAATATCTACTTTCCTCAGTGCACTTTTCTAACCAGGAGGGAATTATTCAGAGGTTGTTTTTTGTTTCCTTCTCTGTTTTTGTTGTAGGAAATATTTGATGTACATCCCCACATCCTTCCCACTTGTGGTGATATCAATCAGTCCAATTCTTTTGACTCAAATGGACAAAGGTTCTTCACCTCAGGAGTCTGCCCACTGTCATCTCGTGCTGAGAGAGATTTTTTTATTATGTTACTACTTTTTTCTCCAAACATCCATTTACTAAAGCCACAAAACATATGTTTCTTTAGTTTTTGCATATTCTTTGAACATTAATTTGCATAGCATACGTTTTTTGTCATATTTCCTTTTTAATGGATCTGTTACCTCAAAGAAAAATAGGAGAGATTAAGATTTTTAAATATTTCTTACAAATGCTAAAGTGATAGCAGACATGCAGAGTGCTACTGTTGAGGAGAACTTCTAAACTAAGCCACATCTGACAGAGTATTCTAATGAGTTTAAAATGACCCTACTGCCTTGAGAAGAAAATCCCCATGTGACAGCACATTTCTTTCTTTACCTTATTCTCCCTGATATCCATGATGACAGACTTGTGAACTCTGGAGTCTACGAGGAGACTTACAGGGCACAGAAGATGTAGTAAAGGTTTGCAGTTGGGCTGTTCTTGCTCCAAGACTTCAAATGCCAGCTCTGGACTGAAGTGGATGCTGTGGGATGTCTGGCTATCCAGCTGAGCTGTTTCATTATATGAAATTCACCTGTATAACCTGGGATATTCAATTAGACAAACATTTCACTTCTGTGTGGGCAGTCACTGGAAAGACTGAAAAAGAGTATGAAAATATGCCAAAAGGTAAAGTCCTTAACAGCCTTTTGTCTTCTGCTCTGAGTGTTACACCAACACCAGTCACTTGTGCTCTGAATTTTATCCACTCCACTGCAATTAAATCCAACAGGATTTTTTTTAAAATACCACCCGTTGTATTTTGGATTTTTCCTGCCTTTTTTTTCCCTTTTTAAATAGCTGGCAAAACATATCTGTGCATGGTTGATCATTCAAGGCTTCTACTTTGTCTGAATTTCAAGGAAAGTGAAAAATAATGTGAGAGCCTGAAGGACAGTAGCTTCTAGCACAGGCTTCTCTTTCACATTTTGTAAATCTAATGATGCATGCCATCCTGAGCTATGAGAGATACGTCAGACTGTCATCTCAACTGTCAAAAACATGTGGCAGTTTCATTTAGTCTGAAGCAACTCTGAGCACTTTAGCCAAATTTCATTAGGACAGATTTGCAGATGATGCAGCTGACATGCATTTCCGCTCCCAGCACTTTGTGCTGGAGGAACAGATGCTTATGAAACTGTACAAGTAGAGCAAAGAGAGGATGAGCACAAACTGTGGGAAGTACTTAATACCATTAGCAGATGACCATGAGCAAGTCTTGGGGAGAAGATGTATGCAACAAAAAACCTGAGAAAAATGTTTTTTAAAATATGTTAAAATAATAAACCCACTTAACAAGGAGAGAAAGAGAAAGCTTAGGCATGAGTCTGTCAGCTTCCCCACATCTTACTGATGGCACTGAATAAAGTGTCTTACCTGCATCTACTTCTTTGCAGACCAAAGCCATTTCAGATTTAAATGAAACAAGAGTCTTAAATAATACAAGAAACTTCAGTATGCAACCCAGGAGGAGTTGCCAGTGCTTAGAGACTCCTAGTAATATGTATTTGTTCCTGAGAGTTCTAAATCCAGACTACTTTCAGTCATTTTCTGTATGTGGTTTTATGTGTTCATAAAACTCAGAATTTGTGTAGGATTCTCTGCCATGGTTTGTAATGGGATGTATACAAAAATTTCAGCCTGCAAATACTGTAGAGTTCAAAATATATGATGTTTTATTAGATACACAACACACTGCAAAGAAACCAGCCAGACGTGATAGTCTACTTAGAGGTTATTTTGTGTAATATACTTAGTCTCTTTCTATTTATAAGTCCACACTTCAGCTCCTTGCAGCTGCAAGTTGTGCCTTAAATGGAAGAACAAATAAATCCCAAAGAACAGAGTACATAACAGTACATTAGCATAGCTTTCTTTGTGCTCCTTACTCCAGATGCACTAAAGAACAGCAAACCCTTTCAAGTGTTTTGCAGTGAAACTATTTATTATCATCACAGTAGGTAAGGCTGCATCTACAGTGAGGGGGAAATGCCTTCCAAGCTGCGATGTGAATTTGTATCATACCACCCCCTTAGCTCCCGGTGGGGTATCCAAGTGCATGCTAAGGGCAGATTTGACATCCATTTCCTTTGGCACCTGTGTCCTTCTCCTCTCCCTCTCCTGACCACACAGATTCTTCCAACATCTCCCTTTAGGCATCCTGGTACAACTGTCTGTGACACTGTAAGAAGAACTGATCCAGAATAATAATAGCCATTTTTACTAGATTATTTTAAACCTGTACCAATCCCTCGAGGTAGTTCAAGGCATGGATGTGAAAATACCACAGCTGAGGAGGAGGTGAAGGAACAGAAACAGGCAGGCAGCATTTGCAATCAACATCTCACCCTGACAAATACGATTGTTTAGCAATTTACAACAAACTTAAAAAAAAAAAAAAAGAAGAGGATTTAAAGATTTCATTGAAGTCCTCAGGACTCAGAGAGGAAATGTCAATTAGGTGTCTACTCCTAGCTGAAAA
>JAWWEE010000162.1:7758602-7844637 GCA_035221455.1 Xenops minutus
TTTTTTTTCCAATTTAAAAAAAAATTAAAAAAAAAAAAAACTTAAACATTAAATTTAAAAAAAAAAAAAAAAAGCCACCACATGCCAAGAAACAAGCCCCAGCCCCAGTGCAAGGGAAAAGGTGGGAGAATGCAAAAGGGGCGTGGAGAGTGTGACACCATCTCTTTCAGTGCCTGCTTCTAATTTGATTTTTTTTTTTTTTTCAGCCATGGCTGAAAAATGCCCAGTTTGGTATTTGTGTCAATAGATGTCATCAATTTGATAAAAAAGTGCAGGTCCAGGAAATACGATGTTCCTGTGATTCCCCACTTAAGCTCCCAGTTTAGGACTACTGACATACTCTGGTTTTCAGAAATCTGATGGGAACTTGATGTGATTTCCATTTGGGCAGTCAGTTCCTCTCTTGAGGTGCTGGACACCGATAGAAGTTAAATGATTTCTGTAAGCAGAAGGTTGTTCTATCCTACATATTTTCTGATAATAATCCATGGAATCTAGGATAATTTTTACCTACTACTTCTGACCAAATGATGCTTGCTATGTGAACAATCCACAGCATGCATCACCACTGCACTGAAGCAGAGAAGTACATAGCAGCACCAGAGTCAGAGCTGGGTGAATGTTTGCATTTAAATATTTTGTGTGAGAAGGCACTAAAGAAAAACCTTTTTCCACATCATTTAGGAAAAAAAAAGGAATAAGTATTGTTCTTCTATCATGAAACCTTTTTGTTTCAATTAAAGTTACAAGTTACTTTTCAAAATAATACCATTTACTTGAACAAAAAAAAAAAAATTGCAAAAAACTCAGATGTAGAAAATGAGAACAATGTATTTGTGTTGTTAACACTTTTCTGGACCATAAAGATAAGATTAGAAATTGCAAAATTGCAAAATTGCTAGGTAAATAGAAAGTCTGATTCCTTCCCAGCTTTAGTGACATGGCAGGGAATGACTCTGGCACTGCACGACGTGATTGGAAAGGGAGAATTCCGCTGGCAGGAGCGCAAGAGGCGTTTGCTGTTGTCAGTCATCAGGAAGCAGATGGCATGTCTTGGCTGAGTGGGTTCTCAGGCATCTCATTTCAGCAGCCACTTCAGTGTACCTGACAGTGTAGTCAGATGTGAAACGCCACCAAAACACGGGCCGTGACAACTCAAGTGCTATGAATTCCCAATCACTGCAAGACGAGTGAGAAACAGGAGCACAGGAGTTCTGTCTGCACTGTACAGGGAATAACTTTCCTCTTGTCTCAAGACATATAGATACTTACAAACTTTTTCAACTAACAGATAACTTGTTTCTATTGTGATTATTTCCATAAAAATTGAGGATATATTTTTTAATATTGTTGTTGTTAGCAGTCTAAGAGTGTCAAAATTAGAGCAGGAAAATAATAAAAATAGTTTTAACCTGTCATGTCAGCTTAAATCAACAAAACCACTTTTAATAAGTCGTACCTTATGCAGGAAACTCAGAGATTGTACAGGAAAACTCTGTTAGATGCCTTTTGTTACTTATGTTGTGATCCCATTATCTGCATGTCTCTAGGAATGCAGTTCTCCAAGGTGGAGGACAATTTACAAGTCACTCAAAGCTTGAGTTGGAAATTACCACCACACACTCCAAGAGGTAATTCAGGCACAGGGATGTGATGTTAGCCACACCTTTATCCTGAGTCTGGTTTAAAAAGGACATTTTACTGCAGTAGTTTTTGGGATCCCTGTACAGTTCAGATCTCTCTGTTTACCTTTTCTCTTGGTTCTTAAGAGTTAAATCTGAAGCTGTGAAGACGTCTTGGATTTCCTTGCATTGGACATGGAATCAGCCTGTAGGGGGGAAGGGCAAGGGTGACTACTGGGAGGTTTGCTGGATTCAGAGCTGTGCTTTCCATAGGAATGCTGAAAAGCCCCATGGAAGCCAATCCCCTGATGCTTTTGAAAATGCCCATGGATATTCTCTTGGTACTTTAAGCATTGGAAAAAAATTGACCCTAGGAGATTCACCAGCTATCATACACTGTGTGACACAGCCAGGAACTGAGCTCCAAATTTTTCAACATCAGGCCAAGTGCCTGCAGCACAAAACATCCATCCTAATTCCATTTGTCTGACACACAAAGTTATTCTGGATGTCTTCTTACTCTTAGGGGTCTGGTTAACACAGACATCACTAAGTGGTGTAAACAGTCATAAGCAAGTTCCCCATATAGACATTATGTACCATGTTAAAGTTTTATGGTAACACTCCAAAATACAGTAGTCAGGGGTAAAAACGCCCACAGAACTCACTCTATAACTCAAAAAAAATAACAGACTATATAACTTTAAAATGGATTGATTCTCCTTGCCCATAAGCATATGTTAGTTCTCTTAAGCCTAACCCAACTCATGCATACAAACTAGGAGACAGAGATCTCATAGCACTCACATGCATACAAAATGACACTTGGGAGGTTTGTGTGAAGTAAATAAGGCAGAAACTGATATGCATATGTAGAGTCCAGACATCCGAATATTTAATAAAGCTCTGGCAGCCCAGACATTTGTGCAGAGGTGTCACTTCACTGTATTTGCTATATAGCAACTGAAAGAGTGATACAGAACAGGGTGAGGCCATGAACTTAGATTCAGTATTTATGCTGAAGAACAAGCTTTAAGTAGAGAAAACACCTCTAGACTAATTTAAAATCTCAGTAGATAGACAGTTAATCACTTTACTGCCAATATTTATCACCGCATCAGATCTAAAACTATTAATTCTCCTTTGTTTCTATTGCCACAACCAAACAGTAGATATAAAAAGGGCTTTTGTGCAAATGAGTGTTATTGCCATGAGGCAATGAAATTACTCTGCAGTACCATCCAAAAAGTCATAGGCCCATCATAGTTATGGGCTGCCTGTGTACATTGTAGTTGTTGATTTCAGGGATATCAGTGGATAGGAATGCACTGCAATTTGAATGTGAAGCAGAAACCCCTGCTACATTTCATCAGTCTGCCACCTACACCAACATTAGTCTATAATAAGAAAAAGACAGATATGTTCACACTTAAGTCTTTTTACCAGATTGATCTGATACAGACAGACAGACAAGGATACAAGGAGTTCATAGGCTAATTTCACAGGCTGCAGCACTGCAATGATCTTATTAGGCAAGGTTGCACAGAAAAGAGAAAGGCAATAAATCTATATGACTTCTCTTGCCCAAAAGAAAGTAGTACCATGAAACAGCAGTGCAAGAATAAGGTCCTAGGAAAAAAAACATCATACTAACTGATAAATCTCTCACTGTGCACGGAATTAAAATGTAATTTATGTAAACAACACATCTCAGCTAATAAAGTGGCTGGTCATCTGTCCCCCACTACTTCAAACAACTGTTAACTCTATGAACCCAGAGGGTGGGAGAAAGTACACAAGACCAAAATTAGATGCCTTGAGCCTTTTTTATTTCTTTCAGAAATGCTACAGTTGATTTATTTGTGAATGGATATATGCCACCCATTTTGAAATTAAAAATCCCTTGGAGGCTCTACAGTCCTGCAGTCCCCTCCTTTACATTACCAGTGTGTGTGGGTCACAATGGTACTGCTGGGAGAAGAATTGTGCTCCATCAGTCAAAAATTCTATTTTCCTCCCAAGTGCTAAACGTCTTGAAGTGTGTAATTTGAATCATCTTTAAATTCCCCAGCATATTTAAGCACTGTGCTAATAGGATAGTATTAAAGTATTAAAGGATGCACGTTAATCCCAGTGCTCTTATGCCTTGGTTTCTTGGTGGCAGCACAGCTTGGAGTAAAAAAGAAGTGATAAGCCCAGACTCCACTCCTGAGTGCTGAGGAGGGACAAGCATCTTCCTCTGAGAGAGTCACGCAGCAACATTCTGCATTTCACTGCTTCAATTTCACTTTATGTCTTCAGTTTCTACAGGGTAAATTTAAGTAGGCACAGGATCTGGCCTCTTGTCTTAGCCTGGATAAGCAGGGGAGACAGGCTGCTTGTGTGTGTGTCATATCCCAAGGCTAAGTTCACTCTTCCGAGAAGCCACTGACAGAAATGTAGGGTAATAATGCTGCCTAGGAGAAATAGGAGAAAACTGAATCAAAGAAGAAAATGGATGGGCAGATTGACACAACTAAACTATCCTGATCTGAGCGTCTGCACAAAGTATGTGTCCCTCTGCTTTCCCCATTGGCAAGTTGCAATAACCCTTGGGCAGAGAAGGTGCGTTCTATCTTGGTGTTAGAAAATAGGGTGCACCTAAAGGGTTACTAAGACTCTTCAGGCTTGGCTCATACTGTGTGTGAGCCATGTCTATGAAGTTATCATAGACATGTTTACACACAAACATATATTTTATAGGTGGAATTTAAAATGGATTTTAAGACAGCTTCAGAAACACTTGGTTGTGGGAATATAAAAACCCTTTCCCAGGTTTCCAGAAACACAGACATTATGAGAGGGACTTTGTGTGGTTCAGAGGTGGAATTTGCAGCATGCCAGGCTGAAGGCATATTTCTCCTTTTCCTTTGGGTGCTGACCGTGGATTTCTGTTGCAGTTCCCTGATGGGATTTGCCCTAGAGCGCTGCACAGAGCTCTTTCTGCAAAACAGATCAGCTCCTCTCCTTGAAATAACTTTGTAACTGGCTGAGGGGCTCAGGTTCATAAAACTTGCATAACATGGGTATTTCCCACAAGGCAGCTGTATATCAACCAGGCAGCTTATCTGAGGGGCTGCTAATTGAGAGGACAAACCTTTGGTTGGGATTAATTAGTAACCTCAGCCTGTGACGACTCAGGTCCCATCATGAGGGAACATGAACAAGTACAAGCCTCATAATTTTATTCAGACAGCTTTGTTCCTTACAGTACTTGTCAAATCTTAAGTAATTAGGGTAAACTACTTCTACCTGATAGAAATTGTTAAATCTTAAATAATGAGGAAGAAAGAAGACAGAACAATTCTTTTTTTTTTTCAGGCTATTCGATCCAATTGTTTCCTACACCCAGATTTTTGCCAGTACATTAAGAAATGACCAGAAAAACCCCACCAAAACATGGAGATGGATCTGTTTCTACAGCCTCAAAAAAGAAGCTGAGCACAGACACAGGCCTTCAAAGATTGATGGATTTAAACACAAACGATGCTACCAAACTTTTAATGGATATATATGCCATAATTGTAGTTTAAGATATAACCTTAGAAGAAACTCAGCTAAGAAAGGACTTGCTTGAAGGAGTTTTCTAATTTGGTCAGAACAAAGTCTGGCCTATTCTTCCATGTTTTTTAAAGTCCACAAAACATTGTACATCTGAGTTTTTCCCCAAAAGAAATGCTTCAATGTTTGATTCTCTTAACAAACAACAGCTGAGCTGCTTTGTATGGAAACCTTAGTATGATAGTTCACATAAAGAGTGGAAGAAAAGAAATTCAATTAAACAACAGGATGGACTTTTTGCAAATAATCACTTACAGAAGTGTTTTAAAGTGAATAAAGTAACGGAAATCCTTTTTCCAGTTTCCTTCTCTGTCAAAACCAAATTAAAAAAATTAGGAGATTAAACATGACAAAGACACAATACTGAAAATGACATAAATAAGGTTTCTCTTTGTATGTAAAACAATGATAAAATGAGAGGCCTTGATCTTCAAGGAGGATGAATTCCACTATTTCCATGCCAGTAAACAGCAAAAAATTTCATCAAGTTAAAAGCAAATTAAGAAAATAGAAGAGACCAGCCACAAATAGATGTGAGCAGCAGGCTGAAAGGGAGATTTCATTTAAGTTGATGTTTGCTCATTAAATGGACATTAAAGTAAAAATTCTGCTTAAAACACACACCCCAGTACCAGTTCTGTGTCCTATGGGAACTGCAGATTATTGGTGCCAGAAATGTCTCTTACCTTCTGAGGGCAGATAGTGAATTTGCTCCGTGGATGCTGCATCAAGCTGAGCTGCAGTGACTCCCACCTGAAACCACCCTCTCAACTTCTCTGTCTCACGATTTTTAAGGTCTAAAAACTAATACAGTGAACATGAAATATCAAGAGTCAGCTGTGAATCTACCTGTGTAGCTACTGGGGGAATAAAGGAGCATGAAGCTCCCCAAGAGCTTAATGAACCTCTGGCTCCTGTTTGCAGGGGCAGGGTGAAGGTAGAGCTTTGGTGAGAAACAGGAGATCAGCTGGTTTACCCCAGGGAACAACCAAATAACTGAGAAGTGGCCATAGTTTGAACTCTACTCAACTTCTGGGGAAAAGTAAATATATGGTGCCCTTTACTCACAGCTGCATGCACACTGCCTGTCAATGAAGAGTCCTGGGAGAACATTCTGGATGCAGACTAATGAGCAGCAAATGTGAAGACTAAGGGCTTCACAAGAGTAATGACATAAATACCTACAGGAACCACACCTTATCCAAAGGTAATTAACAGATAGGGAACACTACAAGAAAATGTATTAGTTCTCTGCCTAATCTAATCAAACATAAAAGAGGCTTGTGGTTGTGTGCATGTGAGTGGGTGGATGAAGGAGAGGATAGGTATGCATGGAAAAGTGTCCAAGGATTCACACATATCCAAAATGCAGAGTTTCTTCACTCTCCTATTACTAGCTTTATAGCAGATCACAAGACTGATTGAAAGATCAATGCAATCAGCTAGGCAGAGAGAGCTGATTATCTGGGAATTCTGAGTAAAGATTACTCACAATAGAATAAAGGGCTGCTGCCCAGCCAGGTAAAACCACAGTATAAGTAAAAAGTACCCAGAGAAGCATTGCAGACTTCTCAACAGGGCATCAACGTGTATTTTAAAGAAAAGTTTAAAAAATATTGTTTAAAATTTACATCAGTAAAACAAGTGTAAGACTCATGCAAGCTTTGTGTGGCTGTTGGTACTTCTTTTACATTTGTAGCTGAAATCCCTGGTAATATCCATCTCATTCTTTATGCCATCTATCAGTTTTGTCCTTGCCATCAGTGTTTAACAAGAATATTTTCATACCATTTAATGTCAAAGCATGGGTTGGTTTTCTTCACAGATATTTTGAATCATAATTTTGAAAATTATGACCTGAAGAATTTATATTCTGAACCGCAAGCTCACCTGTATGGGTCATGAGCAAGATCTAGTATCTTGGAACTGCTTCTTATAGAAGTTCAATTCACAAAAGTGGGAATCTGCTTTAGTTTGATGGAGCAACCTACAGCTTGATTGTTTGACTATACTGTTTCCAGTGCTCTTTTCACTAAGTGTAGACCAAGAACAATCTCTAAGAACACAAAAACTCAGTGGTAACCTTGGGGCTAGAACTTTTTGTCCTACTTTTTCCAGTCCAAGTGAATACAAGGAGACCCAAAACTGGAAAGCACATCTTGAATAATTAACAAAAATTTTCCAAAGTAATTTTTGAAATTTGTTATAATTAAGTCCCTGAAGCATCTCCAGTAGTTGCTGAATTTATTCTGCTCCCTGTAAGGCTTATTTCTACCACAATCCTTATGCTATGTGTACTGAAAAAGATAAAACCTTTGACCTTACTCTGACAGGTGGAAGTGCTTGAAAGTAGTATCCATCTTCCTCTCCTGTAAAAAAATTCAAACTGAAACTGAAAGAAAACCAAATCAAAGAAAAAAGATTACCAAAGTTTGAGAATCATAATTGAAACAAAGAAAAACCCTACCCAAAGCAAAACCCAATCCCAAAAATACAACCAAAAAATTGCAGAGAGCAAAGAACTTCTCCAAAATGCAAAAAAACAGTAGCATTATTAAACATTCTCAACATGCCACCTTAGCCTCAATTTTGCAATAAGAAGACATAGAAGACACCAAAATGTTGGCTTTTAAATAAAAAGTAGATTTGACACCAGATTATTCAGGCAATATCCCAAGGGAAATTCACAATGACAAGATGTAAAGGAACTTGGAACAGATAACTTGCTGAAGGTGACCTGAAGATCTGCAAGTGGCACGAACCCACCTCACACAAACCTGTACCTCAACTGGCTGTCCTACCTCCCTTCCCCCTGGCACACTGCTACAGGTACAAAACAGGCATGAAATACTGTTTCCTTCTCACATGTGGTGAACAAAAGTTAGTCTGGTGAGGATAGGACTGATAATTTTTCAAATTTCTAAACAGGATAGTGTAAGGGCAGAGGCCACTTTTATTTACAGAAACCTATAGATGTTGTGTGTTTTTGTTGAAAATCTGTCAGCTACGAAGAAGTAAATATCACTGTTACAAGTTAATTAACTTTGATTCTTCATTGTCATCATGGACATAGATCACTACATAGATGATGTTATCTCAGAAACCTCCACTGACATGCATCAAGAGATGAGGTTGACAAGAGGATGGGAGAGTCATCATCAGTTTTAATTCACCCTAAAGAATGTCTACTCCCATGTGATTATTGTCTTGGCATGACAGAGGACAGCTTATACCGCCTGTGTGGCATTTTAGCCAAACACAGCTTGAGCCCAGAGCCACAGCACACAAAGCTTCAACACGTTTCTCTATCTTGCCGGGAAAGCCAAGGGGTCAGAGATACACAGTGTATAAGAACAATAAACAACTGTCAACAAACATAGTCTGTAAAAATAAATTCAATCTCATGTGGTGATGGATCACTGAGTCATGTGGGGAGAACACAGAAACGTAATAACAAATTCTACAAGAAAGATGTGAGTCCCTGGGGATCAAAGGACCTGCAATAGACCTGATTTTCAGTTCCACATACTTCCAATCTTACTTGAAATTATAGATTAAGGTCAGAGAGCCCCAGTCACTTACAGATACACATGGTAACATTGAAAGTAAGCAAGTTTGAAGAGGAAGGATGATTTTCCATTTGACAAAAGAACTCCCTGAGTGAATCACTGAGTGTCACTGTGACACTTTGTTCTGTATGTATATTAGATGTTTTCCACTGCAGGGACTATCTTGATTCTTACATACAAAATCTCAAAATAGTGGGTCTTTAGCTTCATTTAAGAACACAGCTCTAAAAATATGTAACAGAATAGTTTTTATTTTACATAATATATAGTTTAATAGTCTTTTTTACTTGTTTCCCACTCATTTCAAAAGTTGCTTAAAATGAAATGAAATCCTAGAGAGATCACTCAAAAAGATCCCACTATATGTTCTTGTGACAGACATCCAGTGATTTCCACTTCTGGTACTTCTCTTATTGGGATGGCTCTGGCCCTGCTCTGGTTCCACTCCTTTTTTGTTTCAACTCACATCCAGCTGTTGCTCCCTGCTCCCAGCTTTCAATTCTCTACCTCCACCCCTCCAAAACATTGTTCTCAGCTACCAGGCAAAAGCCTCTATAAACAAAATCCTTCAGTCTCTGAGATTTCTTGGCACTTTTTTTTTTCCCTGTAGAACAGAAAACCATCAGTTTTGACCTGCCCCTGACTCTGCAAATCTGTCGGCTTTTTGATTCTTAGCCCAGCTGATTTTCATAGTTACATAACATTTAGAGGCTTGAAGAAATTCATGTCTTCCAGATAAACTTCATATTTGAAGATGGAATATCTGTATTTTTGTGAGAGAAATTAAAAACTGAGTGAATGAAAAATGTTATAAAACCAAGATACTTAACGGTGTATTTGTCCAAGTAAGCTCTTGAAGAGTTTTCAGTTGCATTTGACTTAAGGGAAGCTGTGCAGCATTCCCCCAATATTCAAATGCTTGAGGTACCTGGTGTATTCTCAGTTTTACAAAAATTCTATATTTGAGCTTAGATACTTCTCCCAGTGGAAGTTTCATCAAGACCAATACATTTATGTGAAAAGTTTCAGCCCCAATGAACTGTCATTTTCTGATGAAAATCTTGCCCCAAACCTCTGAACTATCTCAACGCAGAGTCTCAGGGTACTTCGACAACTACAGCCTCAGGCTCTTTACTTTAATTGTATACATTTTCATCAAACCCTGAAGCCCCTTGTGGGTTTGTGCAATTTCTGCGATGTAGCTAAAACATTTACTGTATGTTTCTGTTCCTTGATTTCGTGTGAAATTATTTCACTACTTTATGTCTTTTTCTTCTTATTCCTGATGTATTTTGACATTCAGAGAATTACAGTGTAACCAAAAACCTTCAAATTGTAGAATTTGAGCAGAAAAGGAACTAAAGTAAAAATATTTTACTTGGAGGCTAATATTCAGAATCAGGGCAGCAGCTATTCAGCCACTCAGGTTAAATAAGGGGCTCATTACTTGTCCCTGTGACAAGTACCCATTATGTTCATAATCCTTATTTAAAGGTTCAAGGACTACATTGTTCGTGTATTATTGATGTTTTAGTTTTAAGGTAACACTTAACTAGAAAACATGACATGATTCTGTTCTGGCCTTGCAAAATAAAGACTATATTTAGCTGAAAAGAGCTCAGTTTATTTAGTAACCCAATGTATGGAGACTCTCTCTACGTTTACCTTGGGAGTCAAATACTAGTGAAGAAGAGAAGCTGAATATAGCTGGTACTAGAAAAAGCAAGTTACTCTGTGATACGAGTATTTTTAGAAGAATTTATAAGTTTTCTAATTAATTAATCTTCTGTTCATTGTTTATTTAATAATATATGATTATATTTCCCCTTTACTAAGATGATATATCGCACCAAATATTTTCTACAGGTTTTTTATATTCAATTTAAATTTATTAATCAAATTTCTATTTATAATTCCTGTTGCTCATTCTTGGGATTTTTTAATAATTTATTCTCCATAAAAATTAACAGAATATTTTCATATTCTTAGTAGTGCCCTTGGGTTGCTTTAAACCATGTGTGGGTATTCTCAAGTATTTTCACAAAAGTATTTCAAGATACTAGGAAGAAAACTCAGCTCAAGGACTCAGAGAATTTGAACTTTAAAAAAGACAGCAAATAAAATAAATTTAATCATTCATTACTTTAAAATTGAAAAAAAAATAGCTTGCCTCACATGTTTGTTCACACAGGAAAGGTAGGAAATGGAAGACTTGTTAGCACAGTAGGCAAAATCTGTGTATGGACACATAGGGTTGTTTCACTTGTCAGTTTAAATCACCCGAACTTCAAGCATTGCTCATCTCAAAGGCATACATATACATATGGCCCCAGTACATTGGCATGATCAACCCTGGCCCCACTGTCCTGGGTACTGACAAATAAATACTGAATAAACTGTTACTTTCCCTCCAAATTAAAAAGAAAAACTAAGGTTTAGAATGAAAATAAATTTGTTGACCTACCAAGCCATTGTCTGTCAGGTCAGAAACACTGTGGAGATTAAGATTGTATCTATCTGACTTAAATTTTCATGCAATTTATGGGTAAACAAGGTTTAATTTCCATGATAACTGGGTAAAAACTGCTGTTGATGACCATATCAACATTTTTCACAGGCTTTGATTAGTTTGTTGTTTTGTGTGTGGTGGGGTTTTTTTGTTTTGTTTTGGTTTGGACTATTTTTTTTTTTTTTAATTTAGGGGAGAAAAATTGTAATTGAAAGTTAAATTCTTCCAAATTTTGTGAGCTGAAAATTAAAAATAGTGCCATTTGGACCAGCAGAAGCTCTTTATTCAATTTATCCAAAATGGTATTTGCTATTCTGCTGGTTTTGGGTTAATATCAAGAATAATAAAAAAAAAATATTTTCAGTGGTCTTTTAGAGTTTGCAAATATGAGTGATGTCAGAATTTCCCAAAGGATTGAAAACCCCACATTCTTTTCAGTTTTGAAAGTCTAGAAAATTAGTTAATATATCAAAACTAGTAACAGCTATCATTGAAAAATTGATACTAATAAGATATCTTAAAATGAAATTTGTCCTAAAGTCTCCAGGAGGTCTATGAAAGAGACAGAAGACAAACAGTGGGACCACGGTTTCTCTAAAAACTCTATGACAAGTCTGTGACAGAGCTAAAATTTCAAATCCAGTCTCCTGGACTCTGTTCTAATGATTTCATAACAAATATTCCTCAGAAGGAAAAATAGATAAAAAAGCACTGAAAAACACAGATTGGCCTGGCATCTTTCTCTTCTGAAACAGTCGAAGCATTTCACTCTGTAGTGTGGAGCAGGGGTGGGCAAACTGCCTAGATTCTCAACCACTGTGAAAGTAGGAGTCCTTATTTATTTTGGGTAGGGGAAATGTGAATTTGCAATCAGGACAGCTCGTGGTACCATGCTGAAATTATTCAGTTTTCAATGTGCAGAGAGTCCCAGAGTAACTTTCTAACAGCAACATTAGAAAAAAAGACACTCCTTTTTCCCTAGGCTGTTTGTACCTCTAACATGTAATTTTACCATTAGTGAAGTGTGATGAAAATTACTTGTAGAGTTCAATATGCTCAGTCAATCAAACACACTTTTTTTTTTTTTTGTTACTAACTCAAGGCTCAACTCAGCAACAAAGTGTCTGTAGAATTCAAGCTGCTAAAAGCTTTTCAAGAGCCTTTAGCATTGCAACCACACTGCCTTCACCAGAGCTCTAATCTGTAAATCTGAGGAGAGAGGAAGGTCATGTTAAGATTTCAGAGCCATAACCCAAGCTCCTGCCTCAAAACAAGTCTTCTACCACCGTGTGGATATTTGACATTACAGACAGGCAGTTTTCAAGATAAGATGACACAAGAGGACCTACTAGCCTCTTATTTTTCGTATATCCATTCATATTTGCAGCTTCTCTACTTTGGTAACACTTGGCTGATGGAGTTCAGAGGTGCAGAGACTACTGATAAAAATGGATGTATGACAGTCCTGATCCAGGAGACTCCAACAGAAGTCAAAATCAGACAACTAGGGAGGAAAAGAGAAACCCAACAGAAATAATTTCCAAATTCAGTCCATCAGACATGCTGTAGTCATTGACTACAGGATACTGTCCAAAAACCAACTACCTTTTTACAACCAGGCTGTTTAGATCGCTGTGAAGTCAGAAGATTGACTGTCAGGGCTTTTTCAATTGGACACCCTAAGGACAAGGAAGATAATGCACTGTCCTTTGAGCTCTACACAGTTCTTCATGATGGCTATTCACATCTACTGGAAGAAAATAGAATATACTGTATCCATCTGGAGATGGAAATTTCTCAGATTACACACAAATTTCTTTGGAAAAGTGTGGAGTGATGAATGCAGCTTGAGGTATGTGGGAAGGGACTTGCAGAGACTGACACTGGGTTTCTTTCTCTAGACCAGCAAATTTCAGTTGTTTTACCAGCAAACAGTCTTGGTGTTCTGAGACTTTAAAACAGAATCAGAGTATTGAGAGCAAAGGAGATGCAGTTTTCTTGCTTGCTTGCTATCTGAGAAGCCAAGATCAAGGAGAGAAGTCAAACACCTGCCTTGTGAAAACCCAGAACTACAATGTAACTTCTCCTGTGCTCGCATGAGGAAGATCCCAGTGCACAGTACAGAGAGCAATCCTACTCCTCTCTGCTTTACTGAGGGAATAGGAATGCAAATGGCTGTGGTTTTCATACTGTAAACTAATACATTGAAATTTTTTCCTAGGCTGGTATCTTGAAAGCTGAAATCGACCTGCAGTCAGATTCTCACATCTCCCAGTCAGACGTGAAAAAGTGCAATAAGATCCTGGTGTACCTTCCAGTACGTTGCACCATCTCTCCCATCCAAAGAGTTCCAAGTCCACTCCCAGCAGGAGGATGCTTGTTCTGAGCACCTCTTGACAACCCTGCACTAAATATGCCTTTCTGGCACCAGAGCAACCCACTGTCTCCTCAGCCCTGGCAGATACAGGACTTCACGGCTCTCTGAAATGCTCTTTTCGATGTTGGTCTGCAGTCCAGCCTGTCTGCAAATGTCAGTGCCTGTCTCACAGCAAAACTGTGCCATCCTTATCATCTCTAAATGCAATGGACTCTCTTGACTGTGAGTTGCTCATAATTCTTCTTCACAGAATCAGTCAATATGTAGAAAATGGTTTTTCAAACAAAAATGGAAACTTTCAGTGAAACATATGTTTGAGCATACCTCCTTTTTAAATAAAAAATTCAAAAGCCATTGGAGTGCTCAAGTTTCACTTCAATAGTGCAACAAAATCATATTATCTCACTTCATACAAAAGGTTTTTCCTGCCTGCTTGACTAAAAATCAATTTTGTTTAAAAATATGCAAAATTTTCACATCTTATTTTGAACTGTGCAAGATATTTTCATTTTGCTGGAAATGTTTCATACTTTCCAGTCATTTCAATCATCACACTGTCTGCATGGTCAATCAGGAAGTGAATCAGAACAAGCTACAGTGGAAATTTTCTATACAGTGCTCATATTCACTCCTGCCCCAGTTTTGACTGTGGTACATTTGAATAAGGATTTCCACAGAGGAGTTTAGTGAAGTTTGACTAATTGACTTTTAGAGTGCACTCAGTTCAAGTTTGCTGGGTTCACTCCCATGGATAAGCTCTATTTCTGTATCCTTCACTTTCCAGTCCAACCTGCTTTGTAATGTCACGCATTATTAAATAGCTAGTATAAAGTTGTCTTAAAATCACAGTGAATAACTCTAACAGTAGAGATGTCAAGTAAATATAGCTATTACTGTGAAGTTTCTCATGGGGGAATTGTGATACTTAATTAGTTAATGTTTCTAAATTTGAGATGAAGGAGGTTAGTAAGTTCAAATGTTATTATTTCTGTCTTTTCTAAAATATATTAACTCCATTAATTTCAAAGGGAAATTTACATATTTATAGTGCTAACATGTTAAGTAAATTTCCTTTCAGTAAATGACAAAGCCACAGATACTGCAATCAGAGCTATCAGCCAAGCGTCTGTACACCAGGAAACCCAGACACACATAAAGAGGAAAGACAAGAATGAAAGAATATATTAAGTCTGCATCTTTCAAGGATATTATAAACAGAGAAAATGGTATGGAAAAACACATATTCACCTTCCTCTTTGCAGCACACAGTTAAAATAGATTTACACACTTCACCCCTTGTCCAGCTGAGCCATACTTACAACTTTTCCTCTATTTCGATAAGAGCCTCTTCAGCTTGAAAATACTGATTAACTGAGGAACAGAGCACCACTAAGCAATTCCCCTTCCTTTATTCAGCTGCTCTTTGGGGGGGTGATGGCTTTTTTTTCCTTTCTCCTCTTAGAAAGACATCATGTCAAAACATCACAGAGTAGCTGCTGCAGTAAACAAGGTCAGTCTTGTCCCTGAGCCAGTTTTCCTCCATGAAGAGCAGAGTGCAGTGGGGCAGCTGCTGAGACACTCGAGGGAAGAAGCAGCACCTGTAGTTACCACTGGGTATCAGGAAGATACATATGAAGTCTATTTGTATAAAACAGCCAGTGTTCAATTGAAAGGATGGCATCCAGTTATTGAAACATCATTTTGATGCCCTCATGCTACCAGAAATTGACATGCCAAATACAGAGATTGAGAAATATATTAGTTTGTAATCAGAAATCGCTTTCAGTTTGGAAGTGAGTACAGAAGGCAATTTTTCTGTAAAAACAGAAAATGCAGATTTAAGTCAAACAAAGCTTTCCATAAATATATCTTCATTGAAATATTTTGACTGATACATAAAATCCAATTTAAAATACATTTTCTTTTTTTCTTTTGAGATTATAATGCAGTTTAAAACCTTTTTTTTTTTTTTTTAAGTGTTTTCAAGACACCGGGTAAGAAACACACCTCTTCCTAAATTAAACATTCTCTTAGCCTCCAAACTATACTTAATCACGTTTTTCAGATTATTAGCAGACTAAAAATCAGTTTATATTTCCATGGTTCTAAATGAGTTGAGCACATCCCTTATTCTATCTTAAGTGCCAGTATTTAAATTGCCAGATTATTCAACAAGCCCAAGAGAGCATTACAACTCTAGTATCATTTCTGCAAAACAAATCAGAAAAAATAACCAAGTATTCAACCTCCTACTATGAGTTAATATCAGAGCAAAGCCCTAAGGCCCACAATGAGGAGATGTTAGAACCATAACCACCTCCCTGCTATGCCACTGAATTAGAGTGGCACTCTAGTACACGCAACTCACCCTGCTTTGGATTTCATGGTACACAGGGAGATTTCACTCTTTACCTTCTAAAGTTTTTCAAGTTTGTCAAATCACTTCTAGATGATCTTCAGACAGCCAGGCTAATATCACCCCTCTGTCTATGGGTACCAAGGCAGGTCAAGAGCAACTGTTAGACTACTCAGACACACTGCTAAATTCAGACTAATGCCACTCACTTTAGTGCATCACTTCAGTTTCCTTTTATAGAATCTCATTTTCATCCTGTGCTAAACTGTAATCCATAGGACTTCCCAAACCTGAATTTTCTACAATGGAAACAAGATATGTTTTGCTATTTACCAGAAAAAAAAAAAAAAAAAAAAAAAAAGAAATGTTAAGAGAAAATTTATACATCCAGATTATTTGGTTATGTCTTTCTGGCTGCATAAATTTACATGAGGAAACAAATACATACAAAGATGCCACTTCAAATTTTTATTCAGGAGGACATTTTATTGTTTGGATGAGTCACTATGTCACATTGCATTACTGAGTAGCACAACCTCATGTTCCTAATTCACAAAAGTCTGTCTCCTTGTTCAAAACCAAAAGTGGCATAAACCCATTTATAATTTAAGTAAGTTGCTGGCAGTTCCTAAAATGGCTTTCCTGGAGAATAATGAGGCAGACCAGCAGAGTAAGAAACATGATTAGTGACTGCACAGAATAAGGCATAATGAATAGTTGCTCTGTCCCTGGCAGGTGACTATGGTACTAGAGAACCCTGTCATGCAATGTCTTTTATGGCAAGTAATAAATTAAAAGAGATTTTTATTGTGAAACCTTCTGTCACTGCAAGGAGGAAGAACAATATAACACCACATTTCTCTCCAGGTTTGCAAATCAAGGCCCAAATCTCTCCTAATGTAAATTATGCCAATCCATTCATTTCAGCTGAGTTTTATCCACATTTGTCATCAGAAAAAGTCATAAACTGCTTCTGTTTTAATTTAATTGAAGTATTGATTCTTCAAAATTGTTATGTTAAGTAGAGTTTTAGTTACCAGTGTCTCCCTGTAAAAGACAATCTGGCACAAAAAGCTGGTTCTCTGTATAAGTCAATGGGAAGAGACAGGAGGCTAGGCATTAAGGAGATGAAAAAAACAGTATTTGAATTTATAAGGCCAGAGAAGTATCTGTCTTCTGGTGTAATCGCCTCAGATGATCAGTAGAAATTACAACAATAAATTACAACTGGCACAAATAGAAATCGAGCAACAGCTACAAAATAAAGAGTTTTTTTTTTTTTACTAATCTTTCTCTTCCACTGCTCATAAGGGGAATCAAAGATCAAACTTAGGCTTAATTTTAGTGCTAAATAACAGCAAGTTCCCAATGCATCTTCTTTGGAATTCTAGGGATGGGCATCAGGACAGCCAAAGTGTGTCACCTTTACATAGGTGTGACAACATTGTGCAATGACCGCCATTGTCTGAGGGCTGCCCACATATTGCAGTCTGGACCAAAAATATGCTCAAAGTGTAGTTTATGTGGTATTTCAATACCTTTTGCCTGATTGTTTCCTGTCAAAGTGCTTTATTTCAGAGGTATATACACCCACATACATATTTCTGGGCTCATGGAAGTCTGTATATATATATATATATGTATATATATATATATATATTTGGAAGAAGAGGGGAACTAACACAAGATTCATGCCCTTCAGAACTGAATGCTCCTGCATAGTCTGTTCTTGTTGCTTTGCCCCATTGAAGCACCTTTAATACCTCTCAGGTTTATTCCTTTCAGCACAAATTATGTTCCAGACTGTGTCTGTGTTTAGTGCCTTGCCCTCTCCCACTGCCCTGCCCAGCCACACGAATGGCAGAGGCCTGCTATCACTGATGCTCAACACCTAGGACAGCCATATCAATGGCTCACCTGTGTTTAATAAAAACACTTCGAAAACCAGGCCATAGAGGATGTTGGGAATATTCTGAGCAACTTGAAAAATTGCATTTGTGAGGTGGAAGGAATTCAGACAAGTGTGGGCAGCAGAGTACTGCTCATGGTATCACCAGGTACATGTGCATGGGAGCATTCAGATAGTTGTGTGCTTCTGTTGCATTGAACTGACTGGGCTACTCCAGAAACTGTGCAAGTAATTTACCAATATCTGCAACAAAACTATCTTGTTTTTCAGCAGTGCTGGAAAACAGCGAGGACTGGAGCTGGCTCCTACTTAGCCATTTCAAACCCTGGCATTGTAAACTTGTACCTGCATAGCCCCTCCACACACATCTAGCTAAGAAGACATATCCACATGGGCTGTCTTCAAGGGCTAAGAATGAAATTGGCCGATGGTCCTCAAGCTGAGGGCATACTGATATTGAAATAAAGTAGATCAAATCCTTGTGACCAATACTTCAATTTAGAAGTGCTTCTTTCTAGCCACAAGTATACTTCTGAGAGAACAATTTTGTATCATGTAGAAACAGTTTAGGTAGCATTTCCTCAAGGACAAATCTTGTCACAGCAGCACTTACTTAGACAAAGGAAACTGGGATTATTAATTTATTCTCCCCACTCTGAAATTCCATTGTGCACTCTGAACTTTCTGCCTTCAATAGAAACCACTCATACCCATACACTTTCTGTGAGCCAGATTATGATTTCTAGTTTCATATCACTAATCAGATATTTCCCTCTTGTATTCATTTAATTATACCATATTAATAAATCTTGACTTTTAGACAGAAACTCTGTGAGGTGTATTCTCAACATGACACACACGTAACTCCCCATGGCATCTTCAGCAGTTAGGCACATGTGGAGAACTGATTATAGCCTTAGGTTTTTAGCCATTGTTACCTTACTTTAAGATTTTTCCTCTGGTGATTTCTTGAGTGCCAACATGCATACTGCAAATTCCATCTCTGCTGAAAACCTTCATAGGAACAGTATTAAAAGGTTCGATTTATGCAAAGTAGAATCTTAATCTGGAAAGTGCAGATTTGAGACCCTGCATGATGAAAGAAATCACCTAAAAGTACAGCCAAAGAGGTTACAAAAGCAGGTCACAGAGATCTGGTTTCCTGGGGAGCTTCTGTATATTGGAAAAAAATGTAAGCAGGTACTGGCAGCTCCAAACTGCACACATTTAATGTGTCTACGAAGGATTTTGACAAGTCTCTACGAATCTGAGGCTTTCTGTCCCTATAGAATGTTTCCAGGTTTATGGCAAGACAGAGGTAAGAAGGAGAATGGTTTCTGTGCAACTGTTCCTTGCTGAATGAACACTCCTTTGGACACATATTCATTTATTCTGAGGTCACTTGCAAATCTCAGGGTAGTCTAAAAACATTTTCTTTTTACATACTACCTTTTCACCTTTTTTTTTTCCCTCCTATAAAAATTGGGAATTATGATCCAGTATGATTACATTGCTGATATATTTGAGCTTCTGCTGCAGAATCCAAGGGTAGATCAGAAAAGTCAGTTAACATGGTCTACACTGTATCTACTTTATTCAATTGACTTAGGATGTGAAAGGTATCATGTGAAAATATTTAGGTTAGAAAGTGAATACCCCTTCACTGGTTTGGTCTAGGGATTATCCCTTAAAAAACACAGTAATAAATAGTCCCTTTAGTTGTTTGGATCACATGAAGTAATTCATCCATGGCATGATTTTATAAGTCTAGCTAGACAAAGTTATGTATTTAAAATAAGATGTCACAGATTTGCACTGCATAATCCTCAGCAACAGTCTAGTTTACAGTATGTACAAAATCACATTACAAAATACATGTCTGCACTACAAAAGCTATTTGTATTCTCATACAAGCACATCAGATGGACAGAATATGAGAAGAATAAATAGTACATGATAAAAAGTTGAAATTTTAGTTATAGGTTTGATTTTCAGAAAGTGCTGATAAGACACTTGCAGAAAATCAGGAGTTTGAGAGTGAAATATTTGAAAATCATGGGAAGAGATTTTGAAGACTCTTTGCTAATTGAAAAGGTTGGGTTGTTCTTCCCTATATGCAGAGTGTTCTTTATCTGCAGGAAAACCAAAACTGTACTTTTTCTCAGAGCAGGGCTTAGTAGGTAGTAGATCTGTGCCATATTGCATGTCACTTTGTCATTTGATTATAACTGGAAGGCAAGGAAAACATCAATGTTTGCAGCTTCTGAGAGACAGATGCAATTCAATAATTCACACTAGTGTAATTGTACATAACAGCTGGCCACGGCTCGATAGGATCTTAGAGAACTTTGCTGGAAATTCTGTAATAAAATCATCATTGCTTTAAAACAATATTCAACCTGTTCTCTTGGAAAAAAATATCCTTCTTTGTTAAGAAAACATGTAGGGTTTGCTTATCTTTTATCAGGTATTCCATGTATTTGAGTTTATCTGCTTGTTTTTCACTTAAACTGTCCATTTCTAATCAAACAAGTGTTCAGTGCTTTTTCAGCTCCTGGTCCCTTTTGTTTCCCCTGTAATGTTCATTATTGCCTGTGACAGATCTTTTCCTAGGACTGCTAAGCAATGCAGAAAGCTAATCTAGAGCAGCATTGCTCTCCCTGGGTAATTTAGACAAGATCAATATTCATTAACATTGGTAATTCACTACACAAGGGGACAGTACTTTGAAAAAAAAAAACAAAACACCAAACTTCTAGAAGACAGAGACAGGGAAATGTTCCCCACATGGATAAGACACACCACATCCATTTTCTACACCCTCTTTGGACACATCAGTCTTAACTGCTCATATGCAATATTTTCCTTCTGTCCAGTTGGAATGCCTTCTGCTGGGATCTGTAACCCTTAGCTCCTCTCATTGCTGTAATCCCCCCTGAACCTCTCTGCTGAATTCTTTGTTCCCCCCAGCAGCCACAACTTCTGCCTGGCCCACTCCCAACATTGCTGCTTCTTCTGCTGTCAGATTCAGTTTCTGATAGAAATTATGTGGCCACAATGATTTCTTTCATCTCTATCTTCACCGGCATTGCATAATAGATTCTGTCTTTGGAACATCTCTAAGCTATGACTTTCCCTATCCGTGTAAATAGGTAAAACATTCAGTGAGGCTGTGATTGTGCTGTATTTTTATGCTCCAGCATGCTTTAGTACAAGCCAGTATAATCCTATGGAGAACTTTGTTAATTTTTCTTCAGCTTGAACAATTCAGGATTGTTTGGGGTTTTTGTATAGTACATTAAAACATTTAGGAAAAAAGCTTATCTATATATATCTATCTCTGTCTCTACCCAATGCCTTTCCATTTTCCTCAGATTCTTATGCCCTATAACACCTGACTACCTGAAGATATAACCCTGAAGAAAATTTTAAGATGTGGAAAAATATCAGTGTAACTGGATTTTTTCCATACCGTTATGTGCACAAGAGTAGAGCAGTCTTCTCAAATGTATTTTTGTTTTAATTGATGGTATTGTGGAAAAATATTTTCATTTATTTAGGAATATTACATTCTTTTGTGAAACATGAAAAATAGAAGTAGAATCTATTTGAACTTTAATTAAATGTTTCATTTTGAAGTATTCAGAATGTATGCCTTTGCATGTATGGAGACTTCATTGCTTGATCACAATGAAATTTTAAAAACTTAGAAGAAATAGTATAATTTATTTTCTTAATACAAAAATATCTTTAAGAACAAGGAGGTTTTTCCTAAAGGCTCAAATCTATCTATGTTTACCTCATGTGGAAAGAGTTTGATTCAAAAGTGCAATTATTTTTTACTGATAAATATTTTAAAAGAATATGTTCAAATAAGTCTAACAGTCATCTATTTCTTTTGTGAAAGAAGTAACAGATGCAGTAGATGAGGCACAGTGTTACTTTTCAAAAAACAAAGTCATATATTAATCATTAAGTCTGCAACAGCAACTCAGTAACTTCAACAACTTCACTGGAGCTAAGCTGAGATATGGGATTAAAATAGCTCAGTTCTGATATATATTTTAAAGTTATTTATACTTTGTTTTACAGCCTGTGAGTTGGATATTTCTCATGGGGTTGAGGAATACTTGATCTGTTATGTTGGGGGGTTTTCCTTGTCTTTTACTTACTCTTTGTGCTGATACTAATTAAAATAATAGCATAGCCATGGTGAGATGACAGTAATAAGCCTTTAGAACAACAGAGGCGTTACATGTTACTAACACATTCATAAATCAGAGACCAGCTACAAAACACAAATTACTAGAATGTACCTAGTCTTTTTTACTAATGGCTTTCCAAGCTGAATTTAATTAAAACAATGAAGACTTTAACACATGGAAAGAAAAGAACTACAAAATGCCAAGGCCAAAAGACAATTAATCATTATGACATTTTGCCAACCTTCAGTGATGAAGAATAGGACCACAAAAGTGAACATCCTCAAGAAATTCAGCTACTTTTCAGCTTGACTAGATGAAGGTCTGTTCCAGTTCCTCCTGCTACTGACAGCCTGGACATCTGGGGGTTTGCTACTCCCTGGGGACTTTTGAAAGATTGCCATCCACTTTGCTTTGCATCTGTCATCCTCTTTCTGATATGATATGTATTTCAAAGCATTCTTTCACTCTCCTACTGTGAGACGTGCTGCAACAAGGACTTTTGTTGTTTTGGGTTGTTTGTTTGCTTTTTCCCCCAGTTGAAAATACAGTTTCTACGTCATCAGCATGTTTGAAAGGTGTTTTTTTTCATCCTAAAGTGTTCCATTCTACCATAAGGAAACCAGAAATGCAGTATACCAATTCAGGTTCAATTTTCTTGTTTCTTTGAATTATATTTCTTTGAAGTCACCTGAAATTTCTTTTGTCTTTTTTTGTTTTTAATAGAGTTTAATATCAAACTACATTTCCCAGTTGAGTGCTCTGGTTTTGGAGCACCCAAAAGATGTACAAAAGGTGAAAACTACAATGTGGAAAAAATGCTGAAAATAAAAAAGTTGGATTTGAAAATGAAAATACAGTTATTTTGGGACAACTGAAGAGCTAATTGTTTTCCTCCTGAAATCCTTCTTTATGGGTCAGCATATTTTATATTTGTCACTGAGTTGTTCTTTAAAAGTACTGACCAACACAGAACATATGAAAGCTATTTCTTGCCTACCTGATTCTTTCTACAATTCTTAGGTTATAATCATGTTTTAAACTTTCTTTTTCTTACCCTTCTCGAGTCATCGCCAAAAAGTTTACAGCTCATGACAGCATCCCTTTCATGATGTAGCTATTTGTTAAACTCCTTCAAGATTGATCATCCTCTGTTTTATTGATGGCTTTGCTTGCCAGTTTTAATATGCTGCTTCATTCCTCCAAGGTAACTGCTTGTCTTTTTGGCACATTACTTTAAACTGAATTGATAATTACTTTAATATGCTGATAATTTGATAATGCAGCCTTCAAAATTATATTTCAGCTGCTTAAAGTTTGCTGATTGGCCACATTGTTTAGCAGGAGGAGTTAATTATGAAGGACTTGCAATTTTACATAGGCAAATGTTGCAAAACCTGTGTGTTATGGAGCATGTCTGGAGAAGCACCACTGGTGTTTAACCAGATTTATACAATTGAACCCTGAGAAAAATGGTATCTGCATGTGAAAAAAAAATATATATATAGACAGTTTTCAGCCACTCCAATGGCTGTCAGATAATTTAAATTAAAAACAAAAAGAAATTCAGTGTACACGGTAGTAAGCATACCTATTCTTTTTTGTTTTCAAACACTTATTTTCCATCATAATTTAAAGAGTAGTCTCAGTTTATATGAAGACCTCACTTTTACAGCAAACACTGAAAACCAGTACCTTTCATTGATTTGATTGATGTCACTATTCTATGCTCTGAAGACAATTCTTGGCGTTATTCTCAACTTTTTGTTGACAGTGGACACAGCGAGTAAACACAGCTCTCTGCCCTCTGTGGCCTATGTGGTATCTCTGCCCTGAGTAGCACACCTGGCCAAGCAGTTCAATTTGCAGTGAGTTATCCCAATATGATAACCTGCTTGAATGCCACCAGAGGGAAATGGCAAACCCACTTTTATTTGCGTTTAAAAAAATTTAAATTTCTTTAATCTCAAAAATTGTAATTAGACCTATAGATACTACTAGTCACAGTTCATGCAGTGACCATGTGCAAAATAGCATTTTAAACATTGGTTCCAAACCACATAGTTTAAAAATGCGTTTAAAAATGGATCCACAGGATTTTCTTTTTTAGTTCAAAAAGCTTAGTAATGAAAAATGTGCAGCACAAACCAGATTCTCAGCTGACATTAAATCATCAGGATTCAACATCGGTTGAATATCTGGCTCCAAATATACTTTTCACTGACAATGAAATATGTACATACACAGCTTGGACTAACAGTGGACATTTCAGATTAAAAAGAGTTTTGAAGTGCTGACTCAACATACAGGCCCATTAACTAAATTATAGTGAATTATTTTTAAAGCATAAATTACTATGGCTGACACTTACATGTGTAACTTTACATATTGATCAGCAGTAGGATGAGATATACAAGTGTATTTGGAAGACCACAAAGTGTACATATTGGTAATACCTACTAAGAGAGACTTTTAAGTGACTGAGCAGGAACTCTGGAATTGAGCAGCGCACGTTTGATTTCAAACCTTCCATCCTACTGAACTAAGTACAAGCAGATGGCAAGCCATATTCTAATGATAACAGTTTACTTTTCCTCTCTGCTTCCATAACAACTTACTGGCAGTTGCTCTTCATGGGCTTCGAAAGAAGAGTGAATGATTTATAGACCTAACAAACACAGTTTAAACTAAAATTGGGGATTGGTTGGGGGTGGCTTTGGGGGGCAGGTAAAACTTTGGCAATACTGTGGAGGATTAGGAACTCAAAAAGTTAATTCCATTGTCCTGTGTCTGAGCCAATTCTGGGCTCAAGAGAGGGGGACAACTACTGGGCTTCCCTTTTTATTATAGAATCACAGAACATTCTCAGCTGGAAGGGACCCACAAGGATTGAGTCCAACACTTGGCCCTGCACAGGACCATTCCCAAGAGTCACACCATGGGCCCAAGAGCATTGTGCAAAAGCTTCTTGATTTCTCTGGCAGGCTTGGTGCTGTGATCACTTCCCTGGGGAGGCTGGGTGAAGAACCTTTTCCTAATATCCAATCTAATCTCCCCCTGACACGGCTTCATACCATTCCCATGGTCCTGTCACTGGTCACCACAGGGGAGGGATCAGTGCTGCCCCTCCTCTTCCCCTCATGAAGAACCTTCTTACACCCTTCCATACCCAGCCCTGCTGCTGGAGAAAGGACAGGCTGTTTCTATCAGCAGTCAGCTTTTCTCTTCTCTTGGATGATATATTTATTATGATTTCAATTGAAAATTTATGGAAATAGTTCACTGCAACTAGTTATGAATTTACCGTTCTCTACGATTTCAGAATTAGAGTAATGAGAGCTGCAACAGCTTCTCATTCAGCGAACTGGAGGAAATGTATGTGGCTAATTTAAAGGCACAACTTCAAGTTTAAACTGTAGGAAAGGGCTGGACTGTCTCGCTCAGAACTCCCTTCTGGCTCTGTGTCCTTTCTTCATAAAGTCATTACAAAAATAATGAATTCTTAATAATCTGATATTTTGACACTTTCTAATCTTAAATTGTAAATGGAGAACTTAAAATTTTATTCAATTTATTTATTAAAATTATATTTTACACACAAAAAGAAAATAACACCCTGTGATATTTTTTGCACCAAATTATTCATGAAAATGTTAATCCACACCAACGTAATTAGGATTTTACTTCTTTCCATTTCTAGCTGAGAATTATAAGTTCCAAATACCATATCTTAATGAGGGTGCATCATTTTTCCTGAATGTAAAACTAGGATGTTTCAAGACTATTTTCACTTAATTATCATCTTTCGCCCTCCTTTTCCACATAAATCTTCTACTTCATCCTATCTGAATACTTCTGAATTCTTCTGCTCTGGTCCTTTGTATCTGACACTTCATAGCACATGCTTCTCAGACTTTGAGAAAAATTATCTTATTTGTTTTGCAAAAAGGAGAGTGCAGCAGTGGTAGAATCTCAATGTAGGAGAAATAGGTGTATTCAAGCACTGTCTCCCTTATAAAAACTTAAGACAGACCTTGGAGGTCTGCATAAAGTGAGAATGGACAATATTATTTATTTATATTATTAGTATTAAAAATGAGAAAACTGGGAGCTTACTAATTATTGTAAGGCAATAAAAAGACTTCCACAATCTTGGGTAAGAGTTAGTAGTCCCTTCATAGCAGTTAAAGCTAGACAAAGAATTGACACAATATTATTTCAGTTTATGTTGTGTAATAGGCAACACCTGATGCAGCACTAACCTGGGCTGTGATGTACACAGCACCATACAGACACAGATACATAACTCCTGCTTCCCCAAAGCAGTTAAGAATACCACTTCAGCTTACTGATGAACAAGGACTAAAACATGCAGAAGCTTTTGTTTATCACTTGGTTACACTAGGATAAACACACCTATATAAAACCCATCCTTTCAGAAAGCAAAGGTGGTCTGATCATTCTTTGAGAACTGTTAACTGCAACAAGGGAAAATATTGTCATTTGGACTTAACAATACTGGTCAGCAAAGTTTCTCATGCCATATAGGAGAATGCATTGTATTCACTTCTTGTTCATGGAAATTTAAAAATGTTTCTACTCAGGAAATACAAACAATCAGTTTCAAGGCTTCACTGCTGTCAACTCAAATGCAAAATGTGAGCCCACTGAAACAAGTGAGCAAGGCACCAGTGAGAGAATGGATTTGCAGACAGTGTCACTCCAAGAGGAGAAAATATAGAGATTTCAAGGGCATTGAACACAGGGAGAAGTCAAAGTTTCCAGTGGTACATTCAGTTGATGGCATGTAATGTAAGTGTAGAGCCCTATTCTCCCAGCACATGAGCATCTGCCATGTACCTTCTAAAGTCGAAAGTGGGGAGGTCTGAACTATTCCCAAGTTGTAGATTGGAGAAGGAAATGACAACATCCCTATAAAAGGGAAGGGAGTGCTGTTTCTAACCTTTGGGATCTGTAGCAATATTGTGCCTGCCATACACAGTGTCCTGTGGGAAGACAGGGAGCTGTGCTGCCAAGGAACCACACCACTGGATACCAGAGCCACTGCCTTCAGCTCCTCATCACAATAAGGTCAGAGTGCTTTCTCCTGGGCATGTAGAGAAAAATTAAATTCATGAGCTGGCACAGTGTCTCATACAAATTTTTCTCAGGTTTCAGAAAAAAGCATCTAGAAAATGTCAGCGTTTTTGTGTTCACCTGTTTCTTGCTGAGCTGCTTTAAGCTGCCGCATATCACCTTTCCCTGACTTCATGCTTGGCTGACATCTGCTTACCATATGTTTGTATTGTTATTGCTCTACCCTTTTATTGCACACTGTGTGTCCTGACAGATATCAATCTATAGTATATGCACTCCTTTATACGAAAAGGACATTTAAAGTAATTGTCAAAAAAGTAAAGAAGTGAAACATCTAGAAAATAATTTAGCCCAAATAAAATGTTATGGTAGGAAATCACAGAGAATCAAAGAGTAGCAGGTTGATTACATAGTAACTTTTTTCCCTAAGAAAAGAAATAGAATTAAATTCATATTTTGATTAAATAGGGAAAAACTGCCATGGTACAGAGTTGCTTGAACCGAGGTAGTTCAGCTAACACCTTATTATTAGTCTTCAGTAGAATGGGAAAAGAGCCATTAATAAACAACTGTTAATATTTAAGCTGTATTGATTTCCCACATGCAAGATAATTCTTACTTAGGTGGATATTCCCATCAACTTTAATTAATTTACCTGTTTAACTGTTGGCAATCTGGAGCTTTGGAGATGGAGCGAGCTGAAGGTGCATCTTAAAAACTCTATGAGGCCATGCTTCTTAACCACAGCACTCTGAGCTAGAGTTAGCATTTTTACTATTTACTACTTCATAACATCTCAATATTTGTTGATATTCCAGAATACAATGGCATGACAAGACAGCAGATTTCTAGTGTGTAAGCTCCACTGGAAATCATTGGAGTAAAGAGGCTCTTTGTGAGGCTTAGTGTATGACCATAAGCAATTACCTATGTAAATGTAGAGATGCTCTGGCAGTATTTTTATACTTGGAGGACCCATTGATTTTTGGCAGGAATTTTAAATAATGTATGAGTTGAACATGAGCCCCCTCAAGGGAAAAATGTATTATGCAAGCATGAACAAGTTTATCACTCACTTTTGCTTTGAAAAATTCAATTGTCAGTACATGATTTTCACAGTTAGGTGAGCAACAGGAGAAAACCCGACCCTGTCTTGCAGGGATGCTTGTTTTCACAAGAGCATTACAATGTAAAAACTCCCAGCATCAGGGGAAACCTGGTATGCTGAATAGCTGGAGGATAAAGGGTGGGTGGGAGTGGTAATTGGTCACAGACCACTCTGAGCACATCAGAGCATCGCTCACTGTGGGCGCTGTTTGAACGACAACATTAGTCTTGTTTCTGGTTTTGTCCCCTGGCACTACAATTAACTAAAGACTATAGTTTAATATTTTCAGCGTTCCAGGCACATTAATCAGTTTGCAAAGTTTGTGCAATCACTCACTGTGACAGCTCTGGCTCACTGAGCCCTGAAGCAAGCATCACCAGGGCAACACGCCACATAAACTACTCTGGGACTTTACAGAACTCGCTGGGGATAAAGGCAGTGGAGTGGATGAGGATGCTGTGGAACAGAGGATGCTGTGATGTCCTAAATGGTTTCAGCACCCAAGTGGATCTCAGCTATCATGCTCTGAACATGAGAGAGGCTCCTTGTCAGATAGGGAGGGTGAGTCAAGAAAGAGGCATTTTATGTGACCTTCCCATGTCTTTCTTCACCTGGTGGGTCACTTGGGCATGATAAAGAACATGGAGAATGGGCAAACAGTTGAACAAACTTCTGATTTACTGTTGTAGAAGTTTGCATACTTCCATGCTTCCATCCATTCCAGTGATTCATTCCAGTTACAATACTAGGAATAGTCACATTACTGAAATATGCAGCAGACTAAAAATAATGCCTTTTTTTCACCAAGACATTGATTGCAGCAGTCAAATATGTGCTTTACCTGTCTTACAGTTCTTCAGCCATGGTTCACTACTCCTTCATGGTGGTTTACAACACCGCAGTAAAGAGAACTTTCTTTTCTTGAAAACAGAATATTGTCTATTTTAAGAAAAAGACCATTTTCTTGCTAAAGCAATTGATCCAGCCTGATATGGAATTAGTCAGACGGCTACAATCACATTTTCTCTATATGAGTTTTTTTCTGATTTCGCTTCACATGTCGCTTAAAGTGGTGGAGAAGTTGGATCTGACAACCTGCACAGGTGGTTCCAACCAATGAAGTAGCATTAGGCACATGTCAAAGAAGATATTAATGCTCTTATTTTTTAAAAAGAGGATAAAAATTCTGCTCTAAGATGTCAGCACTACAAAAAGTGATAGTCCTAAGTTTGACCTTTTGCCTAAACTTTTTAAGAGAGAAGTAAAGAAGCCAGGGACAAGAAAAGTATCCTTCCTTAAGAACAAAGACCTCTATCTCATCACTGATGTCACAAGATCTACTTTATTTAAGTAAAATATATTCTCTAATTTCCCTTTTCTACCTAGTTTTCTCCCATGAGCTCTCACCTTCTGACTCACATACATTCTTTGAATGTCTTTACATTGTTATGGTTTCCATAACATACCAAAAAAATATCACAGTCTTTCTAGCGCCCATTGCCCTGCTAATGAATCATGCACCTTGTATTTGCTAGGCCCAGAAACTGTGCAAGTGGTGGAACAGTAGTGAAACCAGTGCTCAAAAGCCCATCTGTTATATCATGTAAGTAAAATAAAAACTGACATTGATCTCAACATTTCAGACTGAAAGAACAAACAAAATAGTCTAAGAACATCCTATATTTATGTACAAAGAGTTCCTTTTAAAATCAGTATGTGTCAGAGAGCATACATCCCTATGCTTCTTTGACAGACAGTCAAGATTCACATTTACTAACAAAGCCTGAAGAGCACATGTCCTGTGCTGTGGACACAAGTGATCCCAGATTCTGGTTTGTTTCAAGCCCTGAACTATTTTTCATTTCCCTGTATGTTTCTCCCATGTCTACAAAGTGAATGAAGGGTATGTATGACTATAAAGAATCTACCATAATAGATGACTAAGGAACAATGGCAAAGTTGGACATATTTGGAGATAAAGTGACACAGAGGAGGTTAAATGATGATACTTGCTAATATACACACAGACACATATGAATAGATTATTAAATATTTACATAATAAAGAAAGCTCAACAGAAGCTGGTTTCCAGAAACAGTCAGTGTTTAAAAGAAAAAAAGCCACAATTTCATGGCAATAAAATTGTTAATAAATCTGTACTGGATATGATGAGTAGAATATTTGGGAAGGAAAAAAAAAAAAAAGGATGAACTATGGTGGAAGAACAGTAGAATAAGCAGAACAGTTTAAGTATTTTCCCAACTACTGCTATAACATTTTGCTCTAAGACATTAGTTTACCTTCCAAAATCACAAGCATTTTTAAAACAATGAAAAAAAAATAAAGAAGGAGAAAAAATCACCAAACAGTTGGAGGAAATAATTATGATTGACATGAAAGTAATTCCTTCTGCTTTCTTTTCCACATTATTCAGGAAACCATAAAGCAAGAAAATGTAGCTGAAAAAAACAAAGCAGTTGCAAATCTATATTTAGAAACTAGAGGCAGACTTTTAATGCAGTGCCCTTATCTTTCAAGCATTAATAAGTGATGATTGTTGCAGGGGGACTTGCCTGTTCTTATATTTCTCTCACATTCATTGGCCCCTCTGGAGAAGGGCTGTGCTGTACTTTGGAATAAAGTTCAGCTCTCCCTGCTGAATTCATGTCAACAAAGGCTGAGCTGTAAACTTGACTCCTGCACTCCAATTACTTAATAAAGCTGGCAGTTGCTGTCCTGGGAGCAGAGCACTTGCCTTAAATATTGCATAAAGAAATAGTAGCACAAATACTCGGGAGAAGAGGGGAAACCAAGCAGCAGTTCCAGCACCACTGAATGAAACCTGAGTCAGCTTCTTTCTGCTGGGGATCTGGCCAAGAATCAGTGCTTGTTTACGGAATAAGGTACTTCTGTCATAACAAAATGCAACAGAAGCAAATGCCTTAGTTAAAAGTTATGTTTCCCTGAAAGTGCTCCTGCCTATTGAGGAGTTTGCTGGGAAAGGAAAAGCAAAGCTTCTGCTTGTGACTAATAGTGTGGAACAGGTTTCCTTGCTGTGCACTTGGCAAAACAGATAGTGACACATGACAGTTCCTTTGCTCATAAGTCTTAGCAACTGGGGCCTCTCTTCTGCTCTTATGGCAGGACAGATACACTGTTGTTTTCACCATTAATTCTGTCTCCTTTTTGCCACCCCAGAAGAAAAAGAAAAAAAAAAAAAGTTCATTACCACAAAGCAACAGTAACATCTGCTTTGCTAAATAGAGTTCAAGGAAGAATATATATAAATTCCTTTTGTTCTGGGGCTGGATTGAGCTGTTGGAGTCAGCTCTTTTTCTACACAGGATCACTCCAGGATTAGCTGAACTAAATTCAGATGCTCTTCTTGCCATCGGTAAAAGGATGCAGAAGCCAAGTAGAAATGTAACAGTCAGGCTTGTTTCCTATTATCCTCCTGTCTGGTCCAACAAAGACTGGAACAATTTTGTCTAGTACAAACAGTCAGTGGTGCATTTGAAATTCCCATTTAGAGTGATTTCAGACTGTAATTCCATTATGCTTCTATGAGACTCATGCTCTTAAATTAGTAAGGATTTAAAAAGAAAGCAGCTTGCTGCCATATCCCAATGTAAACTCAGAAGCACCATAATTGTCCTTTCAGCATCTCTGCAAGTGAAGCATTTTCCTTTCTTTTATTGAATTCTCCAGTTCACAATAATAGAGTAAAAGTTTTCTCTAACCTGAACTAATGAACCATAAATCATTTAAAGCATGCAAACGCAGTTCAGAGAAAGGGGAAAATCAATTGCAATTCATTGAGTTTCCAAAGTAGATTGCTCTGCATGATGTTCTTCAGCTCTCCCTTCCACGAAACATGCTCATTTTCAAGAATAAAACAAAAGAAAAGGAAAAAAATATATAATTTTTGAGGTTTTTTTCCTGATATAAATTGTTAAGCAGCCATCAGGAAAAAGGAAAGAGGCACAGAGTGAAAAAAACATCTTCTATTTGAGAATATTTCATACACATCTCACACAAAAATATTTTCTCTTCTAACTTCCCCAAAGGCACTAATTAATATGGTTCCATTAAGCTTATTAAAAAACCCTGCTAAAATCACAAAATGAAATTAAACTCATCAAGACACCCAACAGAAAAAGTATGACAAATTGTGTTAATTTTGGTCTACCGTTCCTCTACTTCAGGTCAAAAACTCTGAAAAACCACACATTGGTAATAGGAAACTCATTACTTCTACTAAAACTTTCACCTCAGATTATGATCTATCCTCCAAAAATATGTTCTATTTCTTTAATTTGCATCATACGTCTAATTATAAATATTAAAATTGGGTCTCCATAATCCTGTGGAAAGATGAATTGTGGTCATAGGCTTTTTGCATGCTCAGGTATTCTGCATTCCTTTTTTCTGTTGTATTGTCTCCTGATTTTGTAACAAGACAGTTCTTCCTATTCAAGAAACTTGAACTTCTTCATCCTGGCAAATATTTGCGCCTTACCAAGTCTCCTTTTTTTGAGCTGACAAACTGTCACAACCCACATTTGACAAATGCTCATCTAAACAAGCACTTTCCAGTGTTCAGCCCTATAATTTGGGTCCTTGGTAAAAATTAAATAAAAGGGATTTGTTTTTCTTAAGACACATTACCCTCAAAGACTTGGAGACCCTTAATGTAAAATCCAGAGCAAAGTATCTGAAGCTGATGACTGCTCTTTCAATTCCTGAATGCAACCAGCACTTTATGCTGTGGACTAATGACAAACATTTGGCAGGAAATAATTGTTGTTTTGGTTCATTGTGATTAATAGCCAAACAAATAGTGGTTATATAAAAATAATGGTTATATAAAAATAATGGATCTCACACAGTATTTTGATAACACACAATGCAGAGCAGGGTTAGTTTTAGTCTTACTAAAGAAAAGTCAGTGTTTTGTTTATGAAATTACTGACTTTAGTGCTTCTGTTACTGAGGAGGGAGAGACCCTAAAAATTAGTCCCAAACTTGTCAACTCTACTCCAGCTGAGGACCCTCAAACCACATCTGGCAGCCCAACACAAATCTCAGATACCACCCTTCAAGTTTTAATTGATCTATATTCCCACATATGTAATTATGTAAAGCGTCTTACCTTGCTCAAGGCTCACTGTAGTACATAAACATCTAGTTTATATACATGATGTTTCCTACAGCATAACAGTCATTCATGAGGAAATAGTATCCAATAAAACAGACACACTGAAAGAGTAAGCCTCCAGGGACTAATGTTTAATGGACCATGTGGAAAGAGGAGTACACTCAAATTGATAGGGGGGATTCTGTTCAGTTTATGATTAATTTAGTTAATAAACACAAAGACATATCTCACAGACATTTGCATGCAGAAAAGGTCATCTCAAGAGCATGTACTCTGCATTGGTAAATATAAGTTTAAGATACATTTTAAAAAGCCCCCAAGATTCTTTTTTAACTTATAGACAGCAAAAGTTGAATAAGAGCTGTGAATTTGGCCCCGTGCAAGTATATTTTGAATAAAAGAATTACATTAAATACGAGAGTTAACAGTAGTCCAACCATAGCAGACACTTCAGTGATCAGTTTCCTTCCTGTTTGAAACAAACTTTTCCATAGTGGAATACAAGCACTATAAGAAGCTGACTCTGCCCTGAAAAGGTGCTGGTTATAGAGATAAGACATCTCCTGCATTAAATGACACAACACTCATCTTCACAGCTTCAGAGGTCAGCAAGAGATAAGGTAGGATTTAAAAAGAGGTGCTGCTGCTTTACAGAGCAATGATAACAAGACATTCATAATGAGGTGTATTCTCACCATAAATTTCCTGACTGGAAGGTTGGAGATAACAAAGGAATCATCTTTTAGGAAATTTAAACTACTCTGCTTTCCTGTTATTCATTCTGCGCAGAAAAGACCTGCAACATAATCTCCTGGACATACAAGTACCAACATTTTATGATCATTTATGTCAGCTTGCTACAATATCACAGCTAGTGTCATCTCTGAACTTGGCTCAGAAAATTATTTTTCCAGAGCTTACTCTTCCACAGCAAGCTGAACAGTTTCACCTCTGAAATCAGATCTGCTTATAGAGGAGCTCTGCCCTTCAAGTGGGAGAAGCCTAATAAGAGCAAGCAAACTTCAGCAAATGCAAACCATGAAGTAGGTAAAATGTGGCACTGTAGTGCAAAAATGCAAATCTTAAGCTCACAAGGGTGCTGCAGAGGAGGCTGTTGCTTCAATCAGCTTTGCAGTGGCCTCTGTCTTGTGTATAAAAGCACAGGGATGCCATTAAATGTCAGTCTCCTTTCAATATCCTGATGGCCCCTGGTCTTCCTCTGTGCTGCTCCAATCCATTATCCCAGCTTCATTCTACCTGGGTCTGCTCAGGAAGTTCAGCAGCGATGAACAGGTAATAGTGCCTGCAAAGTGCTTGTACAGCTTTATTTAATGACATGTATTTTTCTGTTTCAGCATTAGATCCAGATCATTTAACCAACAAAAAAAATGGAACAGCCAACAGATGCTATGTTGTGCTGGTGACTAATTATCAAAAAACATGACAGAAATGTAATTTCTTATGGTATTGGGAAAGATTTAAGGTGTGGGTTAAGCAAGGAGTGAGACAAAGATTACATTAAATTCAGAAGAAATAATTATTTTGCTTTTCAAAGGATTGTTATAACCTCTCCCTAAAGGCAGAACATCAAATAACAGCATTGCTGAGGCTGTCCAGTCCAAACCCCTGCTCAGAGCAGGGGCAGCTGCAGTAGGTTGCCCATGACCATGCTAGGCTAGGTTTTGAGTATCTCAAAAGATGGAGACTCCACAATCTCTCTGGGAAACCTGTGCTAGTGTTTTATCAACCTCATGGTAAAGTTTTTCATTGTTTGCATAGAATTTTCTGTATTTCAGTCTGTGCCCATTGCCTCTTGTTCAATCACTGGGCATTGCTGAGAGCCTCTCTGCTCTGGACAGCAGTCTTCCAGCATTCCTTCTTGGATGTTTTCCTTCATCTTTGACAACCCTTGAACTGGCATATCTTCTAAATATTAAACATGCTCCTAAGCTCTATTCTTAGAAAGGAATTTGTATAAAAATGTGCCCTTTAAGCAAAGTAAGTAAAGATAAATTCAGATCAGTGAAAAATTATAGGCAGCTGGCAGCCAATATTTAGCAGCTTTGATGTCAGATATTGGTAAGAAGTTACCATCTCCCAAGGCTTTCAGCAGGCATGGAAGATAATCTGAATTCCTCCCAGGAGCTTCTCAGAAACATCATGAGACTTCTTTTTAATAATGGGGATTAGATGGGGCACTGGTTTCGAGATCATACACACTGTAACTATACCAGACACTTGGAGATACAGGGATACAACATACCCACATACAAATATTAGCAGGTCACTGAAGCTGGCATTAATTTTCTATTTATACTTGATATATTGTTTTATAGAGTCTGTAGATGACCCCAGAACTGCCATGCTCTGAAGGTGTTGCATCACTATGCCACAGTCCCTCTGCTTTATAGACTCAAGTACTGCCAATCCCAAGGATCAATGTGTCAGTCACTGACGTTACTGCCCAAATCTTGCAGCTGCTAAGTGAAATAGAGGACCTAGAGAAGATCATAGGGTCTTTGTCTTTTTCTATAATTTATTTTTTTATAACCAAGGCAGTAGCTCAAGTACAGGTTATGGCAAATTTCAGGTTGCCCTTTATCTCACAACTGTTCCAGCAGCTGTACTGCACAGTGCTCCTGATTATTTCACAAACACATAGGAGCTAATTTCAAAGTTGATCCTTCAGGCTTAATGTCCCTGGCATTCTCTTCAGGCAAGTCATTTATCCTTTATAAGGTTTCTTGTTTATTGCCTGACAGAGAACCTAGTCTTGCTGACACAGCTGGTAATTTATAGCAGCTGGAATACCTCGGCAGAAGCTTTGCTCACCTTTAGTCCCCACCGTGGAGATTCACTCACTGATGGGCTACTATATAAACACTCACTGAAGGAAGAACAGAAATGTTTACTTCATTTTTCACTTCTCTCCCTCTGCTGCTACAGCATCGTACTCACTCCCCTCTCCACCAAAAAAAAGTCTCATTTTTTTAAAAATATTCAAATACATTTTAGGTGCTGAATTATTAAAAAAACCCAACCAAACAAACAAAAAAAACCCAGCCAATCAATCAAAAAAGATTAAAAGTTACATGAAAAATGCTAAAATGTATTTAGGGTTTTCCAGGTCAGATGATTTTCTGTAGCTCTAGAGCATAAAAACGTAAAAAAAAAAAAAAAAAAGTTTTTAACTTTTACTTGCTTTGGAAATAATTTGGAAAATAATGTCAAAATATCTGAGTCTTGTCATGAGGGGAGCATCTCCCAATCTCCCACAAAGTAATACTACATTATTTCACTCTGCAGATAGGAAACAGCTAATAATGACTTTACAGTGCCGCACACAAATGGGGTGACACACCCTCCAATAAAGCTCCAGGTACAGGACTCCTCAAGGTTTAAGACTTTAAATCTAGACTGCAAAATCTAAGTGATTGATGGGGCTATAAATTAAAACCACTCATTAATGTAAGGATCACCACTTTGCTTTTCCAAATAAAGGTTTGAAATTCATCAAATCACAGAATGGTTTGGGTTGGAAGGGACTTTAAAGATCATCTAGTTCCAACTCTCTTGAAGGGACATCTTCCACCAGACCAGGTGTTCCCTCCCTTTGTGTCAAGAAAGAAACTGTGCTTGGGACTCTCCTCTATTCTAAGGTAATAGAGCAAACAGAATTGTGCTTAAAATGCACACAGCACAAAACCCAATACTGTAGAAGAGTGCACACAGAGCAGCTTGGGAAATCACACAGAAAACTTCCCCTGAGTATCTCCATTCACAGCTGCTTTAGGAAGGTTAATCAGGTATTATGGGATGCACCAAAATAAGTCAATTTCACAGTTACACAAAAATGGAGACAGTGATAAATTTAGTTTGAATAAAATAGTGCATTAGATCATCTTGCTCAATGAGAAGACTGCACTGAATAATTTCAAAGCTGAGATTTTGTCAGAGACAAAACCTGCGTATCTCCATTTCTGCAAGGAATGACTTGGAATGACTAAGGCTCCTGTACTTTGTTATTCTCTGACATTTAAAATCATGTACAGTTCACTACAGATTTGACTTATACAGTATGTTAGAAATAATAAATATATAAATAACGTGCATATTGTGCTAATGACCTCTCTCCAAATTCTGTTCAAGTGAAGAAGAGTTTATATATTTTTATTTAACTTTGTTGTAAATTCTCTTCCTGTAAGTACCCACTGGAGTCCTATTTCCTATAGGCATTTATAAGGTAAGAGGAATGCATACCAGCTGAAATTGAGATGAATGATACTTATGATGCTGCCTGTACACAATACATTATTTGCTATACAAATAATGTAATCAAACTAATGTTGCTATGAAGAGAATAATGTTCAGCTGGAGTTTTGGGATCTCAGAAAGAGTAAGCCAAGACTACATACATGTTTTAAAGAGAAGCAAGTATGTTAAGATCACATCAAGAGATGCTGTTTACCAGACCATACAGAGCTCTGTGTTGGAAGCAGGGACCTGTGAGGATGCAAATGATGGCCACAGGCCAAATTCTGCCCTTCAGTTCCCCCTTAGGACACCTTAATGGCATGAGACACTCCACTGACGCTGCTGATGGACCCACCAAACCACACCTGGGTGCTGGTATGTACAAATATTGAGCCCATTACTTTCAATGACAAGAGGGCAAGAGAACAAGCACTAATTCCCAGACCAAAACTGTTTTCAGTACTTAAATAACTCCTGATGATTAAAACTGTAAGTTAAAAATGGGTTGCTAATTTACTCCTTGCTATAATGTATCATAGAAAATGAAGTATTGAGGATTACCCAAAATAAAGAAAAGACCCCACTGATTTAAGAGTTTAAAGGAAAATACAGATTTGAAGGTTTAAAGCATAGCCTCAAAATTAATGAATACTGGTACAATTAGCAGCCTCCATTTTCCTTCAAAGACTTTTATCAACTTCATGTCACCTTAGAGCTTCCTTGAGAAAGCATTGGTATATGAGGAGCGTGGGTACTTTATTGAAGCACAGCACCGAAAGGCTTTGAGAAAAAAAAGCAGTCTGAATTTACAAAGAGAATTAGAAGATCAGTAAATAAGTCATGGTGATACGCATTGAATAATGAGAATAAAAGGAAACACTGAATAGCTACTCATTTAGTAAGACACATTCATCCGGTGCACTGAATGAGGTAGGAGTCCCACGGAGAAAACAGTGTGTGATCAGGTAATTAAAGACTGTATCATAATGCATGCACACAAGGAAGCCAAATTAAACTTGCACAGAGCTATCAGTGTAGCGTTTACGAACTTTTACGTGTTTGACTTTGTAACCTTCACACTTTTTTAAAGGCAATTCTTGTTTTGCTTCTTTTAACATAGTCATTGCTATACATTAACCATGAAAAACTTACTTTGCTCTTAATGATCTAGCATTCATGTAGCTTAGCTGTAGCTTTCCAAACACAGTGGAAATGTGGCTAGGTAATGCAGGCAATCAACTGTATACTTGGTAAAAAGAAATTAGAAGTCTTATCTTAAAACTGTGAAAACATTCATTAAAACACTGACTCAACATAAACCCATTTACATGCATGCATGGAAATAAGATATCCACTTTTCCAACAAGTTCCTGCCTAGCTTGATTTTCTAAGGGAATACAATTTCTCTGATTTTGATCTCTGCTAGTCTACCTGTCTATTTGTTTGTCCGTCTTTGTCCTTCCAAATAATTCTGAATCTATTTGTAAATTGTAGAGCAAATATAGAAAAAATAAAGGTGCCAAAGATAACTAGTTTTTATAGATTTCCTGAAAATTGATGGCTAAGTAGAGATAAGACTCTAAATCAATGACCTGAATAAATTTCAGGCAAAGTAAAGGCAGGCAGAACTTGGCCATTATGAACTCTGCTTTACAGCATAAGTTACATGAATCTACACTGTGGTCTGTGAACAGCTATCCAAGAATAAATGGGAAGTTGCACAGTTTTTGTTAGTAAGTGTTCCATGTCCCTGTTATCCCACTTCATGGGATCATTAAAAACCTGAAAGAATTGGGTAGCCAAGCATGGACTGCACACGGGGTCATCCCCACCAAGTGCTGCAGGGCATGCAAAGGATCTGGACATGAAAGGAGACCTTCCAGCTGTGCTTGCCCATTGCATACCTGTGTGGAACAAGGGTCCTGCACAGACACGATATGATGGTGTGAAAGCCTGGAAGGGTTATATTCATGACCATCAATACACAGAAAGGTTTTCAGTCTTTTTTTTTAGGCTGAGATCATGACTACAGGTCAGAAACTGGAGAAGCTGGATGCAGAATCTTGGGAGTACATTTCATCTTCTCATGACATTTCAACATATCTAATCCTTGCCATTTATTTTCCTGTGTTTTATGTAAGGCATTTCCAACCTTTTTTCCTTCCATTTCCTCCTGAATTTAATCTCTTGTGTGTTACCCCTCCCTACTCCTTGCCACAGTCACGAGGTAGTTTTTCATATTTACTGCCTGGGCTTAGTTACAACCTCTGAGCTAGAAGCTGATTCACATCTCCAAGCCTCACCTTAGAGAGCATTCTTTCTCTCTTAAATTCAAAGCAACTTACCACTGGAAAGTGGGGGGGTTTTAATATAATGTACACATGAAGTTTGTACTTTAGAAGCTGCTTGGTGCACACAGACAGAAGTTATGATTGCAAGTAACAGAAGAAGTAGTCAATCCAGTTCTGAATCAATCTCAACTACATGTGAAATGGTTTGAAGTCTTAAAGGTATTATACGCTGACAAGTTTTGTACAAAGCGAAGCTGAGCAGAGAGCAGAGGTTCAGGTTGGCACTCCAAGATAAAGCCACATCATGGGATTAGCAAGTGCAGGCACAGAGAGCTTGTGCAGGCACAGAGAGCTTGTGCATCCCAGCCCGCAAATGAGGAGTAGAACCACCTTTCTGCAAGGGGTGGCCAAAGGGTTTAGATATGTAAGGGTAAAACTGTTTGTAGACATAGAACTTGGTGGGATTACACAGACAACCCTGGGACAGTACTGAAGAAGAAAGATGGAATAGGTTGTAGGAGCCAAAAAAGACTATCATGGAGACCTCGTAACAAAAGAGTTAATGGAAAGCAGTTTAATTACGACTGGTGATGAAAAACAAGATGAGAGGTAGGGACTGGTTACTGGGAACAAATATTCAGTAAAGCGAAAGTTAACAGTGAACTAATCAAGGCTTGGTAATGCATCTGTGTATTCTGCTTCATTCCCTTTACCCAATGACATTGGATCAAGATTTATGGAAAAAAATTTCCATTTATTCAGAATTTCTCTTCCTCTACTGAATTTCAGGATTGAAGTGCAGTATAATTTCAGGATTGAAATGCAGGCATAAGGAATCAAAAACAGGTTTCTACCTAATAATTTACTGACAGCTTTTAAAAGACGGTGGTCAAGCTCTTTTTGGTCTATGTATGGCTTTTAAAAATAAAATTACCTAAATAGATAGCATTAAGAACTTAATTAAAATGGATGTATCAGAAAAAAAATATTTCCTATAACAAAATCATGTTCCAGTTAACCAAGTTTGAATTGTAATGTTTCAATGAATTATAACAGTATACACACATAATTAAAGGATTATCAGCTTTCTAGTTATTGATACTTCTTAAAAGTTAGAATAATCCTTGTGAATGGCTCCTGGAAACCAAAGATAGAGCAAATGGTCTAAAAGTCACGTGGGCTCCATCTTAAATATGATAGTTTTCACTCTTGCGTACTTTTTCCACACTTATACTATTTTGAATGTAATTTCTGTACTTAGAATTTTATGCAGACATATTAATATTTGTGCATGTAGCCTGCAACTTATCAGACAAACATAAATTTACCTAAGTTTAGTGACATGTCTAAGCAAACATGTTCTATATATCTCACTGAACCCAGTCCCTCCACCTCATGCCCGTCCATAACTTCCTTTCCACCCCTATTACTCTCTTGGGTGGAACCTGACCAAACTTTTCCAGGATAATATAAATAAACAGAATGGACATCACATGACAAAAGCCGAAAAACACTTTGATCCTTGCAATCCCACCTTTAACAAAATATCACAATAAAGATTCCTTACCAAAAAAAAAAAAAAAATAAAAAAAAAAAAATCCGTAACTCTCCAGGAACCTGATAATTAGCTATTTTCTGCCTTGAAGCAGTTTTTCCGTGATGTCTCTGTCTTTCACAGAGTACAACTTCACTGGAAGATTTTCTGCCATGGCTGTTACAACTTTTTAATTGAAAACTCTTTGTTAGTTCTGAAATAAGTTTTATAAGCAGTGATGAACTTCAACTCCAATTCTTTGCTTTGAGCAAAGAGGATAAAAATATCATTTCTATGTTCTTTGTAGAATAAAAAGCAGTTTTTAGTTGTATGGATGACAGGAGATATCATGATCAGATCTTGAAATAATCCCTTCTGCTACTAGTTGAACTCAAAGTCCCTGAAGTCAGGTAAGACATTAATGAGTTCTGTATCTTGTGTCACATATGTAAAAAGTTTTGGTTAAAAAATAGTATTATATGCATATATACTGACAAAAAAAGAAATTAACATTTGAATTGTTTTGTGTGAGACAGCATGTGTCCAATCCAAAAATGTTAATAATGGGGGGGAGGGTGGGGGGAAGTAAGCTTTGACTCAAAATCTGCAAAGTTTCGTACCAGTAAGTTATATAGGAACCAAAATAAAAATGAGTGCACAAATAGAAAAAAGTATTCTATAAAATAATTATATATGATAATTATCATATAAAGTTAAATATTATATAAACTAAATGTGAATAAAAACTTCTATGAGTATAATTAAAATAAAACCTCAGTCTTCTGTACAATAGAAATAGTGACCACATATAATATATTAAAACTTGTTCTTTTTTTAAGTTAGTTCATTTGTCGTGAACAATGAGAAATGAGAAAGGGTTATCTATTAACATCTAAATGAGAAAGAAAAATAAAATAAGGGCAGGAAACAACAGAGCAAAACATGAGCTAAGATAAAAGAGAAATGAGTGATGAATAATAAATGCTGATCTCATTATATATCAAAAAGGACAAATCACAGCAGATTCTAGTTGAGTGAAGAGATTAATAACACAAATTCAAATCACAGATACTCTGGCTGAATATAAATAGGTCAAAATGTCTGGAGATGAGACATTACAAATATACAAACATGTGCCCTCATGATGGAGATAAACTAGAGACAAACACTTCATTCACCGTAACACATCAATGCTGCTTGTTACCACTAATTCCCTGTCATTGCCCTTATTCCTTACTTGGGGCATGATTAGAGGGAATAAGATAGAGTCAAAGCTTACAGGGGGTTGAGCCAGAATTATCAGGCAGTATGGTAAAAGAGAAAAAAACCCTGTCTTCAGCTCATCCTATTTGATGTCATAATTAGACGCTCTGCTGTTCTGTGTCTGACAGACGTTTATGTGGAGTTCAGGTGACAGAAGGCACAAACAACTCCCAGAGCCCTGTGTACCCCTCCAGGGCTCCTCTGTCTCCATGGTCAGCTGTAGACAGATGGCCATCACCACTCACAAATGAGAGGAATAAAGACATCCACAATAAAGAAACCTGCCTCTGAGAAGTTGAGAAGACAGATTCTTTTTTGACATTCCTGTTGATAATTCCACTGTGGCACAAAGGTTAACAAACTCTTGCAGCAATAAGGACAATATGCTCTGATGTCTAAAACAGTGGGCTGTCCATTCCACAGGGAGATAACTTGCCATCAGGGCAAGACTGGTGGAATATAAATCTGTAAGAACAAATAAGTAAACCTCACGAAAATAGGTGTGTTGGCTAATACCAATGGGAAAAATACACAAAGGAAAAATAAAAGCCCAAGTGTTCAAGCCCTATTTTGAAATTGTATTAATATTTTCCATCCACTAGTCCCAATACACTTTAGAAATAACTACCTAATATAACAGAAATCTTCAGTAAGCAAGAAATCTTCATAATACAGTATCAGGTATGCAATATGCATAGATCTATCTCATCTATTCCAAAACACTGGTGAGTTAAGGCATACCTGTGTCAATATCTCATATATGGTACCTAAATAGCTCAAAGACCTCCAACACTGGACACTCCATAACTTTCCTCCACTGCAGTGCTTCAGTGTTCTTATTACTGGAGTTTATCCCAGTGTTTAAGAAAACTTTCAAGTCTGAGTTTGGGTCTGTTGCTGATTCTCCTTTCTCCAACCTTGTAAGTCCTTGAAAGATATTATCACATGCCCGGACATTTTCTCATCGTTAAGCTAACCAGCCACAATTCAGATGTATCTTTCTACGATGTATTTTTAGGTTGTGTTTTCCAACACGTTCATGATTTTCATTTCTGCTCCCTTTACTACAGCTAGTCCACATTTTATTTGAAGTGAGGTACTAAAAAATTGATGCAAAAGTTTCAACAGAGTTTTCTGAAACTTAATTTTGACCTTTGCTACATATTCTCACACTGAAAAATAGATGTGCATAAGTATGTGCATATATAATTATATATATAAAGAGTATATACATATGTATTACATATATATGTGTATATATATTACATATATACATGTATATATGTTATATATATATATAAAGAATATATCCTAAACAAGAATAAAGCTTGGAAAACTGACTAAGGAATTGCATTCACCTTACAGGGTCTATGCCAATTTAGGCTGTCCTCTTTATACATTTGAGAAACACAAAACACTTCAAAGGTCATCATTACTACACGCACCAACACGCATTGTTATATACACCATGGTTGCAGATGCATATTCTCTGTCAGCTTGATGAGGAGTGCAATGAGTTGTCAGATTGGAAAGGCTAATTTTATTTTTTATTTTGAGGAAGGCTAACTCTCAGTTCAACAATGTACTCATTTACATAAGTACAGTAGCTGTCAGTTCATTAGCAGGTTATTAATAACACAGGAGTGGGAAGGAGGGTTGTAAAAAACTCAGTGATACATAAGAGGCTTAGCTTCTGGTTGCAAATTTGTGTTAAAACTTGACAACACTCAAAGTCACAGGTCAAAAATTCCTCCTCCTCTCATGAGGAGTCAGAGTTCACCTACCTTACACTTAGAATAGTCTCACATGAATTCGCACAATCAAATCAGTGCAGATTTATAAGTAATGTTTACAGAATATGCTTTTAAAGTAAAATCCCCTAGAACATCTGTTAAAATCTGCAAAAATGTTGCAGAAAGAACTTTAGATTCAAATATTCCCCTGAGCAAAATTAAAACTCACACAAGTTATCTGTTGATACTAAAAAATGTTTTTTACTAATTGTTAAGAGATGCAAAGTGAAGAAACAAGAGAAGGTTGAAAAAAGCTAAGATTACTTTTAGAAGCAGAGAAGAATTACTACCAAAAACCTTCTTTTTGCCAAGCTGGGGTGGGGGACGGGGGGTTTGAAGAGAAGCAGTTTCTGCCTTTCTTTTTTTCTCTGCCTCTGTTGTTTTTTTTTTTTTTATGTTATCTGTTCTAGCATCAGAGCATTTAGCATTTTTAGTTCCCAGGAATGCAGTTAGGATATGTGGTTTTGTTGCTCATGAGAAGTGTCACAGACCATTCAGGGTCCCTATTTAGCAGCATTGTTTGGGGCCTCAAAAATATGGTAAGGGTAGGTAAGGATATGATATAACTCACACATGTGGCATGGTGGGTCTCAGTTCTCTCCAGGCTGGCAGAGACATGAGAAACGCTGAGGAGAGCACTTAGGAACACTCCCAAGCTGCTCATCAGCAAATCCCGTGGATGAAAAGGTTAAGGAGCTGCAGCTGAGCCTCAGGGAGGAGAAGTTGTAGAACAGCCCTGGTGCCACACAAGCAAGAGCAACGCGAATGTTAGCTGGGAGGCAAGAGATGGCAGCTAATGAGGGAATGTAAGCCTCCTTACTTCTCATGACAAATGAAAAATTGTGTTACTCTCTTGCACCTTCCCATCCCACTCACAATGTTGGCTTCAATATCTCCTCACGTGTCTGTTTCTATGGTTACTCTGCAGTTGTACATGCAGACTACTTTCAAAAAGGTGGAGAGATCCACAGTGTCCTCTTGCTCCAGTTGTGAAAAGGATATTTGGTGTACATTGTTCTTTGCAAGAAAAACTTTTCCCCAGAAGTGGCATCTAACAACATTTACGCTGAGCCAGACTAAAAGTCCCTCCAGGCCAGTCTTTTGTTCTGGCAATGGCAAACTGTGCCCAGGGAGAAGTATAAGAGCATGGCAAGACTGCAATGAAACTCATCAGAGAACCTTCAGCCTCCAGCAAATTGTGGTTCAGGGATCTCAGGCAAGGCTCAGAATGGATTATTCTTACGTGGATTTGTCCACTTGCCTTTTGAGAAAAACTTGCAGCATTTCCAGACTCCTGTGGCCAGCTGTCTGGCTTGTCTATGTGTATGTGAAGGACCACCTTCTCCTGCTCAACTCGAATTCTAAAAAACCCAAAGCTGCTGCCACTGGCTTGATGCCACCAGCCATATGACTCCTAAAGCTGTGTGCTCTCGTGCTGATTGTGAATGTGGTGTTACTGTACCCAAACAGACCTGAGTTCTGTCAGTGTGCAGTCTTTTTACATGTGGGTGCCTGAAAACATTTGGTCATGGATCTCAAGTTCTACAAAAGGCAACTAAGGACCAGACGTAATAAAGGACCTAATAAAAAATATAGCTTAATTAACATTTTAGAAACATTCTTTGTTACAAGTCTGTAACAAAGCTAGGAAGAGACTGCAGATGCCCAGGTTTCCTCATCTGTTTTCAATGTTAGAAATAGTTGCCCTTGTTGGGAAGGGACTTGGTTCAAGTCCCATGTGGTTTCAGCAACTTGTGTTTGAAACACTTACCCCCACCTCAGAATTCCGGTTTAATGCTCAGTTTACTCTGTTTTGGGGCAGAGATCCCTAAAACTACTTCCCCCCACCCCCCCCAATAAAATATATTTTGAAATCCAGAAACCTCTAATGAGGTTATTTTTTCCCCCTGCCCACCCCTATCAAGCCTTTGTTGTACCAGTATCTGCCAGCTCTTTTACTAATACTGTATTTGGAAATAGGTCTAGCAATGGCTTTAGTAAATCAAAGTAAAGACTTTGGCTGAGGAACCTTCAGCTTCATATTTCAGTAATTCATATTTCATTCTAGTCCTACAGACTTGCCCTGTCCCTTTGCTGGATGTTTTCTAGAACAATTAGTGCTCTATCACATGTAAGCCATCACACTGAGTTTTGCTTAGCATACAATAGTATGGACTCTGGCATAGGGAGAGATGTGCTGGCTGCAGTAGGAACAAGACCTATTTGCCAAAATGAGTCTGCAACCAGTAAATAGCAAGATCCAGATTTCTGCCTAAAAATATTCTGATCTCATCATGCCAGGTTGACTTTGGGATATGGGGAAAAAAATGGAACAAAAATAGAAAAAAAAAAGGAGGTAATTTTTCCCTATGCCAAAAGAAGAGCCTCAAGTTAAAGTTTTGGGAGAAACAGAAACAGACACAATCAGTTTTAATATTCACATCTTCAGTGAAAGAGAACTTGGACAGTGGTGCAAATGTACACTCTCAGAATCTTAATTTATACTTCATTCCTGGATGAGAAAAAACAAATCCTCCTCCTCTTAGATGTTAATGCTTCCCAAATAAAGTATACATGTCCTGCTCCACTCCAGAGCTGCAATGCCCAAAGCAGCAGTCAGGGCTGAGTTACCCTGTCCTAAGAGCATTGACTGAAGTGCTCCCCTGTCTTGTGTTGTATCTTTTCTTATTACTTTGCAACTAGACCTGGCATTTTTGTTTGACATTTGCTACTTTGCAGGAGTCATTTAACAAAGTGAAGCATCACAGCATGCTATTACCTTACATCCCTAAATTGTATGTTTTAATGGATTTTATTCTGCTTCTGACCACTGTAGTTTTGGGAAAACAGAAAAGGTCAAAGAGGGTCACTAAAATTGGCCCCTTTGCAATGTAATATCCTATTTTTTCAGTGTTTCAAATATCAGACAGATATTTACTGCTCTTCATTCATGTCAAACTGTCACGCCTCAGAAAGTAACTCTCCAGTATAGGAACCAATTAGAAATAGCACATGGTGAGAAGTCTTTTTCTGCATTTTAATTTCCTAAAGTGTTAGCAGTAACCCATGAATTTCCAAAGAGGGAACATATCAGCATGATACTTCAAGTTTCATTGCTTTTTTCATCATCCTACAGAGAAATTTTTGGCTGAAAGCACTGCCAACAAAAATCACCCAATACTAAGGTTAGGTTTGGTTCTTTTGAACAGCCCTGCAATACTGAATGATAAAAGAAACCCAAGCTATCAGTACATTATTTTTGAAGCACTGTAATATGCTCATATTGAATGTTTTCTATTGCGTTGTCTTCAACCTATTACAAACGAAGTAAGATATTGTGCAACTGCAGATGTGTCATTATAAACCCCCACATTTCTGAATTCTAGAGATGAAAATGAAATGCTGATATTCAGAGAATTCCTTTTATGCACCGACAGCTATTAAACCCTTTTCACTGTTCTAGGGTGATGGCTCTACTAACAGAGAGTGTTAAAAGTATGGTACAGCACAGTGCAAGAGTACCAATGGACCATCTCAGCAGCAGGAATAACCTCCAGGAAATCAGATATCTTTGATAGGAAATGATTTAGAAAGAGGGCAGACCAGGATAAGGACAGCAATAAATGCACATTTTTTGCAGCCCAAATCAGATAAGTTTCAGACTAACAGAAAGCAGCTGGCAGGAACATAAATAAGAAATAATCAATGGTGTTGTAGTGGTAGAGCAGATTTCTGCTCAAATCTTTATTTGCTTTGCAGCAATGAGCAGTAGCAATAAATTGAAGCTTTAATGGATGTCAAAACAATATAGAAGATGAACTATTCTTGGTATGATTTTTGAAGTAGACTATTCAAATTTTAAACCCTCCATGATTAGGTCCAACATCTAAATATTGAGCCATATTTTCCAATATGCATGGTAAGTATAATAGAATCATAGGAATTAAAAGAAAGACCTCCAAGACTATCAAGTCCAACCCCATACCAAAAGAATATATGACCCATGTTCACAATGTACAATTATTCAAGCCTAAAATGTTCCCATTTTAGAGAGAACTCATGAAATTCAAGCTTGAATTTGAGATCTGAAGGCTGGACACCAATACAAGATTTTGAAGTGGAGCCAATTTCACCCACAGCACAAACTAAAGGGCACCTTCCTCATCACAGGTGGGAGGAGCACATTCATATTTCTGGCAGATGTTTTTTATGATCAGTTGAAGAAAGAGAAGTTTCCTGCCCTGATTCCTAGAAATGCTGCCTGAAAAGAAAGACACTCCATGTGTGTTTAACGTGATTATACTTATTTTTGGAGGGTTTCTTTGAAACATTTGACAGTATTCTTGGCATCGAGGCAGAATTTAAAGTGGTGGCTCAAAAGCTTCACCTACATCCATTGTTTAACATAACAGCAACTTGACAAGGAGTTTCTTTCGTAAGGGAAAGCAATTTCCTCTGCACAGCTCAAGCACAATGGACACCAGCAGGGCTGGCACTGACATCTGCAGGAACTGCCCAGTGAGAAAGCAGCTACAAAATACATAATTTAACAAAATAAACCACCCTAACTTTGAAATGCTGTATTACAAGTTGCTATTTTTCCCTTCAACGTGGAGCTTTTTTTGTGGACAGAGATTTACATTTATTTATCTATAGGAGAAACACATGACATAGTGATCCTTTGAATCTGGTTCTGGAAAACTTTTAAACTAAGAGAGTGCAATAAACACAAAGCACAACAGCTTGGTTACCTTGTTGAAAAAGGTTTGGGGTATTTTAATGTTATACGCAGTTACTTTTTTTAAATCTATCAAATCAGTAATTTTTCACTTTCTTCGCTGTGCCAATGGACATGAACATGATAGATCCAGTCTGAAATGGTCACAGAATCACAGAATGCTTTGGATTGAAAGGCACCTTAAAGATCATCTAGTTCCAACCCCCTGCCTTACCAGGGACACCTTCCACTAGACCAGATTGCTCAAAACCTCATCCTACCTGGCTTTGAACACTCCCAGGGATAGGGAAGTGGTGTGTGCATACAAAGGGATCCTCAGAAGCAGGTACAGATATCACATGGGCACAGCCTGTGTGTACAAGTGGGCACCTTCAGTTATAGAAGCAAACCCAGCAAATATGTGGGAATCCTCGTGTTTTGGTTCCATTATCATTGGCATTGGTGTACCCTGGGACTAAATCTGTTGAAACTTTGAGTCAAATCCAAACACAATCAATATACGCCAGGGTTTGGCATAAATATTAAACAACAACAATGCAGATAAATGCTGAGAGGGTAGGCCAGGAGATCTTGTAGGATTACAAGGGTAATTTTTCATTGTCTCAGAAGCTCAGTTCATTAGTACCTGGAAATCTTTAAAAGACACTTCAGAACAGAGCTGGTGTGTGTACAATTTCTGGTCCTGTGTTACCAGACAAAAATGTATATAAACCCAATACTTATAATACATGCATAGAGAGAGCCTGGAAAGAGGGAAAATACATTTTTAAGATCTAAGGTAAATTGATTTTAAGTTAGATAATCATACTTTACAGGCAAATTTAATTGCATGTAAAGGTAAATACTTTTAATTTTAATTACTTAGCAACACCAAGTGCAGCTTTAGATTATTTTAAATTAACTTGTGCAGTCTGAAAAAGAGGAAAAAAAAAAATCTCAATTTTCCATCATGGCAGAGGTGACAGAGCCAAGCCTGAGGAGGAAACCCTGGCTCAGCCTGGCACTATGAACAGCAAAGCGTGACTGACCTACTTGTGCCATTGATGCCTTAAGATTTTTATGTATCTGTAGATTGTAATATAGCTGTATAGTTCCTCACATTTTAGAATAGTAGTTAACAGTTACTAAAATGCTTTCTCATGGTTTGTGCCACAGTCTTGAAATTCTGTTAAAAATGTTCAAAACAAAGATTTTAGCAAGGACATCTTGTTTGGGACACACACACCTGGAAGACACATTGTAGTCAAAGCAAGATAGAAGTCCAAATTCCTTGGAGAAGCTCCAAAGGGGCAGACCCAAGGATGGTTTTGGGAGCAGACGATTCTCAGGTTGGATGTATCCATTAGATATAATAATTAATTAGTGTTATAAATTTGTAAGAACCCTATACTGGGTGTGCACTTACGTATTTTATTGCACCTGAAAGGGCTTTCATTAAGGAACCAGCTCTCTGTTTTATATATACTAATATTGTCTGGAAAGTTCTTTTCTTCTGTTTTAGGCAACACCATTTCCAGTAATTAAGTAGCATATCTGTCCTTCAAATGGTGCACAGTAATAAACACTAAATCAGAAGAAAAGAGGCATGTCTTTATTAGGTGAGTCAGTCTACAGAAAGACTCATTATATCACTGAATTCTTTAATCTTTTAAGGAGACACAATTAGAGCAATTGCTGGGTGGTGCAGGCACCTCCTAAGCACGACCAGGAGCGACATCTACAAGATTTGTCTCTCCATCCAGAAACTGGTTTTCCATCCTTGCCTACAGAGCTTACTATATCTCAAATTACAGCAGATTGAGCAATGCCAGCTCTCTATGCTGGTGAGGAACTGCATGCACAAAGGGCAATGCTCCTTGAAATGCAACACCTTCATAGGTATTCTGTACAATAAAATCGAAGCAGAAACTGCCATTTATTATTTACACCATATTACTCCTTCAGGCACCAGCCAAGATTCTCTGTTTTTTTTCAGCACAAGCATCTCTCAGCCTACAGAGCTGGCAATTTAAGCAGGTCAAGAGAGTTGTAAGAACTTTTCAACAAAAATCATTTACTCTCTTGAAAACTGTTTTAACATCACTGAAATTTTTAATGAATTCAATTCAAATCTGTCAGAGAGCCTGAATCAGATGGACATTTCAAATATTTTAAAAGGATATTTTCCATTTTCAAAACCTGTTTCAATACATGGCTCGACAAAAGACTTTCTCAGTTTGAAATTTGCTTAAATTGAATTGTAGTAACAGGCTTTAAAATTTCCTAAATAGCAATGTCTTGTATTTTTCTGATTAAACAGTTCAGTTCAGCAGAAATAAAGAATCCACGTATTCCAACCACAGAGGTTTGGAGGTTTTAATGTGGAAAATTTTTGTTTTTAAGAAAGAGATTTAATGGTGTTGCAGGGAAAGCAGCATCAGACAATAGAACTGCCTTCCTTGTACTAAACTGTATATGCTGCTAAAGAAAAAAAAAAAAAAAAAAAAAGAGTGCGGTATTGGACTTTTTAAAAAAGATTTATTTTCTTGTCTGACGGTTGTCCACAAAACTTTAATCCTGCCTGCACTTATATATGAAAATACCTTGAAGACCAAGAGCATTGCTATTAATTTATTGATTACCAGAGCAGTTTGAGGCAAACCTAGGTGCTCTGGAAAGAAAAATAGACACCATTGCAGGAGTTTCTTCTTTGGTGAAGAGTCTCAATAACTTCTTTCAGTTTGAGATTACAGTTTTTTTTACCCCTCTCCTGTGCTTTCTCCAAGAACTTTGGAAAAATCCAAGTGTGAATTAGGAAAATGCATAAACATATATATTTTTAGCTAATTTTAGGCACTGACTGCCTAAACTCTGAGGTTATTTGAATATCCTAAGAAAAAAGGCATTTGGATGTAATGGCTATTAAAGAAAAGTTGGGTACAGGAGAGAAGTGATCCTATATCTGGGCTTTAGCTTGGAAAAAGGCCCTGAATTTCTGACATGCCAGGTTCCCTCCATCAGGCTACATTAGATGACAACACTAAGTGTAGGGGATTGTGAAAGAAACCTTAGAAATCATGTAACATCTTTTCTTTTCTCCTTAATCTGTGATTAAAGAATATTTTGCTTTACAGAAACAATAAGATGGGACAATAAGACAAAGCTAATGATAAAGTGTAAAAGAGAAGAATTTGAGCAACTTTTTGGGCTTTGCAGTAGAGTAAAGATTTAACTAAGGAATACATGAACTTTATCCTTCCTTAGAAAAGTGAAAATATCCTTTGGACCAATAGTTTTACCTAGCCTTTATGATCCACTCATATATCTAAGTAAACAGTTCATAAAAGAGATTTTCTAAATATAATTTATAACAAGTGACATGCGTGTTTATAAACATACATGAAAAGTTTAGAACTTGATTATTATTTGAATTTAAAAAAAAAGATATTGTCTTGATGAGGAGTTAGAAATATGACCAACTATGTACTATCTTCTGAAAGAATGCCACAAACATTAGGCACAAACTACATCACTGTATGATAATGTTCCATCTTTGTAATGCCTTTTGCTCTTCAGAGCAACAATATACACTTGAAAATAATTCAAAAAAAACACTTTTTTTTTCTCTACCTCATCCCTCTGTAACTACCTTTACAAAACTTTTCCATAAGGACAGGAAATGTAATATCCATGGCACTAAGAGGGCTCACCTGCTGTTGGATGGAACTCTTCCTCTGCCCATCATGTTGAGCACTGCAAGCCAGTCTACCTTTCCATCTACTAAACAATTTGGAATTGACAAATCCTGTTGCAGGAACAAGGGGCCCAAGGGAGCCGTTTCCCCAAGAAAGAGACAGGGATGTCTAACATTACAGCTAAAACAACTGAAAAGGTGCTCAGCATTTTTTAATAACCAATATGCTCTTTTAAAAACAGATTACCAACCAAGAGACAGAGGAGATTTTCTGGTACACGCTCAGGCATCTTAATGTTCAGATTAACAGCAATTCATCTTACTCAGCACAGTTCCTCAGTCTGGATGTGTCGCAGACTGAAAGGAATAGACTATATACGATATATTCTTTATGTGGGAGATCAAGGAGAACTGAACTGATTCTGGCAATAAAGCACTTTATTTAATGAAGCAGAGAGGGCAGTGCTGAAGCTGGTAATACTTGACACTGTGAGAGACCCTGGAAGCACTTCTTAATGGAAAACAGATTGTTATTTCAGAGCTACCCCTCATGACTTACAGCAGCGATCTGAGACTAGAAGAGATCACTCCAGCATTCAGCATTCACAGCCCTTTTCTGGGATCAATTGATCTTCAGGCTCATAACTTAGTATCCACTCAAACAGACTAAAGTGCAATATCTATCTCACTGTAAATCTAGCTGTGCCATATGTAATTCCTTTTTTACTACAACACAGAGTCATAGTCATCCTTATCATCAGGAAAAGTGATGTACAGCTTATTGTAGTGTTAAAAAAAAATAAAATCCAGAGATTACTCTACAGCAATATCAGAGCATGAAAGAGATTTAAGATTGCTTTGCTTAAGCTTTACAAATGGCAGACAACAATAACAATAAAAAGTGGGGGAAAACCCTTGTCTCACGGTGTTTTTTCAAGTGACACTTGAAATATTGGAACTCTGCTATTATTCTTATCTAGGACAGACCAAATACTGATTTGAAAAACCACTGTAGTGCTGAGTCAAAAGACCCATGCAGAATGACACCAGCTGTCTGGGCGTCCCACTGAGGTTAATATTACCATTACAGAGGGCATAAATAAGGAATTCACTCAAGTGCATGTTGATTGCTGTAGATAGTATTGCTTTATAAAAATACAAAGCAGAAATATAAGATCACCTAGTCCACATCTGTCATGAATACTGAAGCTGAAAACGAAAATGATGGAGAGAAAGAAACAAAGAGAGGAATATCTGCGACTTCTCTGCAAAAGTTATGTTTTAGTACAAATGCACCTCACTAGTTCCAGGAGAGAATTAAGAGTGAAGTCCTTTGACTGGTCTACACAGAAAATTTGGGCAATGCAATGTTCCTTCTGGCTTTGGAGTCTCTGAAAAATGTCAATTCAGTTAGGCAGGTCTTGGGTCAAGTCCCAGGAGGACTGTGGTGTCTCATTAGTTATTTGTTATAATATTTGGAAGAAGTCAATTGTAGCTTTTTGCAGAGAAACTCCTAATAAGACAATTTTGGAAGTAGAATTTCTGGTATGAGGTGAATTTTTGACTGTCAGGCTGTATGGATACAGTAGACACATTCAGAGTCAGAAACACTTCTTTCTTTTCTTCTTTTTTTCCAAAATTCTGCAGACATTTTCATGAATTTCTAAAATTCATCAACCCCTCTGGCTACAAACTTCTGCTGGTCATGTCTGAAAACCCTGAGAGTTAGCAACTGTTTTGCTGCATTTAAGAGCAATAATTATACTTTGCTTCCTCTACTACTCATTCTTTCTGGTTATCCCAGAGAAATAATAAACACAGCTTTTAGTCACCTGAATATGTGAATCTCAGCTGATACTCTGAACTAGCAGATGGTAGGAAAATAATGGAGGAAACAATAATGTTCTTTACATATAGCTCTAATCACAAATGAGATCAGATGCTTTCTGCTCATCAACAAAGAAGAGCCAGCTTCAGAACAGTGTAAAATCCCCCATATCCTGCTAAAATAAAACTTTCTCTGGAAGGGTAGAGGAAAGATTAGACTTTCTATTATGGATCTTGTACTGTGATAATACTGAAGAGTACAATCCTGGCTGCTTCATTCATGTGATCAGACATTGAGGCCTTAACCCAATAATAAAAGTGATCTGCCTTAATGGGATTATTTCCACAAAGGAGGGTTTGCAGAACAAGAGCTTAAGTAGCCCACCCATGTGGTGTTCCCTGGAAGTCTTCAGGGAAATCTTCAGAGAGAGGCTTTTTGCAAGTGCTTTGTAAATTCATTTAAGAGGATGGGTCAAACACTCACCTGATTCAATTCAAAACAGTGTTGTTGATATTAGCTATTCCCTAAGGTCTTCCCCGTAAAGATCTGACCTGTAGAAGCAGCTGTATATTAACACTATGTTTTTAATACTTCCACAACAGATAGGTTTAATAAGCAGCCGTCTCTTTTCAGTGCTCCTGCTATGAAACAAACCAGAAATATCATCTGCAATAATAGCAAGGTCAATGTGTACTGCTAAGAAACAGGAGAGCATTTCACCAGAGAATGGAAAGGATGCTAAATATTTTAAGATTATGCTGCTTAAATAAAAAGAAACCTCCTGTTCATTAAAAATACATTTATTGATCCTATTCAGGATTCAAAGCAATTCTTCCAACAAAAGAAAACTTAAAAGGACTTGTCTGTTGCCAAAATGGGTAGGTTTATAGGACTGCCTTTGGTAAATGTAGCAGAAATCATGAAACACACTTAAGAAAAGGGTTTGGATCCCTCCTTTCTGTTCACTATTTAACCCAAATTACAATTTAAGCACTGAGAGTGCAAGGAGAGAATTAAAAGAGTGAGATAAAAAGAAGAAAGGTTCATTGCTTAAGACATCCTAGCTAATTTATACAGATAGAATTGTTAAAAAGAAATAATTTAAAATCCCCCACTGTCAGCACTTGACAGAAACAGAAATCATCTTCTTTACTCTCAGTGTACTCTTCTTATCTTTCCTCTCCTTCCCTTAGTGAATATGAGTCAGAAATTACACTGGCAAAACAACCTCTGAAACACTTTGAATCCCAAAGAAAAAAAACCTGGTTTTATTTCTGCTAATATGGACTCTGGAGTAAATTCATCCCCCAAACCTTCCTCCTGCTCCCAAATAATCCCCATAACACAGAGACTCACCTTTCTCAGCACATCACATTCACACCATTTCTTTAATGTCTGTTTATCTTTGCAATTCTGGGTTGTAAATTTCACAAGAGACAAAGAGACAACCCATTTTTGAGAAGAATCTGCTCTTGGCACTATTTAAAAAATAACTGTGCTGATTTATTCAGTACCAGACTTAGAAACTGCACTGCAAGTATGAGTCCAATCTGGGAATTTGGGAGACACATTTTTAATGTGTATGGACAACCCAGACTCCAGACTTTAATCATGAAGAGTGGATGGGAAATGGGGAAATTCTGTATTTGTTTAGTGCACTTCTATGGAAAAGTCCTCTGGTGCCTTAAAGGGCCAAAACAATACATATCCCATATGCATGTTCTCTGTCTTTCTTGTCCTTGTCTATCTGCATGTATCTCTCAGCTAGAAAATGTCAAGGCACCTAGAATCTGAAATGAATAGTGATTTCAAATGACCCATAAAAGGAGTCAGCTTTTCTTTATGGACACCAACACACTGGGAAGCCCAGCAGACACAGGGGACGACAAGTCCCAGATGTATGAAGATATATGAAGAAGAGCTGTAGATAGGTCTTGACATGTAACAGTGGGAACCAGGCTGGGCTTCTGTTCTTAGCACTTTGTTTAATCGGCCAAGGATTCTCACTAATGGGAATAAGGCTCTTAGAAGCATAATGCATGGATTAATATGCTTGGATGAATAACCCTGGGTAGGGAATGCTACTGATGTATGCCAAGAACCATCAAAACATTGTGTACATCAACTTGCTGGCAATGTCTGCCCTCACCTGTTTCTGTTGTGCAGCACTGAAAATCCTAGAACAAATGGGCCAGCCGAGTAGCACCAGTCTCAGCTGCCAGGGGTGCCTGGTATTAAATAATTAGCATGACAGAGACTCGCAGTTGCAAATTGTTAATTCCTGATTTTTTTCCTCCCAAGAATACCACAGATAAAAGTGTTACGAACTTTTAAACTGTGAAATTATAGCCAAATTTATATTCTTTACTATTATATCCCATATTATGTAAAATTATTGTGCTATATGAGGCCAACTTTGACTTAAAGATCCAGCACCAACCAATTTCTTCCACAGATGGAGCTCGTAGGACTCGCTCTCTTACATGTCCGTACTGAAAAGTAATCTATATTCAGTTTGGCTATTAAAGGAGATTACTCACCACCCCAACATGACAGATTTTAATAACACTTTTTGATAACCATTTTTAAAACTGATTTTGATTTCTTGCAAGTTACAGCATTAATCCATTAATTAATTCCTTTCATTTGATCAGTGACTATACCAGGGAAACAAACAAAAGTTTTTTAAAAATAAATATGAAAAGTGAAAAAACTTTGAAAAAATATAATTTAGGTAATTAAAATTCAAAAAAGACCACCCAGGTATTTCTAACCCTGTTCATCCTTTATATCTTCCAACTTCTACATGTACAAAAGTGATGTAGAAACCCCACAATAATTGTTGAAGTTGCTCATTAAAATGCAGATCTATGTGAAAGAGAAGCATGGAAAATGTTTCTGACATCTAAAGACAAGGGAAAGTTTTATAAAGAAATGAGTTTGCAGATCAATCCCATGGCTAAAAGACTGGCATAAATTAGCATTCTTATATCAAGTATCTGAAACAACTGAGCTTATCTTTTAGCAACCAAAGCTAAAAATATGGAACAGTTACTTTTGCTTTCAGCAGGACAAGTGCTTTGAATAAAATGAAATATTCATAAAAAACCGTGGTTATAAAAGTAGGCAATTTATCACTGCAATTATAAACACCAGGGGCCAGGAGATGTATCCATATAATAGGGAGGGTGAGGCATACAGTGTTGTCCCTCAGGCCATTTTGATATCTCCTGCAAAGCCCTTCAGCCATGCAGGACCTGTGCTGTCTGCCTTCCAGATGGACCAAGTCAGTAGTCAGAAAAGGACAGTGGAGAAAAGAGAAGAAAAAAAAAAGTTCTCTCACAATATCTCTTTCTAAGCTTTTTATATGTTTGCTTCAACACTATGCATGTGCACTCAGCATTCACATAAATAGGGATATTGCTTTGGTTTGCCCACCAACAAGTTAAAGTCCTGGAGAATTATCCCAGAAAAGAAGTGCAGTGGATGAGGCAAGATGACAGTGGAAGGGCAAGTTGGTTTCACGTTTCCCAGCCCAGTTCATCTCAGATGAGGGCTTTGCTGGAAGATAAAGACTTGGCTATTCCTAATTGATTGGCACTTTTATGAAGGCTACAATCTGGGAACTCAGCTGGAACACCATAAATTTTGCTAGTTGTCAAAATTAGTATCAAGATCAGGTCTTAGAGCGGTGTGGGAAGAGTGTAAGGTACTCAGGGCATTAATCCACTGACAGTTAAACCTCCAGACAAAGTTTGAAATAGAGTTTTCTTTATGAAAAGAGTTTTCTTAAGACATTTCCTTTAATTGGTAAATGATAGAAATGAGATTCACTAAAGTTCAAAAGACAAGCTTCAAGCACTTATAACTTATACAAGGCCTTCAAAAGCTCTCCTGAAGTGTTGCACCTAAATACATGCTCAGGGCTCGCCCCTCAGTAAGATGATGTAAAACCTCTGGGAAAGAAGGAATCATAACCCAAGTCCCCAAAATCAAAGATCATTACATGTCCTTCTCCTAGCCAACCATTTCAGAGCTGAGATCAGCATGAGGGTTGGAAGGTCAGGATGAAGTTTTTTAATTGTCTTTTCCTACAAGACTGATTTCTACTGAAAATATTTATCCAAAATTTGGAGTTACTAAAAGCCAAATGTTTTACTGATTTATATTCAGATAATAAAAAGATATTGCCTATGATTTTACCTATGAGATAAAATACTATTTTCTTTTTTTTTTTTAGCAGCCATTGTTATTTACTTATCCATAGATAAGTTTGAATTTTTCTGAGCAAAGGTTCCCTGGCATGATAGAAATGGACTAATGAAAATATTTTCAAAAAAGTCAATAAAATTATTTACATTGGTAAAATGAACATGAACACTGCACTGTTTTTCTCCAATTTAATGTGGCAAACACTGTCTATAAAAATGGGTAGAAAACTTGAAACTATAAAAATGTTAAACCTTACAACAAGAAATTGTTATTTTAATGTTATAACACAGTCAGTAGAGGAAATCTACCTCACCATCCAACATAGTTGGGGGAAAAAAAGAAAACAAGTAGTAGAATTTTCAGCTGGGAAAAAAATTGTAATTTCATAGGGCTCCTATGTTTGGGGATGGAGGTTTACAATGCCTGCAGAATAACATTATGCCACTGGTGCTTTTTCTAGTGTGCTGTGATAATATCAATCAATTCCGAGAGTTTCTTGTATGGCAAGAGGGAACAGAGGTCTGTGTTAAGCAAGTCCCATGGGATCAAATCCAGCCCAGTATAAATTTGCGTTTGCTGTTGTCATGAAGAGTAATTGGACAGACCCTCAATGACTCCAAGGTGTAGTTCCTACCAATCCATGGAGTGTTGCTGATTTTCCCCCACTGCACATCTATCCCAAATACATCTGTCTGATTTACATTCATTGATGTGAGTCATCCTGGGCTTAGAAATGTTTCTAGGTGTGAGGAATGGAATTTCAAACACAAGTACATGAATTATGGCCGCTTAGAGAGGAACTTCTCAGGGTACACATATGGGGTTATGACTTTTATTTACTAACTGTTTTCTTCTCTTTAATCTAGATACTTGGAATTTCATTATACAGGAGAAAAAGTTCATTTTCTGTATGTAATGAGAAAAGAGAGGAATCTTTTAGTTGGGCTCAAAGGATCTGTGACAGTCTGGTTCTTGTTTTCTATTTTACTTGGTGACAACTAAAGATACAGCCATCATTCTGACTGGGAATTTCAGAGGATTAAAAGTATTTAAATATAAGGGAAAATGAGTAGTTAGATCAACTCTTTATTCAATAAATAAACAAACACTAGGCTATTCAATTTCCCGGCCCATACTATTTCTACTGTCATATTTGATACTATGATTAGTAACTTATTTAGCCCACATAGCTTTCATTAGCATAAAATTGCATAAACTTTATTGTGTCTAAATATTAATTTAATGAAACACTTGTTAAAGCTACTGAATTAATGTCTATGACTTTTAAAGATTTCTTTTGAATAACTGTAAGCTCAATAGGATTTTAAAAATGTGATATCTTTCTCTCTATTGTGTGCAGACAAAACCAGAAGAGTAAATAAACACAGCAGACCTAACTTTAAAAATAAAATTACTAAAGGTATCCATCATACTCTTAAAAATTCCTGTGAAAATGATCTTGTTCAATTTAAAAGTCCTGCAAATATACTAATATTCTGCAGTGATACAAGACATCAAATACTGCACAAGCAGAGCCTCCTCTGGAAGAGCACAGTGATGGAAACCACAGGGAAGACAAGGAAAATGCCTTTAAAAATGTGTTACACTCCTTTTTCTTGACCTACATAATTTAATGCAAAACACCAGCAGACACATTGGTTAGGTTTTTGTGTCTGTTTCAGTGAGACTTGGGTGGCAAACAAAATGAAGGTGTTTCCTGGCACCTCTGCAGGGAAAACCCACCAAGAAACCTATTAACATTGAAGACCCTTCCAAAACGCTGCTGACTTCAAAGAGACCAAGGTTTCAGAGTAGCTTTGAAGCTTTACAAATGTTTCCAGAGAAAAAGCTGTCTATCATAAGCCACTGTGAGGACTTACTACTACAAAGCTCACATTTTAACTTTCACAACAATAAAACTGTCCCCCTTCTATCTATTTCAGGGTTTGATCAGCGTTAGCATCATTAAAATCACCACATTATACAAGGGCAATGAACTTATACCTACCTACCCCAGCATGTGATGCCCTCCTCCTCCACAGTCTGCTCTGCTTGACACATTGCTAAGATACATCCAATTATAGCCATAAAAGCTTCCACCTGCTTCCTCTGCTTGTCTGGATGGAAAAAGAAAAACAGACATGTACTGAACTTAAGTGCATTAAAATTAACCTAATAGTCACAGCAATTTAAGCAATGGCAGGTGGTCTGGCTGCCTCTTTCTACACTTTCCAACTGGAAGTCCGTGTTCTGTTTTTAACAAGTATTTCCAAAGCTGTTTACTAACTCAGGGAAAGGAAAATGAAGGTCACTGCTAAGTAGCAATGGAAAAGGAGTTTCAAAAGCACTCAGCACTGAAGTGAACTCTGATCCCATTCTGTGTACTGGAGATGCTATCACTAATTTCAACAAGACCAATACAAAATACCTTGGAAAATCTGAGGCAAACATGTTTTTTATATTTAAAAGTATTGGATTGCTGTTTTTCTGTTTGTTTTTATTTTTTTTTCCTTCCACTACTATGCTCTTTCTCATGTATTCCTTCTTCAATAAGATTTTGAAAAAAAATCAAAGATTACAAAGAAAGCTGCAACATATCTTGAGGGCATCATGAAGGACAAAAACATTTTCATATCAGCAATGTTATTTTTATAAGGTTCAACTTAAGAGCTACAAAATATTGCAGATGCATAGCTGGAAGGGTCAGCAGGGACAGCCTGTGGAGATCTGATGCTCAAATTAAGAACCATTTTATTTTGACTGAAGCATGATATGCCAGTATCTAATCCTTATCAGCAGCTTTATCACAAAATGAACATAAAGCAGCAGAAGACTGCATCTACTAATTGCTTTTCAACAAATAATGCCTTTGGGGAGGACATAAACAGCAGCTTTATCAGCAGCACTCCTTGGAGTTTGCAATAGATTCACCTATATAAGGATGCAGTGCCCCATGCTGGGTCCTCCTGGGTCTGTGGCTGTGGGTGACCCACGCTGGGACAGGAACACCCTGAGGGACTGTACTGCCTGCACAGCCCTTCCTAAAAGGTCCATCCTGCTGAGAACAAAGCAATAATTAGCCATAAACCATTTTTCCTTTTTATCAGCCATCTTCAGACATATCTAGAGAAAGTAGAGCTGCATCCTGTGCTCCAAATTATCCCGTGCTGGTTTTACTCATGTGGAAAAACATTGGCCCAGTACAAGTATGCAAGTCTGAATCTAAATCAAGGCAAAGAAATTTATTTTAAATACCCATTTTGATGTTCCCCTTTCTCTTTCAGGAATCTATGAAGTACCAAGGAGAATTCGTATCCTGTCTTTGCTGCATATGGACAACATTGGCAGTAATTCATACTTTCCTCTGAAGACTATATGCTTTTGTGTTAGGGCTGTAGTGTCCCTGAAGTAGGGGGGGAAAAATGTCTTTGTATGCCAGAAGGTAGAACAGAAATATTTGACTCACTGAGATCAAACTTTGGAACAGCAATACATTAGTTGTGATAAAAAAACTGGCTCAGCTCAGAGTAGTCCTTGTCCCAGAAAAGTAACTATACATAGGGTTCAGCAGTTTTATGAAAAAGAAAGATATCTTCCACCAGTTATTTAGTATATTTTACAACTGCATGTCAATTTAAATCCATTTTTCCTTTGAAATAAAGAGTTTTTCATATTTCTGCCCCAGTAAAAGAAATAAACTGAAGTCTGAATATTTATCTTGATGTTATTTCCCTGTCTTTCACTATCTTTTTCTGCATGGTATTCTTTCTTGAGGATTTCAGGAAATTTTAAGTTAAACAAGATTTAAAGAAGAACAAAACTATTGTTTATTCAAAAAGAATAAAAAGGAAAAACCTAAAAGGAAGCTCAGATTTTAATATCTCCAATTTTAAAGGAAGCTAGAGAGGCACTCTGCCTGAAGAGCAAACTCCCCAGGTTGCCTGTGCAGATTACGAGTTACAACTGAGGTACATACTAAGCACAGAGGCAAGATGAAGCAGTCCTTGTCAATAATTATAAAAAGGTAAAAAAGTGAAATTATTTCTGTAATTCAAAAATCTACTTCAGAAAAATCATTAATTTCTAAACTCCATTTTTCAAGACCTATTTCAGTGTCTTGTTATTGAGGAAACATATAAAACCTTGGCTCTTACAGAACAGCTTATTTAACAGTGGCAGTAATCTAAGAGACATGCGTAAAATTCTAAATTTGAGTTATCTGAACTATTTCTCTCTAATTTACACCTAAACCTGAGTGTAAGCAGACTCAGTTTGAGATCACACTTCCTAGAACCCACACCTTGTATTCCACCTACTTGAAGGAAGGCAACTCTTTTCATCCCTTCTGAAAAGACTTCCATAAACTCCTCTCTTTGCCTGCAATACCCTTCTTCTCCATATTGGCTTTAGCTTTCCATCTTTTGCAGTTATCACCTTTATCTTTCCTCTACTACTTTTGTCTTTACAGACCAGACCCAGCCAACTAAGAGAAAAAATATTTCAGATAAAGACATAAACAGTCATGGAACAGGGTGCTTCAGAGAGCCCCCTTTTCCCTGTGCTTTGTTTCTCATCTAAGTTGCAATCTTTCAACCTGCATTTCACTTCCTCCCAATGCCAACATGAAGTAATGAAATTTAGCGAAATAGTAATTAGTGCTATGATAACATACAGTAACAAGGAAAGTTGTATATAAGCATATTAGAAGGATTTTTATTAGAAGGATTTTTATTAGAAGTTTTGAAGGAAAGAAAGCTGTATCTGTTTTGTACTTAGCCCAGATTTTTTGCTAATATTTTTAGGATACTTTTGCACTATGAAGTATAAAACAGCACTAAGGAAGGCAATGTTATCCATGGCAGCATCCAGGGAATGAAAAGCATCATATGGATGATACATCTGCATCAATATATAACTGATTCAGAAAAAGCTATCAGGTTTAGAAAGTGTTTATATTCATGCCTTCCTTAAAAATGTGGGGTTTCGAGACATTTTCTATTAAAATCTTTGTTTTATAAATATAGTTAAAACATAGGTCATAGTGAAGCTTTCAGGATAAATAGATGAAATTAGAAAAATGTAGGCAGAAGAAACCTGAAAGTCAGATAAATAAAACCTGTGCAGTATTTGGGGGTTGGGCTCTGTATTCTTTAGTATAACTAGAAGAAACACTTGCAGATTGGCAAATGCCAGTAATTTAGGAAATAAGGCAAGCAGTAAGGAACAATGCAGCCAAAGGTCTTTTAAAATCCAGAATGGGACAAGGCAGAGAGTAGATGCTGCTGAAAATATAAAGATGCATTTCTAAGCAAAGCAGCTTTTTTCCCTTGGCAGAGATTTCTGTGGCAGAGCACCAGGTCATATTTGGATCTTCTCTCAAATTCCACCACCCTATTCTTGTCATGACAGATAAAGAATAACCCAGCCCTTTGGCCTACTCAGTGCTAACAGTAAAATGCTTTTGTGGTATATTTTTCAGAGTCTGTTTCTGAAACTCTGATGCCATGAGCCAGTAGCATATGCAGGTTTTGAACAGCAGAATCTACATTTTTTTTTGTAAAGAACAGTGTCCCCCAGCTGGGCCCAAGTGTCATGTAAATATTCCTCATATAAAGTACAAAACAGAGTTCAGGTTTATGTACAGAATTACAGTGAAAGTCTCCCTGTGTTTTCTCTTTGGCTGGCTTGAATAGAAAGTGAAATTGATTACAATTCACTTAAAAATAATTCTATTGAGTGTAACTGTGATATTAACAGAGGCAGACAGGGTAAGCAAAGAGTAGGACATTGGCATATCACTATTTGCTGTATTGCAGTATGATTATTTTGGATTGGCTTAACCTCTCTGTGTCAGCAGACTAACCCCAGCAATTCTCTTTAGTAGCATTCTCATGCTTTTAAGTTTAAAAATTGATTTTCTATCTCAACAAAGGCATGATTTATGATAGGATTTTTTTCTGAAACAGAGCATCCAGCATAGGGTTCCTGTGTACTACCCCATACTGATGAATCATGATTGCTGAAGTACAGGATGGTATTAGCTGGGAAGATAGGAAGGATCTAGGCCATCAGAACATATTTTCCTTGAACAAATCACACGCTTTTGCAAATTCTCAGCTCCTGCAGGTTGGGTAGGAACACAGACACCCTCCTGTTCCTGCCCTCTGTTCCATTCTGGGCCCCTCCTACAGGGAAGACTTTGAGGGGCTGAAGAGAGTCCAGAGAAGGGCAACAGATCTGGTGAAGGATCTGGAGCACAATCCTGTGAGGAGCAGCTGAGAGAGATGGGGGTGTTTAACCTTGAGAAAAGGAGGCTCAGAGTGGATTGCATTGCAACTACCTGAGAGGAGCCAGGTGTGGGTCAGCCTTTTCTCTCAAGTAACAGCAGATAGAGCAAGAGGAAGTGGCCTCAAGCTGCATCAGAGGAGGTTCAGATTCGATATTAGGAAAAATTTCTCCACTGAAATGATTGTCAAGCATTGGAATAGCCTGCCCAAGGAAGGGATGGAGTCTACCATCCCTGGGGGTATTTAAAAGGCATGTAGATGTTGCACCTGGGGACATGACTTAGTGGTGGACTTGGCAGTGGTGGGTTAACAGCTGGACTTGATGGTCTTAAAGTTCTTTTCCAACTTAAATGATTCTGTGATTCTATTCCATTTCCTCTTTCCCAAAAAGCTTAGACTGAGCCTCACAAGCTCCTTGGCAATGTTTCCTGTCAGCTGTTAAGGAAGAAGAATTTAGAGATTCAATCCATGGAAGTTTTAGGTGCAGAAATCAAGCATCTCAACCTTAAACTCAGTAATGTTTTCTTACATGAATTTCAGACATTTCTACTTTTTCTTCCTGCATTTTTAATATGATATTTCAAACACATCATCACCTAATTCTACAAAACAGTGATAATCTTAGAACATTTTTGAAGTTCACATTTCCTAGCTCACACTTTCAGATTCTTAGATCTCATGCCACTTCTTTAAGGACATTAGATCAGCAAATTCTTCTCATCACCAGTTAACACCTTTTTCACTTTTTGGAAGCATGTTTTAAATGTTTGTTTTAGTAGTTCTCGGAGCACTTCTCAGGGTTATTAAAGAGTCTAATAGCTGATGTCTAAATGCAATGCTGAATGTCCCCCATTTTATTCTGATCCACCTTTCTAAATGTTAACTCTGAAACTGATGATAATTCCCCTTGAACTGGGAAGAAGTCTGATATGCCTTTCTTCATTTTTGTTAACAGTGATTCAGCTAATCACTTAGTATTCCAACCTTTCATATGTTTGACTACAGCATGCCAGAAAAATTCATCCATTTCATGATGGACAGAAGTCCATTAGGAGAGTAACACACATGTGGCCATGTGATAAGAGTGCACATGCACACCAAACTGCATGACAATAAACTCCACACACACACACACCATCAAGCATAAGAGTGTGATGAGATGGGACACCTGTCTGTCTACCCTGTTAGACCTCAGCACAGGGCCCCTGAGCATCCCTGTGGTAGTTATCAAGCTTCTCACTACTGAAAATTTAGAAATTTGAAATTTTTTTGACACTTCGGAAAAAAAAAAGATTGAGACTACTATACAAAGCTAACGAATTACACTGCCAAGTTTGAACTTTTGAACTTCCATGTTTAAATACTAAAAACTATACAAATAACAGAAACCCTTCTCTGCGTTTTCATGTAGCTGTGTAGATAGTAACTACAGTGATCTGAACAGCTGAAGATCAGAGGATCTCTAATCACAAATACATTAAGCTACTGACTGTGGTCATAATGTGTTTTGAGTAAACTTCTGCAGGAGTATCTAACTGCAAAGGTGTAATGAGAGCAAATCCATCAGGCTGGTTTTTGATGGAAAGTGTCAACCACTGAAAATATAAAAATCTAGCAAAGGTGTCAGAGAATACAGGGTAAAAAAATTACTGCAGCTGTACTCTTTGATACTGAAAAAGCCTTTGATACAACTGTGTTAGAGTACAGTGAAGATTACTTAACTAAAGGCTTTCTAGATACAAATAAAGTGCTTTAATAATTTATGAACTTCATCTTTTTAATAAATACATAAATATTAAAGGCAAGAAATACCTTTATTATTTGTTGGGAATACCTTTATTTGAGAAACAAACCTACCAAAGTGTTTGTGTGTTATATTGGCCTTTAAGAAACAGAAGTTTTCAGTAACTATGGCAAAAAATCTCCTGACTGTTAGATATATTGGATTGTTTCCACATAAATACCCACTGTTTAGCAAGAGCTGCTTTCCTTGGAGATATGCAGACTCCCACAGAATAATAAATGTACCATCCGATATTCTACTAATGATATCCAGAAAGCAATTTGTGTGGAGATTATTTCTACTGGAAAGTTGACTGCTGAAGGTGTGTGTTGCACTCCTGAGGGTGCATAACTTTACTTATTATTTACCGAAACTTGTGGACCTCAGTGATGAAACTTTAATTAAATAACCTCCTAAATGGATTCTTCTGTTTGACCTTATGCAATTTCATAGACTTAGTTTGCACAAGGGAGTTCCCCACTAGTCCACTCGATTCGAATCTCATATAGTTCTATTCTGCTATAATGCTTTTCTAAGGAGTGCTGCTATTTGCACAATAGCATCTGTATTCTTTCTACTGTATTGCAGATTTATTTGTACAGATATGCAACTTGCTACAGAAAAGACAGAAATTACATTTAATCCTCACAAAGACCTCATTATAGTTCTTTTCTGCTTTTTACCAAAAAACCAGAAAAGATACTTGTGTTGGTGTTCAGCACAAGTATCTTCTTAGGTTACTCTCATGATGAAAAAATAGACTAAAAAAATTGACTGTGCAAATTACTCAGCAGTAAAGAGCCCCCTGTACAATGATTTTAAAAATATACTTGAATTACAAAATCGAACACAACTGTTTGATCAGGAACACTTACACACAGACCAGTAGAGGAACAAGGCATACAGTGGTATGTATAGATCCAGCAGGGAACTAACTCTAAATATTCAGGGAAAGAGAAGTCAGGCACAGTAGATAAGAAAATCATAATTTATATTAATCAAAACTGAAAAATATATTTAAAGTAATTTATGATGCTGGCCCACTTTTTGTATTAATTAAGGTTTCATAATAAAAATAGATCAATAGACTACTTCTCCAGGCATTTTTATCAAGATTTTAAAAGAACTTTATATGCCTACTACCCTGTCAAAAAAAAGAAGCTATTAAGTAATTAGGATTTCAAAATCTATTGATTTTACTACCTAAAGTATGATGAATTATTTAGGGGCTTTTTTATAGCAAAAGATAAGAAAACTGAAAACTCTTTTTTCTGTTGTTCAAAAGATGTCTTATTTGGTTGGGCTAGAATCTGTCGCCATGAAGATAAATATGTGAAAAAGTAACCATATTAGGCCAAAATAGGATGACTATTGTCCTTGAAAACATCAAACTTCAACTACATATTATATTACTAGCATTCAAAAATAATATTTCCAGGCTTGAAATTACATTTTGAAATGGAACAGAAAATAGTCTTGTTCTTTGCCAGGAATATTTGAACTGAACTCATTAAAATATCTCTTGACAGGTTATATTAAGTGCTACAATTATGCCTAATTTTGGTTTAGTACAATATGTTAATTTTAACAGTTTAAGAGATTGTACCTCTTCTGGTTATTTTCTCCCTGCTTCACAAGTGCATTTCACTTCCACCCCAGCAGTAATCATAATTTTATATTGGAACTAACTGCTTTTCTTTAGCTCTCATATTGCAAAGAATAATTTAATGGACACATTGGCCTTACTCTAGTGAAGCTCATAAGTTTATTCAAGTTTATTTAATTTAATATCACTATGCAGATAGACAGGAGAGACCTAGAATGTGACAAAATATATTCAGCAAGATACTCTCTTTGCTTGGAAAGCAGCAGCAAAATTCATACAACATACATGGAAAGAAGAACTGAAAGGTGGAATTAAATGTATGGAGTTTTCTACATCATATAATAGTGCCAATAGGAAGAGAGATTAGGAAAAAAATTAAACTCTGAACTGAACTGAAAAAAACCCCACCTGATGATACAGATAGAGTCATGCACTTTGGGTTAATGCAGAAGGCAGTGCTTCACTCTGCATTTTCTTTTAAAGAGGAAAGAATAATGATTTTAATTTTCTCTTTTGAAAGGTGTTATAAAACATAAATAATATAAAGAAGTGTCTGCCTGAGTTGAAAATTGAGATATGAGCATTTCAGCTGCAAATTAACCTATAAAGCCAAATTCTGAGTTCTTAAGATGAAGTCATTTAGGTTTCATGGATCTGTGCGTGAAGTCAGGAGTGGTGAACATTCCCTTCTGTAAAAAACACGTATCACAATCTTCACGTAGCCAAGAGCCATGAGACACATAAGAGTTTGGAGAACAGAAGTTGACAGGGAAAAGATGACAGTAGGTGTCTGGAAGTCCACTGGATTCCTAGTCCATTAGAATTTTTTTTTTTTTTTTCAATATAGAAAAGGTGAGATAATGACTGTGGGTGAATCCTAGAGTGAGAATGCCAAGCAAGAGATTGAAATCTAGCATGGGAGCAGCCTTGAAATTTTCAGGGGAAGTTCAAGATCAGACAGGATGATCATCCCATGTCAGACAGAAGGTGGAAGAGTCAGTGCTCATCATCTTAGAGATTAGTTTCCTAGCAAAAAGCATCTCACCTACACTCCCACTTTTTTCTCCTTCTATTTTCCAGTTCAAGAAGGAGCACAGAAACATCAGTTATATCTACATTTTTCCCCAGGTTATGGAAGCAAATCCTAAATATTCAAACATCCTAAGAAATTTCTGTTGACTGAAAAAGTACAAACCATAGACAGAGGTTATTTTTTCTTGCTGAGCTGGATGTCTAAATCACCTCACTGCTGAGGTTTTGTCTCCCCTGAGAGGTGGTAGACCACAGCCCTTATGGGTCAGATCTTTTAGTAAAGAGATTTGTAAGTCTTTAAATGTCAGTGAAAACAGTCAGTTAATAAAATATAATAATACCAATAGTAAAAATATACCATGAAGCTGGTGTAAACACTCTGTACATCAGTAAATAATCCCATTACATATCACATTGCACATTTCATCTGAATATTTCCAACTTAAACAAAGGCATTAACTTGACTGTCAAGCACTAAAATAAGGAGGTTTGTTTGATGGTAGATTTCTTCACTGTGAGCAAATATCCTTGTGTCAGATCCCCACAGAAGTATTGATAACTATCTTTCCACATTAAGATGAGTAATAGAGAATTGCAACACATGGGCCAAGATTTTTCCATGATATTCTAACAAATCAAATTATTAAATAAGATTATTCTTTCTGCTGCCATGGTTTGGGCTTTTTTCTAATATTTTAATATAAAATATTGTATGGTATAAACTTGATATCTTAAAGGAAGCATAGCAGATAGAATGCAAAACTTTGGGACCAGTATGAATAGCAAATTACTTTCAAAAAATATCCAAAAGTGTCATTTCCACTTGGCCATCATTTTTCTGACTGAGGAGGTCAGTTCTTGCTGAGCCCTGACAATGGAGCTCAATGTTCAAGTGCAGTAACTTCTAATGACTGTTCAATGTCTTTATTATTTTCCTTTGTGCTTTCTTTGCATGTTGGCAATAAGCAAAGAAGCCAGTACTGTATTAAGCTTTTTAATCTATTTTGTCAAAAAGCTAATTAGGTTTCTTTCCTTTCCTAAATTGTCAAAGTGTGCCAGTTAAAACTGGGACACTTTTTATTTCCACTTTTGTACACCAAAAATTTTCTAAATTTTGCACTCCATGAAAATGTGTGACTTTCTTTACAAGTAGCTTCAAGAGACTGAAATCAACATCTAAATATTAAAATATTTTAGAATTAGAATTTTTCATCTCATAAGATCTAGTTCTCCTGACAACATTCACGGAGAGGTCTCTGTACCTCTCGATTCTTCCAGGCAGGGGTCTGGATGTGCTGACTTGGCCCTTTTATGCCTGGTACCAGAATATAACCCTCCTCTCTACTACAGAGGAGGCACAGGCAGAAGTTCTGATAGTGGCTCATGTTAGTCTGAGGTGCTCAGGGCTGTGTAAATGCCTAAACACCCTTGCAAATATCAGCCTGAGAGATTGGTCTGCTGAACTGATATCAGTAGGATTGCAGAGATTTACAGACATTGAAAACTTGGGCCAGGAAAAGAGAAGAACACCCAGATAAATCCGTTAGATCCCAAACATTAATACATTGGATACTGGTACGACCCAAAAATATTTTCAACTTATCACCAGAGAACACTATATCTGAAAAATTAAACACTTCTAAAATATTGGATTTATTTACATCTGACCTGAAGGAAGACTTCTGAGCTCTACATGGTGTGTGAGATACAGTCATATTTGAAATATGATTCATTTTAGACCATATTGTCTCAATTATCTGATGATACAAAGGTGGTTGTTGATGAGGTATCTGGCAAATACTCCACATCAGTGCTACTGGCACGCTTATCTAGCAGATGTTTAAAATGAAATGCTGACAGTTTTTATGTGATAATTAAATCTTTTTAGTTGACAAGTGCAGCTTAATTTAATTTTAATCAAGAGTAATAACCACCCATAATTGCTATTGTGGTGAGGCTCCATTTTTACCTAGGGCCTGAAGCAGAAATGAACAAAGACTTTGCTTGTAGGTTTTCATCTCAAATCTTTCTGATCTGAGGTATTTTTCTAAATATACTAATTTTGAAGTACTTCCAAACAATAAAGATATGAATGAAAAGACAAAATCACAAATCAGTGGAAATTATTGTGCAAAAAGGAAGTGGGTTTTTGCTCCAAGAGCTGACGAGGAAACACAAACGCCATTTCATTAGCACTGTTAGGAACAGTGGAGAGCAGTGAGTTCAGGGTGCAGTTTGCTCAGTCATTCCCCAGAGTGTTGTGGAGCCACATGATCCCTGTGTCTTTTGAAGCCTTTCCATAATAATTTCAGGTGTTACCCCTTCAGCCATGGTATGTCAGCCTTTGACCCAGAATGTCTCTCACAGAGTAAGAGCTCAAACAATAATCCCTTCTTCCCAGAGGTCTGTGCCCAACACTCCCTATTCAGCCTGTGGCTCAAGCAAGTTCAGAGCAGGCAGATGTGTGAAATACCTAATATTTTAAATAGGTAGAGTTTCTGCATGTGTATTTGCTTAACTCTGTTCTTCTTACCCATACAAAGTAAGAACTTCAGCAGAGAGAAGAGCCACTGAAGAATGAATTATACAAAAATATCTCTCTTCTATCAAGAATCATGTAAGTAAGTAGCTTAGAGGAAGCCAAGTGTGGGTAAGTAAGATTGATTCACATTCACTGATTGGACCCAGCAGGGTAGCTCAGGGCTACATCCAGGAACTAAGCCAGAAAAAGGATGGGAAACAAAGATTAAAGACAGACAGGTTCCTCACGAGATTTCTTGCTGTTCTTTGCTCCTGCTCATAGGCAGCTGTACGACCATACCTGTTCTAAAAGCAGGACTAGTTCCAGTGATCACTGCTGCTGATAGCAGACCTGATATTTCTGGTAATGTAAAAACAAGCATGGGCTTCAAAAGTTTCCTGTTTTCAAGAGCAAGCACAATGCAGATCAAATCAGACAACTCCTGCAAGCAAATGTCTCAGCTTATTTCAAGATCAGCTAACAGAGGCCAAGGCAACACAGACTACACATGGGGAATTTTCCCATGAGGAACCTGCTATGGCTCATCAGAGAATAACAGAACATCCTCAGCCCATCAGAGAAATCTAATGGGCAAGTCTTCCCGCAGCAGATGCCAGCCAGTCTGGCCTCACGAAGTGACAAACTGACTCTTCCCTACTTTGCAATTGCTATAGTTGAGGCTCTGGCACCTGCCTGACCTCACTATTGTAGGTATATTAAAATCTTGAAGCTAATTTCCAGCTGGCAGACAGGTTGTCTAAAAGAAAATAACTGTCATCAGTTTTAAAATTTCTATTATAAGCATAGTGAGCATCTTCTATCATTTCCATATCTTCAGATATCTGTATTCTTGTGGCAGTTATATTCAGTTATTTCTCAGCTGCTTTGTGCATTGTTTACATAATAATACATACGATTGTATTACACACACTAAATAAAGAAGTACACATTCTTCTCTCAATAGAAATAATATGCAAACATTACCAGGAAGTTTCTGAAATATTCAAGAATATTTCTACCAAAACAAAGTACAATGAATTAATTGATTTAGATAAACTCTGAAACTTGATTATGTATCTTCCAAACACAATAAATTAAGATTTCCTATCCCTCAATAGTTGAGAAGATACAAAACAATTGTCTTTCCAACTGAGCAAACCCCACAACACCCAAAAAGGATGTCATAAAAAGTTCTCTTCCATTAGAAAATGAAGTTGTGTCATAAAATGTGAAATGCTGTAAAAGAGGTAAATTGAAATAGTCAGAGCTTCTCCAGCCTTTTGACTGTGTAACATTTTGTGTTAACGTGGACAGAGAGTTTGGAGTAGAGCCAGGCAAGGTGGCTGTCCAAGAAAAACTAAATGAAGAAAACAAAAAAAATAATTCTTACCTTTAGCTATTGCTTTCTAAGCTATTTCCTTTTTAAAAATATGCGCTTTTTTTTTTTTTTTTTTTTTTTTTTTTTTTTTTTTTTTGTAGGAAACAAAAATGTCAGAAGGATTCAGGATAGTTGACCATGGAAAATGTGCAATAAAGGAACAGAAGTGCTGCTCACGGGGCAAAATGGTCTTGCACTTCAGTGCTGAGCACGAGAGTGTCAAAAATTGGGAAGTGCAGTAACAGCTCTTTGCCAAAGTTACTTTAATGTCTGTCTTTGCCTACTGAATTTGGGAAATGGGCTTAAAAAACCCCGTTGCAGAAGAAACACTGCCCTAAACACAGAAGAGACCAGACCTAGAGTTTTCCCTTGATGTCATTTGCAGCTTCACACATTTTCAGTGCAATATGGCTGTGCTGGCAGGTCAAATTATCGAAAACACTGTGGCCAAAATATCTTTGAACAGCACTGGCAACAGATTTTCTCTGCAAAAGGCCTGATTGAGTAATTCAGAACTATACATAAATGTATTGGGTTTGACTGAGCTTGTATCCTGCAATGTTTTGTTGGCTCCATCACCCAACTTCTGGTCAAAATTAGGAAGAGATTCCTTTTACATAGCTGTATGCCAGAGCAAGTATCCAGAATGGGGAGTGCCAGTAGTCAAATCTTTGGCCTGAAGGAAGCAGAGCTGAGCTCTAGATGGAAAGTAAGCTGTAGCAAATCTGCCCATATCAAAGATGTCTCTAAAGCAAAGGTAGTTTTGTAGGGGATTCAGGGTAGTCACTTATTAAATAAGTGCATGAGGAATCTAAAAGTGAGCACTTAGCCTTCTGGTGTGCAACCGCAACCCCCACCAAGTCAGCCATTCAGGCAGAACAACCACCAGTACTGACTGTGGTGTGGTTGTACCATGAGAAATCCTTATTTGCTATGGGACAGCTCAGTGTATAGCAGCAATATTTGAGGTTCTAATAAAGCAGGAACAGAGTTTGAAGACAAAAGCTTCAGGCTGTGTAAGTTTAGTGAAATTTAGGTATACTGTTGGTAGTTACTAGTATCTTGAGTGCGCTAACTGAAGGGGCCATGACAACAACACAAGGGATCACAGCAGGAGCCACCTACTGAAACTCAGCTGATGTGAGCAAAGGAGGCAGTTTGGGAGGACTCTGAGACAAAGATCAAGATTTTACATGTCAGTGAAACAAGATACCAAAGAGGTAAAATTATTGAGAAAAGGTGACATCAAGGGAAGGCACACTCCTATTCTCAGTGAAAAAGGTTCAGGTAAAAACACCACGCTGGAGAAATATTTCTGGTACAACCGAGCCCATGGGAGTAACTGTGAATCACAGGTACCTTTGCTCTAGAAAAACAGAATATGGTGCAAAAACTTTTCCTCATCACACTACAAATTTCAGATGTAATGGCAATGTTTTCTTTATACCCTTGATGGGTAACACTTATTTGCTCTTTTCTGACTCAAATGACATTAAACAGAATGAAGTAAAAAAAAAATAAATTTCTTCTCTCTTTCCTAATGCAAAGCCTATTTTCAATTTGTATTTAGTCCTATTTTCCATTTCAATGTGTATTTAGCCCCTAATTACACAAGATACCTCTGCAAAAAAAAAGAATATTTGTGTTTTGTTCCCCTGATAGAAAAGAGAATCACGTTTAACAATTATCAATCAATGGCCAATCAATTAATCAATCAATCAACCAGTGGCACACAAAAGGTTAAATTCAATATTTGATCTTTAGACAAGCACAATCAGTGTTAGTACCTTTGCCAGAAGATAACTTCAAAAAGCTGTTCAAGTTCTCAGTTTAGAGTTCCCATTCATTCCTTCTACAAAAATGTACAGTATTACTGCAATAGATCACCAGGGCTGCTTTTCTCTGATGTATTGTTGCAATATATCATAAGAACGGTGTCTGGCAGGAACATGCATTTCAGACACAGGCCTACTTTATATGTTTTATTTGAGGACACTTAAGAAAAATCAATGTGGAGTTCAAGAGCTGGCACTGAAGCTTAAGAAATTCAGCAGACCCTTAAAATGCTAGAGGTGTCACAAAAGTTTAAGAAACTATGAAGGATGAGATGGGCTACCCACACCTGTTCATTTGGTGAATGGAATACCTAAAGATTTAGCTGGATAAATTCTTCTAACTTCTAGCCCACCTCTGGGATCACTGTGGGGGTTGAAATATTCCTCTATTGGTCAGTCTTGCTGTTTCCTCCCCCCCAAAAAATTATTAATAAAGTACTGAATTTTTAAAAGCAAAATCAAATAGGTCTTTTTTTATACTTCAGAAGGACACAGACATACGCAACATATGGAAGCTTTAAAACCTGCCTAATAAACAAAGAAATTATATGAAGTAATGCAGGTTTTATAACACAGCAACAGATAACAGCTATTGGCCCCTCTGGGTCACACTACAGAAGTCTCTGTCATGGAAAGATTTGAAGTGGAGTAATCACAGACTTGGCATCAGCTCCGTGCTCAACCCCAGACCTAAAAACATAATGATGATGACCCAGAAGTGTATATAAACACACAGGTGTGGGGCTGATATGACAATAAACACCAGGCTTAAACTGAGGACTGCTGCCCAAGCTATGCTCGTCAACAGATAGGGCCACCAGAGAGACAGGACATTTTACTTCACACAATTAGTTACCAGACTACATTTGTTCAGAAAGCAACGTCATATGAGCATTTTCAACAACAAATAAGCCTAACAGACCCATGTTCTTGAAATAGGTTTTCTAATCATGATAGGTTTCACAGATAAGGGTGACCAGAATGTTGGGATGTGAGTGTTTCTGCTATCCAGCCAGTGTGACTTGATGTTTGCCACCCCATTTGTGCAGGGAACAGAGCTGAGCACATTTTAACAGTCATAGCATTTAGGGGCTAAAGTAAACCCTTCTATTTCATGATTCTGTCTTCATGGATTTTCAAGGGATTCATAAACTTTAAGGCCAGGAGAACCCCTAGATCATCACACTCAATCTCCAGTATACCACAGGCTGTTACATCCAGTTACTCCTCTATTAAGCTCAATAAAGCATAACATCTTTCTCCAAAAGCACCAGTCTTCCTTTGAGGTATCAAGAGATAGAAAATCTACTCTTTTCCTTGCTGTTTCTTTATAATCTGAAGGCTAACCATCTTCACACTTAAAACTATTTGCACAAGGTGTCACTTGAATTTCTCTACATCAGCTTCCACGCACGACTCTTGCCTGCTCATCTCAGAAAGATTAAAGGTTCTTCTTGTCTCCACTATCTTCTCCACATGAAAATAGTTGCAAACTGCAATCAAATCATCATTTCTTCCTAAGATGCTAAACAGATTTGACTTCTTTAAGTCTTTCATAGCAGCATATTTCTTAAGCTCCTGTGGTTCTTTTTGTACCAATGTGTTTCAGCCGCTTATATATCGATACTAAAAATGTATATAGTAGTACTTCATCTGTCTCAGCAATGCTAGACAATCAGGTAAAAATAATATCCTATATTCATATACTGTACTCCTTGCAATATCCCCAAAGATAACTAATTTGTATGTATTTATTTATTTTGCAGGGAAACATGTCACATGAGGACCTCATCTTGAGCTGCCTCCTGATTCTGAGCCCTGAAATTACTCATTCAAATAGCATCTAAGCCTTTCTGCTTTCCTTTAGAGTAAACAAAATCAAAGCAACCTTCTGCAAAGCATTTTAAAATTCAGATTTCCACATTAAAAAAAAACAAAAAGGCAGAGATCTGACAAAAACTGTAGCAAGAGAAAGCCTGGATTTTCATTGCACACATCAGTCTATACTGTGCAGCACATGTTCATAGGGCTGCAGGTGACAGCCAAATTTAGTACAAGTTTGCTCAGAATTCAGCCCAAACTGGTGGCCTCCTTTATTTCATAGTTTTCAGGCTCTGCCTCCCAACACACTGAACGTGGAGGAGGCAATACTGTCTGACAGCAGTGCTACCCACCTGGGAGGGTCCTGCAGGGAGCTCCAGGACTCCATCTATCGCCTTGATCCTGTTCCTGCCTGATTTCTTACTTGATGCCTTATCAATTTCAGCTGCAGATCCCCATTCACTCTGAAGTGTGTGTGTACATGTATATACAAGTGCAAAAAAGCTCAAATCTCTAACTGTGGGAACCTCTGACTTTTGCAAAGCTCTGGTGCCCGAAAGAGAAGAAGAGGACCTGACCTTACAGCCTTGCTGTGCCACTGTGCTCCTTCTGTCATGAACCTTCTGAAAAGGCAGGTGATGAGAATAATCAGGGGGAAATAGCTGCTGTCTTCTTTGAACAGCCCAGGCTGTTCAGGTGCAGCAGTTATCACTAGGTCTTTTCTCAGCCAGCTGTTGGTTCGTGCTCTATGCGGTGCCTTCTGACATTTTCCCAGGAGGCTTCATTTCACCTGCTGAATAGCCCTATTTTCACATAGCATGATGGTGCAAGCACAGCTGCTGATTACTGGGAGGCCTGTGAGTCTCTGTGAGGGTCCTATCCTTCACACTGTTTGAGTTGTAGATGGAAAAAGGAGGGCTAATACTTCACACATTACAGGCTTCAAACAAGCAAAATTCCTTTATGGGGAAAACAAGAAGACTATCAACAAGGTCAGCATTTAAACTCTGTATTTAAAAAACGATCTCTTTTTAATTCTCTGCATGTTGCCTTCCACTACAGGAAAATCAGAATATTATGAAGAAGGTGTGCACAGTCTCCCCATCCTCCTGGGCTGGGTAGGGCAAGGATGCAGCAGCAAAAGGACACGTGCAGGGAGTTTTCATTTCACAGAAAGAGATGGTTGGTACTATCCTGCTTCTGCATCAGGGTCCAAAGAGGCTGAATCTCCAAAAAGCATCAGTAGCCATTTAGAGCTTTAATTTCTCTGCCTCTCAAACCCTGAAACACTCATCATAGAAAAATGAACTCTGGATCTAAACCATTTGGTTTGAGGATTTGTAGAAAAATGAAGGCAAATTATTAGAACTACTATGCTCTGTAATGCTTAAAACATTTCCAATTTCGTACTAGCCTCATATAAAAATACAACTCCAAGCGCAACACACTGCCTTTGTATAAATTTCTATTTCTCCTTTGCCATTTCCCTGGCCTGCCAAAAACATATTAGTGCACTGAATTTGCAAAATTCAACAGCTGCCCAGGACTCAATAAACTGTCACCAAAGCAACAGCATATTGCTGTCAAAAGCAAGTATTCCATACATGTTCTTGGTTTTACCCTGCTGACTTATATTGAATGCACCAAATCAATTACATGAATTCATCATACCACAGTGAATAGAGCAGACTTCTGTGCTAAGTTCTCAGGAAAATCAATCAGTGATATTAGACTCTCTGTAACCCCAGAGGAAAAAAATTACTGTGGATCCTCTGGGGAAGCAGGTGGGTTCTTGCTCATCTCCAAAAAGGCGCCCCATCCCCTTACACAATACTTTGAAAATTAAGTAGAATGCATACTATGCCCTAAAATATGGTCCTGTCAGAGATAATGAGAAACTTGAATTTCATACATAGGGACACCAAAATCAATGCAGGCACTGAAGGAGGATGTGTGGTACCTGCAGAGTGAGAGTGGAAAAATGATGACGGAAGATGATGACTGCCACCATCTAGTTGTCATCAGGAACCACAGAGAAAAGAGGAGGAAAAATTAGATATTCATTCAGCAGTGTCCAGCCACCACCTCATACAATAATTCTAATTTTTTTTTTTAAACAAATCCCATAATAAATGACTATTTAACATCTGTGAGCAGTGTTTGGGACCAAGTGTTCAAAATTACTGCAATTTCCTGATGTTCTGCATTCACTGTTGTCTTGAAATATTTTCTTCCTACACCTTGGCAATAAGATAAGAGGAGGTGGAAGGGGATATAATTCATTCCATTCAATGCTTGATGAAATAATACAGGAGAAGAAAACCAAATTGTGTAATTTAAATTACATATCAGAGAAAAATATGTGGGTTTTTTTTGGTAATAAAAAGTAACAAAAAAAATAGAAGGAAGGAAGAGAAATATTCCTGTCATCACAGATCCAAACCTTGCGAGCTATTATTTAGAGATGGGGAGCTATGTTCAGTAGAGAACTTAAAAACAGACACCTGAGCCCATATTTAGGTGCTTACATTTATAATACAACACTTGGGCGAGCTGGGAGACAAAACGGTGAAAGAAAGACAAATTAGGAATCTGTAAGCTGATTCTGATAACTGGGGATCCTGAATGTATTAAATGGAAATGTCAAGGATGGGACAGGGTTGTAACTCAGTTGTTTGGGGGTTTTTTGGTGTTTTTTTGCTTGCTTGCTTGCTTGGGTTTTTGTTTGGTTGGTTTTGTGGGGGGTTTTTTTTGTTTGTTTTGGTTTGGTTTTTTCTGGGTTTTTTTGACTGAGCTTACACACTGTTCTACAAGCCAGGACAGCATGCTGAGAGGAAAACTTGCTCCATGCAATCTCTGCTTCTGATTTCCCTTTAGCACCTATTGTTGCCAAGTGAACGAAGAGTGCTCCCTGCTAAATAGGTCTCTGGTGTAAACCCTGTGGTCCTTCTCACATGCTTAAGAAGGAGAGAGCTATTTCCTGTGTAACTAATATTCTGTGTTTCCTTAAAAATGCATAAAACACATGGTTAATTTCCTTAATTACCCTGTATTGTCAACAGAATTACTTGAGGCAAGAACCAATATTACTGACATTTCTCTTCCCTCCTTTCCTTCAAATAGTAGAGAACATTTCCTCAAAACTCTTACTAGAACAATGCCTACTGAGGTTCCTAGGTACGTTATGATAGAAATCTGGAGTCAGGCCTTTAAAAATATCTCCTTCTTCAGGTGTTATTTTATAAATAGGAGATACAGAACAAATAAAGATATTTAAACAGAGAAACCATTCTACCTGTTCCTTGTCTTCCAGCTGTCACTGTACTCTGTCATTGAGGGGAAAGGAAAAGAAAAACTAAATCAAGAAAGAAAAAGGTGAAAGACGGAGTCACAAAGAGTGTCCACTTTTCTTTCACCTGTCAGTAGTTTGTCAGAGAATTACAATGAAACTCAAGTTGTGAATACAGGAACAGAAACCTTGTGTGATCTTATGGAGGGAAACAGGCAAACACGAATTACAGGAAATAGCGTTCAAACCATTACCAAACAGATGCTAAGCTACTAGGTAGCCAAAACATATAATAAAAATAGATGTCTATTTTCTAAATATCATGTGAATACAACAAAATCATTCAGGCACATCAAATGCCTTATGCTTTTTTCATCTTTTAAATTATAAAGCTGTAGGCTATTTCACCTTGTACAGAATATAACATTCAGATAAGCAAAAACAAACTGAAAGGTTCTGTTTTCACCCCCTTCTTCCCTTCTGTTTCTGCAGGATGCCTTAATCACTATAGTATTTTAAACAGATCCACAGGAATGCTAATTCAATCCTTCCTGGTTGGAAGAGGTTAAAAGAGTACTTGAGACATCCCAAGTGCTGGTAGGACATCAGTTCACCTATTTTATGTGAAAACCAAGAGATGGGACCTCCGATAGAATCTTTTGGATATGTTTCTGTAACCCATAACAGTTTTGGGAAAAGAAAGAGGGAGAACTACAACTAGATGTAGTTTGTAAAGTTAACAAAATTTTTTCCATATTATCTGATTCTAAATGACAGGTGGAAGGCATCTCTAGATGTGGTAGATATTCAGCTCTCATCCAGGTGCTTCATAATACATAGTTTAAGTAGGTTTCCATATGGAGAATACATTTCCCAGACATCTGAGGAGGTGTGGATTCCCGTTGGTGCAAAAGCACATAAAGCCTAGGAATCCTTGGGCTCAGATTATAAACATCATTTGTGTACCACAGGTCTTAAATTCAAAAGTTGATGTGTAAATATCTCTTTCTCAATTTTAAAACATGCTGAGTGCCTACAAGTCTCAGCAGAAACTTTAGGTATTAAGAATTGACCTAGAATGAAAATCAAATAAGAGCAGACCTGGCTTTTTATCTCTGTAATACAGATTTCGAGGGATAATTTTTCCTGAAGTGTTTTTAAAAGACAGTTTTAGTAATTTAGATGCAATACCTCTCTTTTCAAAAAGAATGTATTAATTTGATCCTGCCTGTAGAAATTCTCCATGATATAAAAATGATGAATAGATGTGTGTTTGTGTGAGTGATGATGCTTACCTGATTGCACACTAAAGACACACAGAACTTTCTGAATGACCTCCATAGCGAAAAACAAGGTTCTTTCAGACTTTTATATGGTAGACATATATAATAAATACTTAATAAATACCCCTTCCCCTAATAATTATACTTTGGGCTCTGTGCTAGTGATGTCTGCAGGGCTTTATTTGTGGGGGATCGCAGGAGTCCATGTGATACATTCAAACTTTACAATGGAACTTGCAATCATATTTTTAGTGGCTAATTTACATTTCTCTGTCATTAACATCCTAGAAGCACTTGGCTGTTTGTTGGTGGCAAGACCTTTGGCTCTGAAATTGCAGTGAGATATCACACTGAAAGCTTGCTGTCCATAAATCAATTTTAATTGCCATATTATAGCCCAGAAAATTCTTCTTTGGTATTTTCATGGCAAAGAACTTCAACAGCAAGATGTGATTCACAGACTTCATCCATGTCTAGATCTGATATGTCTAAGATTTCTTAGTCTGTTTTTTACTGCAGTCCATACATGTGAATCTGGCAAATACTGGGAAAGTTTTCCTTTCCTCTTAAATAAGGTAGACTATCTCTCATAATATATCTCTATCTCTTTACCTTCTCTTGCTCTACAAATATGCCTAATCACAAATGCCAGACAGTTTAGACATTGTATCTCGCTCCTGAGATGCCCAGAGGAAAAAAAAATGTGGAAATCCATTTAATTTAAGCTATTGTATTAATGCAAACACAAACCACTGTGACTTTTCAGTGTCACTAAGCATAAAGAGAGTCTCTTTGCTTCAGGCTCATTTAGTCCATATTCTCAAAGAGGAGATACCTGAAACATGGCAGAGATATTTACAGCCAAGTTCACTCCTTTTCACCTCCACACTAAATATTTATAGTTATCCTAGCTGCCCCCATGGAGGAGTTTTTTCCCTTTTGAGCTCCAAGGTCAAGATAGCTCCTTGAATAAAAATGAAGGAAAGCCTCTTTAAGCATCTGGACATAGTTCTCTACACTGAGAAAGACTTCCAAAATGCAGGCAAAAATTAAGCAACTCACAAATAAAGTCAACATTTCTTCTCCCAGCCCAGGAAGACCCAAGTGAAGCTGATGTGCTTTGTGGGGTTTTTTTATGTGTCCAGGCAGAATTTGATTCCTACACAATGGCATCAAAGGGATATCGTGCCAGAGCATCCTTCAGCACACGAGTCCGCTGCTCCTGCAGAAACAGGAACCTTCACTACAGGTGAAGGTTCAAACCCTTAAACTACCCAGGGGTAAGGAGAATATCAAATACACTCTGCATGTTTTACTGCAAATACAGGGTTGTTTTTTTTAATACAAAGTGAGTTTCTATAGACAGAGCTGAGAGTCTGTATGTGTTTTTAAGTGATATATTAATCAGTACACCAATACATACCCATGACTATATGAGCCATTCATACAGGAAAACCCTCTATGTTGCAGCACACTATGGTAACACATTGTAAGCACCCTATACACACCAATACCAAACTGTATTGAGAGACTCTCTTTACAAATTGTAAAGAGTAGAGAATATACTCCAGGACAATTTAGTAATCCCACCTGGGAAAAACTGAAAGCTTCTTCTCATGGCTGAGAAATGAACCTGTTCACTGAAGGCTCTCTTCCCTTTCCATGCTGGAAAAATAAAGATGTTAATAAGCACTTATGATTGTGCTAATGATCCAGGCGGGTTTCACCAACATTTCTTCTGCTGATCTTTGATTTTACCACCAAACAGAAGATAGAGAATGTAACATCTTCAGGTTTTATGGGAGCTTCACACTTCTATTTGTATTTTTATGAAAACACTTATTTCTGGAGATGCAATTTAGGTATCTCAGTCACATATTTTTCTATATAACCAGTTTTATTATCAGATCATGGCTCTTTCCTTTAGGTATAATCAATCATTCTCGCCTGCAGTTTCATTTCAGATTTGCCAATAACACATGACAGGCATTTCACTTTTAGACATTGCCTGCTTTTTTTTTTTTTTTTAATGGAGATTAATATTTAAAATAAGATGCAGTTTTAGTGTCAAGATAATTAAATTTTTGTAAGAGATACTATCTTTCTTTTTGCTGCATCAGCTCTTCTGAACTTATACTTTTAGCAATCTGCCACTAAGCTCCTCAAATAAAATCAATAGGTTCTGAAGTCCAGCATGGAGAATTTTTTCCATTAATAAAATAACTTTATTAACTATGAGAACCATAAATTGCTGAAACACATTTTTTAAAATGTCCTCGTCTGCATAAGAATCAACAGCAGTGTTTGGAATGTGAGTGTATTGTCAAAGACAATAAATCTCTGTTCATACTTTTCAGTATCAAAGGGATTCTTTTGTTTGTTTGTCCCAGCTTTGTTTCGTAGATCCAAACTTGGTGAATGAAGTCAAATAATGTATGACTTCCCCTGCACAGCTTAGGTTTTATTCCAGGTATTGAAGCTTTGTGATGTCTTTCAGGTACCTGCTGGTGTAAGCTGATACTGGGATATAAGCAAAAAGAGGGGAAAGAGAAAAGACGTGAAAAATGAGGATGGCCATCTTACCATGTAACTTTTTTCCTCCAAAATTTTTGGTTTGATATTGTAATTTTTCTGTTGAATCAAATTTTTTTAGAAGAAATACAAAACCTACTCTGTTCCTTGGATCAAGTACAAAAATACAAAAGAGTCCACGAATTATAAAGGAGCTTGTTTGTTTTCATCCCTCTGGCACACACAAGGAATCAAATTCCCTCACTGTTAAGGAAGCAATTTTACCATGCTAAAACTGAGGCATGCTCACTGGGGTAGCTTTTATCATGGTGCTGTTTCTATTTTTAGTGGCTTTCATTCCAGAAGGACCCGGAGCAAGGTACATAACATAGCTGCTATTTGTCACTGTTATGCTGTTCACTAGCTCTCACTTAGACAGACTACTATTGATTTCAACAAACTTTGGTTTTGACAGTTAGAATTAGGCAATTTTCCTACTTTGGAAAAGATTAAAAAAAGAAGAATTGGTCCCTTGTTCCTCTCATGTTGTTGCCTTTGTTGCTTTCAGTATCAAGTAGCTTCCAGTGTGAAATCTAATGACGTAAGCCGAAAGGTTCCTGCTGACTTCCACGTGACTTGGTCAGACTCTCAGTGGTTCAAGTTCAACGTATTTTATTCTAATGATTTCGAGATGTACCTGGTTTCAGTTCAGGGAAGAATCTTTACACCTACAATTCATCTTTATGCATACTTGTGCCCCATGGTAAGCAGGGGAGAGATGCTTTTGGGATGGTAATGAGCAACCACAGCCTTTGGGCTCTTGTGTCTGAGCACTGTTATTGCTTTCAGAAAAAGGATAAGTGATTAATATTTCTTTCCCTGGAAGGACTCTCTGAAGCCCCACCTGTTCTCTCAAGCTCATCTACTAGTCCATCTGGTTAGAGTGCAAGGTCTGACTCAATTTTGCTTTTTAAACAAGAAGAAAAAAGCTCCTTATCATAGCAGAACATGATGTTATAGTGGAAAGAAGACAGAAAAAAAACTTTCATTCAGAACTTCAGGTTTTCTTTGAAACAAAGAGAACTTTTTCAGTTTATTCTTCTTATTTTGCGTTTTCATTATTATTTTGTTCTTTGCTTCCAGTTTCTATGGGACTAGAGGATAAGCTTGAATAGTTAATATTCTGATCCAACTTAAAAAAGCATTATAGATGAGGATATAATTGAACTTGTAGAAGAGTGAAAAAAAAACCCTAAGTCTAATAAATTCTTGCTGTATTTCCTACTTTAAATGACAGGGAAAGAAAAAAAAATAAAAGAGTTTTTGAAAAGACTACAGGAGTGTTAATTAAATGTCCATCTGAACCAAAGCTCTAAAACTTGAGAGGCAAGTTTAGTCTATCACTTGTCAGTGGTACAACATGAATTGCCAGACAGTCAAGTTCCATGAACTTGATGGACTATACTGGATACTATGGTTAAAATATGAATAAAATAGCAAGATTTGTTTTATGGATACTTGTGGGAGTACAGTCAGAAGATTACAGGAATTGGAAAAAGAAGAATAAGAAGAAGAGCAAAAAGGAAGACAGCAACA
>JAWWEE010000162.1:7844737-7860659 GCA_035221455.1 Xenops minutus
CATGTTAAATGTATTAGAATAGGATTTATTACTGTTACTTGTTCAAATGTTCCTATTTGATTGGTTTGGTTTTTCCCTGGTTACTGCCCCTTTAATTGGTTGCCGTTTTTCCCCTCTCCCTACTGGCTAACAGCTGTCACAGTGCACCTGTGCCGGCTCTCTCCTATACCTCTCCATAATCGATTGTAGCCCATCCCCTTTTCCCCGTTATTGGCTCAGATCTGTTAATCTCCTCCCAGAACCCCGCCTAGTTTCTGGCTCGTTCTAGCTAGCCCATATAAAACCGTTGTACCTCATTAAATATTAGACTATTCCACGTTACCCTGCGTTTGCGTGTGGTGTGGTCGATCCCGTTTTCCCCACAGATCTGTGCAGATACTTGAAAAATTCTCCTGTTCTGCTTTTTTGAAAGAGCAAGTTTTCTGGACAAGGACAATACTATAACACCGATCTGCTCTGAGAAATGTCTTACTAGTAAATTAGGAAAATAACTAAAGAGCTATGAAATGACATATAGAGAGAAATGTAATGTAAAAAGATTGAGACCAAGATGCTCTAGTTCCTAGAATAGTTCTTGGGGCTGGAACTTAAGGACTTTAAACTGATCTCAAATACAAAAACCCCAGTACCTGCAGTATGTCCCTTACTCTTCATGATCTTGAATTCTCACAAGAGCAATATGACTGTCAAATATGTTGTAAGCAGGCAGGTGCTCCAACGGTGAGAAGATGCAGTCAGAAAAACATGTCTCTTCAATGAGAAAAGGGAACACAAGAGCCAGAAAACAGATCTATGGAGCTGACAAGCCAACAGCTTATAGCCTTATGTTCCTGTGTGCTTAGCTTCTGTTAATCCTTGCCCTGATCAGGGTGTGATTTAGTGATCCTGTATTTATTAATACCTATGCAAATCAAAATTAGCATATACACTTAATGGGCTGTTAGCAGGGTCAGCCTTGACATCCAGCTGAATTCCTTCTGTCCCCTCTGTCTTCTTAAACTTCAGGGGCAAAGAGTCATTACTACATATGTGCCTAACAAAATGAGATCTGTTTATACCTCTGAGTATCACATTAATTATGCAACATTGTCCTGATTGCAGCTGGGATAGAGTTAATTTTCTTCCCAGTAGCCTAGGAGTGAAACCATGACAAACATTTAATATGAATTATCTTTCACAGACGAGAAGTGTCGTCTATTCAAAATTCAACAAGACTGTGAAATTAAACTGATGCGTAAAAAAAGCACCTTCTAGTTTTCAGTTTGCACTAAAACACGTTTCACTGAGCATTTTGCAAATGTGTGGTGAATGAGGAAAAAATACAGATTATTTTAGAAGTTAATAAAAATTTGAAAAAGGTAGAATACCACAGCCAAATTGTATTTCGTAGCTATGCATCATTCACATATTTTTCCACAGGTATTCAGCCAGAACTGATATGAAATTATAAGAATTAGAGACGATTAAGAAAGAAGCTATTTCTCATTGTTGTCTTAAGAGAACTCACAAAATAGATGAAAGGTTTTCTGGAAAACTGCTACCCTCTTTCAATAATTAGCATAATGAGACTTTTACCATTGACTGTAACCTATTACAGGGAAAAAAATAAATATTATTTGGCCTGAACATGGCTCTTCTTTCATGGAATAAGAAGAGAGACTGTGCTGTGCCTGATCTCTAATACACTTTTACAGGACTGTCTGAGATTGCAAGAGACTACTCTTTCCTAGTCTTGCTCTCAATAGTTATTTCTAGGGATCATTTCCATTTCCAGCTCTATTTATTCCTATTATCATTCAGAAGCTATCCAAGGACTATATGATCTTTCTATTATCCATTTTTAAATTCACAGACACATTCAAAGAAAATTCTTCATGGTGAAGCAGGGAAAAGGCATCCTGATGGCAAGCCTAGGGATGTGTTTCAGACAATCTCTTGTACATGGTGCAGCAGCAAGAGCTCTGATAAATTTTATTTTAAAATACTTTATGCAAGTATTACAGGCAGTAATTTTCAGATTAGATGTTTGGACAGAGAAAGCCTGGAAGGACATATTTTGAAACAGCAGGCCATTAAGGCTTCTGAAAACCCACAAATGTTCCTGTGACTTGCACAATAAAGCAGGGTTTGTTTTTTTTTTTTAAAAAAAAACACTCCCCAATAACTTCCTAAGTTGTTTTGCACAGTCCTCTGAAAATTCGTTGCACTTCAGGCATCCTATTCATTCTAACACATACCAGATCCAGCACCACACTAGTAATTATGGTGGAAAACTGCAGTATCTTTAAAATAGACACACTTCTCCAGTGAGCTTGCCAGTTGGATTTGTTCATTGTCATCCAGACTGTAGCTCTGCAGTCTCTATGTGATCCTACAATACTTTCTGTCTAGTTGTGGCCTCAAAATACATCTGTGATGCCCTCCATTTCCAGTGAAACACATAAAACCACTCTGAAGTAAGCTACAGCAGAACAGTAAAATACCTTAAAAAAAAAAAAAAAAGAGATTTACTATTTTTTTCCTTCACAGTTAAACCTGACTGTAACATTGAGAATGGTTTTACAAAGAGATCACTGATATCAAATCCACAACCAAAATGAAGTGAGAAAATTTGCATTTCAGCACAGGCATCACCTCCTACGAAATGTAGAGACCTCTCATTGACACTGACAGTTTGCTGGGAAAGGAATGTTATGAATAAGCCAAAGAATACCATTTTTTTGATAAAATTATGGTTTTAGGGCAATCAGCCGTGGCCTCACAGAGTTGTCAGCATTGCTTGACAACACCAATCATGACTTGCTACTTATTCATCTTGGACCTGACAGAAAAAGAAAGAATTACACTGACCCTTCCTTTGGGGACATCATGACCCAGAGGGTTCCAAACAATATTTAGGACTCACAGGATGGGTAGGATTTCTCTTGAGATGTGGCCTTCTTGCCGAGGCACTCTGCACATTACACAGAAAGCTGCTCACACCTAACTGTGTGCAGGGCTGAGTTAGTCCTACAGAACCAGAAACAATTTTGCATATTCTTGAGCACCATCTACTGGTGCCTTTTCCTTAATAACTGCAATTCTGATTGAGCACCCGGGTAGCAGACCCAGCACTTGCCAATTTGACTTTTGTGAGATACCTCATTACAGACGTTGAAAGTAATGCCCATTAATTGCCTTAACCTTGGGTCAAACTCTCTGTTTTAGCCTTCGGGGAAAAGGAGATGATCTTCACAAGATCTTTCTTTTTAATTCTCTTTGAAAAGCTCTTCATATTCCAAAAATCTGATGCTTTCTCTCTAAGACCTTAAAGGTTGCGATTTTTTCAATGCATTCTCTTTAGTGTTGTCCTAACGGATTTAAATTTGTATAGACTACATTTCTCATTTCTATACATTTATTATTTGATAAATATATATCTGATTCAAAGCACTTTGCAGAATCTTTCCTACTGTTTATGAGTTCTGGACCCCAGCATCTCATTAAATCAATTCTTGAGGGAAAATGTGAACCAGTAAACAACAACAAAAAATGCATCACAAAGCATCTATTAACAACATACCAGTAAAAATCCTGCAACTCTTGCTGTGTCAACCAGTTGAGAATGGGTCTAGGAGGGTGACACATTATTGATCATTGTAGCTAAAATTTGGGTCAGAAACAAACCCAAATTGCTATTTGTTGAGATCTTTTCTTGAGCTATGAAGTATCTTAACTGAACCAGAGAAAAACTCCAGTGAACACTGAAGGATTTGCTGAAATTTCTATACCTTTTTGGTTTTATTACAGACTTACTATATTTAAGACACAGGCAATTAGCTGCAATTCTGTAACCATCTGGGAGCATCCAAGGTCAAGATTCTGCTAATGGGAACTGACATCTTGCTACCCCTTGAGAATTCAAGAGTAGGCAACATAAAGTATAATTTTTATTAAATAACCTGTTGCAATGTTGCACAAATCATCCCCTAAAGTGAGTAGATATGCAAATTCTTTGTGCTTGTGCCTAAAGGTTAAGTTTGCACAGACCTATCTAAATGCTAAAACTAAAAATTATCCTTTAGGAAACCAAAAGTGGCTTTAACACTTAATATCAAACATTAAAATGGTGAGCCACATTAGAATATTATTAAAATAAATTTTAATCCAAAAGCAATACTAAATGTGGCTCAAAAAAATGTGAATTTGAGTAGTATCCTATTTCTCAGTTTAGTTCTCTCTTAAGACATCTTTCATAGAAACAATGAAAATAAAATGTGAGGTAATATACTGGCATTTTTTAAAACTATATTCCTCCAGAGATGTAAAATCTGAAAATGTGCATACTGAAAAGTAAATTGCAGAATATTGTCTTTATTATTCTCTGCTGAAAGATGTGAAAATCCACTGTTTAAAAGATGTTTTGGTTTTCTGGTGTTTCCCTGAAGAAGTCCTGCTGGAAAACTGGAGATAACTATACTGACACTGCATGTAAAATGGATATTTACAGAACAATCTTGTTTGCAGAGGCAAGGAATCCTTACACAGCTATTCAAGCATAATAAAGACAGGATATGTAAAAAAATAATTAGTTCTTCTAGGTAATTTTGTTTGCTAATCCAGATGCATCACAGCATCTTCTCTCCATGGTCTGGGTGCATAGAGATATACCAATATGCCATAATTCATCTTCTTGGCAGGGAAGTCTAACTCAGAGGGGGAGGGATCACAAAAGACAGCAGCCACCTGGACAGATGGAGTGGACAGTTTAGGCAACGTGAAGTGTTGCAGCTTTTGAAGGCATCTTTAAACCAACTGTGCCAAGTTTTGTGCCTGTGAGGGTGAAGCTGCATGCCAGAAAACCTGTGCCACCATCTCCAGGTTACTGACACTTCTCTTCCTTTCTGCTGTCCTTGACATAATTTCTTACAGACCTTGAACTTTGCCCTTAATTTTCCTGAGGCTAATCGACATAATTTTGCATCTGATCAGCAGGGCTCTGTTGCAGACAGCCACAATTAGCTCAAGTGTCCTGATTTTTTCTCTCTCTGTGATTGTCCTCTCCTGAGACTAAAGATAATGATGACTAATGACCAGACAGCCTTAAAAAAACCAAGAAACATTCATTCAACACTAAACCGTTTAAAAGAAAGCAGAATCCAATGCCTTGGGTGTACATTTAGCTTTGTAAGATGCCCAGCTGGTTGCTGTAACCTCTTGCATTCTTTCCCAGGCTGGCTGTGTTCCTGGCAGCTGCTGGCAGCTGGCCACCAGCCATTCTGCAGTTTGTTATCTCTTCAGTCAGACGAGTTCGACTCTTCCATCTTCCTCAGTGACAGATATAGACTCCTGGAGGTGAGTCATTTCCCCAGTGCTGCTCTTGAGCCTGACAGTGCACACTAATGTGGAATTTCCCACAGAGCTTTGCACCTGAATAACACTCAGGTTGTTATTCTCCCTCTTTACCCTCACCACACGGATTGAGTGTGGTGCTGAGGAAGGGCAGGCAGGATGGATCCTTACTTTCACAACAATTCAATATCTGTTCCAAGAAGTTTCCCATGGGGTAAAATTCCTATTTTTTCTAATCAGGACTACATTTGATAAAAGTCTGGTACAATGTTTTACATTCTTGAATGTGTTCAAGGGGCATTCTGACACATCAGAAAGTTCAGGGTTCCTTTCAAATATGCTTGCCATCAAATCTAACTCCAATTCTCTATCTATTGCTATGTTATAAAATTGAAACCATGTTTACACATTTCAGACAAATAAAACAATCAAAATTACAGCAAACAGAGAATTCAATAGACTGAAAAATAACCACAATAAGTATTTTGTAGCAATATAAAGAAATATTAAATTTTAATTAAAGTGCACAATGTTATATTAGTGACAACCTCAGTGGTCATTCAAGGTTCCTCTGTTTCTGGTGGCCAGTTTGACAACATCCTTTGGAAAATGCTGAAGTCTCAGTTTCTGAAACAAAGTTACTTTAAAGGCACTGAGGTAATCAGCTTCTGTTTCCCCAGTTCCTCCTAAATCACCACTTTTGCAACTAAACATGTTTTTTTAGACGAAAAAGCAAACTGTGATATCCTATTTTGTTATGATTTTAGGACATTATTATAACAACATGTTGTAACTCATTCCAAGACAAAGCCTAAACTGGTGATTCAGGAGACATTGTGCTACAAAAGGCTTCACGTTTCCTCTAAAATTTTGTACAGCAAGGAAAACAGAGGAGGGTACAACCCATGACATGCTGCCTCTGTATCTCTAAATTATGAATATCAAAAATTAAAAGTGACCATACGTTTTATAGGAAAAAGTCCTTTAAACTGACATGAAATACCTAGGAGATACCTACACAGTTTAGTATTAAGAAGCTATAATTGAAAGGTATTTCATAAAGAAGTACAAATTGGCCTTAGTTCCTTGTCCATTATGGAAGGAAGACACTTCCAGGACATTGTCATGCCCAGACTTCTTCAAATGAAGACAAAAGAAAAAGAGGTCTGTCCTCTTGTAGTCCAAACAACAGTGCTACATCAGTCTCACTGAACTCAAATTTTCTCATTTAAGGAGAATCATTTTGGTCAAAGACCTCTCACAAAGCTGGAGAGCTTAGCCTTAAACTCTCTCCTCAGGTCAACCCCTGCTTACATTGTCAGCATCTGGGAAGTTTTCGTCACAAAAATGGAGAGTTACTTCTCCTGATCCTCACAATATGTGATGTACTGTTAATTACTCACCTTCTGTGATGTATTTGTGATGACCAAAATAGATATTCCAGTTATCTTTGATAACTCATCCAGAGCTGAGTTAACTTCCATTTCTAGGATAACTTTGTAGAATGGTTATAAATGACATGGAACATCATTGTTACAGGAAAACTTTCTGTGCATAAAATACAAAGACTGCATATGATTTCTTGAAAACCTGCTCAGGGAGAGTAAAGCATTTTTTTGCAAATATGTGCATGTAATATCACCTTCCCAAAACAGTCCACAGAAAGGCTACCTGCCCAATCACAGGCTATGACTGTCATACCATTAATCTTAAATTTGTTATTTTCTATGCAGCTTCTAGAGAAGAATAATTTTTACTGCTCTACCAGAGGGATGAGTAAATAGATCACAGAAAAACCTAAGTGACCAGAGCCTGCCTTTAATCTACCCATAGTTTCTAGGCTGCAACTCTTATAGATGTCCACTACAACCTATAGCAGCTACTTAGTTTCTGAGAAAATGATGTATTAGCTATTACACTTTCAACTCTGACCTTTCTATTACTAGTTATCAAAATCTGTCATTTACAGTCATCAATTTTATAATGTGCCATTTTGTGAAACGAGCTCTATTCCAGGTTTTTCCTGTCAGAGAGAAGGGACTGATATAACCAGAATTCATCCTGTGGCATTTCTGAGCACACCTACCTAGGAGGCTGATAAACAGATGGCTTCCACTATGTTTCTGACCTGGACACCATCATTTGATCCTCATCCCATTGGGACAACCTGCCCAGTGATGGATGAAGAGCAGGAGTTTTGCAGAGGTTTCAAAACAGCACCTGTTGGAGAACCAATGTGTGCCCCTGGGATGTCTCTCAGGAGCATTTGGGTGTCTGCCATAAAACAGAACAAACAGAGCTGGAATACAGGAGATACTCTGCTCTCATTCTGCTCACTAATGTTTGCAGTCAGCCATCTGTGCCTTATCCCCATGTTTCTTTTGTACATTATGGGTTACTTGAAATAGCTGCTGCTCCTTTATGGTATTTTAGAGTAGTATAAAACAAGCAGAGGATGCATTGTGAGCTATTTTCAGAACTCCTATACAGGCTCATGCACCTCCTACCCTAACTGGAGGTGAAAAGAAAAAAATCAATATTGTATCAGCACCTCACAGTCTTGCAATGCCCTGGGCTTTCTTACTGTTTTTGTTCATGCTCCACAGATGGGCACTGTGTCACTGAGAAAATAAATGGTCCAAATCTAAAAGGAAATTTGGGAAAGAGAAAAAAAATTGATGAACTGATGCAACTTTTCATGAGACTCGTTTTGGTAATTCAAATTTTGTGCTGTCTTTCCTCATTGACTAAAGTAGGAGCTTCACAGTTAAGCTTCCTGAAAGATAAGTAATTACTTGAACAAACCATCAAGGAAAGTGCTTTCAACAGAGGTCAGAAAGATGAATCAAGTCTTAAGGAAAATATTTCACTGTCTAACATGGAAGAAAATAAATAACATTGATACAGGGCAGAGGAGAAGGGGCATGGGTTGGCACTGGAGACCTCAACTTATAAACAACTTACCTGTGGAGTCCTGGAGTTCACAAAAAAGATTTTGGTGGTAACAGAAAACAGGTGAGTCCATTTGGAAATTACATAAAGCTGCAGATCAATTGAGCAAGAAAAACGTAAAAGTGCAATAGAAAACATTAAAATTATCCCAACTGGATCCAAACATGAGGAAGAACACAGCACAAAAATTACCATGATTCTAGCTTTGAACTGTTACATTTTCAGTTGTCATTATGATTAATCTTTGCCTATGTATGGAAGGTGTATTTCCTCTGTCTCTAAACAGGGTTGTGAGCACAGCAGTTCCTTTACAATGCTGAAAGGTACGGTAAGGGCCAGAACACACAGGTTTTGTGCAGTTACATTCACTTGCACTTATATATTTCAGTCCCAAGTTGAAGTAAACTGAATCAGTAAACAGTGCTGCTGAAATCTAAAGTGAACTGAAGAACAGAAACTTGGTTTTGGCAGGAAAGAGGATTAAGCGTAAGGAAATACAAGTAAAATACAGCTACCTCCATATCTCCAGAGCTACACTCCGAATTCTGAATGCCAAGCTGTTCATTAATAGTGTAAGAATTCAGTTCATGCATCTCTTTCTTATGCTGCTATCCCTGATATTTATTTACTAATATTTACTGCCCAGTATGGAGCACTCAGAACAGGCACTTCCTTGGGGTTAAGAATGAGAGAATAATCAGATAGAAGATCATAGGATAAGAGAACACGTTCCTCTCCAGAGTAGAATTTTTTTTATGGCTTTCAATGTAACTTTTCTCTCTCTCTCTCTTTTTTTTTTTTTTTTTTTTTTTTTTTTTTTTTTACTTTGCTCCTTAATTCAAAAAGAATTGCAGAAATACCAGCGAGAACATTCCCAAAAACAGAGATACTACCCAGATCAGAAGCTCAGAGGCTGATGCTTGTAATGAAATAATCATCTGCGGCTCATGAAATTAATGGCACTTTTCTCAATTTGGATCATTTGTGAATGCAGGGAAGATCATGTAAACCCATGCCAAGAAACACATTTTGTCTTGTAGAGCATTTAGAAAATGATGCCCTCATTTCTTTGAAGAAAGAATTCCTTCCCCCACCTCCCACCCCCAAAACTATAACAGAAAAAGATACCACAGGTCAAACGACACTTTATATTGGGCCAATTTTCATTGTCTTGAAATTGGCCAAGTGCCTAGAGACTTAGTCTGCTTTTGAAACTAGAAACAAGAATCCAAATGATTTCTCAGATTCACTTAATTAAATAGTCTTTTAATTATCCAAGAGCTCGTTTCTTTCTTTAAACAAGTATAGATGAGAAAACTCTAATACTTGCCCTCCTTTGCCTTGAGGATAATTGATCAACTAGATTAAGATGCTGTCACTGCATGCATCAAGACAACAACATTTCTTTACTAGCTATTTTAAAGGCTAACAGAAAAGAAAGGAAGAGAAAATCTGAGATACATTAAATGTCTTTTGATCACAATAGCAGTTCAAAGCCTTACTGAGGAACTTCATCTCTTCTCACCTCCCTGTTTGCAGTGAGAGTAAGAATTATTCTGCCCTTGTGCCTCGACAATAAAGTCATGTGAATGATGTTCATACTTTTTCCATACATTTATATTGTATCAGTCCTTAAAACCATTTCAGTGAAAGGACATTTGTGAGATGTTAGTAAATTATCATAAGATGAGGTGAGGGCACAAGATGCCTTTGATCTGCTCACACAGGACCCAACATACAGGTAACACACAGAAGCTGGGCAGCCCTGGTGTGTGGTGGAGCTGGGCTTGGTACCAGATGTGTGGGAAAGATAAAGCACTGATTTCAGTTGCCCTGTATGTAACAGTGTCCAAATGGCCTGTTTATACTCCGTTTCCTCAAACAGCACAAAAATACCCAGGGACTGGAAAGGGATCAGAGAAACAGGAAAACCTTCCCCGACCCAAACACATTGTAACAGGTACTTTGCCCCTCCATCCAAACAACAAAAGAACACCTTTAAGGCACTGGTACAATGCAAGCAGACAAAGCAACAGCAGGATGGTGCAGTGGGGCTCTGGAACCACAGATGTTCTCCTGCTGCTCCAGCAATGAGGCAACAAACTTGGCCCAGCACAAGAAACAGAGGTAGCAGAACATGTCCCTGTACTTTGAGATGCACAGCTGTGGACAAGATCCACATATTATTTTCAGGAACGTTGTTTCTCTGCATACTTAAAATTAGATTTTTATACCAGTGAAACAGTAGAACTCAGTTCTATAAAGGAATCTCTTCTTTTATTATCAGTTTAGCAGAGTAGCAGGGAAGTGAAGGTGTTATATTAAGTTGATTTATAAAAATATTTTTTAATCAGCTTTGGCAGCTAATTACATTATTTCTATTTATGTAACAGCACTGCTTATTATACAGCCTGAAATATCTGGAGAGAAACTGTTTATTCTAGGAAACTTGTCAATTTTGCCAAAGTCCAATTCTAAGGTTTTGTTCTTACTTCATATAATTTTTATTCCTCAATCCATAACAAAAGCATCTATTTTTACCTAGCTTGAGTGGACTATTTCAGATGTCATTATGTATGTTACCTCAAAGCTTTAGTCTTTTTAAACAGACAGGCAGAACATTTCAAAAACTTTGAAGATTTAATTTTGTAATAATTAATCTAAAAACTTCCTTCTACCTGCAACACTTTCTAAGGTAGGCTTATTTAGTGGAAGGAATGTTAAAATATTATCTGGATCCTCCAGCTTTGGTGCAAACAGGCCATGCAGGGTGCATACTCAAACAGAGAAGAGTTGTGTGCCCCAGCTGGGCCATCTGGTTTGCAACCATACCTCTGTACATGGTAACAGGATATCAGGTAACAGGATATCAGGGATGCTGTTCCTTACAGACTTTTAATGGAAATACAAAGACTGACGCAAAAGAAGAAGAAAGGGGAGTAATAGCAGTATGAGAGGAGTGGGTGCTGGTGACTGCTGGATTAATGTGCTATCCAGATCCAGCACTCAGGAGGTTGTGCAGCTTCCTGGGGCATGTAAACCAGGAGGCAAAGGACTGTGAGTAAATCCTGATGACTAACGGAGGCAGGAGAGGATGGGGAGACAGGACTACAACTGCTGTCACCTTCCAACAGGTGGAGAAAGATGTATCCAGAACAAACACATGATCATCAACCCGAGAACCCAGGAGATACAACACAGACCTGCTGAGCAATATCCTTTGTCCTTTTTCTTTATTGCAAAACCTTGTTCAGCCCCCTTGGATACACATTCTGGTACTTGAGCTACTCATAACATGCATGTCTTTTTGCCTAAAGGTATACAGATGTAAGAGGATGAAATTTGTCCTAAAATTAAATCATCTTTCTCTTCTCTAACATCTTGCATCAAAGCAATGCTACAATGCCATAGTATTATACCCTACACAGTCTAACTTGCAAACGGAAATACATTTCAGAGGTCCTGTGGTTTATTATTTCTTGCATACAAGACACACCCAGCTAAGAAAGCAGAAATTGCTCTGAACTTTCACTATAAATGTTTTATTGAAAACTGTGAATGAAGAAGAGTTAGAGGGAAAAAATTGGTTTTCTGCTAAAACTCTTATACAGAGTAGAAAGCAACATGACACACTGAATTTGTCTGAAAATGCAGGTCATTCATCTTGGGGTGAACATTAATGAGAACACAGACCACAGATCCTTAGAAGAGCCAACCAATATTTGCTCACCCGTGACAGAAACTGTAATACCCAGTAGGTCTTCAACATTTCCTCTATATTTTGGAAAAGCTGAAGAGGGAAGAAAATTCATAAATAACATCTCTCCAAGTCTTTTTCACAAATCTTACTTGTAGAGTTTCCAAGAGATTTTGGGAAAATATACTGCAGAAACAGATGTAAACATGAGCTGTGCATAATCCAAAACACCACATTTTAAGGGATGTGTTACCAAAAGGCAATATAAAAATAGGGCTTACTTGTGCCATTATAAAACTTAACATGGCAATATAAGCATTATAGTTGATCAGTGCCAAATAGTTGTGCACATGCACTTTGATTACCTTGTTCTTTATGTCAGCAAATAACCATGTTAAATTACTGGTTTTTTGCTTACTACTCATGAGTCACCAAGTGCTTCTCAAGAGACATGAATGTACCTATTCCTTTTTCATTGAAGAGAGGAACAGTTGTTATTATTTTAAGTTATTACAGGTGCAAAGCAAATAAAGGAGATAATTTAACTCCCACTCTCCCACTCCAAACGTTGCACACTGCTGTGCTCATAGGAGAGACTTTTTGTGTACTTTGAATAAACAAAGTTTAGAAAAGTAAACTACTATGAGAACATCCACAGACTCAAACTTGTGTTTGATGAGACCTTGAATTGTGCAAAAGTCAGTTATTTATGAAGGTAGAAAGCTTGATTTCCAAGGCTATCCTTTTCACTGTGTCATTCCCCTGAAATCTGTAACTGTGTGCTGGTTTGAGCTGGGGTGGACTTGTTCACAGCAGCTGGTCTGGGGCTGGGTTCTGGATTTGTGCTGCAAACAGTGTTGGTAATACAGGGATATTTCCTTACTACTGAGTAGTGCTTACACAGAGCCAAAGCCTCTTCTGCCTCTCACCCCACCAGTGAGGTGGCTGGGGTTGCTCAGGACAGGACAGTTGATCCCCAGTGACCCAAGGGATATCCCATATCGTGTGCCATGCTCAACATACAGAGCTGGGAGGAGACAGAGTAATGGGGGGACTTCTTGAATGATGGAGTTTTCCTTCCAAAGTAATCATTAACACATGATAAAGCCCGGATTTCCTGGGGATGGCTACACCTGCCTGCTCATGGGAACTGGACTTTATCTCAACACACAAGTCTCATTTTTGCCCTTCTGATCCTCTCCCCCATCCCACCTTGGGGAAGGGAATGAGCAACTGCATTGGGTTGAGTTGCAGACTAAGGTTAAACCACTACAAACTACTAATTAACTATGAATTAGCTGGAGAGAGGTCAAAATATTGACAATATTATCAAGTAGAAAAATATCTTTTTTGAGAGCACAATTAAAGCCTAGACCTAGAGATTTAACAATTACATCAATTTATGCATATCCTGATTTTATGGGTATTTGCCATTTATGTTAAAGCTGCTTTTTACAGAGTAGCTTTGTTCGTTTGAAGGTTGTTCTGGCAGAATTGTTCAGAGAGGTTGAATCCCTTTGAAGCATCAAGGGTAAAAATAGGTTAATTCAGCAAGGTCAATTTGCTTCTCTGGCTTCAGATTGTGCTGGATCTGATCAGCACAGAGCAAGCTGCCACTGTCATTGCAATCCACTTCCAAACCAACTCACACTGTACATCTAAAACCAACTCTGAAACTGAACAAATATACTGCAGTTTTTCATCAGTGATAGATTTATTTTTTTCAGCCAAAGGAGGTCTAGTAGTTTACCTATGTGGGAAACTTTTAATTAAACAGCTGGTGTGGATGCTAAGCATGCCTTCCCTTTGCTGACAGGGATAGACAAACTGTCTGCTCAAGTACTCACTCAATCAATTAATTTTTGCTTTTGAAAGGGTGCACTTAGCAAAAGCCCAAAGCCTACAGATTTCTGATCGGCATAGTTCAGAAACCAGAACATGAAGATTGATGCTTTTAAGTGTATTCCTTCCTTCTGGGCAAAAGGAAGTTCTAGCAGAACCTTCACCAAAGAAGCTGACAATAGCCAATTCTGTTCTATGATTTGATGTTACTTTGCATGCATCTTTTCAGAGTTATAGATGGGTATATGTAGCCTGTTGTAAATATTACTCTGGTTTTAAAGAGATTGAAAAAAAATGTTGCAATCCAAAAGGCCTTAAGAGCCTACTGTCAACCAGTTTAGGACATCCTACATCCATCTCCACAGCGCCCATTTCATCTGTCTAACCTCAGGCACATTTTTTAGGCTGTCTTTGCATTAGCTAGATTGGAGAAAGCCCTTTAGAAAAAGCACATTTCAAATTCCACATGACTTACCACTTCAGCCCTCATAGCAGATACAGGACATCACCAGCTTTGTACACAGCTAATCTGTGCCACATGTTCCTCTGAGAGACTGTAACAAAAAGTTAAGGAAATGCTGAGAAGGAAAACATTTATGAATTAATTAGCTACATACTGAAACTGTCTGGTGATATTTTCATAAACTTCTCTGAGCAGAGTGCAACTGGGAGCCTGATAGTCTGGTGACCTAAAGCATCTTGAGTAGGCAAAAGTCAAACAGTGCCTGCACAAGCCCAAGGAAGTTTCAACAACACTGGTCAGGTGTTATTAAAAAACACCTTCCTTTCAGAGAAATTTCAGATAGAAAAATAATATTAAAGAATAATCCAGAGATGCAGGGGTTTAAAATTTTCATAGACCTTTGGCTTTGGGTGTTTTATGTGCCTGTTTATTTTTTTGCAAGACTAAATGTAGCAGAGTAAACTGCAATAAACTTTTAATGATTATTTTAGTAAAATCTGTGAACTAAAATCTTGAGACAATGCATGCTTCAGTAGGTAACAAATGATGGTGGAATATCACATGTGATAATGGCATAATTTAAAAATCAAAATATCCACCATACAGAGATATGCCACAGTAGATAATAAGCACAGGATTTCCTTTCCACCCTTAGAAATTTATTACTATTAAACAGAGCTGACAGAAGCACAGGTCATGCTGTGTCGATGTCTGATACCATTATTGATGGCAGTTGTGCTGTCCTCCCCACCTTATCAGGAATATTTTAGGACCCTTATTAATAACAAATCAAGTAGGTCCTTACATGCAAGTGTGCTGGGAATTCCAAGAGCTACCTACTTTTTGTTGTGTTAGGATTTGTAGTCAATTAAATATAGCCTAAGATGAAGTGTTCCAAAATGCTCCAGTTCCTTGACATTTTTGGATTTGTCCTTTGGAAATCATCACTTTCAGTTCCATTGAGTAATTTGAATTTATCTAGCATGATTTACAAGTGGCTTAGAAGAGGTTGAAGAAATGTTTAAGGATCTGCTTAAAAGTAGCCTCTCAGTCTCTCTTTGCTGTGTTAAGTCCTTGTCAATACCAATAATTTCACAGCAATTTTCACAGCATGTCTTGCAAGATTGGAAAGACCTATAATTTTAAGTTTCTTTCTGGCTTTCAAAGGCTGAAGAGCATTATGCCCTGAAGCCGAAGGTCTTTCCTTTCCCCATGCAGAATTCTGTCATTGTGCAATACTGTAATTCTACATTTTCTTATAATATACACTACTAACCAAAGGACTTCCTACTGAGAAGTTCCATGGGTCCCCATTCCTTAGGAAAGCTCATAAACCACAACAACAATCAGTGTTTAAATGAAGGTCACAACAGTCCATGGCAACAAGCTTATGTTGGGTAATCATTTTCCTCACAGAGTTGGCCACAACTGTAAAGAAACTTCATTCACTACTCCATCATCATGGCTAGGCTTCATGAACGAAGATTTACAAGGGCTCTACCCACGCTTGCTAAAAGCACACTGGTGGTTAAAAAGGCCAATGCGAGATAGGCAAATCCAATTGCAAAAGGCACAATGGAAAGTCTCTGTCGGCACTACTGGCAAGGCACGGTTCTTCCTGCGTTGCCTTTTTTCCT
>JAWWEE010000162.1:7860759-8022406 GCA_035221455.1 Xenops minutus
GGACATCCTAAACGTTCCAAGATCTGCCACAAGCCTTTTCTGCTCACAGTGTCAAAAGCTTTGGTGAGGTCAATGAATGTTACATAGAGTCCTTTGTTCTGTTCCCTACACTTCTCTTGCAGTTTTCTGAGAACAAATACCATGTCTGTGGTACTACTATTGGCTCCAAAACCACACTGGCTTTCAGATAAAAGTTCTTCTGCAATAGCGGGTACTAATCTGTTCAAAAGTAATCTTGCAAGGATTTTACCAGCAATAGAGAGCAAAGTGATACCCCAGTAATTTGAGCAGTCTGATTTTTCTCCTTTCTTTTTGTACAGGGTGATGATGATTCATCATGGAAATTTGATGGTAGTTTGCCTTGTTCCCAGCAATGCACAATATGCTCATGAAACAACATGGAGTGCTTGGCCTCCATGCTTCCAAAATTCATGTGAGATTCCATCAACCTCAGCTGCCTTGCCAGTTTTTACCTGCTGTATAGCCTTAAAAGTCTCTTCCATAGAAGAAGCTATATCCAATTCATTTTTCACCGGTTGTTGTGTAATGTGTTGAATTGCTGACCCTTGAACTGCAAGGTTGCCACTGAAGAGAGTCTGAAAATGTTCAGACCATCAACTCAGGATGGAGGTTTTATCCATGAGAAGCATTTGGCCATCAAATTACCCTTAATTAGCATTAATTACTGCTACCGTTAATATCTACTACCACTAATGAACAGAACCACATATTTCCCTTACCCCTAACAAGAACCATAAACCTAAACCTAACCCTAGCACTTTCCCGAAAAACAACTAACCCAAAAAACCACTACCCCTAATTGCCGCAACCCGAAAAAATCCACTAATTACTACTACCGATAACAACCACTGCCACTAACAAACACAACCACATATTAAACTTACCCTTAACACTATCCATAAATCTAAACCGAACCCTAGCCTAACCCTAAAAACCACTAACCCCAAATACCTCTATCCCCAATTGCCGCTACCACAATAACCACGACAACTAATTACCACTACAGCGAATAACAACTGCCAACAAGCACAACCACATATTAAACTTAACCCTAATACTAACCATAAACCTAAATGAAACCCTAGCCCTGACCCGAAAATCCACTGACCCAAAAAACATTGGCCCCTAATTGCCACTAAAGCAATAACCACAACCACTAATTACTACTACTGCTAATAACTACTACCACTAATGAACAGAACCACATATTTTTCTTACTCATAACACTAACCATAAACCTAACCCTAACCCTAGCCTCACCCAAAAAACACTAATCTGAAAAAATTCCACCCATAATTACCACTACACCATAAACCACAACCAATAATTACTTCTACCACTAATAATCACTACCAATAACGAACACAACCACATATTACCCTGAGGCCTAACAGTAACCAAAAATTTCACCCTAACTGTGGACTAAACCATGAAATCCACTATCCCAAAAAACCTCTATGCCTAATTAACACTACTCCAGTTAACACAACCAATAACTACAACTACCGCTAATAACCACTACCACTAATGAACACAACCACATATTACTCCTACCGCTAAAGCTACCCATAAACCTAACCCTAACCCTAGCCCAAATTCTAAAATACACAAACCTGAAAAACCTCTACCTCTAATTACCACTACCCCAATAACAATAACCCTTATTCACCACTACCGCTAATAACCAGTACCACTAATGAACACAAACACATATTACCCTGACCCCTTACACTAACCATAAACCTTACCCTAACCTTAGCCTGAACCCTAAAAACCACTAACCCAAAAACCTCTACCCACAATTACCACTACCCCAAGAACCACAACGTGTAATTACCACTGTTGCTAATAACCACTACTTTGGGAGAACGGTCTTATGAAGAATGGAAAAAAACAGCACGGAACAGTTTGTTGAGACCTGGAGATGGAGAGGAAGACCATCAAGTTGTGAGCTATGCGAGCATGAAAGAAATGAATACACCTGGACACTGTTTTAATGGCTCTCAATGTTATTACATGTTCTCTCAGTTTTGGATGTTCATTTTTATATACATATGCACAGATATTATATTGTTCAGAACACTTCATCAGCTCTCCCTCATGTTCTCCCCATTTTCCCATTGGTCGAGATTGCCTCAGTGCAGTCTCACCATGTATGGTTATTTCCTCCCCAGTTTTCCCTGTACAGTTGTTGCCCTTCCTTCATTTACCATACATGTAAGAGGATTTGCATGCTCCTCCCAATCTCCACCCAAGTCCTAAAACCTTCCTGCAACCCTCTATATAAGCCTGAGTCTCATTTGAATAAACTGCCATTCTGCCTTTCCCCTTCTCAGACTGTGCTGTGTCCCCCTTTACCCTTCAAAGCTGTATTACACTACCACTAATGAACACAACCGCATATTCCCCTTATCCCTAACACTAACCATAAACCAAACCCTAACCCTAGCCCTTGTCCTAAAACACACAAACCCTTAAAACCATTATCCGTAATTACCACTACCCCAATAACCTTTGACACTAATTACCACTTCCGCTAATGAACATAACCATAAACCAAGCCCTAACCCTAGCCCTTGTCTTAAAACACATGAACCCTAAAAACCACTACCCATAATTACCACTACTCGAATAACCACAACCAGTAATTAGTAGTACCACTAATAACCACTACCACTAATGAACACAACCACATATTACCCTTAGCCCTAACACTAACCCTAAATCTAAACCTAACCCTAGCCCTAACCATAACCCGATAGCTGTACTCAAGGATATAAAAGTTTCCCACAATGTGGGAGTAATCTGCTTGTGATAAAGAGCAGTAACAGGTCTAAGCTGAAGTGAGAGAGAATGTCTAACCTGCATCTTTCCCCACTGTGAAACCCTGGCAAAAACTCCTCAAGCTCCATAGGTAGTTGTCATGACTAGAGAGTTAAATTTTGTCACAAATAAGTCAGATAAAGCTCATCCTGTCTTGGAGCTTGAAGACGAGGTCAGTGACACCTTACGATTTCCTTTAGTCTGGATTTCCACAACCTGGGAGTAAGGCAGACAGTTACCTCAACCATTAAAGAAAAGGACATTGTTCTATGAGATTCTATTTGTGATTTTAACTGCATAATTCATCTCACATGAGCCCTTTGTAATGACTAAAAGGGTTCAAATACTATAAGCAAACTTCACAGAAAAGCAACATATTCTCAGCTGTGCAAGTCTGCCTCCCATTTACAAATATACCCTGCCAAAAAATAACATATGCAAATATACAAGCATAAGGAAGGAGGTAAAACAGAAAGCCACTACTTCCTCTGGTTTTCCTCTTTTCATCACATATTTACAGATATAAATTAGAACTTTATGTGAACCATAGATAGCTCACTGTCACTTATGCAAGACAGACTGTGGTGGGTTAGAGTCTCATGTACAAAATAAATATATTCCATTACTGAATTGCTCAAATATTAGAGAAAGGAACGGTGACATGGATCATAATTTGATTTGGTTTTATTTTTGACATTGTCTAGTGTTGACTTCTTTTCAACCTGCCATGCAAACTGTTACTTTCCTGTGAAGAGGAAAGGGCCATTAGCCACCTTGATTATGATTCAGGAAACTCTTAAAATTAAGCAGAATAGGTAACATTCTGCACACTCATTCAGTCAAGTGCTTATTTTGAAGGGGAAAGAAAAACAACATACTTCTCTCATAACACTTATTTCTTCATTTTGAGCTTTAACTGGTGTCACACTGACCCATCCTGGCTGGAGATGACTGCACATTATACAAATGCAATAGGTGAAGAGACTGTCATAGCAGGCAATTAACAACAGAGAAGCACTGAAATCAGATTAGTCCCTGATTCATTCCTTCTGAAAGCTGAAAAATTGAAGGTGTGGTCAATAGTGATATCCACAGTAATGGGTACAACCTGTTATTCAACCTGTTTTCTACAGGATTAAAATATAGGCAATTCTGCAAATACAAATACATGAGCTACTCATCCACTTTCTTCTTTAGAGGAAACTGAGACTACAGGCACTCCTAGTACATAGTTAATATCATCATAATAAAAGAAATGCAGACAGACCTTTTATCTCCACCCTCCCTCAAGTTTTGGAGAAGTCCTGCATGGACTTATGGAACTAAAGTGACAACATTCTGTGATTTCTGCTCATAATACTGACATTACAAACATGTCAGTGAGACAGCTATTTAGCTGTTGCATCTGCAGCTGAGCTGGTTGCTGCTGAAGCAGAGAGAAAAAATCCTGCTGTATAAGCAGGTGAAATTTACTCCTTATGTCTTTATCAAGCCTAACAGCAACAATTGTTGTTCTTATTCCCAGTGGATTCTGTTTTCTGGGAGATGCTCTAAGGATTTTTGCATAGTGTTTCAGCTAATGAGTAGTTGCTAGACCCAGGCTTAATTATACCTTAATTCTCCACGGATCACAGCACAAAAGCAGCAAGCAGGAATAAGACAAAGGGGGTATCCATGGGGCACTTGGAACATAGCAGTGGGACACATCTAGTGAAGGCAAGTACCCCTGTCTGACCATCTCCCAAGATGTGCACCCCAAAGCAGTGTCTTGCCTGGAGATTTGTGGCACTCATTTAGCAGGGATAACCTTTCCTATCCCACCAGAGAAAACAAGAAGATTAAAGAGTGCCAACAAAACGTACATGCTGCTTCCAAACAACTTGGGAGTGAGTGGTTGGATCTGTCATGCTCCTGACACTGCACTGACACTGCTGGCATCATGAGTTATTCCACGTATGGGATGAAGGTCTGAGAAGCCTTGTGTGCTTCTTCTGCATAAATGATCACTCTCTTATAGAAATCCGAACACACACAAAAGAGAAAACAAAAGTAAACAAATGAACTGGCAAATAAAACATTCTGCCCAGAAATCAGAGTATCCTCACTTCCTAGCTGCCAACAAAGACAATCCAGAAAAGTGCCTGTATGGGGCAACTCTCAGCTGGTTATGAACTCCCTTGGATATTCAAGACAGTCTAAAAATTTTAATTCAGTACTCTCTCATAAAGAGAATAAAAAAAAAAATCAGTAAAATAAACTGATTACTTATGAAAGACTACAAAGTGATTAAGAATTCAGTTGCTTCCCACATACCCTAGTTTACGCCAGTGAATATGGAACGTTAGTTTATGTCTGGAGTGGCACAAGCACTGGAGCACAAACCAACTATACTCACTAGGACACCACACAGTTCTGATAGTCCTGCTTAAGTGACAGGTGCAATACAGAGGTCATTCAGACACAATTGAAATGTAAGGTTTACACCTATTTTAAGTGCGTGATTAACTTCACTGTAAACATACTTAATGTACACTAAGCATCTAAACATCTTTGCAAATCTGGCCCCAAGCTTTGGGGCTGTCAAAAGTAGTGTAGAAAAAGTATCATAATGATTCTCATTGCAATAACCCAAGGAAATAAACAAAAGACCACTTTAATGATTTTTCAGTAGTAGTCATGTGTAAGACTCTTCAAATTCAAGCCACTGACCATGGCCTAAAATTGTCCACACGAGTTACAATTCCCTTGAGCCAGTTAGTCATCCCATCACCCTTTTACTTCTGTTTGCCATATCAGTTTTACTTTGCAGTGACCCAGTTTCTCACATCTCAAGACTCTTTCATCAATTCCACCTTTTTTCAGACATTTTCTGAGCTTTCTTAATTGATTTCAACCCTTCCCACCCAGCATCAGCTGCTGTGCCTTCTTGTTTCTGCTCTCTTCCAGAAAGTGCTGACATTGGGAACCCCCGCCCCTCCAGACCAGAGCAACAAGCCTGCCCTTCACAAGATGGTAAACTCATGAATGGTTTTAAATAGTTAAGTATTCTATACTGAAAGCAACTTAATTTTATGAAATTGCACTCTTTGTATCCACAGAATCAGCATAGAGATTTTCTGATCCCTGGAATGTAAAAAGAGTTAGGGATGAATGGGGCTGCAATTGGACAGCAAGGAAGGCAAAACCTCCAAAGAGGCAGAAAAAGTTTGTGTTTCCATAGAACTACATTAAAAAAAAAAAAATACAGCCAGATGAGTTCTATTCAAAACTGGTTTACTATAAAGCAAAAACAAAAAAAAAAAAAAAAAACAAACAAACAAAAAAAAAAGAATCCACAGGCAAGGTACTTTAAATACATGAAACCTTGATGTAAGCCATAGACCATGGGCAAGATGTAGGAAACAAAAATCAACAGTATGCCCATTAGGAGCACCTGACAAATTTATGCAGGGTGACACCTGAATGATTCAGGTTTCAGCTTGGTGTCAGACCCTCCAGCAGTGCCATGTGGCAAGCCTGGTGTGAGCTTCATGCTGTGTTCTTCAGTCATCCCTGCTGGCAGAGGTCTGCTCCCTTCCCGGGTTTTAAGTGGTCAGCAGTGCTTGACAGTGACATCCAAATAGCACAGTGCTCCTTCTCCAGCCCCTCCTGGTAAACCTTTTCAGGGTAGCATTCCCCATATCTCTCCTTCCCAGAAGCACACTAGCATAATACAAAATTTCAGTACTATGAATCAGCTCGGACTGGCAAGGTGAATTTGTTAATCTCTGTGGTGTGTGTAGGTTTCCTGGTTTGCCACTCTTACTCCCACGGTATCCCAACAATATTGCTTGACATTTAGGTTTAACCTGGCCTACAGTAATAAACAGGTGAATAATAAACCTCTACATTTCCTGATTAGTATAATTCTCCCTAGCTGTGAAGCAGTTTGGGGCACACCGGTCAGCTGGGATCACCGTGAGAATTAGACACAGCATCAGCTGCTCAGACACCTACAAAAACACCACGTCAAAAACACAGGCAGATTGCTTCAGTAGACAGCAAAGAGCTGAACTAGGTATTTTGGCTTACAGTTTTAGAATCTAATATCTAAATTCTGCCTCAGACCTGCCTTAGGCACAGAACTGTTTTCCAGATCTAGCCCTAAGAACTTGTAAAGAGTAATGTGGAATCACAAATGCTATATTTTATAGTCATAAGTGACATCTATGCTCCTATATGCCATACATACTATTCCCTTATGCTGTTCCATTCTCATGCATAATAGAAATATTACAGATTTACAACTGACTTAGGACAGTAAAGATTAGAATCCAATCCAGGCAATACAGAGAACTGTCATTGAGGGTCATACAAACAGGATTTCTGCAAAAACCTTCACTGTGTGATACACCTAGTAAATCACAGATGAGAGGAAGTCTGGAGTCATTCCTTTTAAAATGTATATTACCTTCCTATTAGAGATAACTCTAAACCTTGCTTTTATCTTTGAAAGTCCCTGACCTCTGGCAAGTTTCAGATTCCAAATTTAGAATAGCATCTGAATTTTGCAGCTGGTTTCTCCATTCATAATGAGCCAAGTCAAAACTGAATACATCCAAATTAGAGGGGAGTATCAAACTCTGGACTCACATTTAAGTTGTGTAGCTGGGGCCTCTTTCAAATGCTCATCATGTACATGTAGCCATAACGTACAATAATCTATAAAAATCAGTCTACTCTTTTTTCAGACCAAACCCAGGTAATCCTGCACTAAACAGTTATTTGTGATATTCAGCATAAGCTGTCACACAATACAAATTAATCAGTCAAAATGTCTGGCATACCAGACACCTATGATTCATAGGAGAGTGGAGATCAGATCTACACGCAGACAAGAGCTACTGGAAGTGAATAAAAGAAAAGCCACCGTTCCTCTATGAGTCTGTCATCTGCTTTGCCAATTCTGTTTAAAAAAAAAAAAACCTACATAAAATTCTTCCCCCTAGAGAGAAACCCAAAGTTCAGTTGCTCCTCCCACTTCTATTTGCAGCTTTCTTCTCCTAATGTCAACTCCATCTGTCTTCCACAGGCACTTAATGACTTTTGAATTGTCTGTTTAATCACTTGCAGGTTTATCCCCTTGTTTGGCTGTACTCTGCCCTTCATTTGTCAGCTTTGCTGTTCGCTGCTCAGATCACCCTCCCTCCGCCCCCCGGAGTTTTTCCCTCCTTTCAGTGTATTGCATGTTATCAGGTTGCTCTTCTGTTGTCCTAGCTTGCTTTTCTGCTTGGGAGACAGTATCTTTGTACACATATGTATCCCATTGCTCTACCTCCTTTTCTATCCCTAGTTTTACACATTATCCTGTCTCATCTGTTTTACAGGATGTCCTCAGAGCCTGCTCCCCATTCTACTGGCATCTTTGTGCCTATAACAAGACTTTCTGAGTTTTCACTTGCACTAGAGAAGGTTTTAAGATTACAGTAAGTTTCTCTGCCAGTAACAGCAATTTGTTTACTGCAGAGCTGTTGCTACACAGTGATTTACTTTATTTTTTTTTAAGAATCATTTTGCATTATTCATTTCTGAATAAAAAGAGTAATAAATTACCAATTACCACACTCAAACTCCATTCCCTCACTCATATCCACTGGTATTATAAGTGAATGCTAATGTGTACAGCATTCTTCTCCTTTATGCATAGAGGTTCTAAACAAATACTATTATTCATCTTCTAATTATTCATCCACAGTTGTAGGGTAGTACATAGCTATTCAACTCAATGTAAATCTTCATGGCTGGAGCACCCTTGATATTTCTGGCTGCTACAACAGTCTATCCATGAATACTGCATTTTCCAGGTACTACAGAGAAAATCAACCAAACATTATCCAAAGTAAGCAAACTTCGTTTGTTTTTCCCTACCTGCTTCATCATCCTCAGGACTTACACTTAGTTTCAGTGTGATTCCACTTTAGGAGGAAGCAGCATTTCTATCAGTAGTCAATTAGAGGTGTCAGTCTTATTTTGACTGGTTCCCTCCAGAGTCTGAGTAGATGGATTATTTTTTTGCAAATGTGGGAATGTGTACCCCTGGAGAACATAACCCAGGTTTCACTGTGTTTTAATCTGAGCTCAGAGCATTCTGGGACATGATCTGAAGATTTTATACAGATATATTCAGTAAAGCCCTGTTATGTTTTGCATTGTTCTGCCTCTGTGTAAACAGATATGTGGTGTTGCCTTTCAATGTCAAGCCACAAGATGCTAATAGAACTACCAAAAATTTTAGCTACAGCTAGAACAACAGTGCTTAATTTCCCAGATGATCAGAAACACCCTCCAGAAATATTTATGTACTGTCCAGTTTCTGTGTTTGGGCACCTCTAGAAGCAAGTTTCATATGAAGCTTTGATTCAGTGCTTGAGCTATAATATTTACCTACTTTTTTAGAATAATTGTCCAGCTGTCAGTCAGAGGAAGAAATAAAACTAGTATCTTACTTTTGAAACATCCCAAGGTGCCACTCTGGCATGGAAAAACAAAACAAAAACATTACAAAAAAAGCTGTCTGTGCTTTGCAATTTGTAAATTTTTTTTTTAATTTTTTTTTTTTTTTTTTAGAAGGTATACACACACGTGCTTTCTTTACCACTTCATGGAAGAAACAGAAGTAAAATTTATAAAACAAGTAATTCCAAGAAATTTTTTTTATAAATTTTTGCCTTAAATCTTAAGAAAATTTAAAAAAATGTAGAAGTGCCTAGTACAATCTGTTCTCTTACAGTATATGGAAGTCAAGATGCACTCATTTGTAAGCCAGCATTTCCTCTGTAACTTTTCATGATGAACTCCAGCTCCACCATGATGTGGGAACACTGAAGACTCAAATTCTTAAACAAAACTTTCAATAAGAAGTCTCATGGCCCAACATCAGCAAGCCTGTTTTACAGATCAGCCATTGCAAGACTTAATTGCCAGAATCTAAAAAGAATACTGAAAATCCAACATGCTAAGCTCTGTGGGAGATGCTTATTAGTTCACATTTGAAAATTATTACTTGATGCAGAAATCTTCAGAGCTTCCCATTTACTGTCAAAGAGCTGCCCCATTCCAACAACATCACATGTGCTTTGGTTCACCACGGGAGGCTTAGGCAGAAGCTTGTTGGCTGTTTCCTGACACTGATCAGAGCTGTGTGTGGTGTACAGCAAGTAATAACATCCCAGAGAAGTGTTCGTCTAAACCAAAATAATTGCTCAGTCTGACCTTCTTATACACTCGTTTTTCTAAGCTGTCTGTCCTTGAATAATTACAGTGTACCTAACTTGGAAATCTTTTCCTACCAAAGATGTGCTTTCTGATATGCATCCTCCCTGGAAACACCCAATTATTACAGAATCAATTCTGGCTTAGCTATAGTTATAAGAGGTAATTAGTCAAAGGACTGCAGCAATTAGAGGGCCTCTGCCTTTGCTTTCTAAAAGTCAGATGAAGAACTCTATGCTTTGCTCTCATGTCTTTAAAAGCCAAATAAATCAGTTGATTCAAATTCTCATACAAGTAATGACATATTCTTGGGCTTTATTCAGTGACTACAAATAAACAATCAAACAAAAAAGCATAAGAATTATTTTAAAGGTGAAATAACATTTAGTTATCTCCTACCCTTTGACAGGGATAGTTTTGAAGGGTTACTTAATGATGTTAAAGTGGGTAGCATTAGCTTGTTAACAGAAGAAAAAGCAAAGCACTACACTGCCAATGTAACTATTCCCTTCAACAGCCTAAGCCAAAAATCCCTTCTTTTCAGTAAAATGCATTAATCAGACAGTGATATTACATGGTGCAATGATCAGTCTAGCATAAAGTCTGCATATACTATAGCCCAGAGTACAAAACTGCAAGGGTGCACCTCAGCCAAGGCTTCAACAGATGTCCCCTTTTGGATCTCAATTTCAGCTTCTAGAAACAACTTGCAATCCAAGACAATGCAGCCTACACCCCAAGATAATTGCTCACACATAAGCTCAGGTAGGTAAGGGGAAGAAAACTTCCCTTTCCTCCATCTCTACAACAGCTTCTCCTGTTCTTGCATGAGAACATAAGCTTTCAATCAGGTGATACTTGAATATCTCATAGCTCTTTCTATGTCACACAACCATTTTGTCATTCTTACAAAAGCTTATCTTGAAAATACCACATAGTTTGCTTCCATTCAATAATGTTGGAACTATTAATTACTTTGTTCCTTAAGAGGAGGCCACACATTAAGCACCCAAAGTGAAAATGCCATGAGAAGCATTCTTGGTAGTAGCATAAAAGTTCCTCTGGTTGAGAAATAGAGCCATAAAAATAGCTTGGGTTTATCAACACAAGTAACAAATGTGAGCAAACCAGAACTTTTTGAGAACACATAATGTTCTGTGTCAGTTTTAGGATGAATTTGATTTCATCGTGTGTAAGGGTGATCAGTGCACAACACAGTGCAAGGAAACTCTCTGTTTTCCTGATCTCACTGGGAGTTGCATGAGGAAACAACTACAGCTGCATCATGAAAAGATAGGGGAAAATACATAGACTCCAACTTTCACCCATCTGAGCAGGAAAATCTGAAAGTTTCCTGAGACTTCAAGGCAGTAACCACCTCCAGAGCTGCAAGTTAATGTTGCTTCTGGAGGAATTTTTGCTCAAGCATGGGGACTGCTTTCACACACACTGTGGCATAAACGGTTGCTCATCACGAGAAGAAAACAAAGCCCGAAGTTTCTCTTTGCTGCCTGATGACTCAGTAACATCTAATCAGTGAAATCTAATCATTGGCAAAGAAACAGTCAGGACTGGCCCAACCATTCCATATGACACAGCTGTAAGCCTGTGGCATTTTCCCAAAGCCTGGATGTGAGGAGACACAACAGACTGACACTATTCTGCAGCAACACGCACACCTCTAGCCAAATACCCTAAATAGAAAGGCAAGTCCACTGCTGCTTTGAATCTCTGCAGAGCAGTTGGCCAGGAAAAGCTGTCTGACACAGTCCCACTCCTCAAGAACAAGCGCAGAGATGATGAAGCTCTTCTCAAGGACACAACTTTTCAGAAGTGAAGAGAGATCCTTTCAAAATACACTTCTGTCCTAGGTGGTCAAAGCTGTAAAATGCAGCTTTCTAATGCAAAAAAAAAAAAAAAAAAAATATAAATCTTACTGATTCAAAACCCTGGGCACACACATTAGATTTTAAACTATTCTTCTTTCAGCCAATATCCATTTTTCTCACAATGATTAACTCCAAAAGAAACCTGTTCAAATTCGATATTTGCCTTCCCCACCTTTCTAAATCTTCCCCCATACTGTTTCTTCCAGAGAATCCACAATGTCGAATCTGTCATTGCATTCATTTCCATGGCAACAAATGGGATGCCATAAAGAGTGTTTTAATCCAAGGACAGAGTGGTAGATAAAAGTTAGATTTTGAAAGAGAGAATTCTTGCTCAATATCAAAGATAATTGCAAAGGGAATACAGAAAATTACTTGTTGGGTTAATTTTCTTTTATGTACACAGAAGTTTGCTTCACTTCACAAAGGACATTCTCACCTTGAAATGCTGAATGCTCAGAATAATGTTTATGGGTAGAGGTGATTTAATATGCTAATATTTATCTCATTTTCCTTGATTATACGACATGCATCTTTTTCCTTATCAGCTGATAAGCTAGTTTATATTAAAATATGAGGAGATGCTATGCTTGATTATTCTCAGTGGCATCTGCTTATTTCAGTAGTCTATGGGGAAACATAATCTTTGAGAGCAGAAAACAGGCACATTTATAGTGATTTCCAGCCTGATGTATTCCACAACCCCTTACAAACCAGGATCCAAAAGCCCGTTAAATTCTTGCTGAGTATTACCTTCTTACAGCTCGATTCCTTCTTCAAGTTTTCCAGCTCCCACTGAGGTGCTCCCAAAAGGATTGTGTGGGGCACAGTCAAAAGAAATGTGACCTTTCATCCCCATCTCCTTTGTGCAGTGCAGCACAACATCTCAACAGCCTTTTCTTGATCCAGATCCTCCCACGGATGAGGAAATAAGTAAATTGGAAAATGACAGGATTTTCCATCACTGGAAACGTCCAAAACTTTCACAAAAATGTTAATAGCCAAGACAAAAGCAAAACTATTTTTTTTTCCAATCTCTATGTGAATGATAGTCTCAAAACAAAGAAGTTGTTCATTCCCAAAACAAAGAATGCTAAAGAGAAAAACAGCCATCCAACTGAGTTTTGTCTATAAAATAGTGCCTATGCCTTTTATTTTACTGTTGCACAGGTGGATTTAGCTGTTAATGCATAGAACTACAGTGTAACTCCCAGCAAAAACACAGACGTAGTTTTTTTTTCCCAACAATTCAAAATTAACCAGAGACTGCCAATATAGTCTACTCAGGGGGCAGACTCTAATCACAATTTACAGACTTCAGTCAAGCTATGTACTATCAGGAAAAGAAAATAAGGTCTAACACACTCTAAAACAGCATTAAGAAAACACTAATGTTGTGACACAAACTAAAGAAAGTTCTAAAAGGAACACATAACAGCAAATATTATACAAGATTTTTTTTTTTCCTAGGGTTTAGGCACACCAGGATACCTACTTAAACTCTTTTTAATGTGGCCTGCTAGAGAATCAGAGTGCATATGGCAAGGTTGTGTCCCCCTAGGTGCTTTTTAACTTGGCCATCGTATGTCCTTCTAACTACAGGCTTTGTGTTTCCAAATTCACTTTTCTATAAACATCATAGAGCACAGAAAATGTAAAGAAGTATTGAGTGAATATTCAAGGTAAGATTTGTACCTAACTTTGAAGTTTTGAGGGAATGAAAGGGACTGGTGGAAGTGTCGTATAAAAGCTTATTGGAAACTTGATTGAACAGGAAAATAACTGGCATTTCAGAAAACTGTGTAAAACAGGCTTCTTAAGAAATCCTGCAGTAAGATAAAACTTGTCTAGTCACACAGTGTCTCACCACTCACTGAGCAACAAAAGCAGAAATGACAACCCTGTGAAATTATATTATGTGGAGTAGCTTGAACTCAGTTTAGTAATTCATTTTTATGCTTTCACCAAAGTGTTTCATTTCCCAAACAATATATGCATTTTAAACTTTATTTTTTGTCACTATGCTTGGTTTTGCTGGAATAGAGTTAATTTTCTTCACAGTAGCTGGTTTGGGCTGTGTTTTGGATTTGTGCAGGAGACACTGTCGATAACACGGGGGTGGTTCATTATCCCTGAGAAGTGGTACAGTTAAATTAATAACACTTAAGACTATGATTATCAATTAACAATAATCACAATCCCATTTTTCAGAATAGTATGTCTCTTTCCTCGTTTAAATCACACTTCCATGGGGCATTTTGCACATCTCTCTTTTCTCTAGTCAATTGTTTCTTCCTGTGCTCAACACTGAATATGTAAAAAATTATTTATAGAACTGAGACCAGAATCAATATTCACGTGAACAAAACCATCCAGGTGATTCTGTACTCCTTTTCATATATAAAAAAAATTAAAAATAACTTCAGTCAGAGAAACTGATATGTGAAGAACTTGGCAGGAGGAAGGGGGAATGCTTTTTGAGTGAATTTGAATGTCCCATTTTAATTATGACTTTTTCACTTTCTATCTGACTATAGAAAAAAAAAATTAAAAAAACTAATTATTTCAATAGGAACTCCAAATGGCCTTTCTGCCCTTTTCTACAACTGCAATTTTACTGTATAAAGTCACAAATCTGAGCCGCCAAGGGAACATGCACTTTTTAGCTCCTGTGCTTTATTTTCTAGAGAGAAAGTAATCTGTGATGGTATTGTGCTAATCCTTGGAGATGTCATATTAAATATTTTGTCCATACAGATACATAAAATAATATCTTTTGATGGTTACTATAAATTCTTTTTTCTAGACTCCAGTAGGTAGCTCACCATGTGATCCTTAATTTCTCCACATAGGACTCACAGGGAAGTTTACAGAAGCACGTTTCTGTAGAAATGTCTCATAGAAATGTTTTTTTTTTAAAACTGCTAAAATGCCTAAAGCAAATCACACTGTGTATTGCAAGGAAGCTCAGGGGTAGATATTAGAATAGCTTTATTTTAACAAATGAAATACATATATCCCCTATGTCCTTTCACTTAGATCTCAGTGATAATTCTATGCCTTCTTTGGTTGCTTTTTTAATAATTCACAGCCTGTGAGGAAAATAAAAATATTCCTCTACAAAATGGTACATGAAAAGGTATCTCTATCATGCTTCTTGCACCCTAAATGTTACATCATTGCTTTGCAGTGAGTTAATAGCAAGCCTTTTAAGGAACAGTACAATGTTAGTTTTCATTCAGCTGTCACTGATGTAAGCAAGAAACACACCTATCAAAAATTAAGGCTTAGTTCATATCTGCTTCATTCTGAGTGTCTCTGTTATAACTAGACTGAAATCAGTAGTTCTCTACTGACATTACACTGGCATAGAAATCAAGCTTTTCCTCCCAAACTGGAAAGAGGTGAAGCAACACAATGCATGTGATAAAGTTGGGGTATTTTACAAGCTAAGGGTAAACATTTGAGTTCCTTCCACAAACCACTCCAAGCAATCTCAGGTAAGCTGTTACCCAGTCCCTCAGCCTGAAGCACATGATACATGAGTGACCACATCACTGCACAGCACATTGTGGCGAGACTGACACACGGGTACCTTCACACCTGGGCTGGTTGCTTCAGCCTTACCGTGCTTTTTTTGATCTTTTTATCAAATAATTTATTCAGTCACTATCTGTGCTGAGGGGGGAAAAAAGAAAAAAAATGGTGACAAGTCTTGCTATATGCTCACACAAAACAGATGGGGACATTTGTCCCCAGTTAGATCTCAAAAAAATGGAAGGATGACATGGCTCTGTGGCATGGCACAGGCTTTGATGAGAACTTGATCATACCAACAGGCAGAAAACAGAAATTCCTTCATGTCTAAAACGAGTAGCATATTAGAATACAGACTAGGACACCCAGTTTGTCATCTGATCCTCTTTCCAAGTCCTTCAGCATAGTAACAAAACAATTGGTACCAGCAACAGGTAAAACATATCTTTAATCTAAAATTTACAGATCCAACTCTTGCTAAAACACACATGAACCTTGGAATCTATTTCTTCTCTTGAAGAAAAGTTTATTGTAGCAATATCCAAAGTCAAAAGGAAGCCATTAAAATTAACAAACTAATTTCTTTAAAAATAATGCATATATATAATAGTCTATGAATAATAGCCCTTAGTGTACACATGACTGAACATTTAATCTAGAGAGCCTATGTTTCCTCCTGTCAAAATATGCTCAGGTCTTGTTATTGATGGGGTAGGAAACAAGATTAATGGGCTCATGGCTGTGAGTTATTTTTAGGCTGTTTTTCTCATTGTATTGTACTTTTTGTTTGTGTAGCATAAAACAAAATGAGACTTCATATGAAATACACTTGGTTACTATATTTATCTCTCTATTAAATCAATTTCAGTATGAAAGATAACATACATCAATAATAATTTACTTCTAAAGACCCTCAAATTGCATTTTTTTGCTGAGATATTCAAAATTATGTAGAGGAATCACTCTCATCCTCATTAATTTTAATACAGGATACGTGCCTAAATCATGTATCTACATTCCAAGATTGCTTTGTAATCTCAACCCATTTTTCTTAATGACATGATTTTGCTTAATTATGTAAAGATGCAACATGATTTGGCTATTTAATATCTTCTTAATTTATATTACTGCAGAAGATCAAAGAAAATACAACAATACTACCTTATCTGTGCATGACATGGAACAATACAGCATGAAGACTCCTTGTCAGTGCTTTGTCACAGTGCAAGCAAAAAAGCCTTGATTATTTCTATCTAAAGGTCATTACTTTGAGAGATCAGCAGTGTCACTGTTCAAAACATCAGAGATTATTTAGTTTTCAGAGTTATCATTGAATAATTTACTTAAAAATCAGACAATATTTAAAACAGAGAGACAATATTTGACAGGTCCTACATTCCTTTTAATATTTAATGTTTCTGTGGGTAGCTTAGCAAGAAAACCTAACTGATTTAGCAACATCAGAATTTGAAACATGTGTGGCTAAGGTTCAGTGGATGGTCACTGTAAACAGTAAAGTAATTCAGTAGGTCAGATCCAACTACAGTCAACCTACTCACCCACAAAGTATCAAAATGGAATATAAAAGCACTAGGGAAAATACTCGATATCCATATAATTTTGAAAGGTTAGAATAAATTATTACTATAATTTCATTCCTCTTTCAGAAAAAAAAAATATGGTTGAGCCTTTTTGTTTTAATGTAAAAAAAAAAAAAATTGTGGGTAGAACTTGTCAGGCTTTTACACTAAGAGAGCATTTCATGTCTAAACAACTACAGTGGGGAATTCATATCTGAAACAGCTCAGCAAATTGTCACCACACTGATTATGGTGAGGCACTAGGGGTAATCCAGGTCTGATCAGAGAGGGAACAAAGGATGCTTTCCATTTAAAGCACCACGAACAAGCCATTACAGAGACTCATAGAAAGGCAGGGGTTGGAAGAGATCTTTAAGATCACCTAATTCCAACCTCTCATTCCATGCTGATATCTTCACTGAGACAGAGATTCTGGTCACTATAGATTGTCCTGCTCATGGTAAACTATGGATATTGCCTATACTATGTATGCATGTGTCCAAATGAAGAGTAGTGTGGAAGACAAAAAATGAACCTATGGCTTAACAATAGAATTGGGGAAATGGTTGTTATGAAATACTTGTCAGGAAATTCAAAGGCAAATCTAAGCAAGTTTAGGGCAAGGGTCTTTTTTACTTTGCAATGTTCCTACTATCAAGTTATACCATGCCCGTGTTTTAAAGGTTGCCTTGGGTCATGGTATTCACATATGTTCATAAACTCACAGGAAAAATCAAGAAGACCAGTTGAAATACAAGTGAGACACTGAAATGTTAACTTTGTGTAAGATTAAGAAAATAACTGGAAGAGTTTTAAGCACATGATACTTTGTACTTGAAGGATTGCACCCAAAGTACTCCTGAGAAAGAGTTGTAAGGGAAGTTATGACCAGAACTGTGACATCCCTCATTTTAATTTTGCTAGAAAGTAGTGGAAATACAGAGGATGACAACTCTGGCACTTTGGGCTATGATTATCAAGCTCACTGGCTTTGCCTGGACATTTTGGATGAGGTCCAGGCAAAACTAGTGAGCAATCAAACTTCACCAAGGACATCATGAGACAGTTAAAAACCCCTAGATTCATTGTGGTCCCAGTGAGTCACTGGCTGTGACTACAGTTTCACAAATTTCAGATGAAGATGAAAGGGGATTGTGACTATGTTTAAGTCAATGGACCTAGAAACACTTCCAAGACATTAAATCCAGGTCTGTGCCCTTGAACATCCTGACTCCATTACAGAGAAAGATTTTTTGCATGCAATAGCCGTCATGCTCTGACTTCCACTGAAAAGAAACCCAGCCTATAGATCAGTATCTTCTAGCCCAGCCCTTGATCTGTCACAAACCATCAGGTCCAAGTCAGCCAGAGGCAATGCATGTGTCAGCCCAAATTCCCCTTTCCAAGGAGAACAGAGCATAATAATCTAAACAGATCAATATCGAATCAATACACAATATTGAACTACTGTGTATGGCTGTGATTTCCTCATGGCACTTCATTTTCATTTAAAGTGACTTCATGAGAAAATAGTTTACAAAATTGCATGAAAATTTTCTGCAGGAATGGAAAACCTAAGGCAGTTCATGCACAAAAAGGTAATGTTTTGGAAAATTTATTTTCAAAGGAAGTTTCCATTTCTCAGAGAAATTGGGTCCTGAATAAGGTAAACACATCTTTGTGAGGTAGAGGTTATGTAAACCTCTTTCACATTTCTAAAGAAATGGTGATAGGAAACGTTTTGTCCAAATAAGAGTGAAGAACTTCCATATTAGGTTTGATTCTTATTCCCCTTGAAGCTTCCTACATCACCCTGCCAGTGCGCAGGACTTCAAGTGAATTTATCTGTAGATTAGGGATGTTTTAAGACTCCTCAGACCATTTTTAAACTATAAACTGCTGTCTGCAAAAATAAAGTTATAAACCCTGCCTCTCCAGTGCAATAGTGTCACCTAAACATGCTCCCTTTCCATACAGCATTCCTCAAAGCCTTCCACATGTTTGGTAGCCTTGCTGTGTTCAAGAAAGTAAAGATACCTCCTCAAAATGGAATGAACGGGCTGTATTTACTCATAGGAGCATCACTTTGCTCCCTGTACCTTGTCTGCCAAGCTCATTCTCAGAAAGTGAGTCCGAATGATCTGGTTAAGTACATATTTAAGAGAAAGCTAGAAGACTTTAAAAAAGGATTTATCCCAGCCAGTGGGGAATGTAAATGTTTCCAAGCTCCAGAGTCAGCAAAGCTGCTGAAATATGAGATAACATTCAGCAGAGGGTCCCTACATCAGGATCTCATTCTGAATGTGACTTTCATTATTGCTTTTTTTTTTTTTTTCACAAAAGAGATGGACACAATGTCAGTGGCATAACAATGCCACAAAAAGAAAGTAGGTGTTGACTCAAATGCTAGACTGGATATTAAAAGCAGAGGGAATTCTAAAATTATGCAAAGAGGACTACAGATGACAGCAGAGACTATGGAATACAGAGAAAAACAACCATTTTTAAATTCAATTTCGTGCATGAAGAATGAAAAACTAAAAGTCCCAAAGCAGCAGCTTCTGCATTAGATTCTCTGTCAAAAGCAAGCAAACAAACTTGAAATCCTTGACTAGGTGCAAATATTTGCAGAGTCTGCACTGCAAATTATGCCATCACCTACTTGAACAGATTGCTACAGGTACTGTAAATCATATCACTGAGAGACTGGGTTCCATGCTCTGCCCGCAGCACAATTAAGAGTAATTTGGGAGAAAAAAAAACTCCAAACATCTAAGATGTTTTATCTGAGTAGAGACTGTTACTTCCCTGCTAGCTAAGAATACTGTGTGTATGTTTGTCTCTTGACTAAGAATACACTGGGCACCCTTGTAGCATCCCAGATCCTATTAGATCCTTCCATTGTGAAGGAAAGAGTACTAGGCTTACCATTTTCCATTGTGTTCAGGGATGCATGTGGGACTAGCTCAGCATATCTGAATTCCTTTGCAGCTAAAGCTAGCGGTGAAACATCAAAAATTCTGCCCTATCATATCCCTGAAAAGGCAAAAATGAGGTTGTATTAATACCTATTCTTTTAGGCTCTAAGGAAAAAAGTACAGTGTAGCTCTATATTATCTGATATACTAACCATTATACAAGATTTATTCATTTTAGTCCTTTGTTTTCCCACCCTTACTCTGTGCTCCTTTCTTTACATCCTATAACATGTTCAGAGTAGATACTCTTTCTTTTTTATAAGTTAACAAAGCACTTTGCATAAGAAAGCCTTATTTATTATTTGGCACTGCAGTTCTAGAATAATACACAACAAAACAAACAAACAAAAAGAATAACAAAAATGAATAATAATAGTAATGAAAATAACAATAAAATATTGCCAGCAGAAAAGTAGACACTGAAGGAAAACAAAGCATTCATCCTTTCCTACACAAATACAAAATTAATGTGCAAATACATTCATAAATTAAAACATTGACTTCTGATTGCTGTTATTTCTGGAGCAGTATTATTCATTTTTTTCCTGTGCTGTACCGAGTTATATTGCAGTCTTATGTGAATTCCACATAAAAACCTTCATTTAACTTGCAAGTTGCATGAGTTTTAGCACAAGTAATCATTTGAACTGCTGCACTTGTTATACAACACAGATTTTTTTTCTCCTTCTTGTAGAAATGTTGATAATTTGAATATAAATACTGGAAAAATGAAATATAGTTCCATCATGTTTAGTAAATAGTGAGTAGAAAAAAAGAATAGTTTGTTAATCCATCCTTGACTGAAAAAAACATTTACAAATGCTTAAGAATAACAATTAGTAGTAAGAGAACTCAGGAATTCAGTAACTGATTTCTACAGCCTAAAAGGGCTAAATTCACCAGGATACATTTTGAGACCCACAGTTTTTTGGGTCTGCCAGATCTCTGGAAGCTTCACCTGCTGAAGCTCTGCTTTGTGAATAAGATCCAAACCTACCCTTTCTACTCTTGAACTAATCATCATTTTTGCAAACAAATTGTAGCCTGTTTTACTTATGGAAGGCTCTTACTTCACATGGATAGAAGTGGAAATTGTAAAGCCATCAAGCACAGTGCCCTTTCCCAATGCGATGCTATTTCAGAAACACCTGGGCTAAACACCTGACCCACTGTGAAAATGCACAGTATTCAGCAGCCTTTAAAATTTCCCATTTGTTACCCACAGGGAAGAAGAAAGGAGGTGAAGTGGCTGCATACTAGACTGCAGGATAAAAAAATAATAAAAAAAAAAAGCCACACTGAGACAATGTATTTTAACTCTTTGAAAGACCTTTTGATAATCTGCCAGAAAGGCACCCTGGGGTTTCTTCATCTGTTGATCATCGCACCCTGTTTCCAAATTGATATTTAATCGCTTCCTAAGGGGACCAGGACAAAGTTCTAAATATAGCTGCATGTGAAGAACTAGGACCCACAGTTTTCATTACTTTCACAAAGAAAACTAAGGTAAACATTAAGGTTTGCTCATTTAACAAAATCTGAGCCACCCCATCCCATACAGGGAGAGAGAGCACAGAAGTGGAAGCCAAAAGATGAGTCACTACCAAGGAGGACACTATAATGCTATTCAGCATGCGAAGTTGAACCTGTAAACTGCAAAAATAACTTGGCTTTAAACTATACTGGATTACACTGTCAATTTGGGGGAAGTAGTTGCTTCAGAAAGAGAAAAAGAGACCAAAGAATTTCAGTTAACTGCCTGCACAGTAGGCTATAAAGTGACTTGCAGAGTCTCAGCAAGAACATACTGGAATAAATGAAGAGTGAATCATTTTCATGAATGAAAAGCTAAAGGCCCCCTCAGTGAACAGACAAGAAGAAAAACTGGGGGGAAACTGAAGAGGATCATCAGCTAACTCTTTTATCTGTAAGATTTAGGATAGAAAGGGAAACACTGAAGGAAAATAAGACCAAACATACACTTCCAATTCCCAAGAAATGCTTGAGTTCTGCATGGAAATGTATTTACATAAATATTCAAGCTGCAAACATCCAGTACTCATGCAAATATGCTCCTTCAGAACCTTCATGTTACGAAAAAACTGTACAACTCATGTTCCTGTCCAGGTGAAGTTGCAGCTCCCTATTCAGGAACCAGAAACAATCAGTCCCAGAGAGGGACGAGGAGTTTACAAACTGATGAGATTCAGAAGAGCTCTTTAGAAAGCAAAACAATGTGCCAAAGTCAGAAACGGAACATGCCAAGTTTTGACAGGAAAGGTGGTTACCCAGCACAAGCTGTGTTACAGAGAACGTTTATGACACCTCCAGCAGCAATGTTTATGCGAGTGTTTATCAACATAAGTATTCCCAGCCATTTCTCTTTCTACCATTTAGCAGGCAGCCACATATGATCTCTGACTGCAAAAGAGCTTAATGCTGAACCTTCAGCCAGAGAAGTCACTCACGGTGCTTATCCTGTCACAACACTCACTGCCTGGCACTGAGCAAACCACGTCATGGGGACCACTGATGAGGAGGAAACAAGATCAAAAGGCTGAGGCCAATTAAGAGACGCTCTGGCTGATTTAGTAGAGAATGAAAAAATATTTTCTTTTTGCGAGCTTTAAGTCAAACAACATGCAACTAAGGAAGCTAGAAGGAACAGCACTGCAAAATGTAACGAAAAGCTGACTGATTTCAGAAGTATTTGTTACAGGGGTGACAAAGAAAGGGCAAGTTTCACAGGTGGTGGGAAAGATAGGGAAGACAAATTTAGTTGGGCTGTTGATGGAAAAAAAGTTTGAAAATGACAGGGGACCAAACTACAACCTGTCATAAACAGCTCTTATATTGTATTTTCCCAGTTGCCACTGGCAGACATTCTCTCCTTGGTCTGGAAAAAGGGCATTGGATGGAAAACAATGGGGTGGCTGACAATGACAGAGGAGAGAGGGATCATGGGAGAAATAATTATCAAAGAATACAGTTTTATCTAATACTGGAAACTGAATTTAAGCAGGGAACACAGATCTCCAGGATGACAAAACTACACCAAAATGTAATAAAAAAATTGGATCATCAAGAAATGACTTCGTAGCGTGCAGCTTTTCCTCCAGAAACTTTTAAAGATAATTTGTCACTTTTTATAACTGCCAAGAAAACTTTGTTTTTTCTGCAAGATCTTCAAATTTTTTGCCAAAACTGTCATAGAAACAGCACTAGCAGTTTGATCCAAAGGTCACCAAAATCAGTGGGAAGAGACCACCTTCTTTCACTGGGGTTTGGATGAAACAAAAATATGCCCTGTACATATTTTAATACAGAATAAATAAACTTCAGCATGAATTAAAAGAGGAAAAGACAAGGAAAAATTAAAAACACTGTGTACTTTGTCTCTGCCTTTAAAACAGCTATTTTCAGAAAAGGTAAACTCCCTTTCAGTGCAGCCTATATAAGTACAGCAAGGATTACACTTTCTCAGTAATCCTATGTCTCTCCTTTATTAAATACTCCTGCTTTGAGCTACTTCTGTGCTTCTCTTGGGATGGCCTAGAGCATATAATTGGATCCGCTTCACATGGAGAAAAGAGCCTGTTAACCAGCAGTTGCAACAGCAGATGCTTGTTCACTTGTGAAAATAAAGACAGAAAGTTTCCATCAGTCATTTAAAACTATAAACATATAGGCTGGGTTTGCTCTCAGCAGCTTTGCTGTGCATGCAGTTGATATGGTTTTTCCCTTTCTAGACCCAGTACTCAGGCTTTCAAAAAAAAATTCATTGCCCTCAAATAATGGTGTAACTGTTGGAAGAATCACAAAGCCCTCCCTGGCAGTTGGCAGTGCTGCCTGAGCCGTATGTCACTGCAGTAATTGTACCTCGGGGTGGGGTGGGACAATGCATCACCCAAACGAGAGCCCCTGATGATGTACTCATGAAGATGGGACTGTCCAAAGAGAAAAGAAGGGTTCAAAATTCAGCCAGCTTTTATCTGACTGTGCAAAGGGGGAGAGGACTTTCAAAGAGGGAAGCCATTGAACATGACACATCACTTTTGGCAGGGATATAGGTCATCTGAGCAAAGAAGGGCAAAATCATGATCCTGCTGAAAGACTGCAACCCTCTGCAAAAAATGTTTCTTTCTTTGAATCACACATGGATATATGCAGTCCTCTGCTCTCAAATGGCCAAGATGCATTAGGTTAATAATGAATTTCAAGGAAAAATCTCTGGTAAAGGCTACTCAGCTGCATAGGGACTTCCAAATGAGCACCACTGCTCTGCTAATTATCATTTTTTTCCTTCTTTTTCCCCAGCTTCTCTGCCTTCATTAACCCACAAGGCTTCTTTAGACCCTGGATAAGTATAAATTGAAATTAAAGAGGTTTATAGGATAGTACATTGTAATCTCCCACCAAAAGCAAGTCTTCCCTCAGCATCACATGTACCACAGCACTGCAGAGTCCAGGATCAACACCCAGGAGTTCAGATGCCTCACCTGTGTAGCATGGTCGCGATTTACACCTTTGCTGACCACACAGTTAACACAGGCTGCAAGGTGGCTACACTCATACCTGCAAATCCCTGGGGTTTGCAGGCTTAAAATAACAGCTACCATGGTCCAGCTCTTAAATGGCAAGAGATTTGGCTTACTGTATTTGGGGAATAGACCTGAAAGCATACAAACTATCTTAAAACTTAAAGAGGTGACTTCAATTTTAGAAACTATTTTTTCCCTAATTTCATATGTTGCATAAGGGGTTCAGGTTTCCTAACCAGAGCTTTTCCTGTTGCCCACCAGAACAACATTAGCTGCTGTGCCTTTTGGGCTTTAGGCACAGGGGAAAAACAAATGGGATTTGGAAAATAGAGAGTGATATTTTCTTGAAATAGCTTTTTCCTCTGGCATTATGCAAAGTTGGTGCAAGACTGCAGGCAACCTAAGTGCTCACCAAGGGACAGCAGATAATCAAAGTAAGTGCAGCTTTAGTGTCTAAGCTGCAAAATTCAACAAATGGAGCAAAATGGGTGCTTTAGCCTTACAATTTCATATAGCATTCAGATTATTTTAAATCAGTTGGAAAAGTCAGTGTTTTAACAAATTATGTAGGTCAACAAAGCTTTTATTTTTTGCCTCTTTTTTTTCTGGTGAAGTTAGGTGGAAAGAGTAATTTTTACAGAAAACAGCAAAAAGACCAAATTTAAACCTTCTATCTCATTCTTCTCTACATCCTTCTTATAAAGACACAACAGAATTCAGAAAGCAGGAGTTTAGCACAACTATTAGGACTGATTTTCTCCCTTTATTCCATGGTAAATTATCACATTTCAGAATAAATCTAAACAAAGTGAAGAGGACAAGAGGTCTATGAGTCACTAATAGGACTTAAATCAAACTCAGCTTCCCCTTCTTGTTAGTTTGGTATTGTGTTGAATCTCTCTTGAACAACACAACATTAAAAAAAAAAAAAAAAAAAAAAACATTTGCATCACATGATATGGGGGAACATCTAAATCTGGAACTATGCAGACAAACAGGGGAATGCTGCTTTTGCTGGCTGGCAGGAACCTGCAGCAACGAGCAATCTTGCTGTGCACAGGACAAACCCAAGCCCTCAAAAGCTCCCGGGGAAGAGGGCACTCACAAGCCCCTGCATCCTGGCAGGTATACAGCAGTTTGCCTCTACTTGTGCAAACACACACGGATAAACCTCCTCCTGGGCATGGACATGCTCTCATATACACATATGGCTTACAGCAACATGCAGTTCATGTTTTTAGCCACTAATATTAAAGTACCTTTTTTAAAAACTAAAGTAACCTTTTGACTAAAACCAGTAATTTTTGCCTTGATGAAGGCTAGTTTTATACGTCAGCATTGCTCTGATCAGCAGTGAGATACAAGAGCACAGACCAGTGAAGCTCACTCACTGACATCATACCAGATGAGCTATGCTATGGTGGTGATGGCCAGAGCAGCTGTGGACACCCCTGGAGCTGGGAGATGTTTTGCAGGTTGGGATTTACACAAAGTGGGGTGTCCAGGGAGAGGAGCTGGCAGGTCTCCCGGCTGCTGCCCTGGCATCATGCTTTCCTACTGCACAGCAGGGCTCAAAGGAGTATGAGGGCATGGTTGGGGGGCATGGCACACGAATTTAGGCCACTTCATATGGAGGTGGGCCAGGACTGACAGAGTACAGGGCAGAGCCAAGTGGACCCCATATAATACCCACATGGCTCTGGGATGAAGCAAGCCAGTCATGCTCTGCAGATTAGGCAGTAGAAGGAGTGATCCCTCTGATTGGTATTTGCTACTTTGCAGCAACCCTTAGAACAAAGAATGAATTCAGCAAATGCAGAAGGCAAGTTTGTGCTGAATAATTACAAAGCAACTGAGTTTATCTAGAATGGTTGTGGAGTCTCCTTTTCTGAAGATATTCCAAACACCCTAGACACAATGCTGTGTAACCTGCTTTAGCAGGGAGTTTGGGCTGGTTGATCTCCAGAGGTTCTTTCAAACCCAGATCATTCTGTGACACTGAATTATGCTGAAAGAGAAAAATCAAGATAACACAAATTTGAATTCCAGCCCTTTCCCTCAATAAATCTGTTTTTCTTACTGACTCCATTACTCAGTCCATTTCTGTCCACCTGCCAAAATAAACAAGAGACCCAAAAGCACAAGATAAATCATGATAAATCAATCAATTATTCCCCCAATACCCTAATTTATACCTTTATTTTGCTCCAGTAAGGAAATAATAAGACTAAGAAACATAACCTCATTTATAAAACTTGCTTGCCAAGAGGAGGGTGTTGTTTCTCTCAGCAACCTGAGTTAGCATAACAACACTAGAGAAATTAAACACAGGCAGTTTTTTATGATACATTGCCTGATATTTATTGCAAAATACATAACTGTGTCCAAAAGAGAAACAAGAAGCCAACTACATGAAGTCTCACTCAATTTTAGCAGTTTTTGACTGACAAAACATGGACACCTTGTCAATACAAGTCCAGGTTTGCTTTGTATCCGCAGTACACAGGCCCCAGAATGAGAGAGATGCCAAAATTAAAGAGGCGCTGCAAAAAGAGAAGAGAAGGGTGGATGGGAGGACTGTCTGGCTAGCCTTATTTATCTTACTATGACAGATTTTGTGGGTATTTTGACCACTTAAACATCCTGAGGCAAACCATTCATACTAAGATCCTATCTTGCATCATAAATCATTATTTTAAATTAATAATAACAATAAAAATTGAACAATGCATGTCAAAAAATAGCAGTAATGTTCCCAGGTATTCACATTACATATCCTTATATACTGAATTGATTATTATACTGTAATTTCTAACAGTAGGAAAGATGAGGTAAAGAAAAACAAGAAAAACACAACTTTTCCCACATTGCTTTACTTTGGATATGTTGAATTACCTGAACTGATCATTGGAGAAACAGAAACGTGATCTCTAATTTTGACACAAACCCAGTAGATATTTGGCAATAAAAAAGAGATTTAAATATAAAAATACAAACAAAAAACTCATTAAAAACAGTAAATATATCAATGATGTTCTTTACTTAGAACAAGGATATATGATTGATGTTTCCATGCCACAAGTTTTTTTCCTTTCAGCAATAAGCAGTTTGAAAAATTAAAAGTGCTATTGTTTTTTTAGAAGCATCTGCTGAATTAGGAATGCCTTTCCTAGTGAAGCTGAACAGTCCTAATTAACCCCAACGTTTTTAAGAACCATATTGTAAACCACACTATGAAGAAATGAGTCATTCCTTGATTGAGAAGTTTTGATTCTAATGCTCTTTCTCATCACACATCATCATTTATTTCAGGAAAAATCTCACTAAAACCTAAAGCAAGTAAGTATTCAGCTAAAAGACTTAAACCAGTCATACCTTCTGCAGCTCAGTTGCTTTCAAAGCCAAAGGTCTTTCTATTTTTTAAAGATTTAAAAGATATTTTGATGTTCATACTCAAAGGCTGTTTCACTAAGAAGTATAAAAAATACAGCTCTAAAGGCAGATCGTTTTCCTCTTTCACCAGTAACCTACTCCACAGACAGAGCTACAAGAGAAAACATTTCTGGCTCCAGATTTTAGTACATTCAACCTGAGAACCACTGTCAACACACTAAGGCAGGTCCAAGTCTGGCACAGTAAAGCTCTTCCCAGAGAAACTGGGACACTGGCCACAAGTGAAACCTCTTTGCTCCTCAGCTGGGAAATTTTGTCAGGATAAGAACACATTATAGAATCAAAATGGTTTGGTTTGGAAGTGACTTTTAAAGATCTTGTAGTCTAATCCTACTGTCATGGGCAGGGACACCTTTTACTAGACCAGGTTGCTCAGAGCCCCATCCAAGCTGGCCTTGGACACTTCCAGGGCTGGGACAGCCACAGCTTCTTCTGGGCAACCTGTGCCAGGGCCTCACCACCCTCACAGGAAAGAGTTTCTCCCTAGTAACTAATCTAAATCTACCCACTTTGGAGTTTAAAACCACTGCCCCTTGTCTTATCACTACTGCTAAAAAGGATCTTTCAATTTTTCTCATATCATAAGCCCTCAAAATATATTGAAAGTTCACCAGGAAGCTTCCCCAGAGCCTTCTCTTCTCCAGACATGACACATCTTTTGGAAATAATACTTTATGCCATTCCTTTGCAGTGAGTGATTAATCCTGATGCTTTTATCTGAAATGCTTTTGCAGGCTTTGGCGATTATACAAGATTTGCAATGAAGCAAGAACTCTAAATAGATGGCACTGATATACAAGGCAATATATACAAGGACAGATACAGATCCTGGTAACAATTCAATGAGACTTCAGAAAGGGAACCAGAATCCACTTTCCAACAATTCTTGTGGTCTAGTTTCTTTGTAAGAGACATCTTTCTCACAGTAAGAATTTCCTCGAAACATAGTTGTGGGGTTTTTTTAATCAAGCCTGGACAATTTTGAAACTCAGCACAAGGGTCTTCTTTTACTTAACTACTGAACAATCAAACCCTCACTTTTCATTGAAAAGTCAGTACCTCAAAAATATGCAAAATAAGGATACACAGAATGCAAACATTAAAATATTATCAATATAAAATACCAATCTGTGAACTATTTCAGGGATCACAAATACTTCAGGCCTCTCAAACACAAGTACTTCTGTAAAATTTGGATAAGGGGATTCTACTGTTACACATCTCCAGACTGGGAGAAGAAGATGCAACACCATGGCTTGAAATAAATGGCTATTGGCTTCCACTGATAACTGACAAGTTGTATCCTTTAGGGTCATGTGCACAGAAATCTCCCACTATATGTGGCTTTATCATTGCAGGCTCCAAAGGCAGTTAGTGTGTCTGGAATCAGTGAATATTGTTTCATCCCACTGATCAAGCAGGAGAATATAGCCCACAACAACATAAGGTAAATCTCAGTCTTGTTTTAGTGTCTGGTAAAGTATCAGTTCTATTAAAGCTGGCAGGTTAAGGCTGGAGGCTTAAACTCTTCAAAGCTACCTGCTTGTCTTTCAATTACCTAAGTGTTAACAGGGGACCATGAAAAACCCAGACAACCCCTGAGGCATCCAAATGTCTTTAGATGTGCAGCTTTGTGCCTAATAGTCCCAAAGTGACCTTGTTAGGAATGCACAGTATGGTTGCCTCCAGTTTTGTGGATCCAGTTCTGACTATCTGCAACTGCTGGGGTGTTACAATGCTGTGCAAAGTGCCTTTGTGCATGTCAGCCTTTACCTCTTGCAGCAGAAGTTCAGGTCTGAGTCAACTCCTATTTAAAATAAAGAGGAATTTTAGGCTGGTGTCAACTGGCTTTGCATCAGGGCATTAGAGGGAAACCTCAGTCTCACTCCCTTGTAATGACCTACATTGGAACACTTCTCAGAGGGATAATTCAATTAATTCAGACAGTTAACAGCTGGATCCTTCTCCTTACCTCTTTTTAGCACTAGCTGTTTTATTGCCATTTTTCTTATCTTACTAAACAGAATCAAAAATTCCTACAAAGTATTTCTTAGATGAGGCTAAGCTAGTTAACTTGAATGAAATTACTTTGGGTAATGGCAGCTTGAGGAATTCCTCTTTTTAATACTAATTATTTTTATCCTTAAAGAACAAGAAACAGCACAGAAAAATGTGAGGAGTGTATTTTTATCTTTTAATAAGCAACAATTTAGAAAAGCCAAAGAAATTTAATTTGCTGGGTAAGGAAGCACGAGAGCAAATAGACAAAACCTGTTACTAATTTCAAGAGAGATTTTTTCTTCCTCAGCAAAATGCATTGCAGTAGGTACTGTTTTGAGTTTGCTTTTCCATTACATTCCACTCTGGGATCTCAAGTCACATAATAAACTGCATGGGCTGCCCCAGTACCACCCCTGAGCTCAGGAACCCTGCACCCAAGGCACAGAGAAGTCACAAAGGCACTAACAAAAAGGACTGAGATCCACATATGTAGTTTCAAGTTTAAAAAAACAAACAAACAACTTCTAATAGATTATATTGTTAGCTCTGGATTTCAGATTCCCAATTATGCACAATGCCAGGATTGTTCTGATTACAGGCAAAATAGTGCAATAACTAGGAAGGCAAGCTCGTATGCAGCTACAGGTTTGTTCCCTTGGACTCATAATCTTTACCCTGAGACATGCCCTGAGAATGTTTCACAATTCATCTCCAAAATGGATCATATAACTGCCAGCAACATTTGGATTAAAGAGATGCCCATGGCATTTTAAGGGGCTGAAGAATGCAATTTGAAGGACTTCTTTTACTGCTATGATCTAGAAAACCTGCACAAGAACAAAGAAGGGATCATTCACTTCCCTCTCACCGATTTTGTTGGATCTTGTTTCCTGATAAAATTAATTTTTAAATAAGAGTGTAAAGACAGGTGCAGATACATCCTGCAGATGGCCATCAGTCACTAGCAGATGGTGACAAGACTCCAGGAACTGCCATGGGGTCTCCAGCTCATCTTGTAGTGAGACAAGATCCCCACATAAAGGGTTATTTAATAGCATTCCTTAACTTTTCTTGCTTACTGCTTATTAACCTACTTTTTCCCATTGAAGATGTGAGATTTCAACTGATGACCAACTAGATTTCAGAGAGAATCGTCTTGCTACCTGCTTCTTTTCTTCGCTGTAAATTTCACATAAGAGGCTCAACGATATGTTCTCAAGACAACATAAAAAAATTATTTCAGAGCTTATAAAACAGTTGTTCAAGTTCTTAAACCAGTTCAAGCTGACCATAAATTAGTTCAGGTAGATGGGACTAGCCATACTCTGATCAAATGCTTCTGCTTTGGACCAAGACTCCAAAGATGTCAGCATGGTGCATCCAAAGGTGTGCAACACAGGCTCCAGATCATCATGTGCACTCTGAAACTGCAATGACTGTACAAACCTGTGCACATACCATATCTATCTCTGCATTTATGACCAGACTGGCTCTGTACCAGGTGTCTAAGCAATAGGAAAAACTTTAATATAGTAAACTTAAAAATTTTTGATGTGTCTCAAAGAGATACTGTCCATTGTCATTTTCATAAATGGTGATTTAAAATTTTCCTTCCACCTGAAAGAAAGTATTAAAACTTTTATCTAAAATGAATCCATTTTCATTCAAAAATCAAACCAACTGCAGATTCAGCAGTGCCTGGAATTAGTCTCTAGTCCAGCTGGAATGTGTTTGAGATGGCAGCAAGCTTCCTAGCAGCTTAGATCAGAGTTCTTGTGACCATGCACAGCAGTGAAGCATAAACATCTGAGAAAAACTCTTGTCCAAAATGTAAATTCCTGATAGGTTTTTGCAGCTGCTGGAACAAAGACTATTTGGAGCACCTTCTCAGATCAAGATCCCTAATTCCATCTAAATGATGCCTTTCTGGATGTTTCCCTCGCCTCCAAATTTTCTAAGCCATGTCCAACTTTAACGCTTCATTTTCTAGCTTTTCTAAGTGCTGTTCATTTTCTTGTTGTTATTTCTATGTCACTGCTTTTCTGGCTTAGCAGTTACTTTGTTACTCAATGCAAAGCAAAACCATTTGAAAACCAGAGAAGATTGATAAATCTTGGAAAGAAGAACTGCTGGAATGCATATCAGATTCCTGCCAAAGAAAAGGAGCCAGTCAACAAATAAGTGTACTTTAGCATACCATGCAAATTGTGCTCCTCTCAACTGACATACAAGAATAAATTCCTGGCTTAGGCTTTACAACATTCTTTGAATAGTCATTGAGGAAGTAAGTATACAGAAAGTATGACATCACATAAAGGTGTTTAACTACAAACCAAAATACTGGAGTGATAAACCTTATGGTTACTGAATAAAATAGGAGACCAGTTGACTGGTTAGCTGATACTTTTTACAGCTTCCAAAAGAAATTCTATGCACCAGAAAAAGAGGGAAAAATCTGTTCTGTTGAAGAGTTGGGTCCCTGCAGAAGTGGAAGATTTAAAGCAGTAATTTTATTGTAAAGTTAAAATTGTTGATTCTGGTTTTAATAGGTGCCTTTCGTTTTAACAGTGTGGTTAGATCTGACAAAGATTATGGTTCTTACATCTTCCAAGGCATTACGAGTTAATAATGTGGATGAGCACCACTACGGGTTATGTATTGTATTTTAAGCTGAATTTTAAAGTGGCTATTAAGAGGAGATTTGTTTTGTCTTATTACTCTTACTTTATACAGGATCTTTTACTTGTAAAGAAAATGAGAAAGTAAGGAATTGCTCAGAAATTTTCTATGCCATGCTGGGTTTTGAAGCAGAATTCTCAAGATGAACTCTAATACTAAGAATGGTCCAAAGAGCTCTCTTCCCTTTGCTCAGTCTCTCCCACACAGTAGTTACAGAAATCAAGCCTCTGCTACAGCAGCCTGCATGCTGACAGACTGTCTTTGAAAAGCTGTGACAGACAGGAACTGATGTGTGAGATGAGGAAAACAACAGTGAAGAAAATAAGCCACTTTAGATAACTCCTGAAAGCTGAAAAATATTTCACGGAGGTGATTCAGTCAGTATCAGATCTGAGAATGATTCCTTAAAACCCGAAAGGTAAATTGCTCCAGTTACTCAAAAAGCATAAATGCTGTAAAGATGGTATTTACCTGATCTGCTCCCTGCATGAAACTGCCTTTATGTGGTTCCTTTAACCACACAAAGAAAACTCAGCCTATTTCAACTATTTTTTCTCACCTGATGGTAGTTTTAACTGTCAACATAGAAAACAGAGTTGAGTTCTCTGTATTCTTGTGGCATTTTATCCCAGTAAGAACACATTCTCTTTTCCCATCATGTCTACTAATCAGCGAGCATTCTACTAAAAGCCATAGTTTAATTATCAAGCCCTTTTGAAAAAAGTTTTCTCCAATGATGCACTGAACAAGGCATTAATATCCTCTAGTTCCTGCATCTGTAGTTCATGTCTGGAATTTGGGTGGGCTATTGTCTGAATAATGACTGCAATGCAATAATGACTGCTGGGTGAAAACTTCTGTCATCTGCTAGAAAGGAGTCAAGATGTACTACATCCATTCATCTCCCAAGTCAAGAATAGAAAATTTGGGATTCAATAGGTAAAACAAACACCCAGATACAGAGAATCCAAGAGGAAAAGGTCCCTTTAAAAAATTATGAGCTGCCCTTTGAATATTTGGAGCACAGGCTAACTTAGCTGACCAAAAATGGACAGGCAAAAAATATGATTAGAAAGAAAAATGAACTGTTCTATAGCACAAAAGCAATTCTTGTCTTTGTGTTCCCAAATCCAACATTGCCATCAAAAATCCTAAGCATTCTCTTTTAAAAGCTTTTCATGCCTCATGAAAATAAGGGCATATGAATAAGTAACAGTATTGCAAAAGGATAGAGAGATTATGTATCCTATTAGTATTTTACAAGAGAAGAAATATGGAGAGGTGGTTTTTGGTTTAGGGAATAGCATAATACACAACCCTCACATAGCTTTATTTATAATCCCTCCTTGATTAGTTACTATCCTTTATTTAGTAGAGGTACTTTTACTATTCATACTCTTAACTGCAGCTACTTTAATTTAGTAGTTACCCATGTTTGGAAGCCTCACCTTTAGCATAAGTTTCAGATTAAAGTAATTACATTTAATAGAAGCTGCCCACTTTGGAAGCTGTCCTTGATTTAGAGCTTCAAGGAGAAGCACTTAAATATAATAGAAGCCATGGCCTGCAAATGAAGTCTAGAACAAAGATTAGTTCATACACCCACTCTAACACAATTTATAAGTGGAATGTGCCATTGAGACAGACTAGTTCCTGGAAAAGACTATACTTCATATTGACAGAAAGCTTCACTTAGCATTGAACAAAAGGACCACCATTCCAGTGTACCATCCTAGCAATCTACTTTTCTTTAGGTACATAAACAGTCACTGTAATCATCCTTCCATAAAGCCTTATGCTGGTTTTTAAAATCCCTATCAACTTATTTGCTGGATGGGTCTGTTTCTGACACAGATTTCCAGTACAGATGGAAGGTGTGAGGTGGGACAGTATCCCAGAAATCATTTGAAAGACCTCTGTCAATAATGGACTCCCAAAACAATCTATGAGGGTCACTTTCACCAATCAAAAACCCCAAGGTCACCAGGGTCACTTTGTTTTCTGATTATAATGGATTCATTTTACTTCACCAGAAAAGTGATGCCATGGTGAGTTCCAAAGACCCGACCAACGGGGCAGCAACCAGTGATGGTCAGCCTCAAACAATTCTGTTGACAGACACAGCTTGTCCACGCAAACCAACAGTTTCCTTATATCTTGAGGTCTATTCTGGTAACAACCACCAGCCCAAAGCTGAGATCCTCCACATGTTGCATGCCAAAATAGGCCATACAGCTACCCAGCTTTGACTCCAGTGAAGACAGAAGCTTGTTGTCCTGCCATCTGAGAAGTCAATTGCAAGGGCCAACAAACTAGACTCCATTTACCTGTTCCCCTGATCAGAAGTGTAGATTCAGGACCATTTTCCTACTGCTGCTGCTGAGCAGGGCAACAGTTTTCCAGTCTCATTTCAGCCTTCCAGTGCTTCCCCAAGGTATACAGATTAGGACAAAGAATTATAACATAATTTTAACAAGAAAAAATAAATTACATATAGTAATATGCAATTACATCATAATGGAAGCATATTAAATTATAATGTAAGCATAATATAATGCTACATGCCATTCTTATTATGATTACAGCAAGCTATACATGCCAGACATGGCAATGAATGTTTACTTTGCACATGAATAAAACTGTGATACATTCAGCTGTTTGATTGATGATGAAATTCTTCCTGTCCTCCTCCTATTAAAAAGGAAAATTAAACCATCCAGTCTGAATTGATCTATACCTACAAGTAATTTAAGTGCTACATGAAAAGATTTACAATAAAATATTGTAAACATTTAATTCAGCTTTTCAACTGACCTCAGCATGGCCACAGTTCTACACAGGCAGTTCAGGCACTATATCAACTAAAGCAGGAAGACTTGAAGAGGGAGCTGAGCCTGCTCTTTAGAGAATACAGTAGGTACAAAGTAGTTTTACTTGTAATCCAGGGTTACCCTACTTGGCAGCCAACAGACCAGATCCCATCCCTGGTACTGCTGCGTTGACCCCCGTCTTTTCAAGATAGAGGCTGTGCTTCAGACTGCCTAAGGACATCTAAATTTCTAACTTCTTGAGCTCTATTAAAAAAAGATAAATAACTGTTTTCTGCTCAAACCTACAGGTTTCATGTTGCTGAATTTTAGAAATCACAATAGACTCTGCTAGAAATACACTGTCAGCAGCTGACAGAGATGAGTAACATACAGGAGCACTGGCCACTCTTCCATCACATTGCTCTTGTATCTGTGATCAGTGAAATTATGAATGCGTTTTGCAACAATGAACTAAAAATACATGATTTTTCAAAGCGAGTCTTTGAATGCCCTTATTTAGTTAGCAGTTTTACAAGTTTAATTTCCAGTGAAATTACAGAAATGAAACTGTTTGTCTTAGACTGACCTCAGTGAATCCCAGTCAAAAGAATCCTCAAAGCATCTTAAAATATCTGACTGAAACTGTGAGTAGAAATAGCTTTCAGCATCAAGCAAGACACAACTGTCAATGAAGTGACTAAATTTTACAGCTATTCCTACTGATGAATTCTTGAAGTATTAAAAACATTGATTTAGAGGAGGTAGCAGTGGACAGAAATCTATTGGAAAACAGGAAATATGCCATGACTATGAAAATCAATGCAGTTGGCAAACGGGGGAACAGAAAAATGTGCAAAAATGTAATCATCTTTAAAGGGATAATGAAGGAAAACGTATTTAAGCTTACCACAAAATTCCTGTATACATTGCTAGAGCCAGAATTTTACCTGACTGTGCAGACTCAAACACACATATGCTTGCTTTTTTACAGAGGACTTTAGTCCTGTTCCTATCCAAAGAACAGGTAGCCCATGAACATAGTTCTTTCTGATGATGGTCCTGAGAAAAAATGTTCCATCACCACATTTTGCAAAAAACAAAATTGTAAAATATGTCCTAACAAGAAGTAGCTTACATTTCAATATAATTCATGTCTTTCAGATAAACACTTCCTTTTATTTTTACAAAACAATGTTTTATGCAATAATTTAAAGTGACCATAAAATACCTCATAAAGACGATCTCAAGCTGTAAGATCAGGGCCTAATCACAGCCATCAGCATTATATAACAGTATAAGTGTTAGAGAATAGGATTAGAGTTTCCTGTAAAACCAGAAGTTATCCACAAGTTTAAAAAGTGTGAATACACTATTATATTCAAAACACAACAAAAATTGGAACTTACATTGGGAATTGTATTGTTAGATAACATTTTGGATTGTCCCATAGCTCAACCACAAAACTGTTTATGAGTTTACCTATCCCCTTGTGTTTGAAGGTGCCAAACTCAAATATAACCCATTCAACCCACCTTTGATAATTACTGGGTAGGGATTTAGTAGGGCATTTCTCATTATGGCAGCCCAGGATTTCAGTATGTTACATCCCTGTTGACTAGACAGCATTTTTTCCACCCTCCTTTATCTTCCACTAGTATTTCTTCCACCTAAAAGATTTCAAATCATATAAGTTGTATTTATTAGTCATCCTCACTACATTAAACCATTGTTCCCTGTGAAATGTGCTGCTAATTATTATCTTGGTTAGTAATTTAATTTAATAGGATGGTGACAACATTGACATTGTGCAGGTTTGTGACCTAATGATTTATGAGACAAGTTACATTTGCAGACACGTTGATTTTGGTAACTGTGCAATGAACAAATGATGGCAATTTGCACTTTTTGTTGTAACATCTTCTCCTTTCCCAATATTACTTTATACATGGAATGGCCTCTTCTAAAGCTCATTGATGGTTTGAAAAAAGTTTTAGGTCATGGCATTATTTTTTGAACATTGTGTAAAACCTTCAATACTTAAAACGTCCTGCCCATCCCAGAAAGTGCCAATTAATGTGTTGCACATCGCTGACCCTTAGAAGTGAAACAATAAAATGCACTGACTGTAGTAAACCAATTTAAATAATGGTGGTATCTCTGTGCCCTGATACTCAGATGAAATAAGGACAACAATCCCATCATATGCAGAGTGCTTTCCTGCATTAGCTGGCTAACATGGGTGGACACATGCAGGAAGAGATGGCTTCACTCAGAATAAATCTACTGGGAGCCTCTGATGGAAGTCAGGATCCTTCAATGCTCATAGCAGAAACACTTTGCTGTGTTGCTGCCTAATCACACCAGCCTCACAGGAATCACTTCAATAAATCGGATAGGGTGGACAGAGAGGAATGAGGACACACTATGGGAAGTAACTGTCTACAAACAGAACAGGTGATGGTAGAAATTGCCCTGCTTTTATCCCATTGTTCCCTAGCTGTAGAAACAAAGCACACCAACTTTGTGGCAAGGGAGGGAGAACACAAACATTTGTCATCAAAAACATGCTTCAATAAAAGGGAAAAGTTTGTGTATGTCACAGACAGCAACCAATGGTCGAGACAGGCAAGGGCTGAGAGCAGAGGTGGTGTCTGTGGCAGTACTGACACCAACACATGGGTTTTTCTGCATTGACAAACACCAGGTGTAGCTCCACCAGGGAATATCTTACCTGGCTGCTGCTTAACCTGACACAGGTGCAGGAAGGGGGCCCACATAGCAGCTGGTACGTCCTGAGGAGAGGCGTGATGCAGGAGAAACATCAGGGATTAAACAAGCACTTTCCTCCTAAAGTGGTGTATAACTGAACTCATCCACACCTAGGAACCATGCAAATATCAATTAATGCTGGCGTAGTACAGCTAAGCAGGGACCATCTTCCCCTACTCCACGTTCAGTGAGAAAAAATATCACATGCTGGTAATTCAGAGATTACACCACACTAAAACCATAGTACTGTACAGTCTAGTTTAAATCTAAAAGGTCACTTGTTCTATGAAAATTTATCCCAGTTTAAAATCTTCACAGCTGATCCACATTTTCCAAAGGACTAATAGAAAAACTACCCTTCCTTTCCCAGCTCCTGTCCTCATTATGACACTCTCATGTGCAGCACAGCAACCCATGTTCATCTGCTGTTAGCAACTTAGTTCTGTTACTCAGTTCAGCCTGCTTCAATTTATGTCAAACCACCTCCTCACAGTTACATCCACTTCACGTTTATTTTAAGCTATGTTCTCTTCCTCATTAAATATCTTTTCTAGCTTCAGTCAAAAAGGGATATTTTATATCTATGACAGCATTTCATTATGGTTTTAAATATAGCTTTGTCCACCTTGCAAACTCCATCAAATTACTTGTACCCTTACCCTTTTTAATTTCTCCTGACATTTTCTTACTAAGTAACATTACCCTAAAGTGACAAAAAAGGTTTGTTTTTTTTAGGCATATATCTTTCTGTATATTTGTACATCCTCAAATTTCTGCATCTTACTTGCACAAGGCTAAGATGATTTCCACTTGTCTCAGTACTACATCAATCAAAACCAGCAGAGCTGGCTCTGCCAGAGTCCTAATGAGAAGCAGAACTCAATGGATGACACCCAGTCAGTGTAATGCTGTGTCCCATTATTGGAGTTGTCTTGTTCAGAGCTACCATGAGTATCTTTACACAGTGCATATTGCCCTGTGCAGGCATAGCATAAAAGACACTTTAATGTGAATGTGTGAGACAGAGGATTAATGATGGAGGCGATTTAAGAGACAAAAGAAACTAAGAAGTCATAGGAAAAAAGGAAGACAATGCCAGAGAAGTCTTTTGAATTCACTGCTCTGTTATGGCAAACTTTCTTGTTACAATCACAATAAATGCAGTAATGGTAGCATGGAATGACTGAGAATCTCTTGCTGCAAAATCATAGGATGTTTTTACCAGTCCTGCAGAACCATCCATTCCCACCATTACCAATGTGAATTTGACACTGGATTTATAAGCTTATTTTCAGTTTGCTAAAAAAATAATAGTTTATGCAAAATGCACCTATTCATTGCTTCAGGCTAATACTTTTATCCATCTTCTGACATTGAACTAGCTTTTAAAATAAAATAATATTCAGGCTTTTGTGAAATTATTGATGGATTGAAATGTATGTGACACTGATGCCTGCATGTCTATGAATGGGATGATTATCCACATCAGGAGAGATCTGCAGAGGTCACAAGTGTTAAACTGCTATTCAGTTCAGATTGTTTCAGCAAAAACTGAAAGATTTTAAATACCTTTTTTTTTCCACAATCATAAATGAATTTGAATAAAACTAGTTGCCTGTAAGATTATCTGCTTTCAGCTCTACCAACATCACAACCTCTCACTGTTTTGAGTGTTTGGAGATCAGGACTGTTTCTCTGTCACAGACTCCCTACCTGAGAGAGCATTTCTCACTTACAGACAGATCTAATTAGGTACTTAAAAGTTCAGTGCTGCAATCTAGAACTTAGAGTCACTGAGGGCCCTACAAGGAAGGAAAGATCTCCAAAACTGTGACTGAACCCATAGCAGCCACAAGTGCTCCATCCTGCTCTGCTGCAGCAGTCTCGTGTCTGCAATATCCTCTAAAGGCAGAAGAGACCAGAATTAAAATTTTCTCGTCCACCCTGGGGCTCTGAATCCCTGATCTCTTTCTTAAAGTAGCAGGCTATGCACTCTAAGTGGGTTTCATTCCTTTTACATGCTCCTCCTCTAGCCCTGAAATCTTGACTACTAATTTCTACATGGCACAACTTCTGTAAATAGCATTGAAGAAGCATGAAAGAATGAGAATAATGAGAAGAAATTAATGTTAGAAATTACCGAAAGGAAATTATATATTTGAATTATAACTCACGAAAAAAATTATACAGAAAGATCCATATTTTCCAGGAGGGAATAAACACATGGGTTTTATTACAAAGGCCATAAGTTCCCATCACTTTTATGCAGACCATATATTTAACTTATTTGCAGAGAAACAAGCAGATGCTCTCATCCACCACTGCAGTTAGAGGCTAAAAAGCAGACGGTGGGAGAACTGCACATGCCTTACAAACGAGTCTTACTAAATGATGCTCAATTCTTAAATGTTTACTAACTTTCTGGTGCCCTGATTATCACAGCAGTGATGATAATAACCTTGTCAAACATATGGAAAATTAGAAATTTTAGCATTTTCAATTATGGTTATTTCAGCCTGAAATCATTTACTCACTTCAGGAAAATCTTTCTAATTTTCAGACTTGTCAGTCCTATTGAAAGTCTCTCAACATCCCAGGGAAAAATCCTGTACTTATTATGTAGTTGTGAGGCACTAGGACTGTTGAACATCACATCCCCATTATCTAGAGTGTAATTAAACAAGGTGCAGTGACATTAAATATGACACAGGAAAGCTCAGGTATTTCCCCAACACCTGTCATGAAATCTTCAGCTGATCTGGCAAGAAAAGACAGATCTCAGTTTCAGTCTTGTGACCAAAAAAAAAAAAAAAAATTAAAAAAAAAATCTAAAATCTGCCCAAACGACTAAGGAGTCTTCTGGCCACCACATGAGCCTTGAGAAGGAGATTAGTCCACATCACTGTGAATTCCAACATTGCTGTTTTCTATTTCAGAGAATCTCATAAAAGTTTATTAATTAAGCCTACAACATCTCTACCCACAGCCAAGTGTTCCAGCCATTAAGTACATCAGCTGAAATAGCCTCAAAAAGTATTACACATCCAGAAAATGTTTGTGGTTTTCTTTTTTCAAAATATACAAATTCAGTTTTAAGAAGTCTGTGTAGTGGATATGACCTATGCAGCCTCTGCGGAAATGAGTTTTCTTGAACTATCTTTGGAAAAATATGACTTCAAATTTCCCCTAAGAAGACCTGTCATTGGGCTCTTTTTTATTATTATTACTGTTCTTTTGTTGTTGTTGGTTTTAAGCAAGCAGCCCAAGACACCCCAATTCTGGCTTTCAACCTAACATTTATTTTGCAACCCACTGCCTTAGGTATACCTTTTCCACAGCAGAGGCACCTCAAATCTTGGGTGTAGAGTCACAGGGTATCATTCCTGACAAAAATCAGCAGCAGCAGAGGTGATCTATCCCAGCTGTCAGTACAGGAAACACAAGAGAAACCACAGCATTGCAGACTCACATATGCACAGACACACACAGATTACTTTTCAAAGTAGCAGGAAGGCAGGAGCACTCCTTGTGCTACATGGTCTCAGGCAAAGTCTTACGTGATGGGACAGTGGAAGTAGGACAAGTTTGAGTATAAATATGTAGTCCAGGTTATCCCAGTAGGACATATCCAAAGCAGCTTGACTTATTGCAGAAGCACAGAAACCAAAGTAGCCACCATTTAGTAAAATAACATATACTCAAGAAATCAAAAAATTATTATAACTTTTGTCTGCCTTTGCTATTTGCCTTTTTCTTTTGGTTTTTGTTTGTTTGATTCTGAGAGAAATATAATCTGAAAACTTAATCTGGAATCACAAAAACAATAGTCAAGCATAAAAAAAATTTGCCAACTAAAATTATCCTGCATAAATGGTAATACCAATGACTATGTTTTGGGAAAATATTCAAAAAGGATCTACTCTTAGAAGCCTGACCTAGTATAGAGGAAAAGTGAGAGTAAAAAATAAAAATAAAAAAAAAAGATGAAAACCGAATTGATTACAAATTAAATACTCTTAAATGGAAAAGATTCATTTCTGCAGTCAGTACTAAGTAATTGAAATACTTTTTGAACTTGATTATTTTCAGAATTACTTGAAAATGAAGATGAGTGTTCCTGTCTAATTTTAGTTTGTTCTTAAAGTACAAGCAAAAACTGTATTAGATACACAGTAACTCATGTGAAATCACAACTGATTTAGCTGTGCTCTAGATACTACAAAAAAGTTTCATATTACATCAAACAAGCAGACTGGAATTAATCATTGTACTGAATTTATACTGCAGTGAACAGAGCTTAGCAATAATTGATTCAACAGCAGGTGTATGTGTAAAATCCAAATACAGGTTTAATAAATCAGACTAACTTGCTAATTTTCACTTTAGATGCTCATTTATAATCATAATGTCTCAAATGTGCATCACCACATATCTTGAAAAGACTATTCCTGGGCTATCAACTCATTCTGCATAAGTATATCTGCTTGGCATGTACCAGAATGCTTCCATTTGTTATCAGAGAAATAAGTATACTCTGACAAAATTAAGACAAATTAGCTATGTCAGTTTTGTAGAGCAAAATACAGACTTTTCCTGCAGCTTAATTTTACCGAGCAGAGCACTCTCTGTGACTGCTCCATGGGGGAAGCTCCAAGCTGAGGCAGGAGCCCAGCAGCAGCCACGAAAGCCAAGTTCAGCCCAGTGAGCCCTGGCACTCTTCCCATTCACCTGATGGGGAGAGGTGAGTTTCTTCAGAGAACAATTCAGATTAGAAGCCTTACAGCATTGTTTCAAATCTCTTGTCTCTCCCCACTGCCTAGAGAACCAGTCTAGAAAGGTTAATTTTGTAGCATAGTTACCCCCAACAGTGGCTAATGGACTAAGACATATGTTAAGACTCATTAAGAGCTTGATTCTCCTGTATTCCTCTAATACCCCTGGATAATACAATGGTCCTATTGGGCTTATTTAAATTAAGACATTAATTTAAGGCACTCAACAACGTGGGCAAGCAGTGGGCTGTTGGGGTCCCACAAAAATCTGCTGTACAAATCCTTTTCCCATTTGTTGCTTTGCCACCATACTTCCAGTACCAGGGGAAGAGCTTAGAGATGAGTTTCCAGATTAGTGCCCAAGCAGCAAGTTTCTAAAGCCTCTGAGATGACTTGTTTCTACATCATGATGCCTTTTGCATTCAAGGGCAAAGACAATCTGGCATCCCAGGCAGAAAACTCACTATTGTTCCTTTAGGGATGTACTTGCTGGAAAATGTCAGTAAGCAAAACAAACAGCTGGCTGTCAAGTTTAAGTTCAGCTCTGTATGCAGAAATGAAGAAAATTACAATTTGTCTGGGTAAAGGTGTGAAAATATGATACTCAAAACCAGATTAACTAGAAAAGCATATATAAACTGTATATTCTCATAATGCTTGAAACTGAAATCAGACATTAACCTCTACAGCTACAGCATAGTTGAAGAGAAACTGCCTTGAGGGACATTGTGAGAAATTGTTAGATATGGCCCTACCTGCTAGTTCTAATTCCACTTCCCAAGAGGACTGGCAAAGGGCAAGGTTGGGGAGTTGCAGGGACAGAGCAAATGCTGGTAGAAAAGCTGTTTTGTGGGTCATAGACTAATTTCCTGTAAAAAAGGAATAACTCCAGGAAACAGCAACACTCCAAAAGCTTTAACCAGGTGAGAATCTTTGGCTAAAAAAATCAATTTTCAGAAACCACTGATCAAAATCAGTGAAGGGTCTTCAGGGAGGCTAAGTAGGAAAACTGTCAACATAAGAAATACAACTATATCCTGAGCATAATTATATCTCCAATTGCATCGAATTACTGCAGTTTAAAAAGCGGGAAATTCCATTTCTGAAATTTTTTCCTGAATTCTCCAAATTACTCATTAAAGTATTTTCTATCTGACCAACCAGAATACATCTCTAACTAGAAACTGATGACACTGAACAGCTGTTAGGACAAGTTTATCTAAAAGCCCAAGAACAATGTTCTTCCAGCATTTCATTGTAGCAATGTATTTGGGCTTGCATCATGGACAACAAATGACTGTAATGTCATCTGTTCTATTTGCCTTTCAGTCATGAACTACCAGCTGTCAGCTTTTTCTTTTTTTGGTGTTTTGAGACAAATGTAAACTTTTTATAAAAATATTTTAAAATAATATCAAGTAATCCATATTTTGCTTCCCTCTTGTCTCTGCCTTCACCTAAACAAGTAGTCTGAAAACACCTGTATTACTGAACACAAATAAACCAACCTACAAATAGTTGCTAAGTTACATTTAATGTAGTTGTTTAACAATACAGGTTAAACTCCAGCTAGTGAGCAATAATTTATGCTAAGATGCCTTCAAAGGTTTAGAAAAATTCCTGGTACAGCTGAGTGGAAGAAGATTGTTCCATTTTACACCAGAGCAAGTGCTCAGCACAATTTTATAGAGCTGAGAGTGGCACTGCAGCTCAGGAAGCCTGCAAGGATTTTATCAGTGCTTATTACCAAGAGAAGCATTACAGAGCATCACAGTGTGCTCCATGACATGCAGGGCACACAGGACTTTTCAGCCAGAGCCACTGTTGTGTTGCCATCGTTTATTCTGTGTCTTTCAGGCAAGGAATAACCTTGTGGTATTGCTGAGGAACAAAGAGAATTGTATACACTGCTATTCCTTTGTTTCATTCCTGTTCTTTTACTGTCAGGCCAGAAGGGCACTGGACTGTGGTGCTGGTTCTTCAGATGCCAGCAAGGATGGCATTTCATAAAGGACACACAATCAGTGAGCAAGCAACTTCTACAAACTTTAAATTATTTTTCTTTGTCTTAGTTCATCTGTTGCTTCTTTGGTTCTTTGATGCCATGGAAGAATGGCCAGACAATGCAGTCTGAATGGCAAAATACAAATGCAAATTAAAAATTACAGAATAGGGTCTACATAACACAACAGGCTGATCTAAAACCTTTTCATCCAGTGGCCATGGATCAAATTCTTAGAGCAGAGCAACCACTCAACAAGATTGTAGGTGTTACAACCTATTCTGGACCTGGGTTTCATTAGGGCATTACATGGCTCAGCACATTACTGTTCCTTTGAGCCACTGTAGGTTTTGGCAGATTTCAGAAAAAAGATCCAGTGTTTATCACCAGAAAGACAATATTTGCTAAAATACTTAGTCCACTCTGTTCAGTTAAATAGCAAATGTGGTGTTTCACTGAATGAGAACAGCAGAAGTTGAAGACTGACAGAGATGAAATTGTTTGGGGAAACTTCACATAATGTGGGTAAGTCTTATATTCAGTTCATGACTGTCTTCTCTTTCATAAAAGATTGCACTCATCTGCAATTTTAAACCAAGACCTGAACCTTTGCAGAGCAGATATTTTTCATCTGAGGTAGAACTTGCATTTGCAACACACAGTGCTCACTCCTTTGAGCAGCCACACAATGGGGAACCTGAGGCCCAAGTATTTCAGCAGTACCTCTCACTCCAGAATCTTCAATCCACTACTAAATGTGCCCCTCCCTGGTTGCAGGGAGAAAGTTCAGCAGGGTGCCAGGAATGAAACCTGCCATCTCTCTTCCTGGGCTGGCTGACTACTGCAACCCTGGGTGAAAGCTACTCAAATGCTGTGGCATCTTCACTCTTGCCTCTGGCCAAAAAAACACTAAAACACTTTGTAGCAAAGACATAAATAAACCAACACCTTAATTTTACATACATAATTCATTTAGAACGGGTGTGCAAAATGTACATTAAACCTACTTTTCAGTGTGATGGTTACATGCCATTCTGATTGCTCTAGGAGCTTACAAATTATTATTAGAGAGATTCATAATCTTCTATGAATGTATCCTCAAAAAAACCTTGATGGCAGAGTAATGTCATTTTCTCCATTTCAAGATTTGTGGAAAGAAGATACAGGCAGATGAATATGTTAAGGCTAAACAGATGAATTCAAGAACTTCACACGGGATTATTCCAAGACATTGAGAAGAAAAATCAGAAGTCCAGGTAACATGAAACTTTTGAGGAAACATGAATAAATTGAAGTTGCTTAAATTTAGAAAGAAACTTGATTATAACTATGAGCTCGATCTTTAAGAATTAAGTACTGGAGGTGACTGCCTGAATCCTAAGGGTTTTTAAAGAGAGATTAAGGAGATGTTGGTCTAGGAAGGTCAATGAAACTCAAGTTCCTTTCACTTTTGTGGAAGAAGGGTGAACTTACTGACCTCAGGATGGGCTCACTGATGTCAGCTGAAAACCTCGCTGTGCCTTTAGAGCTGTTTGAGTCCAGATATAGGTGATAAAACCTATCAAGGATGATCTCAGTGGGAGCTCAACACATCCCAAAGTCATCTTTTTATACTCAATACAGCCTGCTAGAGTAGTTGCTGGGCTGGGTAAATTTGGGTTCAACAGCCTATTATAATTCAACACAGCTCAAAGATGTAGGCCATGGATGTTGGTAGGTAATTAAGATAGTGTGATTATGCTATACAGCACATACTAAAAACAACAGCTGATTCACTGGCTTGTTTTAAAATTAAGAAACAGTAGTCATTACAGAGCTGAGCCTCAAAATGCAGAGCGTCTGCAGATACTGTTCAATTCTTCTGGACTTATAATAAGCTCACTGCATCTATAAATTAGACTTTTACACATCTGGCCACTGTGGTGATTATTGTTGTTATTAAAAGAGAGTGCAGAAGATCTAAATAAAGCACATAATGATGTTCTTCATCATTCACTTATTTCTTTCCTGTAACAGCCTGCTGTACTGCTAAGAAAAAAATAAAATACAATTATAGATTATAGCATAACACTTAATTAGCTTTACAAGAACACATTAAGCAACACACCAGATGCTAATGAAATCCTGAAAGTCCATTTTGTAATGAAGCACATATGTACTAACATATTTTAATTTCAAACTGGTTTAGGGATTACAAAAAGAAATCGGAAGCTACAACCTCAAGACTGCACACAAACATGTAAGAAGAAAAATATTATTGGGAGTAGGATTTATAGTTTAAATAAAGTATCACTATCAACAATAAAAGAGTCCCGCATATTTTAATTCATCAAATTAAAATAACTATGACAGATGGAAATACTATTGTTAAGTTCCCTGAAGATAAAAAGCAATACCTTGTCAGAAACCACTGGCAGTCTGAAGGCAGCCTATGAAAGCCTCAAAGAAAAAGATTTGTAACCAATTTGATGAAAAGTGACTGTAGATCTGCAAAAAGGCAGAGATGATCAAAGGATTAAGCCAGGAAAATTATCCATTTATAATCCTTTAAAGATACCAGTGTGATGCTCTTAAGATTACTATTTCTGCTCAAATGTAAAGTATCTCTCCAAGGACCCAGTTGAAGGATAATCAAAGTCAGCTAGAACCATCAATTTTGAATAATCCTGAGGACAACAGTAATTACTGTCATTATATTGCCCTTTTTGAGGGCAAGTAAAAGCAGTGCATGGTCTCCTGCTCTCCAGTAAGCCCAGAGCAGGGATTTGAGCCAGACCATGCTGCATCCCTAGTTGTCCTTTATTGCTGGACTTGCCAGAAGCAAATAGGCCTCTCTTCTCCCCCTGCCCATGTGTGCAAAGCCCCAAAGTAAAGTGGTGCTTCTGGTCATAATAAACAGAGAAACTCAAAGACAAGGATTTCTGGTGACCTCACTTCATAGTAAGTGGGGCTTTGTTGCTGGAGTCGTCTGAGTTTTTGTGTGTCTTCAAGTTGCTGTGGTACTGAGTAGAGTCAGATGCCTGCAGTGCGAGCAGCTAAGTGGCCATTTCAGGATTGCTGGGCATGGATTTGCAAAGTTCAAGTGGCTGCTTCATACTTCTAAGTGTATCAAAAACTTGGGTTCTGCCCAAAGTGAATGAAAATGGAGCAATTCAGAATTAATCTGTGTTTGAAAATCTGATCCTTTAAGTGTTGAGACAGCATGTTATGACACGAATATCTCTGTTGCCATATTGTGGCACTGCACAGCTGTGTTAATATTCTGACCATGATAACGTAAAGAGAAAATCTCTTTATTCTTAAAGAAGAGAAAAAAAGAGGCCACCAAACAAAACCAACCCAGAAACAAACCATAAAATAAACTGATTATTTTACAGCGATTCTCGAGACAGTCCACATCTAACCCCAGTGGTGTTACAGACACTAATATAATAAATATTTTTAAGGACTAGAGTAAAGCAGCAACTCTACCAACTAAACTAGTGCTTAGCAGCAAAATTATTGTTTCTTTCCACTGTTTCAAAACATTCAGTTTCAAACTTTTTGAAATAACCAGAAGAAACTGCTACAGGAGCTCATTCCATGACCACTGTCCAGAATTACATTACTGCAGCAATTTGGACAGCTTCCAGTTTTCTACAGAATGTAGGAGAGTTTTTACACATTTTATTATCTAATAAAACATGCATTTTTTCAGGCATAGGTGGAACATAAAAATTCATCTAATAGCTTTATGTGAAGTTGAATGAGTACAAAAAAAGAGAACAAAATGGACAAGACACTTTTTTTAAACATAATGAAAAATAAACCCAGCAAATTCTTCCTCATTTTTAGATTAGCAGTTGGGATCTATGTTATCATTATACAGTTCTCCTTTTCCCCCTCCTCCTAATGTATTGATTTTTCTTTCCTGCTAATGAACTAGGCACTCTGACAAATGTACACATCCTAGAGTTGAGTAATTTCCATACCAGGAAACCTTTACAGAGATATTCTGCAGTATTCACAAAATGTTTATTTTACTAGTCACTTGTTAAGACCCAAGTGCATAAATGTATGTAATTGCTCAAGTCCTCCACAAGCCACTGTTACCTGGTTGAAGAACTTGGACAAATTGTTTGACTTATTCTGTACTCACATTCTCAGCATGAGCTGGAAACACGCCAGCGGAATAAACTACCCAACAGATGTTAATTGTGCACTAGACCACACTGCATGACTCCACACCCTACACAGTTTTAAATATTGCAATTACTCAAAGATACAAGGGCAGGCTCTCCAGACAGCCTCTCACACCTTAAAAAAATTCTTTCAGGAAACATGCAAGGAAGCAAGACAAAGTTAAGAGCTTAATGTAAAACACACAAACAATAGTGATGCTTCCAAAGAGCTCTCCCAGATTTTCCATGATTTACACCAAGAAAAACAGAGAGGAGTTCAGAAAAATGCAAGTGAAGAGGTTCCATCTTTATATGAATTATGCATAACAGGACCCTTATCTTAGTTTGAGTACCATTTTTATTTCTCCCTTGTATTGCCCTTTAAAGAAGATCCAATAAAAAGATTGAAAAATCTGAAAGGATTTTTTAGGCTCAAATGTTTCTCTTCTCAGCCTTGTTTTGGTTGTCAAGCTAACATAAACTTAAAAGAAAAAGCATTTTCTAGAGCTGTTCTTTTGATGAGAAATTAGTTTTCTTTTAGAGACTGCTATCCAATTATAATTAGATAGGTTTATAAAATATATTTCTTTTTCCTCAAATGGAGAAAAAACATTTTAAAAGAGATTTGAATGTGTAACTTCTAAGCAGAATCAAAGGACCTTATCAACATACAAGTCTTTTATTGTCTGACAGGCATGGAAATTTTGTCTGAGTAGAGATTGATTTGATGCCAGCTTGCTGCAATTAGAAAGTAATTAGCATTCTTTCAAACTGAGGGCCAGAAGAACAGCCTAAGGATGACATTCAGTTCCGTGAATAAGCAAGAAAATTTGTGTCTCCTGCTTTTGAATAAGTGATGATAGAATCCAGAAATCAGTGGCTGTACTGTAAACCCCACCTGCTACCTCTAAGGCCAAGCCCAACATGTATAAACAGAGAACTTGTTAATTAGTGAACACAATATTTTGACTCTGACAAAGAAATCTGCTAGTAAGTTTTTTTGATTAGCCAACATCTCTTCTGGCTCTTTTAAGATGCTGCCTCACTGAATTTTTTTACTAAGAAAGCTCAGCTGACTTTTGCACCAAGAATGAAAACCCTATGAAGACAACCAGTCTTCATATCCTGTAAGATCTAGTTTAGCTTTTTGTAGAGACTCTTCTTTTGGCTCTTTTTCAAGTTTTGTTTTTTCTCTTCAATCTCTCTGCAAAGGTATGAAGCAGCCTTGAATATGTGGCAAAAAGCTTCTCCATCTTCCCAAAGTACCATAGATCTTTAAATATAACTTACTGAACTAATTCTCTTTATGCAAATACCAATGTTAAATTTCATCATGAGCTAGTGCTGCAACTGAGAGCAGGAAATCCAGACAAATACTTTGCCCATACTCTGCTGTTACTTCTATTTCACTGGTTGGCATGCTGTTAGGAAACTTGCTGGAAGTATAGAAACCAAGAACACAAATATTTGGCTATTTGAAGAAAAGCTATTCCATATTGGAAAGAAAAAAAATACAAGCCATTGATCCCTCAGATGTTTTGTTGCAAGCTTTATCTTTTTATGCCTAAACGAGGAAAGAATGGAGAGAATAGAAGAGAAGGGTTCACCGATTCTCCATTAAAAGTAGTATCTACCAGGCCATCCTTTCTCTCAGCATAATCTTTGATTGGGCAAGAGCCCCAAAGTATGTTCTCATTAAAGAAAAAGAAATTTAAAAAAAAAATCACCAAAAAAATCCCCAAAACCAATAAAAAACAGGAAGAAAACTTAGGAGGGTACTTAGCATAGAAAAAAAACCCTGTAGTATTTTGTTGGAAAACTTTCTTCTAGGTAAAAGTAAAGGCTGCTATAGCCACTGATGGAAAGCAAAATCAGTTAACAGCCATGCTTGGCATGGCCAATAGGGGTGAAGAATCCAGTTTAGAGTGGACACGCTTTTAAGAACCATGCATGGATCTCAAAGGGAAGCAAAAGTCAACTAAAGAATGACTGAAAGAAAGAATGAAATGAACCAGCACATCAAAAGGGAAAATCTCCCCATGCTTACCCTATACCTTGGACAGCTCTGGCAGAGTTCTAGGATTTTACACTGGAGACTTCACCTGAAGGAATTAAAAAAAGCAAATCCCTAGTTGCTAATTTTTTCATGTGGTACTTCCTTGCTATTTTTATTTCACCCAAGAGCACAATTACAATGTCACGTCAAGACGAGCTTTCTGGTTAAAACTTGGTCAGGATTTGTATCTGCACTGAAGTTAATGACATTGACCTTCAAGGGTGACAGGTTGCTTGGTAAACAATTCCATGTAACCATAAAACAAATTAACACTGAACCCTCAGTTATACGTCACTATCACCTGGGTGTAGTGCAACCTCAGCAATGCTCCATGCAAACACTCTGTCAGAGGAGCCCTGGTAGAAAATGGATCTATCGAAAATCTGTAGAAGAATGCAAAGAACTCCTTCACTTATGAGTGAAACTGGGGGCTGGAGACTAGAGATTAGCATAAGTAAGCTCAAGAAACAAGGCACACATTTGTGTCTATATGAATGCTTAATTTCTGGAACACGCTACCATAAAACCTATGAATTCATCATGTTTTGTTGGCTTCAAACCAAGGCTGAAGACCCCTGTAGAATATATACCATGATGGAGCTGAAGTTAACACGTTCAACATAAGGTAAAATTCTATAGCCTCTACCACACAAGGTCAGAGTCAATGATCATATGTCCCAGTTCATCCTTAAAAGCTATGGTCCATAATAAGAAAAATGATACAAAGTCTCCAAGGCATTTAAATCCACAATTTAACCACGCTTTGACCCTAATTAGGTAAATCAGCAAGCTAACATGCATATATTGCTTAAAGCTGTGTGGTACCACAGTGGGCCAGAGCTCCTTCACCAGTTCCCAACAGCATCTTTCAGCCTTCACAGCTCTCTTAGGCAAAATCCAAAGGAGCACCACAAAGAACAAGGTGAGAATAGGAAAAACAGCCAACTGTGAGGCTTCAGCTGCTTTTCCTGAGTACTGATGCAGCCAGAAACTAGGCTGAAAACAGATATTTTTGGGTGGGAATGAGGGGAACTGCATGAGCACAGAGAAAGGAAATGAAGACACCGGCTTGGAAGTAGCTCCCACAGCCTTAGGAACACACTTGACATGGCAAAGATTTAGGGTTCAATACAGTTTGAAAGCAGCTGAGAAATTCAAGGGATTTATGTATCCCTTGTTTTACTCTCATTGTGTTTGCATTTTTTTTTAATTAAATAAGATTGCATATGAGAAACAACCAACTTCCTTAATAACTTAACAAAAACAGCCTGCAAGACCCAGAGATTTTGACTAATTACCCATGTCAAATGGAGAGAGGGGATAATAGAGCTGCAAGTTTAAGTTTTAATAATTGGTGATAGTAATAAGACTGACATCTCTGAATGGCCTTAGGATCACAATTTCTTCTGGCAATAAAGCATTCAGAACAGTTATGGCGAGGGTTATGAATGTTTATTAACATAACAGTAGATTCTGGTTCCACAGTATGCAGGATGTGTATAATGGTGCTACATGCATTATTCATATTAGGCAAGACCAAAATTATTCCTCGCTTCAGTCTTATGGATTCGTAATTTAAGATGAAGAGATATTTATTCTGCTCTTAGTTAGGTTCATTTGAGTCTTGCACAGACACAAAGCAGAGAATGTGACCTAACAAATCAATCAACATGAAAAATAGTTAACAGCATTTCTGAGCGCCCTGATAATCTCAGAATTAAAAGCAACACCCCAGCCCCCTCTTGTCATGCAAAATAGCGTGTGCTAAACATAACAGATGGAAAATAACATTACATAAAATAACAGATTGATAAATTAAGAGTAAGAGCACAAAGCAGTGTGTGTAGGAGCCAGAAACATTTTATTTCCTGTTGTTGTTCCTCTGTCTGTAGTAGCTCCAAATTTGGAAACAAACTTGCTTGAACTATTTTTGTGAGCTTAGAGAACTTAAATAACAAGGCCTTGTTAAGCATGAAATTTCAACCTGGTGTCTGCCTGAACACCAAAGTTAATAAAAGTGTTGACAGATCCCTACCTACAAGATGCTATAAATACCAAGCAAAATGTCATCCATGGCCACCCCTGTCTCAACAGCTCCCACCTCTTGGCCAACTGAAGGGATGACAATTGTCATCTCAGTAGCTTTTCTATCTTTCTATACAGGGCACTGCAAAATAGATTTCAATGCAGACTACCCTGAAATACCATTTGTGTACCAGGAATAGTTATCAGTTTAGAGTCTGCTTAAGCAGTACAGAACAGTAAATGCTATTACATTATAAATTTTGATCTATTGCTTTTAAGTTCAGTTTTGGATCAACCATAGTAATCAGGAATTTCAGAGAGAAACTGTCCAAAGCATTCAAATGAAAAAAAAACCAAAAAAAACTTCAGAAACAAGATCAGAAATGTTGAAATATTTCATTCTGATATCTTCACATACAATATTTGAATTTTTATCTTAAAAAAATGCAAAAAAAATAATCATGGGTTTTTAGAGGAAAAATATATTTTGAAAATAATTTTATCAGTCCAAAACAACTGATGTTGAAAGCCACAGCATTAAGGAGAGAATCAGCAACAGATTGCAAACACTGGGGAAAAAAGTATAAAAAACAGAACATGGGTATAGCAAACCTGACCACAGTATTCACAGGTAGGGCCTGGCAACCCAAGATCAAGGACTTTCCTGAGCCAGATGATAAAAGTAGACCAGGATGCTTCACAGAAACCCCAAAACAACAGTGGAATGGTCTAACCTGTTCTTAAACCATTTCTCTCTTTTGGCCTGACAACTTCCATTATGAATCTCATAAAATCTAATTCACAACAATTTCTTTTAAAGATATTTAATAATCCACTAACTTATCCAGGAACGTTAAGTACACATAATGTGGGAATTGACCACCCAAGTGTCTCACGGAGTACCAGTTTTACGCAATCGAAGTAACTCTGAGTGCAGTTTTGATACACAAAGCCCTGCACATTTCCCTTAGCTGGGCAGCCCTCACCACTGCACCCCTGCCCAGCAAGGCTGCTCTGGGCAATCACCTGCACAGCCGGTGCTTCCAGGAGGCACAAAGTCAGATGCCAGTTTGAAACCTCTGTGAACAAACAGTCCTGAAACTGTTCCATTAACCTGTGTTGTTTATACGTCTCTCTTCAGACTTTTAAAATATGCTTTTTAAGCGTTCGGCTTGACAGGGGTGTTGATGTATAAATCACACCCATAAATTATGTCTGAGATCAGTTTGGTGTCTGACAACAAGGGGAGAGAAAGGATGCCACTTACCTAGAAAAGCAATGAAAAATGACACAAGAACAACCTTGTTCTGTCCTTGGATGCAGCACAGACACACTCCGAGACAGCTACTCTATGTGACAGAAAGGGAAAATGTCTGCCTTGGCTTGACCAAGACAGAACAACTCCCTCTACCACTGATTCTATCACCAGTTCCCACTCTGACAAGCCTCTTCATGACCCATTTCTAAAAAATTCCTTTAAACATTCTTTCATTTTGTTTCCATCAAACAGAGTTCACAGCTCCTATGTATCCACAAAACATTACCATTGTACCCTTTAAATATCAAGCCCTAGTCAGACAAGAAATGGTGAATCCTCTGCATTACAATAGCCAGAACACATCTACCCCAAACTTTTATTTTAATTCACAGTTTACTCAATGTTTTCAGTTTTTGGAGCACAGCAGTGGCATTTTTCCAAGTCCAAATCCAATTAGTCTTTTCATTATATGACTGCAATGCAGAGCATAAAAAAAAAAAAATTTATTGCTTTTTATTGCCATTTATTTAATCTGGGTGTAACTAAAATTTTTTATTTGATCATTTATCTAGGAGTGAATGTTGTGTCGGAGTTTTACTGATCACATCAACTGACTTTATTTTCATTTGTTATTAAAGACTGAAAACAGTGAAACAAAGAAAGCTTATTTAATACTTCCAGTTAAGAAGTGAATTTCCCCACCTGAGTCAGTGACCCAGTGTGTATGTGGTGTCAAGACTATAATGGAATATACACATGTGCTTAAATAGAAAGATATTAAAACTTCATCAGCAAGACCACAATCAAGTAAGCTCTGTGGTGTCTGAAGGAAAGAAGCCCAACACAGAATTGCAAAGGGATTTTCAGCAGAGAACAATGGCAGAGCTGTTGCTCAAGCCCTCAATACAGCACTTCTTGTCATCATGATAAAATAGTTGAGACTCAGCAACTGGGCTTTAATGGATATAATGACAGACTTTACCCAAGAAAAGAAATTATCTGCATGTGTTTATTTGCTTTTGGGTCACAAGCATTTCTAAGAAATCAAGAAATTTCATCTAACTCATTTTGCTGCACAGGTGTTCTACTTTTACTGTTATGACCCACCACTTCCCCAGCTCTTCAGGACAAGGAAAAAGTGCAAACTGCAGTTTTGAACAAAATTCCTGGGCACAGTGTGACTTAATTGAGCTCTAGACCTGCAGTAGCATTACACAGTTTTTGCAGCTAAGTAAAAGCTAAGTAGTAATACAGACAAATGGCCCTCAGTTCTAAGAAAGCTGTCATGTTTGAGAATTCTTAAATTAGAAAAATGCTACCACAGTGGTTTGTATTTTTAGTTTACTAATCTTTCCCACAATTCTAAAAACATTTCTTTAAAAGACAAAACTTCTTTCTGAGGGCAGTTGCCTCTTTTGTGATCTGTGCTCCATAACATACCTATAAAGAAATTGGGACCCACAAATCTGACCCTTCAGCCCCATCAGCAACAAAATCCTTCTCTCTCCAGCATGGTCTATGGTGTTGGAGAATAGTTTGGTTGGCACATATGCTCTCTGAGTGTGAAGCCATGACAGTGAAATGAAAGACAGTCTGGTGTAGCTCATTCATTAATTTTCACAGCAGTTGGTACCCTGTTGGCATTTCAAATTAACATAAGGAAAAGTTCAAGAGATTTAACTTCATTTCAAATCACGTCTACTATGATTTTCAAGAAATGTTACAAATAGATTAAATTGCATTACCAAAAGCTAATTACAGAGCAAAAGAGAAGAATATTAAATGCTAAGTACCAAACTAATTTCAGAGTAACATAATTTTACCAGCTGACTCATCCCCTGCATGAAAGCTCACATTGAAGCAGCCTCAGCAGCAACTGAGTTACTGTGCAAGGCTGAAGTCCCCAAAGAGGCTGGTTGCAAGTGTTAAATGACAACTTGAAAAGAAAGGATTTCAGTCCCGTTCATTGTAAAGCTCCAGGCCCCGCCAACCTTCTCTGCAACTGGATCCAGGGTCTAAATAAACCTGTTCTGATGTGTGTAATAAGCTTTTCAGGGCTACTGAAAAACTGTAGAGCTTTGAAAAACATACAGAGCTCTTATAATGGGGCTGGAGTTCCCTGGTACTTGCCTTTGGCCTTTCATTTTCAAAACCTTTTTGTACTAAACTATCCTGATCTGACCATGAAACAGGGAACTTACATTAAAAGCCCCACAATCTCAAGTGTACTTGCAGCTCCTTACTAATTTCTGCAGTGGTTGGTTTTGCTCTCTCCCCTTTAAGGTCACAGATGACTCAGAAAATACATACGTTCAAGAAAACTGGCCATTTGTTGATGGAAAGAATTAAAACACCACCTTTTTCCTTAGAAGGGAATATCCAAAGCATTTTATGCCTTGCCTCCTTCCATAGCACATGGGGAATTTATGCATGAAAATGGTGCACTTCCAATGAAAAACTTGATAACTCAAAAAGAAAAAATAAAGGTGATAAACAGTGGGGAATCTTAAAGATTGTAACCTGGCGTTATCTAATTACAAATCAGGGAGCTATTAATGAAGTTGCATAACAGCTGACGAAAGCACCAAGGTACAACCACCTAATCCAGATAGTAGCAGTAAAGACAGCAACATTTAAGCATGGCCCTTGTACACAATGGAGAGAAATAGGTTCTTCAATGCTGTCACGTTTCTCTTTCTCTGTGAAGAAATGAAAAGTGCTTATTTTTCTCATTGCCTGTTTATTTTCCCATTGTCCAGAGTCCAGATGATATCCAAAATCAGGTCAATTGAATCCTACTCCCTGGTATGTGGATGTTACTGAGAACCCTAAATGAGGCACTGGCATCCTCAAGTGGCTGCACCAAAGGGATATATATCAGGACAAAGGAAAGGATGAAATTCACCAATTTTCCAAAAAGAATTTACCTACAGGCAGGACCCACACTGCAGTGGCACCACACTGTTCAGGTCTGCACGTCTGTTGATAAAGAGACAAGTTCTCACAGGAATAGGGCATTTCAATGAAATTGTTCTGGCCTTATTTTATCCCTAAGAAAGGATGATTTCATGCTGAAACAGCAGCAGGAGCTGTAGAATCTCTGTAATTGGGTGGATTCAAAGCTGATTTAGATGAAGAAACAATACATATCTAATGGTGCTTCACAAATACTGCATGCAAGAGGAGTGAGAGAAAATATCTGTAAGGAAGCCATTTTATGCTTGTTACATTCAAAGCATGGCAGGAACACTGAGTACATTTCTGAGCTCAGCAGACACAGAAGGACTGCTTTGGTTTGTTGTCAAAGTAGAAGCCGAATAAACAGAATCATTATAATAGCTCAGTGTTTGCTAAAACTGCAGACTCAAGAAATGAAGACATAAATTCTCTTTTTTTTTTTTTTTTAAAGTAGCATTTTAGAGTATGGAATAACTGAGCTAAGGAACAAGGTCAGGAAACAGAAGGAAAAATATTCCATTTTGTATTTGGTTACGTTAAAACATTTATCTTAATTCATAGTAAGAGCTGGCCATGATGTTTCCTTAAATTAGTCTATACCACATAAGCTGCTTCTCCCTCTCTCTAACAATATAATGTTATGATCTAATAAAATAGAGCCTCACTTCAGCTGTGTGCATGTGCTCACTTTCTCAGTGACACAGAGGTGGCTCCTGTCTCAAGGCACACATTTCTTTGTGCCCTGTGACACAAAACCCTTGAAGAAATAGACCTCTGGTTTTTCCTACTTAGGGGCTTCAGAGTAACAGAATAGAAAGCAGAAGGGACAGAAGTCAGGAAGAAAAAAGCGAGATAGCTGATCATGGTTTTCCAAGTTCAAAGCCAACAGAGCCAGTCTAAGTTCCTGGAATGGCTCAGAAGCAGAGAAGCTTGGGGGTGATCAGCTGAGGGTCAGCTTCAGAGAGTATGGTAGCACAGCGTGCTGTGTCACCAGAGCAGGGGTTCAGCCATAGCACGGCACGTGTTTGGACAAAGGTGTTTGTTCTTCAGGCCTGGATAACAAAATTCTTCCCTTCTGGATCAGTGGTATCAGACTGACAGAGCAAGCTGTACTTGAAACTGTCTGTACACAGAGAGGAATAGCTTAAAGACAGTTCCCTTCCCCTTGCATGCTCTTGGGTCCTTAAAGAGGTTATTGGATGAATTCCTTCTGCTTCCTCATCATGCACATTTATCTAGGGGGACTAGGTCATGTACAGGTTCACCACTGCTTTTCTAACGTTCATAAATGATCAAAGCACCAAATCCACTTTTATAGAGACTCTACTCTAAGTTTCTGCAAATTTGCAGGTTGAGTGTTTTACAGGTGTTGAAAACATCCAGCAACAGGCCCCATTCATTCTGCAAAAGGCAGCAATCATGAACAGCTAATTTTGAAGGCTTTTCCTCTTTGGTTGTCTCCAGACCTTTGAGCTGTGTGGTGTGTTCAAAGGCCCCTGGGGCTCTGAACAGGAGCTATTGCTTACCAGCAGTTTACTTGTGCAAAGTTACATGTGTCTATACTGACACTGGAACATATCTGTAATTTATATGACTGAATGCAAACAGTCCTAGCTTCAAATTTCATCTGGCACACAGAATTGTTGAGCTCAGTTCATTTGGAAAACTACATCCAGTAAGGCAGTGGAGTCCCACCCACACTGCAAATTTCAGCAGAGCTTCCACAGTTGCCACTGGAGATAAACTTGAAGGTTTACACTCCAGTTAACAGGTATGGATGAACTTGAGCAATACCTTATACTTGAACTCAACTGTGTTAGCACAGTCCAAGCCCTAAACCCATAGCACAGCAAAATAATAAAACTTTGTAATGAAATGAATGGCAAGATACTTTAAATCCAAATTCAAACAATTAATTTCTGTGCATATGATACAATGTGCTGTATGAGGTTTTGAACACCTTCCAGGTAAACAGGAGACAGACCAAAATGGACTGCAACAAAGCTCTTCTGGTCTCAAGCTGTTATCCATCTGAACAAGTGAAAAAAAAAAGTTGTATTAAATCAAAGGCTGGGATTGAGGATCTCCAACTGCTGTCTGACATTTCAGCACTGCAGTTAGAGGTCTGCTCCTTTGGAGCAACTTCTATTTTCCAAATGAAGTTTTAGGAATGTTTTCCAGTTACTTTTAAGAAAGTTGCAAAAAAAATAAAGAATTAGTATAAATATCAGACTAAACACTTGAAAATGCACTGACTCAGAAAGTGCAAAATGTATTAAATTCATTACATATACAATGCTGAGAGACTAACATGGCTGTCAGTAACTTAGTCCCAGACTGGGAAGGGGACATGGGAATTATGACGTCCAGATAGGAAGGGATAGTGAATCAAATCTCCCAGAAGATTTCTCAAAAGCAACAAAAAATCTTGGAGGGTGAGATTACCACAGGGCTCATTAGTTTCTTTAATTGTAGTTGTCTACAAAACAAATTGTGTATTGCACCAAGTGCTTTTGTCTCTACCTACAAACATAAAAAGCCAGTAATAATAGCACAATCTCAGGAAATGCTGTGGCATCTGGAGTATTTCACAAGTGTTTGAGTTTAGAGAGCTTTTCATTAGAAAAGGTGAATTTGACGATGACTAAATATTTCAAGGAATGAAATTGAGTTCTATATTTTAGGTAGTGAATGGGGATGAGGATAGAATTTCTGGGAAAGTCACATGATCATGAAAAAATAATTGCCTTACTGCCATGCCAATTCTCTATGCGTTACAATGCTTAGTGGAGCACTACCTTTAAGAACCTGCAGCCAGAACCCCACATCCCATTAATCAGAGGGTTTATAATGCAGACAGCACATTCTGCACAGCACTGCTTAGTAAACACACTACCACAATTTCACAGCAGGCAGAGTCTCTAAGGAAATTGACCCTTTACAATGTTCTGTGCAGGCCTGAAATCCTTTTTTTTCTCCAGAGGGAATGCCAATCAGCCAACAGCTGAAGAAATATAAATGGACTGTGCTTTGTTCTGTGAGAGAGGATGGATTTATTTTTATGTCAGTCAGACAAAAATAAAATTGAATGTTTGCAACCCCATACGCACATACCCTTTAGGAACATAAACTCCTTCATTTCCAGAATTCTGCAGCTGGGGGGGGTGGGTGGTAAAAGGGCTCTTGGGGAATTTTCCATAAAGGAAAAAACTGGGTTTTGGTTTTTACCTCTGAACAGGATGTACCAGGATATACTGGAAGAAACCCCACCACACAGTTAGCACAGCCATTGTATGTCCTAGTACTTCAAGGGCATTATTTTCATAATTATTAATTCTTTTTGTCTGGAAAAAACAGTGGGAAAGATCTCACAATGGGTCTTCAAAAGTAACACTTTTGAATTCATCTTTGTTACCAGCAAGAATAAAGAATTAATTCAGTTACTGCCAGACTTCTTAGAAACACTGTGATTATCAGGAGAGCAGCTGGTCCTATATGGAAGTTTCAATAAAGCAATTTGATAGTCTGCAAGATCTAAGACCTTTACACTTTAACAGATAAAGTTAAAAGCCAAACACAGGGTCACCTTGTAAACAGACAGAAGGAAGACACAACTTGAAAGGTTTTTTCTCATTATAAATAGAACTCTGAATCCTACTAAGAAAAACATAAGCAGAAAACTTGTAAGTAGAATTTTTTTAAGTCATAAAGTTGTTAAAAGGGACTGCTTTACCCTCACTCAGAGCAACACGAGTGAGGGGTTTTTTTTCTCCACATTCTTTCATCTTCTGAGCATAGGTGAATGTGAGCTTAAGGACACTTATAAACAGCTATTTATAGAGTTATACAATAATAATTGTCATCATAGTTATGTAAGAAGTTATGACAGTAATTCAAAACAAAAGATAAACATATAAAACAGATAATCATCCAAAAAGTCTAATTGCAATGCTGTACCATGGTGGCAGACGTTTTACATATAGGGTGATGGGAAGATTTGTTAGTCAGTCATATGGATGATGACCAGAAAGTTGGCACAGAGGATCTGTGAGGGAGGGGCAAATTCCTTCTGCAGCTTTCTCAAACTACATCTGTAACCACCAACAATGTTGCATGGAATGCACAGCTGATGTGATAAATAACGCTGCCACCTCACTTCCACCAGTAGCTTTCAATGTGCTTTTTTTTACTACCCTGCCTGACTTACAGATGGCAAAGCAAAAGCAGTGCAGAGTGAAAATGATTTGCCAGAAATCATTTAGGAGAAGGAAATCTCCCAAAACTCCATGACCACTGCTGTGTGTTCTCTCTGTGTGCTCTTATAAACAGCAAACTGAAATATCTCATGGTTCACATCCCTATTTTGTCACTTCCTTTTCTTCCTTCTTCCCATGGAATAAGCAGTGGGGATTTGGCATGGCCCTACTCAATTTTGTCTTTTTTATCACATTTCAAGAAACTATATCTAGAAGAAAAAGCACATATTGTCTTCTCTACTCCTTGGAAAAGTATCTGAAACTGTGTTTATTAAAGAGTGACAAGATTTATGTACTCAACATATTCAGTTCAAACACATCACATCTGCTCTCCACTGCAGTGACTCTGAAAAGGTAAGTAGAGGCAGTTTGCCATCAAAATGGCTGAAAAACCATGTTCACCTCTAATTTACCAGAAAAATTTACAGACCTGTGACTTGGGGGATGATCAGCTTTGTTGGGTTTTTTTGTCACGTGTTCCAAACATGTTCTTGACCTAAAGCAACCTAACGCAACAGCAGGCAACATATTGAAAGACTATTTTTATGAGCATAGCTAGAATCTGTTTCCTTCTACTTCTTTGTAGTAGGCAAGAAAGCTTATAATTATACAGACCAACATACCTTGTATTTATTGCCTGATTATGCAAGAATAATAATGAAAAATAAAAATATCAATATAGATTTTCAGTCATATAATTCCAATGTTTCACTTTCCTAAACTAATGTAAAACATCTACCCTTATTAGCCAGGATTATGCTGAAACAGCATTTAAATAAAGACAAAACCTCACAGCCAGGCAGAAAACAACAACACTAGAGCCAGATTTTACAATTTCCAATTAGGTGTTTCACTGCAAAGATGATATCAAAAATACCAGATTTCTATCTCCGTAACATTATACAATGCACAAGGATCTCAGAATAGCACTCATTTTACAGCATCAATCTCAGAGCAGTGTTGTGAGATCTCCAAATAAAAGAACAACCTACAACTGAACAAAAAGGATATTTTGTTTGTTCCTAGATTTGCTATATAACTTCATTTGTGGTGAAAAGATGCAACTCCCTGCCTTCACAGTTATAAAATACTGTTTACGTGAGTCAAGGACCAAAACATTTCTTGTCATTATATCAGATTGTAGCATCTAAAATGCTGCAATCACTTAGTAATCTAAGCATGAGACACTACTGTGTTTAAATTACAGCAAATGTTGGCACTTTGATGGAGAAAACTACATACATAAAAATCAAATTAAAACAGCCAATATTAAAGTAGAATTAAGGCTAGGAGTTTAATTAACTTTCCTGAAAGTCAGACTACTCAATACATTGGAGATCTTCAGGTGGATGAACATGGAAGGAGCAGAGAAAGTGAGAAAGAAATAAGAGAGATTGTAAAATCATCTAAAACAAGGTCACAGCACTGTGTAGCCACTGGCTTGGGAGAGGGGCTTGCTCAAAACATGCAAGAGCTGAAAGGGACTCAGAGAGATGCTGGAAATGCAGTTTCCACTGATTTAACCCACAAACAGTAGATGAAGAAGGGAGCTGGTGTATTCTTGTAATACTGGAGAGAAAGCAGAGTCTGGGCAGGCAGGGGAAGCTTAAAGAGCATCCACCAGAAACCTGGAAACCAGAGCGCAAGGAAGCAAGGCACTGACATTTTTAGAAGCAGGTAGTAAAAATGGCTTTTACTAATCATTTCTTATTACTGTGGTTCTGATGGTGGATGCTTTTCTCTGCAGTGACATCTCCAACACACCATCTCGTCATTTACTTTGAGTACATCTGTGTTCCTTCAGCACCACTGTCTAGACACAAGAAAATAACTGCAGAAAAGCCCTCTCTTTTTGTGATGCATCTTGTCATGGATCTCACCTGCTCTAAAGTGTGTTTCTGATGGCTGCCGAGCCTGACAACTTCTGGATTTAAGAAGTAAGGTAACAAAAATTCCCAAAGCATTATCTGAGCCAGAGAAGCGCTATGGAAAGGGATTTTTACCATATTGTAAGTATAAGTTTCTGAAAAAAAGATCTGGAGATAGAGTCCACCCATCACTTCCCTCTCCCTTCTCACTTTAAAGGTGGTCTGGTCTTATCCAAACCTTATTTTACTCTTATCTCACTGCCCCATCTTGTATTTTAACTTTGGAAGATCTTTTCTGTTGTCCCTGTCACTGCTGAGCTCCCAGGAGAGCACAGGCCAGCTCTGCCCGCAGACAGCAGCAGGTCATAGAGTTCAAGAGACCAGGTGACAGCTCCCTCCTGAAACACAAACCAACAACTGCAAGGATTTCAGAAGGTACACAGCACCCTTCAGACGATTCCTTGACACCCAGGTCCCTTCTCCCACTCCCAACATATGGCAGAAGTCAGACATTTGAACTATTTGTGTCTAAAGATGACACCCAATAGGGATGCATATGAAGCTTCAAACTCTATTAATTAGCTGGATAAATGGTTCCAGCTCCAAGAACTGCTTCTTCTGCTCTGTCTACCATAAGTTCACTTAAAAAACTGTTAGATAGAGGTGGTTGGAGCTGTTTCCTTTGCAAATATCTACCCTGGAGCAAAAGATACACCTGCAACTCCTCCAAGTAGCTTTAAAGCAGCCAGCTTTGGTACTCAGAGCAACATATCCACAGTGAGAGAGAGCTCATTCTGACTAGCTGCTTTGAGTTTACACCTTAAACCCTACACAGGCTTCTCTAGCTACTGCTCAGCTCCTCCTTGCCACGCTCAGTGTGTGCTGCACCTGAACAAGCTGCTTCAAACCCTGCTGCAATGTGCTGAGCTTCTGCTGCATCACAGATGTAACCTCAGTGCTCCATGACTGGCAGAATGATCCTGGATCAAGGTGAAGGGATTGGATCTGCTCTTCCAGTTTGTGTCCAGGCGTCTGACCTGGCCCAAACATTAATTCAGAAAACAATTCCCAGGAAAGTACCTTTTTCAAAAGCCACCACAACTCAGAAAGCTTTAACTTTTTTTGGATAGAGTAGGGAAATGAAAATGAAGAGCAGACAAAAAACAGATGTTTTTTTCCTTAACTCTTCTCCATTCTTGCCAAGTAGCTCCTGATCATGGATCCATTGGATAAGAGCTATTTACAAGCGGGTTTTTGAACACGAAAATCAACAAAACAACTTCCACTTTACCCTTGGAAATAACACCTTTAGCAGCACACTTAGAGGCGACTAACATGATACAGGATATTTCATTTACAGCTACACAAGTGACCACAACAAATAGTGACTAAGCTGTCTGTGGATACAGATGAGTGTTTGGGAGTCTCTTTTCATCATCTCTATACAATTCTACCTAAATTTTTTGTCTTTCATATTATCTGAAAACAGTTATTACACATCAGATTTTTCACGTTCCTTAACACCATATTAACAGCAATACACATAGCACGAATGTCAGGAAAATTTAAAGCTCACATTCATTCCCCTCTTTACTCTTTTAGTCTTAATTTAGCAGCAGAAATTGCTTATCAATATCTTAGGCTCAGATTGGCTCCACTAAAAAGGAGCGGGGATTTGAGCAGACGGCTGTGGCAAGCTGCATATCATAAGTGGGTAATGCAGAGATATGCTCCTTGATCTGCCACTGAGCAAACACTTCTGCAAAATCATGTGCTGAAAAAGGCCAAGCTCAGGCTGTGTGTTGGTAACTGACTCAGGTTTTGTATTTTAACTTTTCTTACAACACTCTCCAGACTATTTCATAACCAAAAGAAAGGCACAAGGTACATTCATTTACTGACAAGTTACTTTGACTTTATGCCTGCATAAGCCAGATCAGAAAAGTCCCAACAGCTTAAAATGATACTAATGAAAGAAACCCCAGCACAGACAGACACACCAGAAACACTCTCTCTGAGAAGCAGCACTTCCAGAAGTCATTGTAGTTAACAACATCATAAATTCTTATTAACAGCTTAAGTGAAAATGATGGCAATGAAAGCAGAAGAGGAACTTGAACTCTTCCCTCAGTCTCCTGCATTGAGGTGTCTGGCTTTGACATAGGGATGGGTCACCCACAGACAGCTTTTCTGCTATGGTGCTGCTACTGTGAGAGCCTGCTATGTTTTATCTGTTCCTTAAAACAGCTTGACCAGCCAGGAAGAGAATAATTTTCTTAAAACTGCCCTGACAATAGTGAAGATAGGGGGTCAGGTTGTCTTGGAGCACTCCTTCACCTTGTTGTCAGTGGAGTAAAAAGATAAGTGCAGTCATGGGGAGGTTTTAGCACACCCAGGATTCCCTGGTGTCTGCAGTATTCAAGCCACAGTTTCACCTTTCTGTAGGTGTATTTAAACCCATTTTGAGGTAAAACAGCTCTTGGGATGCTCTTTTCCAGGCCAAGAGCATTAGTTCAATGTAGCTGTAACTGGCCTCCCACTTCAGCAGTGACTCTGCTTGTAGATGACCAACTGGTATTTTGTCTTCAATGCATTTTCAAATATCTGATTTATTTTTTTGTTGTTTTTCATTTATGTACAAGTATGAGGAATCAGATTGGTTACCAGTTGTGCCATTCAGTCAGAAATCCCAACAGAAGTCCTCAAAGTCAAGAGTATGACAATTAAAAGATTGATCCCTGCCAAAACTATAACTATGTGCCTCATGAATAATTTTATTCTCCTGGTCTGTCAATCTAGCATCTTCTGTGAACATCAAATTTATTACAGAAAGTTAAAGAAAAAAAGTATATGATGTCAAAGTCTTCTCTTAGATTGATATTACAAGGAACAGGAAAGGTGAGCATGAGACACCAAGGGCACCCACATGCCATACTCATCCGAATTACAGCTTTTATACCTGAGGCCCTTAGACTGAGGTCAGGATTCTACAGGGCAGACAAAGAGCTGAGAAAGTTTTTCCAGGTCTCCCAGATGGACCAGGACTGAACCAGCAGTAGGACCCACATGTCTCATGTGCTATCCCTGCCTGCCACACCTGCACACCTCCAGTTACTTTTACCACCCTTACACTTGGTTTGAATTTTCAAGGTTACTTATAAGTATTTGATCAATTCTTATCATAGCCTGCAAAGTATTTTAGTAGTACTATACCAGGATTTGATATTTTTTTTCCATTTTTTTTAATTGCTCGTTAACAAGCTAAAGTCAGGTGCAAACAAGAAAATGCTCCTTCCATAACATTCAAAATACTTCTAAATGGTTGGGAAGAGTTTAGCATTTTAAGCATGACAAGATGTCATAATAAACTAGTCATTTTTATGTAATTTAAAAATGCCTGAAAATGCAAACAGAATTTCATATTTGTTTAGAAATCCCTGCAAAGCAGGAATTTATTGAGAATTATCTGAGAGTGATGTATGGAACAGAACATTATTTAAAGAGCAGACCAAACCTTTAGTTCATGCCAAACTACTTTGCCTCCTGATCATTCATAAAAAATAACAGTCCTGCACATTCAGCAAGACATGCAGGCCCTACACTCCCATTTCAGCTAGAAATACTTCTATGTTTTTAGGTGCTCCAAAGGAATTATATTGTTAGTTCTATTTTTTTCTTAGTACTGAAGTGGATATTGTATGAATGTGAGACAATGCATCTCATGCAAATATTTAGATGCACAATAGTTTTTTAACACACTCATCTACAAAGTTCTTAAATCTTATTTGATTTAGAGGGTTTTTTACATAACACAAAAATAACATGCAGCTTTGTAATCAAAGGACAATTTTAGCCTTTTTTATACATGTACAAAATTTAGTACTAATCCCCCAACTGCAGCTTTTACAAAAAAAAATAATTTCAAAGTGAGGCATAGGATGAAGATACAAGAGAATCTTGAAGACACAAGTTTCTCTCAGATTTATCCTCCAACTTGCCATATAGAGTGTCCTCTTTGAACACATTTCTGAGTTGAGAATTCATCTTGGAAGACGACCTAGGTTATAGATCTGGAAAAATATTTGAAAAATCTGGAAATTTTGCATGAAAAGTTTCAATCTCAACAGAAATATTAATATATAGTTGCATCCTAATTAACAAAGTATCAGACTGATTGCAAGTGCAGAATTGTTTGGAAAATTTCTTTTTATCACTGCTTAGATTGCAAGCTTTGCCTTTTTTATACTTAGATCAAGACGATGATTTGCTCAAATATTTTTTTTAAACATAAATAAGAACATAAGAAAAGCAGGAAGCTATCTACTTTCATAGTCTCTTTCAGACAACTATCTACTTTCATAGTCTCTTTCAGACAATAGATTGATTCTCCAGATAATTCCAGTGATTGCAAATACCACAGAAAAAAAAAAAAAGGAGAAAAATATATTTGCTATTTCAGAAAAAAAGATATATGTAGCTATTGACCATCAACCACATGGAGCATGGAAGTATTTCACTGCTATACAGGAAAGAATTGGGATGGATTGAAACAGCTGAATTCTACTGCTCCAGGAAGACAGGGAGCCATCCCTTTCTCCGGGAAGAGTGACTGACAATAAATAAAAAACATTTTCAGTCAGAGGGTCAGTTTGCCAGTGTGTTCCCATGTAAAAAAATTTCTCTTATATCATGTCTTTTCTTTCTTCATAGAGAATGGACTTTCCTGGCAACTTCTTTCTTCTTGCAATAGCAATCAAAGAACCTAAAACTATAATGGATTGTCAGAGTGCTGCAATTAGGAAAGCTGAAAGATTCGCTTGTCTTACGAGGATGAATTTCTCTGAATTGCTTTTGTGTGGCTTTTTCTTTGGTATTACAGTGAAAGAGCCATTCAGCTATTCAATAAATAATCAAAATTAAAGTATCCTAAAGTTTTTATAAAAAAGCAACCAGCAGAAACATCTTCAGAGGAGTGATTGATACCTAGCCTATGCTCTTTTCTCAATCTGTATTTCAGCCTCTGGAACTTACATGATTTGAAGCTGATTTGAAGCATCTCTCGTTTCTGCATTCTTCTCACTTTTTAGCAGCTCAATAAGATTAACATAATACTGTTATTCATATTTTGCAGATAGAAAGCTAAAGCGAATTTAACTCAGCAAGTTAAAATCTGCTTTACTGGGAGTGGTGACTCTTAAATATTTATATGGATCTGGAAAAAAAAAAATGACTCAGGTGTCAAAAGACACTGAAATAGGAAATTAAAACCAGGGATCTGCAGTCCCACCAAACCTAACTATTCCATTTCTTATCACTAATGAACAACCTCTCTAGAACAAGGAGGGAAGTTTTTTGCTGTACAAAGAATAAACATTGTCAGTTATCTCTTACCATCTTCTACATTTTTAATTCTACATCACCCAGTTTTCTGCCTGATCCTACTGGTGTTTGCCTCCCAAATTTCTGCCTCTCCAATGAGAACTTTGACATTGGTTCAATTCATATTTTACTGCCAAATAAGCCACCACCTCTCCTCGTATTCACACAACTAAAAGCACAATATACTCAGTTTACAGAAAGTACTTTTATAACTAAACCTAAATCTGGCCATGCGTGTTTGAGTAGAGCACTATATACACAAACACGAAACCACCATTCATAAACTGTAACTTGCACAGAACGTACCAGCCTATCCTTTTTATGAAGCAGGTCCCTAAAAGATCTCACTGACTTTTCCTTTTCATCAAGCTTTCAGACTTTTCTTTTTAAGCACAATGTTGTGCCATTTATCAGAGGGACATGTACACTTTTAGTTGGTCTGCTGGACCATCAGAGTCAACTGAACCACTTTCCCAAAGCTTACTCCTTCAGGAGCAGCACCTTCCATGGAGAAAGGAAAACACGGCAACTCTCGACAAGAAAAGTCCAAAACAAAGTAAGAATATAAAGGGAGGTAGAAGCAAAATAAAAATGTGGGGGGGTAGAGTATCCCCTTCCCCTTAGCAGATAATTTTGCAGCCCACCTACTTTGAAATGAAAACAACTCAGTTTCTGGATTTTAACAGCCCCAGAATTTTCTCATCGGTTCATTTTGAAACTGAAACAGCTGAGGCTGATCGTGAGTCTACTGATTCAGGCTCCTGCTGAAGAACAATTTGGTCTAAAATGTTCAGATATTACAGAGATTACGTATATGAAAAATCCCTTTCTGCAGTTTCTGTTCTGTTACTTCTCCAAAATGGACACTTTTTTGAACATTCTAAGCAATGCTTTGACTACTATTATTGACTACTATTATTGACTACTAATAACAAATAAACTTCAATTCTTGCAGGGAATTGCTGAAAACACTTCCCAATATGTGAATATAAACATAGAAATAGAAACTGAAAAAAATTAATCCAATTATGTATTTGATAAGGGCATGAGATGGTTTAGGCAGAAAAAACCTTCAGCTCCTGCCATGTTAGCAGAACAAGGCAAACTGCATGAGCTCATAGGCTGTTAAAAGCAGAAAACAAAACAAAGGCTGGCTTGTTTGTATTTACATCTGGTATTGCATATAAAGTTCCTACATAAAGGTGACAATCTGACAGTATGAAGTTCTGTTACAATTAAATACTGCTGCCAGCAGCAGTATGATTTTTGCCTCTAGACTCTTCAAGGTGGATGACATTTGGGCCCATTTTTCTAATGATCACAAATCTTTCATGTAGAAGAAAGACATATTGAATAAACATAGCTTTAAAAATCAATATGCACTGTGAATGCAAAGAGTGATACTTTTATCCTAATTACTTCATAAACACATACCTAAAATAGGCCTAAATATGACTGGTACCCTCTGCTATAGTATTTATTTCAATATCTGATTGAAGTTCATAACTTTTGTTGCTCTTCAGTCCATATAATAAAATACTTTATCAAGAAATCAACCCTATTTATTATCATGGATTTAACAAACCTGGTGTCTTACAAAGATTCCATGCACAAGTAGTTGTGCCAATGATCCCACAAAAAAAGGTCTGCACAACAGACTATTTGCATAGCATGGCTTCATCTCAGCATTGGGATCTGTGTAAGTTCTGCTCAAGGTTTGACACTGTACATGAATGGCAAAGACTGCATAACAATGTGGCTAAGGAGGGGAAAACTATCACCCATCACATAGCTGCCTACTTTCCTTTGGGATGCACCAGCAGTATAAGTCTAATTACCATTCAGCTGCCCAGTTTGTGATGCCCCATAGCAGCAGGAACGTTTAGCTGTGCACCTGAACTGTGTTTTTAACTTACTGAGTTAAAATTCTGCAAAAGATTTTCTCTTATGAAGATGGTTTATCATTCTTTCACTTGGTGGCTCTTCACTGACTTCCAAAAGCCTGTTTTACATCTACATTGGGAACTAAATAGAGATTGATGCAGAGTTGTTCTGACTGAGGCCATCTCCTGCCCCGGTGGTGTGAGGAATGTGTGCTGACTGTCCATGTCCAGCCCAAGCAGATAGGGATCACAGGAATGAACTCCTATAACCAAGGACATGATGAAGGAATGTAGACAAACATGATCACATGCTCACTGACATTCTAATTCAAGACCATTTGCAATGAACTGTTTCCAAAACCCAACAAAAACAAGAGTGCTGGAAAAGAGAATCTTTATGAATTGTGCTTATTCTGTCATGTTTTGCAGGTGAAAATAACATTGCCTGGCTTTGCAGGGCTTTTATCATCCACAGAGGAAGTGTCTTTGAAAGTCTGGCCCATAATGCTGTGTTTTATGATTTCATGAGCTTTTCTTTTTTATTTTTTATGGAATGCTGTTGCTTGGTATGTGTCTCTCCCATCACAGTCTTAATTGTTTAACTTTACAGCGTTAATTAGAGGTTCTCTACCAAGGACTACTTCACCCCTCTCATATGCAGAGCTGATTAACTTCTAGATATGCATTATACCAAAAAGGTATATTAATTAATATTCTAACATTTTATAATTATATTCTGCATTAACAGTATTACATTTAATTGCAATAATCACAATGACATTGCACATGGGTGGCACCACAACTTAATACGTTTTAATTTTTCAGCCACAAGATTCATGATCTAAATTTCAGCAACTCCTCTTCAATAACTGATCTAATCTTTGTGCTTTTTTTTAAAGGCCACCACAAGCTATTCTGCAGAAATTCTTTGATTTACAAACGGAAGCTGCAAGTTTAAACTAAATTTCTTTTTCAGATGAGATTCCTACCACACAGGGATGAGACAGAAGGTCATTTAGTACAAATTATGCAGGTAAAGGGGAAAAAAAAAATCCATCCCACAACTAAAAACATCCTTGCCTTTTACTGTTAGTCTACTGTATTTCTTTGATAGATCTTTCATGCAGTAAATATTATCAATGTAACGATAAGCCAGAAACAAGATAAGACATCTAGACAATGTCTAATCTTCCTGTAACTGCACTACTACAACACCCTACAAAAGACATGCTTGAATGTTTGGCTGACCTAACATCAATAGTTTTTGCTTCTGCTCCTCCTCCCTTCCTTCACAAGATCTTCCTCTGATACATATTTAGAAGCTCACTGATTTTGTACCCTGATCCACCCTGCTCCATCTCCAAATATAAAATACCACAAGTGGCATCTCAGCAGACATGAGGATGTAGAAGTTTGGTCCTTGGAAACACGATGGATGACATCAGTACCCAAAAGCACCACATGCTTTTTGACAGTTAATAAAGAGACACTAAAAATTACAGGAGACATCATCTTCCCTTAAAAATTAATATAAACTAGTTAGATTTACTTTAGAATTTCTTCTACATGCAACTGATAAATGATCTAGTACCATCATCTTTCACTAATATGGTATACAACTGGCCCCAAAAAGAACTAAAGGGAGATGTCCTGAACCCCTAAAACCAAATTGAGGCAGATTTCATGTGTGTGAAGCCAGAAACCAAATCCTGCAAATATTTTACAATGGAAAGGAGACAAGCAATGAAGATGGTGAAGGGCCTTGAGGGGCAAGCCATGTTAGAAGCAGCTGAGGGCACTTGGTCTGCTCAGCTGGAGAAGAGGAGACTGAGGGGAGACTTCATCACAGTTACAACTTCTTCTTCTGAAGAGGAGCAGGCACTGATCTCTTCTCCATGGGGACCAGGGACAGTACCCGAGGGAGCAGCCTGAAGTTGGGTCAGAGGAGGTTTAGGCTGGAATTATAAAAAGGTTCTTCCCCCAGAGCGTGGTTGGGCACTGAACAGGCTCCCCAGGGCAGTGGTCACAGAACCAAGGCTAGAGGAGTTCAAGAAGTGCTTGGACAATGTTCAGGCACAGCGTGTGACTCTTGGGGATGATCCTGTGCAGGGCTGAGGGTTAAACTCAGTGATCCTAGTGGGTTCATTCCAACTCAGTGGATTCTGTGATTCTAAAGACCTTTAGGGTCTCCACTTTACTTAACACATTCACTCCTTTTATTCCTGCATGCTTCTCATACAATTAATGTGCTTCATCATATACAGATCACTACTAGAATTGAAACAATTTTTGTATCATTTTTGTGATTAGAAAAACATTACTTCAGTCTGAGGGAAGCAGCTGAAGTTATCCAATGTGTGTAAAACAGTTTCCTAAGAAAGTTCTCAAAAGCAAAGTAAATTTATTTTTTCCTAGAATAGTTAGTAGTGCCTGTGGCTATGTTTGCATGCACAAATATTTGTTACCTATTCCACTGTCAGTGCTGTTCTTTGCCTAAAGGTCACATGCCAAAACAATGTAATGATAATGGTGTTATTTCTTTCTCTTTTCTCTCCTAAGCAGAGAAAAAGGAATAAGCAACTAGGATATGTTTCCATGACTATATAAATCCTGACCGCCTTGAGAAATTCCTGTGTGGGGTTATCTCAGGAAATTCTTCAGACAAATCATACAGTTTAATGGAATTTTATTTTTTTCATTGCTGCAAAGAACTGCAGAAATGCACACACCCTGACACAGGGAGGATGCAATTCCACAGGCCAGAGTGGCTCAGCAAAACACTGCTCAGGAGTCAGAGAATCCATCACTGGTGATGGTCTCTAGGATCAAACAGCAGCTTTATCATGTTTAGTAACAGCTGAAAACATGCTGAGTCCATTGCAGTGCAGATACTGCTAGAACAGCCCAAAGTCAGATCAGGATATAATCCTGACCTGGCACACTAGGATTACCAGGATCTTATTCATGTGTTTGGCCTCTTCAGATTCATCACATTCTTATCTTAAATTGACATTTCAATGTGACCTTAGAAAAAAGTGGAAGGTATTTTTCTTTATGCTTACTCTCTAAAAATTTAAATTTTGTGACTAGCAATGAATATAAGATTAGGTTAAGCATCTGATCTGAGAAGAAATGAGAAGAAATTTTTCCTAATACTTTCATATTTAATATAAAAATGAATGTGTGGGTGTTTTTTTTAAATGAAAAATTACTTGGGTGCCTTAGAAACCTACTTCTTTGGAAACATGTGAAATGCCTGTGTTAGCTGAAGAAATTCAATTTAGTTCTTCAAGTCACTTGGGCACATTTGAAAATATTACCCTTGATCTAACTCTTGATAGAAAAAGATTGGTGTCTTCATCAAACAACCCTGTTGAAATCAAACTTCTGTGAAGTTCTCTATTTTAATGAAGAAAAAAAAGTTGTTTTTTTCTAAAAAAATACAAATTACTCTTTTCACTCGTTTGATAAAACACACGTTATGGATTATTGCCAAGACAAAGACAGCTTTAGCTAAGCATTAAATATCAGTTTTCCATTTTAGAGGGATATTACATATAGCCTTTCCTATATGTATTACTCTCATTTAGTCATAATAACTCTTCCATTTGATAAGTTGATTTTGAAGAAGACAGAATTTAAGCTGTTTAAATCTGAGGGCATGAACAGAATTCTAGCAAAAGAATCCCTCTCCATATGAAGAGGTTATTAAGTAATTGGCCATCTCTGTTCAAGTCATTGAAATAATTGTTCTTTACAGTTATTACCCTGTGCTTTCAGTTTACATAATTTTTCCATTTAATACAAGTAGAAGATAACTCACCAAGTTGGCAAACAGCGTTCTGATTAGCAAAAACATTTTGAGCGAAGACAAACTCAATGCAATTATTAGTATAATCTTATTACTATGATAAATCTTTAGACAAAGTTCAGACAGGAGCCAGTAGCTTCTATATATAATACTAAATTTAATTACACCCAGTTAGACCATTAAATGAGAAAGCCTGGGCAAGGCTGGGAGTTTGTGGATGTTTAAGGAATGGCCCAAGAGAGTTGACAGGTATTAATCCTGTCTTCCTGTCCATCCTGCATAGGTTTGGCAAGTGAAAAAGAGGATTTGCAGGCAAGAGAAAGATGAAAGGGGGTTGTTCCTGCACTGTAATGACAGCTCCCAGGCTATATAATTCCATGTGCTTAGTACACCTGGTATATTGGACCAAAAACCCCTCCCTTGGAGGGTGTCACCAAAACACTGATATTTATCCGCTCCCAGGTACAACCCAAGGCCCCCAGAGCTGCTGAGCTGGTTCTGCACTGTGACACATGCCACTGGGGACACTGAGCAGAGACTCAGATCAGACCCACGATAATCCAAAAATCAATCTGTGGAGTCCTCCACTGCCCAGTTAGAATGCTAACACTGCCAGCTAAATAAACAAGTGTTTTACAACAGTATATTGCTTACCAGTTACCAGTGCAACCCTTTCTTCTGGCATCTTGCAAGTCTGGGGATGCAAAGCCAGAAAGACACAGTGTAGAGCCGTAAAGCTCTGCCCTGCTCAAGGTGATCACCCAACCCCAGGACTTGGGTTACAGATCTTGTCACCACTGTCACCATCATCTCAGACCTGTTTGCCCACATATGCTGTTGCCTACAACAGCACCCACCTTAAAGGAATAAGTTGATTCCCTTAGATGTTTATATATTTATTATAAAACGCCTTGTAGCAATCAGATTCAGTGGTGAGCTGCTCTTGGTTTGCAATGACCTGGCACAGACAGTGATAGCCCCCATCAGTGCAGCAGAGAACTAGACAGGATCTCCTTTATTTTCTGCTAACCTGAGCCCTGCAGAAGCAAAATGGAGTGAATCCTAACAGGCAGTAAAGCTGACTGATTTACCAAAATCAGACTGCAATCAACAGTAATAATACAGAACCTCAAGTAGTTCCATGGTATAGGAAATACTAATACCTGGGGCACCCACGTTCTAAATAACTGATGGAAGTCAGGGCAAGTATTTAAAAGAATATCTAAGATTCCAAAAAATACAGGAGCAAATCCAACCTTTTGAGTTAGCATCTGTGCATATTCAAGCCATACCTATGACATGCTAGCTGTACTGGGAAATTTCAGAAAATGCTGTACAGACCAAGAAGTCATTTTTGATTGTCTAACTAAGTCAGTAACATTATTCCTTTTCATTCTGTTGCATCCTTGGTAATAGTTTCAAAATATTTTTTTTTTTTCAAATAATTCAAAATAACATTCTGGATTTGTGAATAGCTGTTGCTTTCCATTAGTGAAAAAGCCACTGGATACAGGCACATTTGCAAAATTGTAGCCATTCTAACCACTCCAGAGCACATAAATTATGATACCATGCTACATGGTAAATCAGTCACTACTGTAATTAACCAACTTCCTTATCACTTTATGCTTTCAGCTTATCACATCTTTGACTATCTACTTATAATGAGTAACACTCAGGGATTATTGTCACCTATACAGTTTACAATAATTATTAGGATACTGACAATGAAGTGACCTATAAAACTAATAGTTCATCTTTGCCTCTACAGGTTCAATTTAAGGAACAGTGCCATTCTCCCTCCATTTTAAAGCATCAATAAAGCTGTTTCCAAGTTGAAAATTCATTTTCATTTGTACATAGGCTATACATTTCAGAGGACAGAAACCCATTTCTGTATTAGTCACAGTAGCAAAATGATTTCTCATTCACCCTCAAGTTTATTAAAAACAAAGTGCTTTTAATATTGCGTGAAGCTGGATTAAAAGCATACATTAGCTTCTGAAATTAAAATGGAGTAATTTTATTCCTTTATTCCACAGTCTGAGACAACATTAGAAGTGTAGAGTTTCAACTGATATTTTAGAATTGCAATTACTGCATTAAGAGGCAAATCTGGACTCCAAGCAATTATTGCATTAAGAGATGTAGGTAGAATGTAAAGCTGGATACACATGAAAGATTAATTATAATTTCTTTTTTAAAAGTATTACTGAAAAATACTCACTGAGAAACAACTTCTCAGACACTTTGATATATTTTTCTGGTTTTCTACCCTGCACAAGGAGAACACTAAAAGCCCTGAAGTTACTCTGTGGCAACAAGAATGAAAGCATCTCACACCTTGAAATCTCTGGGCTGCTTAAATCTTACTTTTAAATCAGTAATAAATCTGACACCAACTCCCCTCACAAGTGATAGTTTTCCCACCTATGTTATTCTTATTTTCTCACACAAAGAATACATGATATTGAGATTATTATTTCATGGCTATGGATTGATGATGCACATTAAAATGCAAGACAGGTCTGCCTTTTAAGTTGCATTATTATTGTTAGCCAATTGCACACACAAATTAAAGCACAAGGAATACTCTTTGGTTTTCATGCCAAATAGTTGGCATGTTTCACCATTTCATTGGAATGAGTAAAGATTCTTTCTTCTTCTACCACAGCCAAATCACTTCTGAAGTCTCAGTAAATCAAGTCTGCTTTACATGCAAGATTGGGCTAAGCAACTTTATTTTTAAGACATCAAGGATAATGGAAAAAAATGGGAATGCAACATAACTATCTGAAGTGCAAAGATGATAACTAGGTTGGAAAGAAGCACTAAGATCAGGGTGATCAGGGACACCACAGCCAGAGTGCCACAGGGGAGTAGAGGCACGTAGAGAAGGGCTTGGCTGCTGTCAGCTGTTACCTGTGAGCCAAAACAGACTACACTGCTCTTGCACAGGATACCACAACGTGCAGCAGCACACAGACACTCGTTCTGCAGGTGCTGAGCCTGAAGAAAGCTCTTGTATTAGGTAAAAAAAAATACACACCAGTTGAAGGTTGATGTGAGTTAGTTTCCCTGACAGGGGGCTGCACAAACTCAGAGGCTCTCTGCTCTTTCCCTGTAGGGCACTAAGAGCTGCCATCGTGGATACAACCAAAATCAACACAGTCCCAGCTCCTTTTTTTGACAAGTAACAAACAGAAACTGCATAGGGAAAGAGTAACGTGTGCTGAATGAGAAGCACAGTGATCAGCAAGTCAAGGGAGGTGATGTACACATCTGCTCAGCTCTCCTGAGGCCCCACCTGGAATGCTGCATCCAGGTCTGGGGTCCTTAGCACAGAAAGGATACAAACTTGTTGGAGGAGGTTCAGAGGAGACCACAAAGATGCTCAGAGGATTGAAGAACCAATCCTGTGCAGTCAGACAGAGACTTGGGATGGTTCATCCTTCAGGAATGGCTCTGGGGAGAACTTAGAGCACCCTCCAGTACCTAAAGGAGAGAGCTGGAGAGGGACTTTTTACAAGGGCATGTAGTGACAGGACAAGGGGAAATGGCTTCAACCTGGCAGAGGTCTGGTTTAGATTAGATATAAAAAAGGAATTCTTCACTGGCAGGGTGGTGAGGCCCTGGCACAGATTTCCCAGAGAAATTGCCTCATCTCTCTAAGTGTTTAAGGCCAGCCTGGATGGGGCCCTGAGCAGATAAGTGGAAGATGTCCCCACCTATGGCAGGGGGGGCTGGAATAAGATGATCTGTAGGGTTCCTTCCATCCCTAACCATTCCATAATTCTATAATAAGCAAGAGAGCATGAACAATATTAGCATACCCCCCATATCCTCTGCCAAGAGCCAGTTAATAGATTTGCTGAATTAGAAATGTAAATAAGAGTCATAATTTTAAATAACCATCAACGGACTTATCCCTCATGAATTTATGCAGACCTCTCCTAATAACTAATTTTGACTTTGGGAACACCTTGTGGTAGTAAGCATAACAATTACTCATTTTCCTAGAAAAAAAATTACTTCCCATTGCTGGTTCTTCTTCTGCAACTTAATAATTTCCTTATGTGTCCTTTCAGTTACAAATCCATGTCCCAAAGATCTTTGCAGACCTGACATCCACCACCTTCAGGTTTTCTGGATCTCTGGTTTGGTAAAGAGTAGAAGCTGATATCTCACAGTCACAAATGTAGGGGGGGGGGGGGCGGGCGGGAAGCCCTTTATCAATAAGCCTAATGCCAGTAAAGTGAGCAAGAAGCATATAAATAGCAGCATAAGGTAAAGCTTACAGTTATCATAATCCCACAATAACACCAGCCTGTTCAAAATGCTCTCTTTCAGTAGAACAAAAGCCAATTCTACTTTTGTGAAGGAATATTCATCCTCAACTCTGTTCATTTTTAAGCACTCACAAACAAAATCCAGTTTCTTTTTCTGTTATGCTATCACTTAATGCCCTCTACAAGGGCTCTAATAAGTGAGAAATTCTTCAAACTCAAGAAGAGACATCTTGCTCAAAGCTCTTACAAAATAAGTTGGTAAAAAAGCTGACATGAAGACAAGCAGAAAAGCAGAAAATGATGATACAGTCATCATTTCTTTAGTTCCTTTCACAGTGTTGGAAGGTTTTTACTCACAACCATTTCTGTTGTCTATTGTTTCTGCTGATATCTCAATAGGTAACCATCAGCTCCAAATCCTGATTTTTGTTTATATGTATACACATATATGTGAGTTCATGCTTTTTATCTGCCCTACAAACAATCTGAGTAGTAGTTCCATTAAAGTTACACTTAGTTGAGACAAATTACATGGTGTTTTTTAACTAAGTAACCATAAGGACCAATAGAGACTTTGAATGAGACAAGTGGGATACAAGGTCTTTCCCAGAGCATGTCCCTGTGCAGGTTGGCCAAATGTGTGGCCCCATTCATATCATATGTTTAGAAACAGAATTCCTGACACCATAAGTGCTTTTTTTAAATTAATATTTTAACACCTACTTTGTGTCCAGAGTAAAATACAAACCAAATACAGAGCGATAAATGATGAAGTATAAATTCTAAAACTCAGCCAAGACACATTACAATGAGTGTATTTGGTCGTCATAAAGAAGGTCAAATTCAGTTCCAACAAGGTACTATACAACTTCTGATGAAACTGCCTTTTAAGAAACACATTACTAGCTTTTTTTTTCCTGAGGTAAGTCTTGCAAAGCTAAGTGAAACCACTCAACTAAACAGTAAAAGTACTTTAAAGAGTCAGACTGATGCATAAAATCAAGGGCTGTCAAGTGACCTGAACAGATAGACAGAAATTACCATTTGTAAGACTTTATTCTGAATTTGTCCATGAGGGCACGTTCAAGGTTGTGACTCCCCCATGAATCTACTACGTTGTTAATAACCACAGCAGCATTCCTGACTAAATTACTACAAAAAAAACAGCATCAGAAACTTTCACAAATAAAAAAAAAAGACAAATTCAGAGGAGACACTAATATTTAAGTTTCTGTTCCTGTATTTTCAATACAATCAGTGCAAAACTGACTGGTTTGTACTGGCATCAATAATTAAACATATTGAGAGCTTTATTGATTTCTCAGCTGCATTTGAATTTTGCATCTTTCTAATTTACCTTAGGAATCATAAAGTGAGTAGTAGTACTTTTTCAAAAATGCTTAAGACATGCACACACTACAGTGTTAGGGGTTTTTTTACACATTCTATGGTCAATACTCAAGATTTGGTAAAAACTTAAACCACTGTGAGGAAACAGTCCTTTTTTTATAACCAAATATTTATATGTGCAACAAACAAAAGTGATTGAACAAATTCATGGGCTGTATACTGACCTCAGACTCAGGTTAATATCAGCATCTTCTTAATGAACTATAATCAAAAGTAAGATTTCTTGGACATTACCCATGAGACACCCAATCTTTACTAGCATCATCAAGCTATTACAACATTATGGAAACTTAACCAAGGGTGAGGAAAGGAGACAGTGAAAAACAATTTACTGTAATTATGTTAATAGTATGCATTTCACAAACTCATTGAGGCAGGAATCACTACGTTATTCCTGGAATACAATGCAAAGTGAAGTGTTGTGCATTTAATGCACATGATAGGTAATGGCAGTGCTGCATCATGCAGGAAATCAAGGGGCAGATCACCATGGTCAGGTGAGCAACTCATTCTTGTTCCTATTATAAACAGCTCACTGCTGAAGTTTCTGATACCAGGTGTAAATCAAGAGTTCTGCTCAGGATCACATGGACAGATATGTCTCCCTGTCACTCAGTCTGCCTTATTTTAAGCAAACAATTGTGAAGAATAACACTAAACACTAAAATAACAGATCTGGTCATGAATAAATCATGTTCTTCTATACACTTGCACCAAAAAAACAGGGTAGCAAGTGAGTTCTCTACCAAAAGAATCCATTTTCTAATTGGGATTAAGATACATAGATCATTTCACTTTGTTTCATTTACATCCATACCATCCTGTAATGCATTAATCTGTATTGATAAGGTAATTAAAAATAGCTAGTGGAAAATGTATGATTTTATATTTAGAACTAACTCCCCTTCTCTGCTATTTTGGTAATATCCTACCCCATTTATTCTTTTTATCTCTTCTATCCTTTAGCAACACTTTCTGAACATTCCAATTTTATGTTTTCTTGGCACATTTCTCCTGGAAACAACTTATATTTTTTTTTTTGTTCAGCATATTCCAGGTAAAATAATAATCCCAGATAGAATTACAGTGTTTTTTTGGAGCCTTAAAGGCATACTATTAACAGAAAAGTACAAACCCAGTGCTTGTACACAGGAAAGTCTACACCAATGACTTTCACCTGAAATTCTCTCAGAAAAATTAAAATAGATGCATTCAATAATGAAATAAGTAGTTTAAGGTTGTACATCAGATCTAGTGCAGAACAGGCTGTCTCCTGGGGAAGCAGATCACCAGCAACAACAAAAAAAAAGCTACAGCCTCATATCTGTAATGTTTGTGTCCAAAAGCTGGACTCAGCATTACAAGAGACACGTGTATAAAAGCTCATGAACATAAAATAATGCTCTTCATTTTTTTAAGATGTATTAGAGATCTTCCTTATGACTTGATCAAACGCGTGTGAACATGTAAGTTTTTTGTTTAGAAAATTAATAAGGTTCACAACTATAAATTGACGAAGTTCATTTGTTAGTTTGATTCACAGCCAAAATTTATCAGACATTTAATTTTCTAAGGTGAATCAAATCATCTGCTAATCTGTTTGCTGATAAGTGGGAACTAGACAAGTTTTGATTTAAATAAGGTGAAAATTATATTAAATGTTAACTACTGTAAAAAATTGATGAAACCATTTAATTCATGTCTAGGAGGGAATACTTGATTCCTTTTGTGTTCCAGGCTAGAAGACATTCATTAACTAGAGAACACAAACACACACTTCCAAACCATTAGTATAACCAGCCAATGTACTGTCTAATGAAAAAACATTATGCCTGATGTAATTCTAATTACAGAATTATTGTATGCTTATCCTTATGCATTTTTACAGTACACTAACAAAATCCAGTGTGCTACAGAGTAGGAGTTTGCCCTGCAAACAATTACACACTTGAGTAACCTTCCTCTTAGGAGAGGTTCCACTTCAATAGTTTTAATGAGACTGGTCATGTGAGCAAAATTCCTCTTACATATATTAGAATTTTTTCTCCTTAGTATTCAACCTTCGGGATTTTTTTACTTTAACAGTGCAGATGTAAATTGGGGGGGTGGGGGGAGCACGCAAAATATTTTCCTTTCCTTTTGCTTATCTTTGCCTGTCGTCAGTAAGTTGGTAAAGACAACCTATTTGAAATGGACTCACCAAGAGAGAAATAAATATTTAATTCCTGTTGTGTTTTGTGTTTTAAAACAATATCCTATCTCACTATAAACAAACAAAAAAAATCCCAGATATTACTTTGGGGAAGAAAAGGAAAAGTGGAAGCCTGAAATATAAAAATGTTGAAGAAATAAATAACACCAGCATCACCACCTTACATAATTTATCACTAACAAAAGATTCAATGTTAAAATTTAAGGTTTTTTAATATCTTTCATTAGTTATATGGCTTCCACAAAGTTGAGCAACCTAGTGTTTTAAATATTTAGGGTAGACTGACATCCTGATTTCCCTGTTGGCTTGACACCCAGCAGAGACCCAAGGTCTGGAACACAACAGGTACTTTTTCCCTTTCACTGGCCCCCCCATTCAGCCTATTTACTTCAGTACCCAAAGCATCCAGCAAATAATGAAAAATACAGCTGCTAATCTCTACATACAGCAGTATAAATCTTGAGGTTACTGTGGAAAGGACCAGACATCATCCTTGAGAGAGTGAAGATTTATCAGGATATGACTAGATATTTCAGTCCCACTCTGTCCTCCCAATATATGATTAAAGGGATGTGTCACAAGAGGTGGTTGTGAACAGCAGCCACAAAGTCCAGCCAGAGGCATGTCAAGTCTGCTGACTCAGACTCCTTAAAAAAAAAAAGCAACAACAAAAACCTGAGGACATGGCTCATTAAGTGCATTTTCAATTTGCACTGGAACATCCATCCCTTTAATCAAGTCACTCAAAATTTACATGCAGCCACAGTCCATAAATGGTTCACTGTAACTTCTCCAAAATCCTTCCAGAAGGTCCATCTCTGGGTCTAAAATCTTCCTGTACCACTCCAACTTCATTCAGAAGGATTTGAACACCTATGTATGTAGAGAGCATGATATTTATATTCTAACTAAATTCAACCTTTATAACAGCAGGATATTTATTTACTGTTACCTGTAACTTACTCTGCTTCAAAGGTCCTGTTCATTGCCTTGTATTTCTGATACCCTCTCCTTTTTTGCTTATTTATGAAAACTACTTGTACCAGCAAGAATTCTGTTCATCTCTAATAAAAGATTCATCAACTAAAATTAAAACTATAAAGGCAGATCAGACTTGCTGACCTGTGACAGAGCACACTCATAGGGAAAATAAACACTATTTTCAAGTTATCATGAGTATGTACAATGTAGGCTAGTATTTTTTATTATTACTTTTTACTTAGCCTTGTATATTTATTTGTTTGAATGAACTTGAGCAGCACTTAGGGATAGCTCGTATTAGCCTCTATACAGTGTGTGGCTGTTGGTTTGGGAGAATATGAAGTCATTTTTTGGATCTTCAACAGCAGTGCTACACAGATAAATGCCTGCAGGATATCACCCAGGCAGGTCACAAAAGACTTCGGGGGTCTTCAGTTAGCTCAAGAATTATCAGCAAAACAAATTGGAAATGGTTTCACTAAAGATCTGTTCTGAGGAAAAAGAAAAAAAATAGTGGAGGATTGACCACTATTTTCATATGAAACTTCATGAAAATGTGAGATTAAAAGCTGGAAGTTTTGACTCTGGAATATCAGTCCATTTTTCAGACAAAGAAAAGGCCTTTGTCAACCAGAAAAAGGGTTAATCTGTGCTATGGACCAACTGAAGCAGCAAGGGGGATTTTAAACTAATAGTATAAAGTCAAGCTGATAAAAGAAACAAACAAAGCACAGAAAACTCCATTACTTCATGAAACTTCAGCTGAATTAGGTAGGAAAGACAAGAAACACCTCAGTTATTGCTGTATCAATGACAGGGATCTTCCAAACAAAGAAAAAGGAATTGGAAACTCACCGGTGGAAAGAAATTTCTATGATTAGCATTAGTGAAACAAGATGGGATGTTTCACAGAATCACCGAAATGTTAAAAATCCTGTTTTATAGCCTACTTAAGGGCAGAATGGGTGATAGAGGTGGAAATGTATATTAAAGACATAATTACTTGTTTTATGGTTAGTGATTACTGTGAAGTAGAGTGTCTGGAATGAATATAGAGCAGTGTTTTCAGCAGCAACATCCCAAAAGAGGTAGTGGTGTAATAAATGGGGCTGGAGAACAGGATGAGCACCTCCCTTCAGCATCCATTTACATTATGCAGAAGAAAGTATCTAATTCAGAGCTTCAGTTTGAGATCCTCACAAAAGTTACACATGCCTTGTAAGGTAAAAACTGTGTGAGTTACTAAAAGTTACACTTGAGGACTGACAGTGAAATTAAGTAACCCACTACTAATTAAATACATCTACAGCCACCTCCTGAAACAAGGAAGTATGCTTATCATGGAACTGAAGTCTGAATTCATTTCAAGACAAATGACCGCAAATTACAATACTAGATGTGAGCAAATGTAGAAAAACCTGACAAAATATTAACTCAGATGTCTGAAACAGAGTTACTCCAAATGAAAAGCATTGAAACTAATGAATTTTTATTTCCTTACATTATCCTCTCACCATAGGAGCAATGCTAGAAAGCTAATCTACTTTACAAGGTATGCAGTCTCTCAAGTATTGAACTTGGAACAAAATGGAACAGATCATAGAATACCCTGAAAGGATCACAGAATGTCCATGAAGGGACCCACGAGGATCACTGAAGTCCAACTCCTGAATGACATCATTGTTCTTCCAGTCTAAAGTCAGCTTATATATACAGAAAATGTCTAGGTGGAGAGAGTTGTATAAAACAACATCAGATCCAAACAGCTAATGGATACAATGGTTCAAGAAAGTGGATCTGGTACTTTCCAGGTAATCCCTACAAAAAGCAAGCATAGTCTTCCTAGACTCACAATTTCACCACAGTGACTTGTGTCAGCCAGTTGAACCCAATGGAGAACACTTCAGGGACTGGTTTTAAAAGCAGAATCCAAATCTGAGAGCAGAGTCCAGAAAAATACTCCATTTATTACCCTGATATTGCATAGCCTAGTCTTGTGTGTTCATACTAGAAAGTTTTCATGTTAGCATAAGTTTAAATTATACAGGATGCATCAACAGAGAGCTGCAATATGTTCAGCCTTCCCCATGTGTTTACTGACATGTATTTGTGATTATAACTGGGAAACTTATTTATCTAGTAGTGTGTTTTAATAAAGATATTTTCAGATGATTAGACAGCCTACATTGAATTTATAAGCAGAAAGAGTAGCTGATGAGAAAAGCTATAAGCTCTTACATACTGTCCTGAATTTTAAAACATCCCAAGGGAACTCAACATGGAAAAATTTACTATGCACTGTGAATAAGCACTCAACACAGCACTTAGTCTTTGCATTTCAGATTTAATAATCATCATCACTGGAAATCTTAGCTTCACCAGAAAAATACATTGAGTTCTACAGTTCAAACTTCTATGAAATCTGCTTGCTAAAACAAATCCATTTTCAGTCTCGTTTTCCAATATAATTCCCACAGTGAAAACCCAAATGTAGCATTGCATAAAAATGCATTTTGTGTCTATGCAGCATAAGTCCGAAAAGCTATTATTATTGCTTTCCTTTGTTGAATAGAAGGAAGTGAGTTGCAGACTGAGTCTTAACTGGAGACCACAATATTAAGGTCATTACTTTGAAAACGCCAGGTTTTGCTAAGCAGATATTACAGCAAAACCCAGCACATACCAGAAAGTCTATCAAGATTATTCTAAAATTCACTTAAAAGCAGCTGAACACATCTTATTTCAATGTAAAAAACCACGTTTAGGTACTTTGAAGGAAAAAAAATTAATTTAATTAGAAATCAAGATGCTCATAGGCATCAAGTTCTTGGATTTTTGCTCCTTTGACAATCTCTATTATCCCTGTAGTAATATCAATAGGAATTCCAGGAGGTATTTCTATGCGATTTTGACTGTCAAGTCCATGTCTTGTCACTACACTTTCTTTCCCTCTGACCACTAACCTTCTAGGAGGGTTGATATGGATCAGTTCAGTAGGAAGAGTCCTACAACAATCATCCAGCCCTGCTGCCCTCCTTTCATCTCACTGGCTCGGGTGTGGGTTTTAGCCTGAGGCAAATCGAGCACATCAAACCACACTGAAGTGGAGCAGCACAGAGCACAGGCTTGGCCTCTGTCACTGGGTGTTCTTACAGCCACCACAGCCTGAACCCCAAGGGACACAGTCTGTCCCTTCTGTGCTGTACAGCCCCTGCCACTGCTACCTGCATCCAGATTAAGCTCCTGTCTATTAATATACAACAGGAATTTCCACTTCTGGTCAAAGCAGAGTGTCAGTCCCTGAGATTAATTGAAGTCTGAGAACAGGACTGTAGGTAATACAGTTGTAATAAATAGTATTTTCTTGTTCTTATGAACAAAACGATCTTCTCACTGAAGTCCCTCATTGTTCAATTAAAAAAACCCAACCTAATATTCTGGCCAAACACCTAGTAAAGCAGCCAGAGTAGAACATCTATACCACACCTGAACTGGCCAGAAAAGTAGTTCTAGGAAGCCAATAACTTTTTGGAGAAAGAAAATCTTTTCAATTGCAGGAGAGATTCCTTGAACAGCCTATCTATGATTATCTTTTTTGAGTATGATTTAAGTGAATAGGAAAAATAAAGTGAAAGCACCTAAGTTGAGAAAAACACTTAAAATCTTCGAGACAGACTTTGTTTTACCCACATTTTCAAACTATTTAGAAAACAGTCCTTGTCTTTGGAACAGAGGAGAACAAATAAAGAAAGAGGAACATGTGTTCTTAACTCACATTACCCAAAGAGAATTTAGACAGTGAGGAGATTAAACGACACAAGATGAGAGAAAACTGTTTTAGTAAGAAACTGTCATTTAAGATGTCACAGGTTCTAAGCTGTTACTACAGCTATATTCCATCTGGTGGAGTTTCTTGATAAATACAGAGTTTGAGAATGGCTTAAAGCACTGGAGGTTATACTTAATGAGCCAATCTACCGCAGCGTTATACTACTACCATTTTAGATAAGGGAAATTAAGTGGAAATATAAGCATATTCAGATTTCCAAAGGGTACTTGATGAGAGTCTATGATTCAAGATTGCTTAGCAAATTGGGAACCACCAGGTTAATTGGGACAATTTGCTTGACAGGCAATGTCTCAAGAGCAGGAATTCATGCATTAACAATTCAGAAGACGATGGTAAGTACAGGAACCACTTGAAAAGTCTAGAAAATAATACAAAGAAAAAATATATAACCACATCACTTTGTCAAAACTAAAGCACCAAAGAAATGCCTGTTTCAGTTTTGGGATTTAGTTTTCCTGTTATAGGGCATAAAGTCACCTAGCTGGAGATGTTGTGGGGCTTCTCAGACAGCACAGAAGAGCTGATGGCCCCTCCTGTGGAAAACAGAATGGTCTGCCCACCTCCATCCAAATTCATAGGAACAGAGGTAATGGGGTACATCTTGGGGTAGTCATCACTCTCACCTATGGCACAGTAGAAAACCCAGTTATTACATCACCAGATGGCACAAACTCATAAGGACTGTAGGAATGAAAGGCTAAAAGAGGAGCAAAACCAGAAAACAATACACCAAAGAAAGTTTAAACATATCACTTCAGACAAATAAGCATCTATATGAAGCTGATGGGGAAGAGCTGCTTGGTCACAGATTTATCATATATGATTAGTTCTTTTCTAAAACAATCACTAATACCAAGCCATTAAAAAACAAACAAAAACAAACAAACAAACACCCAACATTATAGGAGTATGCTCTACATCTTCTTTACAGATTACATGAAAGCAACAGGCTTGAGCTATAGAAAGAAAACATTTGGGCTGGCTATTGGGAAAATAAACAGTGTAATTGGGACATGAGAATCGATAGTCTGAAATACAATCTCATCATCAGTGGAATGGCTTGTTCTTTATCCAAGATTTAAGAGGAAAAATAAGTTACAGGAAATAACTTCCTTAAACTCACTTTCTCTGATTTAGGCAGAGTGACTCACAAAACCTGCATATTCCCTATACATGGACAGTGGAGAAAAACAGGCTTCTACAGGGGATGGCTTAGAGCTTCTTTTAGGCTTTTACTCTAAAGCACATTCCAAGAAGACTTTGCCTCTCTTCAGACTGCAAGAACCTGGGGAGACACTTAGATTTAAGTAGTGTGAATACTGCTCTGTGGCTCTACCTGGATCAACAGGGTTTGTGTTGGTTTCACAGTAGTTCACTAAGCCTTTGATGATTCCTTTAGGATACTCCCAAACTATAAGTTTGACTGAAGTTAACAGGGAAAAACAAAAGCTGTCACAACAAACAGAGGTAAGAAAGCATAAACCTCACTGCTGGAGACTTCATCCCAATTGGCACGAACTTCTGAACACTACAGACAAAATACAGATTTTTAAGTGTCTCAGTAAATGGTTCAACAGAAAGAAAGTGCAGTTCAGTGTAAATTAATTTAGAAGCAAACTAACTGCCCCATACAATAACCAAAAAGAGTTTGAAAACCTTGTGAGACAACAGTGTCAAGTGGCAGGCAAATATCCTGTTACAGTTTTGTGGAAGTTACTGTGAAATAACAATAGCGAAAGAGTAGCACAGCTTCCAGATCCTGCCATCTTGGACACACCACTGGCACTGGCTTAGCACAGTATGACATCAAAACCTCACAGCCTCTGAAGAACAGAACTGTGAAAGCTATTTAAAGAATCTAGATGCTTTCTTATGGGAGGAAAATAAAAATGCTGAGCTAGCCTAGCATGAAAGATTTATTTCAACAGTAAAAAAAAAAGGTCAAAAGAAACAAAGTCAGATCATCAGATGGTGTCAGCTGGCAGAACTCCATTGGCTTTAAAAGTAATTGCACTGAGTTCTGTTAGTTCAGGATTTTTCTGGCCCTTAAAATGATCCATTAAGAGTATCTATTCTTAAAAAGAAATAAGGACAACCTGTTAGGACTGGCCATTATACAACACACATAGAAAGAATAAACAATTGGACCACCACTGAAGCAATAAAAATTTGTGATGCACCTGTTTGACTGTTGACAAATACTATTAGTTACATTTTGAAAAAACAGAGGGAAGAGCAGGAAAAATCAGCCAAAACCATCAAGGCAATTTGCAAAAATAATGTAACAGAGTCCTACAAATATTTCCAAACCTAATACAAATAAAAATTATTTAATATATTTAGTTTTAAATCAGCATGAGTCAAATCTCTCCCTGTCTACTTGATGGTGTTCTCAAATATCCACAGCATCAGGTTTATCTTCCTTTTATCAATTTTTAGGGTAAAATTTCTTGGGCCTCTGAATACATCGGACAGGTATTTCCCTAGCAGAGAAAACTGTTTCCTATGGGTATTCCTCACTTAGTGTTTGCCATCCCCTTTTCCCTTTTAGGGGCTCTGTTTTCTTCTGGAAAATGCATACTGCAGGCCAGGATCTTTCAGATCGTGCCCATTACAAATACAAACAGACTGGTTTTATTTGCTATCCTGGCTCCTGAAATATTTCAAAAACAGAGAATAAGTTTGCCAGCCTATCAAATAGAACATTTCCTGAATTATATATAAAACACAGTAATACTTACTCTGTGCTTTGGACAAATAACATATGCAAGGCATATTTTAAGGTAGCCTTCTGTGATCGTTTTGCTCATTCTCTATTTCCTATTGAATATCACAAATTAACTGTATCTTTAAGGTCCTTAGTACTTTTTTAAGCTATTTTCACCTTTATACAAATATTATAAATAATTTGATACTCAGATCACATTATATAGATACATTTTCCTTCCTAGTATTAGAGGCTCACCAAAAGCAAAGCTACTGAAAGGAAATTCAAGCTTTTCTCCAGACAGTTGCTATTATTAGCACATTTCAGAGACAGATTAATCAACAGAGCACAGGAGTTATTTGCACAAACAGGGTAGAGTCAGAGATGGGCATTCATTCCTTCACTCCCAGCATTGTTTTACATACTTATTTTATGTTTTTCTCTTTATTACTTATGGCATCTAAAAGCTCTACCACAGCACACTTGTGAAAATCAGGACATACCTGCCACGGCAATGCAAACAGTAAACTAGAGAAGACTTTAAACTTTAATTAACTACAGTAGCTGGGCATCTCCAGGACAGACTGAACTCAATCTTATCATGAATTTCTTTCATCCTTTCTTTTTTTCTTTGCTCTGTCACCTGAGCCTGCCTTTGTGGATGGGATGACCCATTTTGTTAGGTAAAATAACACAATTTTCTTGATCATGTCTTTTAAAATAGATTAGATTTTTAAAGGCTTAAAATACTTTGGCACTGTTTATATAAATCTCTGCCAATTTGACCTCCACACTTATATTTTTTTCCCTTTTAAAGACAAATCCTGGTAAAAAGTCCTCTCCTCTACCAAGTCTTTGTATAGTAAGATGCTCTTTGTTCTACCTGCTAGCAAATATATACAATATTATTACCTTTCAAGCCATAGGATTTTACAAGCTATAGAAGACATTTCCTTTTCTTTTAAGCTGAAGATATTTTTTGTATTTCAGAGTCAATTTTATTGATGCACATCCATTTCCACTGAAAACAGAACTCCTGAGTCCTGCATATCTGGAAGAAATTACATAGGAATATTTTTGTACTTATGCAACCAAAGTGACAATTCAGCATAAGAAAAGCATCTCTCTGTGACAAGAAAGATTCCTATGTGTGACAAGAAAGATTCCTATGGCTGGTTTTATTCTTTGTGCTCAGGAGTATCCAAAACACTAATCATAACTATCTCCATATGAACTGACAGACCGCAACAATATTTGCCTCTGTTGATTACTTAGCTCTGCCATGGTTCCTATTACCAGTCTTCCTGTCTTTCTTTTGAGAGTTTGAGATCTGTTTTCCTCTAAGATTTGCACTCACCAGTGGGGTTGAGGTTTGGTTTGTTTTGTTTTAAATAAGTCTGTCAGAGCCCCACAGCAGACACATCCAAACCAGGCAGAGTGACCAGATTCCACAGACAGATGGACCAACAAGAGCTGTCTATGATATGCTGGATGCAACCACAATTTAAAACCAAAAGGACAATTACCCTGACAACACCCAAAACCCACCTGTCAACATCAAGATAAACCAGTTTATGCACTAAAGTTCTCACATGGCCTTGTGCTTAATTTTTGATTTTCTGCAGAGGAGAACATATAATCAGAGATGATGTTGTTAACATCTATTTCATTTAGTCTCATCTTTGAAAAGAGATGGAAATGATATTCTGAATTTAATAAGCATCCCAAGCATTTTCTGTTTGGTCATATCAGAGAGAGTTTGCCCCAGATGAGATACTGATGTTGGCTAGAAGTCAGGTGTGGGCTTTGTGTGGCCTCATTCCAGCTAGTATTCACCTTATTCTGAAGCTTATGCTGAATCTTTGCATTGCTTCTTACATGGATTTCAAAACACTTTTGTGTATCCTGTGTTATTTATTTGTCTACACCAGGATTGAATAAGTCATTTATAGTGAAAATTGCGCCAATGGGATTTCAGCTTTTTCTGGGAAGAAATTGCAGAAGCCTCCAAGGAATAACTCAGAAATACTGACAATTTTTCATAAGAGTAAATAATTGGATTTGTAAGTTGTCCACAAATATTTCACTGAAGTCGTACATTCCCTGCTCTGCTGGTTAGTTTCAAAAGTTATGTTGTATCACTTCTACTCTTTTATTGGGTGTCTTAAGTATAGTAAACTCAATATCATCTAATATGAAAACTATGCATCTAACCGTGAAAATAAATTCTGAATCATGTACTTGAACATTAAAATTCACAGTTCTGAATTCTTTCCATTTCAAAGCATAATGCAGTATTTGAGATCAATGCTGTATTTCTTCTAATCTTCATCTTGTAATGTTTCCACACTATCATAGAAAATATCTCTTAGGATTATGGGAATGTGGGCAAGACAAAGTCATCTTAAAGTTCAAATGCATATTTTCTGTTTCTATCCTGTGCTCTCAACCTTTGTTTTCAACACTTAAACAAGTATGCGATTAATATGTAATTCATGTCATTAAACTGCTTTTCTTCTTCCTGGATGATTAATGACTGTTAAACAGATAATCCATTCCCTTCTCTTAGAATCTTTAGAAAGATTTTAATGCATGTTTCAGTTCCCACAGCCAAGTCAATTTGTTTTTTCTCAGCTGACAACTTATTGTTTGCTAAAATCAGAAAGATTTATTTCTGCCACATGACTTAAATGAGTGATTTTCATAATGAAGCAATTTATTCTTCATAAAACCCAAGCTTTACATGAAGTGCTTTCATAGCACTCAAGTTCTAGTAACAGCTAAAATATTAGGAACCCAAACAGCTGTTCTAGCCAGAATGAAGAAATCACACATGTAAAAGTAAGATACAGCTCCTAAGTCTTGCAACAAAAGGTAACATCCTTTTCCTTCCCCAACAGAAAACAACCCACTCCTCACTGTCCTGAAGAGGCACAGGCTGCAATAGCTTCAAGCTGCCTTTGTGCTCTTCCAATCTGATCTTTTCCAGGATTTAGGTGCCACAAGAAGTTAAGGCTACAGAGAAACGTAGTGTTGCTCTCACAAGAGGAGCATAAGAAGGGTTATCAAAGAGGACATGCTAAGAATAAACAAGTTAGTCAAGAAAGGCAAAGAAGTTTCCAGTGTATTTCTTATCTTAGGAGGAAGCAAAACATGATAGAATGATTAGGAGCTGGAATGCAGACTGAAGATAAAGCATGAATTTGAAACTAGTGGAGCGGTTACAGAAAAACATTTCCAAGAGATATAGCAGGTTCTCTACCTGTTGAAATATTTAAATAACCAGCAAATTTCTTTCAAAGAGGAAATGTCCTATCCAGAGACAAGGTTGTGTGAGTTGGTACAATAGTCATTGCTTGGCATTATGTGCTACATCAAGCTGGGATGATAAGAGCCTGGCCTTCAGAACACAAAAATTTATTCAAATTTTGTTGATACAGACCCTCATGAAAAACATTTCTGTTTTTCCTGGCAGGAAAAAACCCCAATATTTGACATGTGATATGGTTACTTTGTTTTGAAGGGACAGAAAATCCTATAGAAGACAAAACAAAGATTATGGCATAAAAACACAAACTTCTCTGAGGCTCAGTTTAACACCCACAGAAATTCCTAGGAAACACCTGAAATTGTTGAAGATGAACAGGGGTACAACATAAAACACACAAAGGGAATTCATATTCTGAGTTTTTCCACTTACAAACCACAAAAGCCAAATGGGAACATCAATGAATAGTAATTGCAGCTAAAGCCTTTAAAAAAAAAATGGTTTTTTAATGGAAACCAAAATTGTTTGACTAAAGTCCAGAAATAGCATTTCTGTTATCTTTCATTTTGATGTTGTGCTCCACATCTTCATCTTTCCTTTCTGTTACTTGAAGTCATTCAAAACATAGGATGGAGAAATTCCATTCTTATAGGCACCATTTTTCCAAAGGAAACCAATTCAAGAGTGTATTAAATGCTGAAGGCATTACATTCTCCCTGCCAGCAGCAAGAGGGGTGAGGAGTTCAGAGAACTGTCAAGCCTTCCCCTCTGAAACCCAGAGCGATGACACCAGCTCCCTGCAGAGCTCAAGGTCACTGGGAGGAAAATGCAGGGGACACCCAGGCTGTATCAATAACTCCATCGTGGCATTAGATAGGGCTGTGAATTCTCCATCAAAGCACAGTGTGGAAATACAATGAAGATTGCTTTGGGCCCTGGTGAGCACCAGAAATTCACTTTTAAGGAGGACCTGAGACCTTCTTGCTTTTTCCTTCCCAAGCAAAGATATTAGGGCCAATTAAAGTAGGGTTCTATGAAAACAGGTGTGAATTTAAATTTCCCCTCTGGACTTGGACCAATGTCTGCACTTTCAAGATGACGCATGTGGAATTAATATCTGACCATTCAGGTTCAGAAGTCAAAGCCATCACCACATTGCTTTTTGCTGATTTCTGAGAGTGGTGAAGGCCTGATGAGTCAGGGTCAGCCACTTCCAGGGTAACTCTCTTTCCTAAATACATCGTGGTTTCTCTGATTTCATATTACTCAGGTCTAATACCTTTACATTAAAATTATAAGAAAACATATACAGTACAAACAGGATAGTATTAGAAGGCAGCATGCAAGCACTAGGGGGAAAAAAGACACTTCCATTAGTTCAGATTTCCAGCTATGTATTTTCTTTGTATGAAGGAAAATAACATTTGTCCACTTTATTTCTGTGGTAACAATATAGCAAAAAAAATATCTTTACTAAATGACATTTTAAAATCACTTAAGCCACCATTACTACCTGACAATTCAATAGTAAGATACTTAGGGGGTATTATTCCAATTTATTCTCAGTATGCTGGATGGACTTTTTAGAAAGCTTTTATTTCCCTATTGGTATTCATATTCTTTTGTGTTGATTTTTTGATGTGTTGATTTTCCCCTAATAGAAAATTAATAGAGGATTATTCCTTTTCAATTACACTCTATATGGTAATGGGAAAACTGTAGACTTAGCACAATGAAAAAGCCTTCAGTAAAAGAAGGCTAAGTATTACATTAGTGGGAGTAGATAATACACAGACTTTAAATGAAAAGGAAGCATCTTCATCAATTTGGACTGGTTAATAATTACATGTCTTAATGCATTGTCAATAAAAAAATCCCACTGAAGATCTGCACTGATACTAGGTTAGACAGCAACATAACAAACACTAGGAGAAATAAACAGTTTACAAGCCCGAGTAACAATTCTGCAAATAATTTCTGTTTGTGTGACTGCACATTTCTCCTGTTTCTCACTAGAAGTATGCCACTTTTTCAGTTGTAAGTAAAATGACATGAGCATATAGTTACATCATTGTAAAAATCAAGTTTTTTCTGAGATACACAGAAAGATTATGTCAAGTAATAAAAGAACAAAAGAACAGCATCTGATCCACTGTTAAGGTCTCTAATATCAGTTATTCAAACTTTTCACATTTCTTCCAATCTCAGATAAAAAAATAGCCTTAAAAGGACTGTTTTTCTCATGGGCAGTGAAGGCACATCTGAAACTCATGGAACTGAAGAGCAGGTACAGAACCAAACCAGGTGAGTGGGGTTTCATAGCTCTACCCTGAAGCTGTGATAGGGTTTGAATTTGGACATTAGGGAGCAGTTTTGTCCTTTCCCATACAGGAAAGGGGGGTGACATTCGACAGCACAGCAGACAGAAATGACTACTTGAGCTGGAGTTCCTCTGACAGAAGAAGTCTTGTTCTAGGAAGCACAGAAAAATCAGCTATCAATTAAAGCACACATTCATATGAGTGCTAAGACAGAACCTACTTCAGTGTCATTAGAATGCTTTGATTACTCCTTGTTTCTGAAACACAGGCAATTTAAGTTATTCTATCAAGTGCCAAACAATAACAAAGAAATCTGTATTAAAATTTTATGGTATAGGTTCATTTGCTAGTTCTCATTTCCACAGTCAGGTTCTATCATGTGTATGCACATTACTCCCCTAGACATCAGAAGAAATAGATCTTAATCCCCACTGAAATAAAGACAATTACTAAATTACACAGAATATTTATTTGCATAAACTGAATGAAATTAATAGCCAAATGGTACTACCTTAAAATATCTGTTTAATACATCAAAATTGGGGGTTTTTTGACCTCCCTTCATATATATGGGTCAGTATTATAACTTCAAGATTTCCATCTTAATAGCTAGTTATTACTGCATATTAAATGGATTTTTATTTTTTTCTTAACTAGAGCAGAATTACAGTAATTAACTTTGTACCAATTACCAGGGTGCATATTAATATTCATATACTTTTACAGAAAGAATGATCTTGAAATCTCACAGCAGGGATGGTTAAAATGATTCATTAATGTTCTGCACAGGTTTCTTTTCTAATTCATTAAGAAAATATTAGCATAATCATGTGAAATTAATTTTCTTAAAAAGGTTGATATAAGTAAGGGATTAAGGGGACTGATTCTAATATAAGAAACATGGTTTGCACTGTGCTCTTGATCTCTAGAGGCCAACTATCATACTTGAGATATGACTTGTCACTGCACTTTGATAATGAAGAAGAAATCAGAGATAGATAAAAGTAGTTGAGTTGAGGATTTCATTTTCACATTAAAAAAAAAAAAAAGGAAGAAGTCTCATGCATCCTGTTCTTATATTTCTCTGTTTCTCAAAGAGACAGAGAAAAACCACATCACTCAACATGAACAGGAGACTGAAAGAAATAATAAAATGAAGTGATAGGCTACAAATACGAAAAACATCTAGAGAATGGAATGCATAGTGATAACAAAAGGTCAACAGAAAGTTCAGCAAAGAGAAGGAAAAGTAATCCCAATAGAAAGGACTAGAGTGAAAGTTAAATGTTCCACTCCAAAAAAGTTTCCAGGAAAAAGAAAAAGCAATCTCAATAACAAATGGCAGTGAGAGAATAACAGGCCTCATTCATAGACTCACAAGGAAAAGCATTTAAGGGAGAAAGACATTAAGATATCTTGTGCTATAACCCAAAGCGCCTCTTCATAAATCCAACTGTGATGCACCCAGGAGGAAAAGAAAAAACAAAAAAAGGAAAAAATAACAGTGAGTTGTGGAGGCTACAATGAGTGAGAATAACTTCACTGAAACAGACTCAGGGAAGTGTGTGCTGTGAGCCAAGGTGAGGCTTTTTGTCAATACTACATTACATCTAACATTGCTATTCCATTTTCTTCGTGGCAACTACACTTTGCAGTCAGCTTTTAGCTCTGTAACAGAAGTGTAGTATCACTTGAATGTGCTCCAGAGACAGTAGAGAATTGGTCTTCTACGAAGAATGGAAATGCAAGTGTTTTAACCTTCTTTGCAAGGACTTTATCAGAGATGAGGTTCAAGGAGCTCATTATCAAGACCTTTTTTTATATATATACATTTGTTTATATTTATTCTTTAGTATTTTTTTAGAATTCTCCCCTTCAGAGCTCCGCTCCTCACATCTGATCCCTGGTGGAGCACAAGACAGCTCCTCACACAGGATGGCAAATCTTGCACAAAGCAACATGTGAACTTGGGTATTGGATTGCCATTAATGACTTTTTGGCACTCAAGCCTGAGCCAACCCACCCTCGTTCCCACAAACTCCGCATTCAGAAGGTTTCCTCCTGAGTAGTTTTAGGCTCTCAGAAATGCACAGGAAACGACAACCAAACAATATAGGGGGAGTTCAGGCCAGAGAAAATCCAGACCTGCAAGGCACATAAGCTTTTGGGCTGCCCCTTCCTCTCCAAAATGCAATGTTAAGCCTGTCTTCCTTCAACAAACCATTGCTTGTCTGGCAGAGACAACACTGAGCTGAGCTACACGTGTCCATGTGCCACCAAAACCGTGCACATTGACTTAATGTACTATCTTCAACGTCCGTAAAATTAGTATTTCCTAGCATTGTTTTGCATCAGTGATGTCATAGTTAAACCTTGGTACAACTTCCCAAGGCATTCTATTATTTATCATCACTGAAATTATTATTCCCTGGCATATAGAGTCAAACCTTTCACAAGTAAATTATATACACATCAGTTTCACTGATTTATTACAGACATCCATTAATTCTTATATGTGCTCATATTATTCAATCTATTGATGTGAAAGAGTCATATCTCACTTTAAGCAGCAAATCCATATATATAGACAGGGAATGCAGTAGGGTAGGGACAATGACGTGGCAGGGGCAGAGGAAAGGGCACTGTTGGATGAATATGCAACTGAGAGATGAGAGACACAAAGAATGGCCAGTGCAATTTATCTGTTCCACATTAATGCAATTTAAAAGATATTTTACTTTTTTTCTTTCATTGTAATTTCTTTGCTTCTAATTCTTGCACTTGAAAAAAGCTTTATTATTAAGCTATAAAATCTATTCTTTATTACAATATAACTGTTCCCTCCTCCCATCCCTCAATTTTAACTTTTTATTATTGCCTGCTTAAAAAGCATTAAAACCAGTATTTGCAGTTATCAATTCTGGGATTCAGGTATTTCTCAAAAAGTTTAAATGTGATTAGATATTTTACCCTTCTCCTCTAAACCCAGTGTTCTGGTTATTTCTGCTACTAAGAAAGATGATTAAACTCTGGTATTTTAGTTTTCCACTTTCCATAATTTTCTGTCAGTTTAAGCAAAGAAAATGTCTTAACACAGAAGAAATAATTGTTTTCCCCAATTAATTTTTCCTGGTTTGGCCTAATTGCAAAGGCTTCTTAAAAACTTCTTAAAAACCTCATAACATCATTGCTTTTCTAAAGATTATTTTTTTCATTCAAACAAAAGCTACAGTTCTGAAGGGTTTAGATCTAGATAGGTTGTGTTCAGTTCAAACATATAACAAAGATCCTCATTCTTCTATTGACATCTGTTATCGACTGTTCCTGAATGAGGAAATGGAATACACTCAAAATACACTCAAGGGCACTCTTCCATCTTTTTTCCACATGGTCTTTTCTCTTGATTTTTTTTTTTCTTGCAACTTTGCCTGCTCACTGGTGGGAAGGTATTTTTACCAACATGAAACATTTCTCTGACAAAGGAATGAAGAACCACTTTCTGAAAGCTTTCAAGCTACTCTTGAAAGATCAACAGAAAAGGCAGATTACTTTTCCTCATTAACAAAATAAAAATAAAGAAAAAAAACAACTTAGGAAGTCATGGACATACTTTTCAAAGACCTACATGAAAGTGGGTCCTTTTTTATTTTTTAAGAACATTACTTCCCCCAATTTTATTAGCATCCTATTCCATTTTGTCTCTTTTATAAAGCTCAGCCTTGTAGCTTCATCTCATCACTATGTTAGCAGGATTTCCATCCTAATTCATGATTCATTAACTATTATTATAAAGATATTTACTTCAAGTAGCTTTTGAAGAACTAGACAGCTTAAAAGGGGGGAAAAAAGCCAAACCCCATTCCACAGCACATACAGAGAGGAGATATTTTCAAGTAGACTAAAGAATAGAGATTAGACTCTATTGCTGTCCTGACAAGTGGGCCAGGCAGACACAGAACAGATCAAAACTTTTGTGTTATCTCTCTAAAGCCTTGTGAACACTTTATTTGTAGCCCTTCTATTAATTTTTTGAGCAAGTCAAAAAAAGGCTGTAGATTCAAAGGCAGGTTACGAAAAGTACCCACACACACTGCAGGACAATGCCATAACAATAAGCACTTTAAAAAAAATATATAAGACAAAGGGAGGAAAAAACCCAAAGGCTTTCACACACATAGGCAATCATATACATGCATAAAGAAAACATGGGTAATAAAGGGCTCAGCATTAAAGTATTTGATGTAAAGTTAATATCCTGTTACATGACTACTGCCATCTATACATGCAGAAGGGTATCCAAGTATCCAAATACACTTAAAGATATCATTTCAGAGCTTACATACCATATTCCTTGGCCACTGCCAAGAGTGTTAGCAAATAATAGCATTGAAAGGCCAAGGATCTGGACTCCAGTCCCAGCACTCAGGGCTGCCTAGTGCTAATCATGCTATAGGCAGTTTAGCATGGCCCACCCCACACCTGAGACTTACTACTCCCTCATCTCCTGTGTTTAGAGAACACAGATTTGTTCAGTGATTCTGGGGTTTGATATCTACAGCTTTACCAAGGCAGCACAGGGTTTGAATTTTATTTTTAAAACAAAAGCAAAAATGATGCATTTGTCAGCATTCTTCACTGGTTGCTGTGTCTTTGCTGGATGTTGCTGAGCTTCACACAAGTTCTATACTCCAAGCAGAGGTGTTCCCTGTGCTACTCTTCTCTTAACACTTCTGGGTTATCTCAGCTCTAAAATTTTTTAAATTACCATACTGAAGTGCTGGCATGAAAACAAGGGCAGTGAAACAACTCAATTAAATAATCCAGTCATATAGAGTTTTCTATAGCTCTTCTATCTAGACTGCTCATTTCCCTCATTTATCAGCACCAATACTCAAAAAAATCATGTCCTCTACCATTCATCATCACTTCTGTGACAACCTTTTATCCAATTCTCAGTTTGATCATCCTATTAAAATTGGCAAACCTGAGTTCCATTTTTTATGTCAGCTAGATCTATTCCCTTAAGAGCCTGAACCATTTGTCTTTTCTAACTTGTTATCTGGGGTCAATGCTTCTTGTTCATTAAGCCTTTTATGAAATCACAGTTTAGTGTGTCTTCACTGCCTCTGGAGGTTCTCTTTCTTTTCCACTATTTTCTCCCTACTTCTGTTTGCCATGGGGTTTGCAGGGGGTTTTGGGGTTTTTTTGTTTGGTTTGGGTTGGATTTTTTAACAACACATTTCATCACACATCATTTATACTTGAACCAAATTAATATAAGCTGCAGAGAGAGCTTGCTTGATATAGCTGAAAATGCATTGCAAAGAAAAGATAGGCATGAAAATTACACTGAGAAGGGCTCCACCTGACTTTGTAACATTCAATAAACCAGACTTTCAGGGACATGCAAAACACACTGTGTTTCAGAACACATTCACTCATTCCTCTAACATCAAATATCACATGCATCAATAACCACAATGCTTCATTTGTGAGATCTTTAGTCATAACAAAATGAAGAACATAAAAGTGTGGATGTTTTGAAATTGTTATCTTCAAGAAGACACTAGGAATAACTGAGCTAAGGTCAGTGTACTTTTAATATATATCAACAGTATCAGAGTACAAAGTTGGTATTCTCTAGCAAATCTGTGACTGCATTCTACTCTACTGCCCATAATATCTATTATGAATAATATCTCCGTTTTCATAGTATTATATTGGTCAATGAATTAACCATGGATTGGTTCAAGAAAAACCAAGAAATGCAAATTATAGCCAGCTTTCAGTCCATGGGAGATCTTGCCTTAAAAACTAGAGGTGGAATTTAAGTATGCAGAAGTAATGAAAGACAAGTAAATTCAACTTCCTAAAAACAAAGATGTGAACAGTAAGATAATCTTTCCTGACAGTAGATTCTGGAGGCTGGTGAAGTCTCTCAGATATCATGATGTACATCAAATGGATTACATCAGACTCATCAAATCCATAATAGACTTATGATCCAGGAAATTACTTTCTTGATTAAGTATTCCTTGAAATGATGCTAATGACAGAGGTTTCTCAACACACAGAAGTGTAGTAAAAGGAACGATTTGCTCATATGTCATTGCAGACAACCCAATTAAAATGTCTACTAGATGTTCAGAAACAGACCATAAGCTAGTTGGGAAGTTCTATTAAACTGAATAAAAATAGCCTAAAAATACAGAATTTTTACTTATTTTTCAGGTATGCTGATATTGAACTAGTGTCTGACTTTGGTTGTTACATTGTTAGAAACAGAGCACAGAAGTTTCACTAGGTTAAAAATAAAACCAAAAATCAAATAAAAACAAGACAACAAGCAGGCAAATGCTAGGTACAAATACATAGAGAATATATTTTTCCTCTGACTTGCCAAATAGCTAGATCAATACATCTATAAAAAAATGTGATTTTCTTAAATATGGTATTATTATCCTGTGATGTGGCAAAATAATCACCGAAAAATGTTTCAAAATTGTGAGTTGATAGTTATAAGAACATAAGTAAACAATCCACAGTAAATAAGCTTGGGCAGAGTGTCAAAAAATGAGCACAAGCACAAATTAGTAGGTAGGCAGGCAAGTTATTAGTGTTATTTGAACCTATTACTACAGGAGTTGTAAAGTGCAGACCCAGAAGTAGGCACACCTCATCATGTGGGCAAAATTGCTCCTTCCTTTAACACACCTGCAACCCAACCCTTTGGGCACTGATTTCTGCCTCTTCTTCCAATATCCATCACCTCGCAGGACTGGGTAACAACACATCTTCCTGTTTGTACTGTACATAACCACTACTAAAAGTTACCTGCTATAAAGTACAGTGTTATGTCATTCAGCTTCTAACCTGGAAACTTAGAAATATTTAGTCTGAGGTCCAGAAGGACACACCCACATAATATCCCAAAGCTGCTTGGAAGGCACACTGCTGCTCTCACTGCAGCATCAATGGGCACCCACTTCGAATCTCAAGCGTACCTTTATAGATACTCAGGACTTGTTCTGTTCTTTTAAATGAAGGAAAATGTCCTGCATTCAAATTTCTCCCTTCTTAATTTCTTAAAAGGTTTTCATCCTAAAGCACTTTGCACCTCAAAGGCAATAAGTATGCAAGCTCCGGAATGGATTGGGAAACTCCAGCCTGCAAACTTACCCTACTGCAGTATTTGTTACCTCCTTTCCACTCAGCATTTTAAGTCTTGCTATATCAAGTTGTGGGTTTGCTTTGGGGTTTTCTTTTGTATAAATCACATGTAATACCACCCACTAGAGGCAAAGGTAAATGAGAAGCTAACAATGTCATCATATACATGGAACTGAAAGTAACACTAGAAAAGTTTTGATTGTAGAAACCTGCACTTCCCTCATCAATGGATACAAGAGACATCTACGCCCAAGCTTTTAATCTGTTATTTGCAGCCATCACCTTGTACAAATAAATGAAAACATGCAGAGAAGCAGGTGGCTGTGCAGCTGCAGATGTCACTGTGAAATAGATGTGATCAGGCTAAACTTAGTGATGACCCAGTAGGAAACGAATTAGAGATTATAAAGGGGATTGTAGGCATTTCTAGCAACCTGAATTGCATACAAATTAGGTAAAAACACTTATACCAATTTGGGCCACTTTGCAGCTTCAACAGAATAATTTCAAACCTATTTAAAACAATCTCAAAACACAACATTACCACACTGTTCATTCCCATGAAGTGCAGGGTAGTGTTATGGTTTATAGCAAACCATTACGGATAACAAGGCACAGTTGTACCACGCATTGTCATTACTGGAGACACCACATTTCACAGAGCAGTTGCTCAGAAAAACGTATATCAGCTCACCAGAGACAACAGGACAGCAGCAATTCCTTTTTGCTGTTTTTCCTTCCTGTTTGTTAGCCTCACAATTTGTTACCAAGACACTTTTCATCTGTTTACTTCTGAGCAGCTCATTCTTACAATATATGACACGACAAATAATTCAACTTCCCGTCACATTATTACATCAGTGTGCAATAGAGAAGCAACACATGGCACACTGTGGGGTTATTAAATCACAGCGCTATCTCCACAGCTGCCACAGACATGCAAACAAACATAACTTATTTTTCCCCTCCTGTTTTTTCATTTACCCTCACACCTCCTTTTTCTGCCTCACTTTGCTCTGTGTTGTCTTTCTATTGTAGATAAACAATTAACTCCAGAAGAACATGTGTTTTTCCTTATGGGCTACATTACTCTAAAATGCAATTAATAGCAAAACCCTCATTGACTTCAGAGGTGCCAAGACAATTCTATTTGTCCCACTCATGGGCTCAGTGAACATAACACCACTAGAATTTCCAGCATTCTCAAACACCTCAAAATGAGTTTGCATCCTTGCAATTGCATCTAAACATTAGATCCTATCCTCACAGTGGCACTTCGTGTAAATCTGTGACAAGTGTTTTAAGCAATTCCAGACTGTAGCCCCAAGCTGGAGAAAAACGTTCTTGTAGAGAAAAACAAACAAACCCCAAATGGATTATCAACTAATCTCAAACACCACTAAGTGTTCTTTTGGGGTATGGGACAAAAGCAGACACCCAGGATCGCCCCAATAATCAAGTTTTGGAACCAGAAACAATACAGTAACATTAGTCCTTAAACCCAGTAACTGGCCTCCCTGAAAGGGGGATATACGAATTTGAGCAGAGCAAAGGGAAGTGGATCAGTTACAAAATTTCATTGTTGACAGTTGTTGATGGAAACTGTCCTCAACTGATATTTACTCTTTTGTAAAAACATTTTAGTTTTCATTGGGTTCCTATGGACAAGCATTTCCTGCATCTCAGTAGTAGCCTTTTTGCCTTTAATCACTTAAGAAAAACAGAAAAGGATTGTTAAAACATGCCTGAATATTCACACAGACCAATATGGGAACAAACTGTGGAGGGAAGTTTGTTGTGGTTTTATGGTTTGGGTTTGTTGGCTCTTTTTCTTTGTCACCAGCCCTTTAAAGATTTTGCTTCTTACAAAAAAAGTGACCTGCAATTTTCAGATATCAGTCTAAAACATATCTCAAAATGAAACCCTCTGAAGAAAGGAGACTGAACAAATGCACTGCAAGTGCAGGGTCACAAAAGCTACACCAATTCTGACACACAGACTTTTTCTCCTCTCACTAATCCTTTTCACCAGCAGGATCTTTTGGGCTAAAGGGATTAAATTCAGTACTTTTGTAAAGGTCAAAAAGCACCATTTCTAAAATCTGTTCAACTTTCTTCTTTGCTTCTTTTGAACAGTGCACAAGAGAGGGCAACTGTATGGGCTCAAGTTTCCATTTAACATATTTTTGACATTTTGCTCCTCTGGTGAAGGAACGAAGGGCAGTGAGTTAACTTTACCAGAGCTCACAAAGGAAGAGATGTCAGCAGAGTTTAGACCATTTCTTTAGGGCTGACCCAAGTCTTCAGAATGCCTGAGAGGAAGCCACATGAAGTATTTTGTTGTATCATTTTTCTTATTATTTTATATTTTAAGTCCTTGAGTAGTCCCTGGGACAGACCTAGGGTTCATAATGCTGTATTTCAATTTATTTGATAAAGCTAACTCTCAGTGCTGCTACAGATTATTTTAAAAGCTCCCTTAAAATATTAAGTAGCATCTTGGGTCTGCACAGGGAAAAAAATTATCACCTAATAACAGCACTATTGAGTCACAGAAATTAGAGACGGAAGGAACATCCACTCTATCCCCATGCCAGTGAAGGATTGCCCTCTAGAGTACACTTTCTACTACTTTTTCATGTCTAATTTTAAACTGTCTTAAGTGATGGGTCTTTCACCATTACTTCTTCCTCTCCTGCATTCTCAATTTAGTGTCATGAAGCTTTATTGTGGCACTGAGCTCACATTTTATTTTTCTTAATTTCAACCCATTATTCTCAGTTATACCCCTCTGTTCCTCTCCATAGTAATTTGTCACTTTCATTAGTCTTTACTGAGCAAGTATTTCAAGATAGTTATCATGTCCCCTGCTCTATTTGCATATCCAGCCTCAATATATTGCACTCCTCATTTTACCTAATAAATCAGATCCCTCTAAGCACTTCATCTTTCTGGCTGCTCTTCTCTAACTTGTCCTCAAATTGGGCACATCCCCCAGGGGCAACAGCCAAAGGCATCAATTTTGCTTTCAAGGCTACACACAGGCTGAAGCCACCAAAGGAAACCCTGGTGTTATCCTGCCACCCTCCAAGAAAAAAAAAAAAAAAAACCTCCTGCTGCCCTTGCTGTTGTCCAAGCCCTGTCTTTTAGTTGTGATGGAAGAAGGTAGGAGAGACAGCCTGCAAACAAATGCAATAAAACTGTGTCAAAGAAAGAAAGAATCTTCTAGAATAGAAAGCAGCAATGCATGAGGGAGAAGATGACAAAAAGAGCAAGATGACAAAAAGAGCAAGATGACATTTGGATACCATATTCGGTTTTTTCACAGACAAGGCACAGGAGGAGAAACAGAAGATTAAAATACTGGTTTTCACAGTTATTACCATAATAAGGAGGACCAAATTTCCAGAAGCATAACAGGCAAAGAGCTGAAAGATGAAACAGCAGTTGAGGGTGGCAGAAACAGAAGAAAAAACCTGGACTTTGGAGGTCCCTTGTAAGCAAGGAGGTAGCTGGTAAGCAATGTAGTGACAATTCCCTGTGAACCATGATTTTCTGCACCCTGAGGTTCTGATCAGATGAAATGAGATCTTTCTAAAAGCCTTTTTTTAATTTCATGAAATATTAACTTTTACATTTGACACTTGTTTTATAGACAAATATCCCATTGGCTTGCAGTAAGTCATAAATTAACATGCATTCCCTCCCATGAACAACTGAATTCATGGCAAACCCAGACATCAATCCTGTAAAGCTAAATATGCTTTTTAGTAAACTAAATGATAGCAGCTTTAATTAAAAACAAGTTTACATCTGATGGTATGGGTACACTTTCTCAAATATGCATTTCCTTGATTTTTCTTTAATAAATTCTATCATAATCAGCTGGATTTATTTTTCTTTGGAGTGGAAAAAAGTCCACTTAAGTTAATTTAAAATATACTCACATAAACAGATCTTAATCCAAAAATTTAATCTTATAAAAGACCATCATGGAAGCTGCTTTGGGAAAGCCAGGTATTACACGGTCAGCAAGGCTATGTGGAAATGCAGTATTTCCACATCACTGCAAAGCTGTTGAGATTAATAACTCAAAGGAATATTTGATATTGTCTAAACAATATCAAACTTAGAAGCACTCTGGCCAATTTCATTAAATGATTTGAAATCTCCTGTGCCTCATTATGTTTACTTTTCCCTCAGTAGTACAAGTAACACACACTCTCCCATCCTGCCTTTTCAAAATAAAAACATTACCTTTTTTCAGTAGAGTCAATTACCTCAGTACAAGGTATTTCACTAGACCCTCATTTCTAAGAACACACCAGGCTTCCCAATTTTCTCAACTTCAGCTTCTTCCTCCCAACCCCACCACACATTCCTGCCTCTTCCTCTACACCGAATCAGATGTTTAGGGCTAAACCTCAGATTAAACTAAACCATTTTCCTTGTTCTAAGCCAGACTTACTCCTCTTCTTGCAAGGTTTTTAAACCAGAATGTGGGACACCACTTTGCCAGTGAAAAACACAACTGAATCGAACATCTTAGAGCTCAGCAGGGAAAGCAAGTGAGATGAAGTTTTCCCAGTACAGACAACTAGTTACAGTTTCCTAGAAAACTCAGTCTTCCAGCAGGATCCACCATTACATTCTGAACAACATTCAAGCAGGGATATGAGTAAGAGGCAAAGGGAAATGATGAAAATCTTAGAAATTGCCTATATTCACCTAATCTCAGAGTCCCCTCCTGTGTGAATGCCTGTGACCAGGCCCCACAGGTACTTTGGGTATCAGTGGAGAAATAATTCTGGGAAAACAACAGAATAAAGAGAAAAATGTTTCTAAAGAGAAAACAGTTTCTGTTGAGAAACAACAAATCAGACTCTCATGGACCAATGAGTTTGGGGGAGCAGCAGTCCTACTGAATCCATGAGGATTGATAAACTCAGAATACCAAAACTCAGCCAAATCTGGACAACACCATCAGCATGCACTAATCACAACATCCAGGACAAAGTGATGCCTGTTGCATGTGCAGAGTACAGGAATACCCAAAGAGTAAAGGAAACACAATCTGAGCAAACAGCCAGGGAGCTGCAAGCAGGTGCTACAAGTATGCTGAACATATAAGTCAATATGATATGCAAAGAGCTTTCTGTCTTTAACAACAGTTTTATTACATTAATGGAAAGGGGATTTTCTAGCACTGAATATAAAGTCCAGCTATCATCTTACTAGATTTTTATGCCTTTATGGTTCTTCAATTTCCTGTCAATAAGAAAACCCCCACAGCACTTCCCTGAAACAACAGAAGAGATATGCTTGCACTCACTGATAGTAATATATCACATTTAAGAAGCTTGGATCAAAGGCAGAGGTGGCCATTTACAAAGAATTATTGGATCTCTGCTCTCGAAGACCTCATAAATTGGAAGGAAGAAAAACTTTAAGTGTAATAAATCTATCTTTAATGTCAATACAAAACTTCATTGCTGTGGTCAACAGCATTTCAGAGGAGCTTTAGGAGTTTCAGAAGCAAAACACTCCCTGGAAGTTCCATCAGACATATTAGAAGTTCCATCTTATGTCAAGTCAGCAGTTTTGAAATGCTCTGTTTGAAAAATAGCAAACAGCTTGACCCATTAGATTCTGCCAAGCAATTCAACCCGACAGTGACCCAGCAGTTGTTGCAGCTTCAGCCAGACCCTGCCAGGAAGAGTCCTCTGCACTGTCCTTGTCGCCCCAGCCGAGTACTGGACTCCAGGATAGTCTGAGCACAAACACATTGTCCCCACACACCCCCCTTAGCTTCTGTAATTGTCAGCTTCTTAGAATATTCAGTCAGCTATTAAAAAAAATAAACTACTGCTGAGGAAGGATAATTATAAAGCTGCTGCTCACTCTAACAAGTCACCTGCCAAAAAAAAATAAAAAATAGATCTGGAAATGATCTTTTCTTATTAAGGTTGTTTAGCTTTTTACTCCAATTTACCCCACATGCTAAATAGACCCATCTTTGCCATACAACTTTTAATTACCACAGTACTATAATTCTGCTTTTAAAAAACATCTAGAACCAAGTAGCTTCACTGCAATATCTTCTTAAGTCTTAGGGAGCCTCAGCTGCAGATCTCCTTTAGGTATTCACAAAAGCCTTTGAGGTAGCAGACAAGTTTTAAGAAGGAACATCAGAAGCAGCAGAAATAGCTCCAGTGATGCTGCTTTAATCAGTCCTCTGCCTCTAGACCTATGAAACACTCAAGTCACACATCAGAACTCAAACAGGAGTTCACTAGGTAGGACAAATCTAAGGGCACTTCAGAATCCCAATAGTGTAGTGAGGTTTGTCTGGGGGTTTTGGGTTTGGGTTTTTTTTTAAGATTGGGATAAGAAGTTGAGAGCACAATCTTGCATTAAAATGGAAGCTTCAGAAGAAATGCAATGAAACAAACATTTTACTTGGTTTACTAAAATTAAACATCATAACGCTCTTTCAAATTAAATTATTTGTGCCAGTATGCTGCAATGAATCATAGTGAAAGCTGATCCTAAATTCACCAGTATTTCCATATAATATTTGCTGAAGGGGATTTATTTTAGTTTTTTTTTTAATTTTTAAATGCATTTCCTTCACAGTCATGGGCATAGTCATCTTACCCTCACTGTACACAAAGAAGGAACATCCTGGGAAGCACTGAGCTCCAAAGAATACTTCCATGAAACACTAATAGAGTTACTAAATGCAATTCTGGTTTTTTAATCAACTGAGAGTATTAAGTCTCCAAATAAGCCAATAGGAAGAAACTGATTAATATGTAGATCTGACTTCAACAAGATAAAACACCCAGTTAACTACTTCATGCATACACACACAAAAAATGGGATGCATTTTGCACTTCCTTTTCCTTCTTTACAGGTAAAAACAGGATGACATGTCCAAATCTCTTTCTAAGTCACATTTTTCCCAGGCCTCAGAATATCACGAAATCCATTTGGAACAAAACACACTCCTCACCACCTCCCCCCTCCCCCCATAAAACCCATTTAAAGCAAATCAAGAACTCTTCAAGAAGCCTAAATATCAAACTACCATGACACCTACATGGGCTTTAAAACCTGTGGCCAATTGTGCTGGGATGGTCAGTCACATAAACCACAGAGAAGTTACAGAACATGGGGTGCCATGAGAGCAAACAGTACCTCAGACCACAGAGGTGAACTCTGCTTAACCCACGGCTTCCCACTGATAGGGTGTGCTGATGAAAAGAGGACATCTATTTCATTTCATCCACATCCTGTAAGAAATTGGCCCAAATTAAAGAAACAAGAAAGAAGAAAGACTTTTTACAAGTGGTTTTCAGTCCTGCCAACAGAAATAATATCCATGCCTTTCCTGGCTTGAAAACAGTGTCCCTGTGACATTTCCAGCCTACAGAGTTGCCATTCAGATGTTCACCCAGAATCAAGATCAAATCCTGTCAGCAGAGCCTGAAGCATCTGAGCTCTGTCTCACAATAGCAGTGAATTTCTGCCTCTCAAGCTCTCTTATGCACATCCACAGTCAGCACTGTATCTGACAAGACCAGCCCATGAAAGATGCCAAGTCTCTATCAAGTGCAATGAAGTTCCACCATCTAATGCAAAGCAAAATTAGGAAACTGAAATCCAGGACTTGCTGTACTCTCTGGAGCTAGTTTTTTTTATTTGCCCAAGAGCTCACCACTACTAATTTTAATCTCCCCCTCAGTGATGTCCAGATTATAGGTAGCTCTTCCCTCTCACTGCCTGAAGGAATGAAACATATCTGAAATTAACTTTTTTATCTTTAATGTCCTTAGGGATTAGAGCCCTTTCTCACAAATGAAAGGCTGTAAAGGGCAAAACTGACTGTGCACCATCTCAATTCTGTGTCAGTGAATTTTGCCTCTGCAGGGGACTTGCCCGCAATTTAAACCAATAAATGTCATCTGAGAGCTTGACTTTAAGTTGACAGCACTCAGCTAAACTCTGACAGGAGCAAACAGACAGCAAATGCTGCTGTTTAATAAGAAGCTGTTAGCAGGTAGACAGCATAGAAGTTTTACATTTTCTGAATGGTGGTTATTGGAGTTGTGATCTCGCCCCTGGAAGTAGCTAATCTTTTCCCCTAAACTTCTCCTATAATATCACATCCCACAAGCTGTTCCATTGAGAACAGCACTATCAGTAGGTACTGAGAATTCCACTTGGGTTTATTAGAAACAAAATGGAAACTGATTGAAGCCACAGCAATTAAGCAGCCACCACCTTCATCCTCTGAGCTTCTCGATTGCTCCCAAGCAACTCAGCATGTCAGTAGAGCAGACAGTCCAGCCAGGCAGAGCCTGCAACAACTGAAATAGTCACAGTTTGCCCTGGAAGGCTCTGAATACTTCTCAGCAAGTACCTTTTCTGAAGATGACAAAGGTTATTTATATTTAAACTTGCATGCTGCAAAAGTTATCACTGTCCTGCAGAGGCAAAGTAAATTAAATACCTTGCACTCCTGGAACAGGCACTGCATTTGCACAATGGTATCACAGCTCAGAGAGGTCGTATGGTTTCTTGTACCCACTATCTTATATTTGTCTTTTGATGAAAAAATGTGCATCTATAAGGTTTCAAGAATGTTCATCATGGCACCCTTATCACAGATACAGAGGAGGATCAAAATAACCCGTGACTTTGTAGCTACACAGCTTCCAACTCTGAAGGAAAACAAAATTATAAGGATATCAAGAGCAATATTGCACTTCTTGAAGAGACAAGTACCTGTATCTTTAAAGCCACTGATAATAAATTATTTGCTAGCCTATTGCTGCAATTTGCTCTGTGTGAATGCATCTTCAACTACATCCAGTTAAAACACCACAATAGAAATTGGTAAGAAACTGAGTAGTGTGTATTTATTTTTCATTCTTAAATAATTTAGGGCTTTCATTCATACCTCCTGGCAAACTACCATATCTTCCTTAGGAATCAACTCAAGGACAAAGAAAACACCCATATTTACCCTCACCTATGCCTCAAATACAACATTTGAGAAGATAGTCTAAAGAGGACAGAACCAAAATGCTGCAATCCACAACAGTTTTCACCCAAGTCAGCTCCCACGGCTTTTGCAGAACAGAAAAACGAAGTGGCAGCAGTAACAAACAAAAGCCATTTCTGATTACTGGTGGTAATACAGGGGAACACACAGTGCCAAATCACATATTTTGCAGTGTTATTCTAATAAACAGACAATAAAATGCAGTCAGAATGTGGTGCTGGGATTGAATCCCATCTGCAAATGTAAATGCATTTTAGACACCTCAGCTGTTCACAGCATTCATATCATCGCTCTAGTTTCCTCCAAAACAGTAGGAGGAGTGCCCAGCATGGAAGGCAAGATCATCAAGGACTATTAAATGCAGAGATACAATATAATCCCCTTCTCAGAAAGTCCCTAAATTGCAGATTGCCAGACAATAGAAGAGTCTATTGGAGCTGCAGGTTTGATTTATCCCCACCCTCTTCCCTTAAGCATCTGCTGCCAGCAGCTGCTGAGAGAGGGTGGTGGGACTAGTCAGGGCTTCTGTTTCTCCCACTCTGACTGGGCTCACTTTCCAGGCTGGCTGAAGGTTCAGGTTTTTGGTGGTGACACTCCAGCCCCCCAAAACATCAATAGGGGTGAGGAAGGAGATATTATACAAAATGAAGCAAAAGGGGACAGCTGTTATAACCACAAAAAGTATGGCATAGACAAAGAATGGTAGGAAGGAAAATAAAATGCAGAAGTTTGAATATCCATGGGAGGAGACCTGAACAAAATGTAATCCCAACATAAAGCAAACTTATTTCATAGAATCATTAGAGAAGGAAAAAATTTAATGACGCTTTTATGGAGAATATAAATGGGAACAGATTTACAGTGATCTTGGAGCTGCTGTAGTCTTGCAGAAGCACACCTAGTTTTCATAAGGATTTATGACACTTCAGCACATTTTTCTTAGTATAAGAAGAATCTAGTCTGTACAGAGCAAATAGCTGGGAAAAGCAACCTGTGCATTGAAGCTTGTCATAGCAAGGATGATAGACAGGAGTACTCAGCTCTCAGCTTGGCCTCTACACTTCCATCAAGTGCTCTCAGCAAAGAGAGAAAAACCCTTCAGTCTCTCACGAGTAATTGGACAAAGTCTTAAGGATAAGGAAAAAGTAAAAATCTTCAATTCCCATCATCAAGCATCTCTTCATAAGCCTGGAGATCACAGTGCTTCAGTGCTGTAAGTGAGCAAGGGCTTCTCCAAAGCAAGAACTTCTAAGTGATATTCATGAGGAAGCAAAACCTAAAAAAAACCCATTAAACTGTGTCTTATTCCCCACTCAAATGCACATTTTTCCCTTTAAGCTGCAGATGCTGCTGTTGGAGGGAAACTGTACACATACACTAGAGATGAAACATTTATCCCCTGCCAATTATGTACAAACCTGGATTCAATTACAGTGACATCTTCTGTGTGTACAAGGAAAAGAACACCTGAACAAGGCGTTCTTCCTAGTAATATTCCATAAAATTGCAAATGCAAGAGACCTGAATTATTAGGATTTCCATAACTCAAGCCAGTAAGTACCCATAATTAACTGTTGCCTTGAGTATAATTGCTCACAACAATCTCTGTTACTGTGAGCCAAGTAGAACTCCCCTTAAAGAAATAATACAGCTGTTAACTTTAAGATAACTAGAACTAGAAGTATTAAAAAAAATCTCCTCAAACAAACAACAAAACAGGAACAAATACTTAACATCAGTTGTCTTCCTCACAATCAAAAAATAAATATATACTAGTATATAAAATGGGAAAGCACATTTCTTTTAGAAAATGCAGCAAAAATAGATCATCATCCATAGGAGAGAAAATCCTGCTAGGCAAATTCCTAGGTATTTCTAGGTCAGGCTCCAGTGCCAGTAGACCTGCTCCCTCACACAAAAGGCAATACTGTAACCTGGGTTTTCCATAGTCACAGGTTTCAAGTTCAGAACAAATCTGCTGCTTAAAAGGTGTAGGATACATTTTGTGGTTGAAAATGTGACTGTGGAATACCAAAAACAACTCAATATGGCTCTATGCTCTTCCAGACTCAGCATGGTTTGAGTCATAGCCCTCAACAACTGTCCTAACTCAAAATACTAATTTAATTACTGCTTAGATTTCATTATTTCATTTATTTCCTGGGGAGGATAGGAACAACAGAAAAAAAAAACACTTAAGTCATCCAGCACTGTGAAGGGCTAATAGCCCCACAAATATGGAATACACAACATAGGAAAAATCCTGTCTGATATAAAGTAACATCAATCACAACCTCTGAATGGGAGGGAGAAACTACTGCAGAAAGCATCTGTGTCCAGCCCATCCTCACAAAGTAAGGAGCAGAAGGCCAAAACGGTCTCAGAAGACAGAAAAAGGAACATCATAACATCACTGAGTTCTCAGGGAAGAAAAAGACTCTTTGCACCAAGTCCAGTCAATAGATTCTGAACCTCTATTGATCGGAGCAGCTGTGAAATGCTTCAAGTGCAGGTATAACAGACATCCAGGTGACTCAAGCTTTTAAATAAACCCACAGAGGAGCAGAGCAAGGCACAGCCTAGTCTTGCAGAGGCATTACAACAGATCCTGCAGCAACAGGTGTAACAGAAAACAAGCAGCAGTGACAACCTCACTGGCACAGAGCATTATCATTTAGTTACAGACACAATATTATGGGAACTCAAGAACCAGACTGGCAAAGCCATACCAAAGAAAGCCATACCAAAGCTCACAGTAACCTATTCAGGCATACAAGTTTAGATGGACTCCTCTTTGACATGATTTTCCTCTACAAGAATCAGAGTGTTTCCAGAAGGCCGGCTGACACAGGTGCCTTAGTCACATAATGTTTTCCTTTTGTTCATCTACCTGTATTCCCTCCCTCCACCTGAGAAGAGCAGAATGACCCATACCTAGAGCTGGGACATTGCTAAGGCACACACAGGGAAGCAGGAACTGAGAGATATTTCCAGATCCCACACATTAAATTCAACTTATATTTTTTTATTGCTCACCTATTCAGGCACATACACACAAAAAACCAACCCAACACCATCCAAACTCAAATCCAGCTTTTTGAGCAAGCACAGCAGGTAACAGTACTCAGAGTGGAGAATGACTGTCCCCCTTTGTTTCCATCCCAGGGGAGACTAAAGCCTTTGGAAGCACCAGAACAGAATGTGACCAAATCCAGCAAAGAAAAACCACTGAATACAAATTGGTAGAGTTTTATAGCCAAGTGAAAAATTCTAGGCTAGAAACTCATTTTACAAGAGCACCTCAATCAATAAGCCTTGCCATTAGTGAAATTTCTGACTAATGAATGCACTTATATGGATGCTGAACATGTCCAAACACTCCCCGAGACAAACAAAATAAACCAAGGGAATAATTGTATGGGTCACTGTCCATGACTAGTCTCCATTTCATACATCTTACATACATCTTGCACTTTACAGCTTGGAGAATTTCATGCATCTTGAAAGCTCAAAAGGTTTTCACTGAATAATTATCATCTCTAAAGCGCAGAGCCATCACCCTGATCACTATAGTGAAAGCCTTAAAAATTCAATTATTGCTTAGTAAATGCAATTGGCTGACTAAAACAGTATGAAGTCTGTTGCTTTGTTGTGCTTTGTTTAAAAATCAAAATTTCCTTTGGCTTAAACAGAAAAGGTAAAAAAAGAGAAACTATTCATGAACTAATTCAAATTCCAGTAGCTCTTCATCTCCAGATGGCTGAATAATCTCCTCTGGAGTCACAGGAACTCAGACTGAGACGCTTACCTGCTATCCCCTACTTTCCAATATTTCAAAGGTAACTTCAAATGTTCCTCATACAGAGCCAGCAGCTCAAGAGAGCTACTCTACCACAGGTAATGGGACACTGGGGATTCACACAGACAAGTTGGGGGGAAAAATAGAGCAAGAGGGGAAAAAAAAAATAAACTGTAAATGCAGAGAAATACAAAGAAAAAGATGGGTAGAGTGCAAGGAAAGCTACAGAGGTTCTTCACAGGAGTACTTTGAGCCAAAAGGAAGCTGTTAGTCAAATCTTAGTTTTTCCCTTCTGCAGTTAAATTCCCTCAAAGTTGCTGCATTTCCTTTTCTTTTTGTGCTTTGGTGTAAAAATTTATCAAATAGCATCCTTTTATCTCAAATGAATTTTGAAGTTTAGCAGCAAAGTTCCACTGACACCCGATTTTTTTATTTTTTTTTACCAGTAGCCACCTAAATCCACTTACTAACATGCAAAACAAACACCATATTTTCTTTCAGAAGATTAAAGTTCTTGGGTCATTTTTGCATTAAATAATGGAAAAAAAGAACTTATATCACATTCTCTTAGCAGCTTTCTTATTTCTGTCAGCCATTTCAGTGATTGTTAATTAGAGTTATAGCTGAGGAGTTTAACATACACACAGAGACACAAATTGCTTTAAGGACAGAACCAGGATCTACAGGACAACACAAAGAGGGCAAACGCACCTGACATGATGGGATTAAGAAAAGATCTAGTGCCATGAAATATAAGTGACTACACAGGAAAAGAAATTACAGACAGAAATAACATTAAAAATATTTACGCAGAACATTTATCCACCTTCACCATAGAATCAGGACAAGCACACGCTACCAAAACAATCATGAGGATAAAACAGAAGATAGTACACCAGCAGACAAAGGAAGCAAACTTACAGCTATCCAAAGATATGAAACCCATATGTTATCCCTCTGCTGCATTTACCTTTCAATTTGAACTGGAAAATAGAGTCTCTTGGATTTTAGCAGTTTGTCTTATACATAATTTCTATTTTCCATTGATTTCCTGTTGCAACCACACTTTGTGTGAAATACCATACAATAGAAAATAATAGGTATGCCCATTTTACTGTCCCAAATTGGATTTCTGTGCCATTTCTTCTGATAGACCAGTTTTATTTCATCCCATCATTATTTTACCTTATCTGCTCTCAGTCTCCACTTCATTTCAAGGAAAAACTCATCCTTATGCAGGAAAGCCAGCACATGATATACCCAACACTAAAAACTCACTGAAGCTTTATTTGGAGCACATAGTTCACAGCACACAGATGAATTTCACCCTCAATAAACACTGAAAATTCCTGGCCAAATAAAGGAGAATACAGCATACCAAATATGCAACATGTTTCCTTCTAAACAGATTCAGTGCTTCATTTCTGAAGTGATTTGTGTCCACATCCTATTCCTGACTTTCAATATCCCCCTAAGCATTTTCTCAAATGACAGAATAGCTGAGGTTATGATATTGTCTGTCAACCAGCTCCTACCACAGAGTCAAAGGTACAGCAATGTAAATTAGACTCCCAATGACTATTGGACCTTTTCCTCAGGAGGAAAGAGTTGGGGGGGGGGGGAAATTAGGCATTGCTCATTGTCACAAATACAAAATACCTACCTTCCATGTTTAACTCAGCCAACCCCAACTGACTCCAAATTAATTTTTTTTTTTTTAAAAAATCCAAGGGGTTTTTCTTAGGAATTTTAAATAAGATTTCCATATATAGGGGAATAGCTAAACTATCTACACCTCCCAAAAACAGAATGCAATCAGGAGGGGAACCTGCAGAATATACGTGTTCCTTCAGCCTCAAAACAATTGGAGCAGAGCAGTAAACAAGGACATCCCAGAACACCTTTTATGTTGTCACAAGTAAAAGGGAAGGGCTCCCAACAGAAAGACATTCCCATTTTTCAAACTATTTTTTTTTTTTTGTTAATAATTCACTCAGGAATAAGAGCAGTCATACATAAGGTTATCTTGGAGGAAAAAAGATGGCATTCACTTTTAATGTTGCAAGAGCTGACTGCTCTTCCCACCCTGGTTTTGTTTATCTCCTTGCTCACAGCTCTTGCACCCATGACAGCATTACCCAAAGCCAAGCAGCCCCCTAACCTCTCAGGCTAACAGAGCATCTCCATGGAATTCTCAAGGCTCCCCCTCTCTGCATCATGTCCCTAAGGCAGCTCTCCTGTAAGACACACGCATCCCCCACTTCCCTATGATTTCCCAAGGGCTTCAACACACCCAGGTTTGCCTCACTCAGGGATTCGCCTGATGTTAAAAGGTACTTTTCCTGTTGAATGCACAGCAGTGTTTTCAAGCCTTACCAAGTTGTTTCCTCTTCTCACACGAGGCAACACCTCTTAGTGTGATATATGAACTGCAAACAGTCTACCATGACAGGTTTGTACTAAACTTCAGGCTTATTAAATAACTCCTACCTCTCAAGTCAGTTACATTCAACTGCAAATACATCTTTTTCAAGGGTTTTTTTGTTGTTGTTTGTTTCATTTGCAGCTTGTTTCTTTTCCTACTTTCTCACTCTGACATCTTTTGTTATTCCCTTAGACCAAAAGGGGCATCTACAAGACCTGGAAAATAAAAGTGAATTTTATTAGACTCAACAGGGAGATGGTACCATGGAATTCATCATGGTTTTGTGTCAGAGCGACTAATTGACAGCAGACTAAAGGCATTACACAGTTCTGATTTTACAGCTCCCTCCATAGCCCTGCAACAACTACTTTTTCTCTTGAAAAGCAGAAAATAGTCATCAAAAGTAGCACCAAATAGTCAGGAGAGAACTATGCATTTATATGAACCTATTGCAAGTATCTGTGCTAAATCACAGCACTTTTATAAAATGTAATTATGTAATAGCTACAGTAGAAATTAGGACAGAAAGGGGTCTTTAGTATTTACAAATTATTAGTTATCAAACAGTTTAAATTTAAAAGGGTGCAAATTTACACAGGCCAGAAATGACCAGCCACCTTCAAGCATTAATTTGAGCTGCAGGAAAGACACTGAGGTATAATCTCAGACATTTGAGTAGAGTTTAGTTGTAAGTAGAAGGTTGGACATAGGAGTTTAATTTTTTTTATACTGGCCCATTTCCTTATCTCTCCTCTGTCTGGTTTGGAGATAATACAATCTTCCAAAAGCAAGTTAGTTCCTCCTGAAAGTCTTCCTGTTTCACATTCTGGACACACAGATCCACCAAATGTGCAATGACTGCCAAAGCTGCCAAACTGGTCTTACTGCACCAAAAGATGTGGCCCATCTTCTAATTCACTCTATTAACCTCACAGTCACAGCACTCCTAATTACCCACAAATTCTGGATTGTCTTGTACATCACCCAGAAAAGGCAGTAACTTCCAACCCAGCCCTCCTGGATGACTCAGCCACCAAACAGCTCCCAGTGGACATGCCAAGTCTGTCCCTCTTTCTTTCTGCTGAAAAAAATCTCATTCACACAACAGTATTGCTCAAAACTTGCTCTCTACTGCCCAGCCAAAATTGAAAGCTATCTTCTTGCACTTGTAAGGGTCTTGGGTTTGGAGGGGGACAGACCTCCCTGAGAATTTTTTGGTGATTAGTTTTCTTGGCCTTAAAATAAACACACCAAACAAACAAACCACCACACACACACCCCCAAACAAACAAACCACCACCCACCCCCCCCCCCCAAACAAACCACAACTCGAATCTTTTCTCATAGCAACAAAAATAATAATATGCCAGTTTCCTGTAGAGATCAGGACATTCTCAGTATCTAAGATTTTAATACAATTTTGAAGTGTCTCACTCAGAGAACAGGGTAGAAAGAGCAGAGTATAGAAAACATATTGAATACAACCATTTTGTACCTTAATCTAAGGCTTTTATTTTAAGCCAATCAGTTGATAATTTTGCCAACTTTTTATTCTTGTCATTAAATCATATATAGTGACTGTCACAGAACTCCTCTCTTTTCAAAAAGACTTCAGACCATTAGCAGTGCTTGGTGTTCTAAGAATGCATTACAATCACATAGACAATTCAAAATTACCAAAATACTGAAATCCCTTGACACTGAAATTTATTTTTTCCAAGTTTTCCTCTCTGATAGCAATGCAGATGACTGGCAATTATTCATTTTTGTTAACACTGCACTTCCAGGAAAGTTAAGGTACCATAGATACAAGATGGATAAAAATATTTATAGAAAAATATAGGAAATACACAATATATTTTCCATTACTGTCTGCCAGAAGCAACATATTAGACAGAAGAACATTTTGTCCATGCAAGTGCACAGAATAGTCACTGCACAAGATGAACACAACACCTTAGAGGCCAAGTGTCTTCAAATCCAAAGCATCAAGTGAAGTGTGAAGCTCCAGAGAAACTTCAATGTAAAATCTCCTTAAGGGGAATGAAAGGAGAGCACAAGAACCATGCCAACTATTCTTATCTGGTCTTAAGGAAAAAGGTGCATAGGACTGCAAGAAATTATGTGGAATTCTTCTTCTTTCTAACAATTTTTCTTTCTCAGCATCTGTCACCAATAGAAATCTCACACTTGGGATGACAGCATCGAAATAGATGCTTTGAAGTGTTATTGTTTCTCAGTGCCATGAAACATCAAGACCATTTATGGGTTTATCATGGACTGAAGTGATGCACATCATCATGAGCCACTTAAACATATTTTATCTGGACAATTAAAAAGAAAAAAAATACAGAAATTCCTTTTAAGGCTCTTCATGAAGTTGGAATTTTAGGCTATTTCCATTTTACAGAAACCCACAGGTGCTGCTTCCAGGAATGCACAGTCACAATGGGTAAAACACATCCTCCAATCCTATTCTTCAGAGTAGGCTCAAAACATCCCAGACAGTATATTCCAACAGAACAGCAACCACCAGTAGGTACAGGAGCACATAGGAAAGTGAGAAAGCCACCTGTTTGTCCCTTAAGCACCAAGGATTCCTGCAAACCACAATTTTAAAGCAAGCTCTCTAACTCCATGCAGGTAAGGACTACTGTGGCAGCCTTCACACCACCACTGCGTAGAGTAACACATCCAAGCATACAAGAACTTACTTGTCCAGTTATTCAAAAAGAGAAATTTACTTTCTGACTTTTAAACTCCACTTTAACAATTAGTTAACAAAACAATACAATCAGGAATGCCTGTAGGTGGCTACACTATTAGATGGCACTTGAAGGGGAATAGCAAATAAATTGATTAAATATTAACCACAGGACATTGCCATTTTTTCCTCACTATAGAGATGCTTTTAAGCCTTACAGACTTTAAATTTGATTTGCCATAGTCTTGTTCAGTAAAACAGGAATGCCAACCAGCAAACTGGACAGAGAGAAGATAACATTAATAGCACTTAAATTCAACATTATCTTAAGCTGGCAGACTTCATTTCAAGTGTCATGTGTCTCACACAACTTAGTATATCCCAGCAACCTGTTTTGTTTTGGGTTTTTTTTTTTAATACTCCAACACCTATCAAACAGTAGTGGCATCAAAAGTCAAATGAAAATTCATTTTCACATTCTGTTGCAGCACATGTTTGACACACAGCCTTCAATCAGACCACATGGCTCTTCTTGTTTGGATCAGGTTGAGCAAAACATTCCTTTTCACAATTAGTTTAATCCAAAATTAAACCAAAATACATCTTTTTGTCAAGCAAGCAGTGATTGTGTGGGGAAATGCAACCACAAATGTTGATGATGTCTATACATGTGCAGGTTGATTAGATGAGGCTTTTTGTGTGCTCTCAACTTGAATAGTCTCTCTTCAGAGATCTCTGCTCAAGCTATCTATTAGTCATGGCTAAATGAGCAACAATTCCAAATATACGGAAAACAGATACACTTAAGCCATAGAAATTCAATGTGTGCAACGCTCAGCATTAAGCACAGCAACATAGGCTACCAGGGCTGACAAAGTGTGTCTGCAGCTGCAGAAGGAGAAAGGGATACTCTTCTGCTCCAGACCCTGTGGAGACACTGAACAGCAATCCCACCCTCCTGCTGGAGGTGCTGGGGCATCACGGACAGCCCCGTCAGACCACGCTTTGGAAGTAAATTTTTCACCACTATGGCTTAATTATAAGATTTAGCACAGAGCATATATCTGCTGCAGGGATTTCTGGTCACAGAGCTTTATATTTACTGTTTGCTTCAGTGATTTCAGAATATAATCAAACTCCTGGTCGACAAAATTCAAGAACTGAGGTCCCAGAACATCTGTCCAACCTTTCTACTCTGTGTCCCCTTTATCAAGCTGATCTTCCAGGCATGATACTGTCATTCCTCACCATATATGAAATACTAGAGAGTATTGTTTGACAGCTACCAAGCCCTTACAGTAGTCCTCAGAGTCTTCATGGTTCATAAACAGAAAGGATGAGTAAGGGGAAAGAAATGTGATGTACCATGATTAAAAAAAAAATATGTAGAAATGCAGCACTGAGTATCATAAAAAACTACAGCTCTCCTTTTAAAGCAAGATTTCAATCTCTTTTTTCATACTTGTACAGTTTTGGAAAAAATTAGTCATAAATAGCATGGTGATTTATATTCCATATGAATAAAAATAGTTCTCCACAGAAGCCTAAGTTTCAAAGATACCCCAACTAGATGGAGAAAACTTCTAGGAAACAAAAGGGACATTTTTCCATGTATTTTCCACATGAAAACCTACAGAACACAGGAAAGGTCAGTGATCATGCATAATGGCAATATATATCATTAATTAATGTAGCATTACCACATTTGTTTTCCCATCTTGGAATGGTGGGAAAAGAAGCACCTGGGTGAAATCCAGCATCCCCAACTCCCAGTGAACACTCAGTTTCCCAAAAATTATCATTTTCTGAAAGAGAAGTATTCCCTTCACTATTGAAATTATTGAAATGAATAGGAGGCACTGGAACTTTGGTTATAGTAACTGAGATGAAGAGGAAGGGAAAAGGGAAATTATACTTCACACCACAGACAGTGAGCTCAAATTTAAATCTCACTAGGGGCTCGCCCTGAGAAGCATTCTTGAATTAGAAACAGTACCTGGTGAATCAGACTAAGAGACCAGACATCACTCCTCCCTCAGTGCCCTTTATTAGCAGATGTTTAATCATGATCATGTTATTCCATGTATCCCCCTTCTCTCCAAGCCCTGGGCTTCCTTCCAACACAAAATTTTCAGCGTTTTGGCCAAGACACTGTAGAGCAAAATCAGTCTCTGTGCATTCAGGGACAGAAGTGGCCATAAGCAACACAAGACATGATTGCTCTGCCATCAGCCTTCACACCCCAGCTCAGAGCGATTCACCAAGAGTTCTCACATGCTTGAAATTTAAACAGTGGATGCTTCTCCAGTCTTCTCCAATACTCAACAAAGACAAACTGAAGTATGAGAATACCCTGATAGACAGAAATTTGAAAATACTGGTTATGATTTCATAGTTAAAGAGACTGTTGTTTCTTCTACCATGCAACATATAAAGATTTAAAAAAAATAATTCTACAGTCAAACAGAAAGGATTGTGACACCAAGTCAAACGACTAAGACAAAGAAGCTGATATTTTCCTGACCATGCCTCCCAGAGGCAAATTACATCAAACCCAACTGAAATGGCTATCGGTATTTACCAGAGCCAGCAAGGCACAGTCAGAGCAACTGGCTATAAAACCAGCACTGGTGTGAGGAAAAACTAGACTATCATACTGCACAGTGGGTACATGCTGAGACTTTATACTCCCTCTGACCACTCAATGCAGTCAAAGTTTGGGAAGAAGGCAAGGTGGTGATTGTGTTCACATACTGTGCTGTACCCCAAGGCTCCAAAGGAGAGATTTAAAGAGTTGCTTGAAAGGAGAGCAGAAGGTACAGTAATGAAACCAGAGACTGGGAAACTCACGGGGTCCAGGCTTTTCAGAAGTGTAGTGTGATGTATGTTTACAGGGGCCTCAAATGCCCTTTTTCATAACTGTTTATAGCTCATCTGTGTGCAGTAAGTCTTGACCAGAATTGGTCTTTGACACAGACAGTAAAATACAAATCTTAAAAGGACCCAATGGAAAATAAAAGTCAGTATCATGACAAAATGGATGATTTCTGATATAATCTCTTTCTAGCTGTGCCTTCCATACAAAGGAGATATGGAAAATATGTTTCCCACTATAGAAATTAAGAATTTTGCTTCAATAAAAACACATCTGGCTGCTACAACATTGAAGAGCTTATTAGTATTATTGCTATTATTACTATAGCTGCTCCCAAATGAGCATGTAGCCCTCTGTTTTGAAGGAGATCTCCCTAAGCTGCCTGTTTGTCAAAGAGAGGGGCAGTTGTTAGAAGAGATGGTAGTGGCATCCCAGTAATACACGAAATTATTACCCTGAAGACAAGCTAAATGCAGCAAAGCTGCTGCTGAGCTATGGAGAGATAAAATACCTGTTCATCTCTTCCAGATATTTTGACATCAACACAGCTCAATAACAAAGACATTAAAAAAAGTGTCTTCCATAGCTAACAACTTTTGTGACAGAAAAAGCTTGAATAGGAGAGGAAATACAAGTAACTTGTATCCTGGGCTGTCAAGCCTTTTGTCTTGACCCAAAAACAAACCTATTGATCTACCTCAAACCACAAAGGGAATGGTAACTATCATGACAGTATGACACAAACCAGATTCTAAAATAAAAAGAGAAAACAGCTTGTTTATAGTCAGACAACTGTGTACTCTGGCATTACTCCTCCATCACATCACACACACTCACGAGGGAGATGTGACATATGTCCATGGGGCCATGTTCTCTGGGTGTCACTCAGGATCCCCTCTCCTATGTCCTGTTTGCACTCTGGCCTCTGCTTCCTCATGAAGAACAGCACTGAGAAAACACAATCATGCAGCTTGCCATCTACCCAGGCAAGGGCAGCTTGCTTTGGAGGAGGATAAGTATCACAAGGCTGTGATGGTGACATGCTGTGAGCTCAGCCACGTGACTCCAGGATGAAGAGCCTATGCACACAAGTCAATCCTTCCTGCTGGACATCTCCCAGGAATGGTGGGACGACCATGTTTTTCCTACACTGCCAGGGAACAGCACATACACTTCATTTTCACTTCTCATCCCACAGGGCAGGGATATCCACAACTTTCATTCGAATCCAGATGTTTCATTCCATCTGGCTTTCCTACAGTACAGAACAGCTTGCTACCACCTGTCAGTATTGCAGTTGCAACTTCCTTGGGCCTCCTCCAAGTTCAGCTTCCTGAAGAGCACTGGAAAAACTATTTCTTCAAGCCCACTGAAAACACCTCCGTTAATTATGACTAATCATTTTTCTTTCCTAGTGAAAGAAAAAATTCAATAAATTTTGGGTTGTCCTGTCCAACACATGAGGACAGCTCCCATGTGACAGTGTCCTGGGGGTGAACCCATTCCACATTTAAAAGCCAGCAGATGTGACTAGAGATGGAGTCCTCCACCAGCAGTGGTATTCAGCAAACATTAATAGATAAACCTAGTGATTTTGGAGTTTTGTCTGGTGGCTGTTCTCTTCAAAAATTTTAATTTATTTTTGTTAATATTCAATGTGTTCTGGGACTTAAAAACAAAGCACCTTGCTTGAAGAAATATCACAAGGTTAAACTAGGATTTCATGTAGGCTACCTGGTGTTTTTCCACTAAGAGATTTATTGGAAAAAGCAAGTTAAATAAAAGAATGCTCTACTCTGCAGTTGTTTTGATCAGTCCAAGTTCAACATACCAAACAGCTTGAAAAGTTTCTCTCATTACAGCCTTGACTTGATCCCCTTCCTGTTTATTGCTTTGACTGTGGAACAAAAGTATATTTCCCAGCTGTATTAATCAGGTATTGAGGATATTCCATTATTAGAGCACAGCTATAGAGACAGAGCTATCAGGTTTTCTTTTAACAAAAATGAAGCTAAATCAATACTAAGCAAATTTCCCAGAAGTCGAGTTACAACAAGGATGGATGATAAAGTGTTATGCCAGGTAACACTGCAAAACATGATAGCATCTGAGACCAAACGGTTGCTCCAAACCAGCTAGAGCTGCCCCTTTGAGCAGATGAACAATTGTACCAAACCTGAAACTCTCAGTGGTAACCAGAGGACAAAAGCAATAGAAGAGTTTATTTCCCCACGAACACCACCAGTTTAACCTTTTCTGTTTCTGACACCAGGTGAGGTACCTGGAGTGATGGACTATAAATGTTACGCCCATCATTAAATCCAAGGATGAGTCTGCTATATTGACTGTATTTTAAAAAGGACACCAGAGGGTACCCAGATGCAGCCCCAGTGACAAAACAATATGTACATTGCTCATAAACATTGATCTTGCTTTTACAAGAGTACCTACATAGAATACATTTTTTCATTTACCTTCAATTCATGCAGTAAATAAAATATTCCTCCCTCTAGAAAGGTACACAAGAGCAAACTAAAATTTAGCATGGGGCCACACGCATTGAGGCACAAAATAAACACATTCTAATACTTTGTTATCAAAAGCCCAATTTAGCTTACCTATAAGATTTAAGTTATATTGTTTCTTGAAAGTTCAAAGTGTCAGTAGAGGGGGACTTAAGCACTTCCAGATGAGTGAAAGCCCCAGTACAGCTATTAAGGTGATTTCACTAAAAAGGTATGAACTATACAGTAACACATGCAAATAAGATAAAAATTAGATAAGGGCCTGAGTATTTACTGTACTGCAAAAGGCAAAGGTTTATAACTTTAGACACAGAGTTACAGGAATGGTAAACAAAAGATAACTAAATATTTGAAGGAGAAAAGCAACCTAGTTTCTTTCTGTAAGCAATTCATGTTCTCATGTTTGTGTTTATGTACTTCTCACCTTACAAAAAAATGCACAGCTACAGCAGGTAATATTTAGTAAGAGTGGCAAACCAGCCTTGGATATAAATCTCATTTCTAGATGCACACAATTTTCAGACGTGGCTGCTTATGTGCTCTGCATCAGCAGTCTGAGTAAAATGAATTTATTGCTTCCTTAAGGACAGCAGTTACACCACCCAGGTTAGTTTGCAGCTTGGAAAACTTGGAAGGAGAATGCTTTTCCTTCCTAGTCAAGGTATAATCTGTCAGACACCACCTGTTCATGCAAACCAAGGCCTAAAATTCTTCTACTAGAATGTAATTCTATATGCCCTCGAGTATTATTTTTTATGGGGTTGGAGCCTCCCAAACTCTCACCTAATTCATTTTTTTGCTACCAAAGCATAACTGCCAATTAATTATTACAATGCCAATAATATCTCCAAAACTGTCCTCTCTAAGAAATTAATTACATCAAACTACTCTTGTCAGAATTGTATTAAAAATAAAAACCAATTTCAATAAGTAGTGACATTAAAATATGCAACACACAGTAGAGCAGGTTAAAAACACTGCAAACCAAGAGCAAACATCCCCAAAAAAGTGATCCTTACACATGCTAGACTTTTTCAAGCAGCCTTAATAATTAATTGTATCCTGTATTACAAATACCAAGACCATACCAACTCAGATCACATGTACTTCAAGAATAATTCTCATTTCCCAGAGCAGCAACTGTGAAGACTGAGAAGGGAGAAGAGACATTACATCCAATGGGAACTTTTTGCTTTGGGAAAACCCACAGAATTCACAAAAAAAAAAAATCTAAGTATTCTTTTCCTCCAGCCCCCCGTGTTTGCCCTACATGGTTCTGGTTCTTTTCCTCTTTTCTCACTGTTTAAACAGGCAATGTTGTGCTGGCCATACCTGACCAGTTCCTAAATGCAAGGCACAGAGAATCAATAGTGTAACCCCACAACAAAAATATACATCTCAAGCCAGAATTAATACAAACATATTGCAGCTATTGAATAAATTATTATACACACATCTATGTATATCAGCCATATAGGAATAGAGGGGTTATTTCTATGTTCAGATGTTTCCCAAGAACAGATTGGCAGGGAGTACACAAAAGAAGCCACAACCAACTTTTCCCTTTATTCTTGGACATATCACATAAAGTGGGAAATGTCCGAAACAGGTAAAATTGGAAGATGATTGTACTTAAAAGGATTAAATGATTCATTTAATGGCATTTCTGCAGCACTCTGTGTAATTGAACAGCTTTTCTTTCACTTTTCTTCTGAAAGAAAACCTTAATTGCAACCATTGGAAGGAAATAAGTTTCTGGCTATTTTTACAAAATACATGTTATGTCTCAGCAAGCTGCTCCCATTTAACTCTTCCATACAGCTATAAAATGGTTTATTTGATTTAGTGCTTTACTTCTGAAGTACCTCACGCACCACATGAGGCAGCGAACCATGAGAGATGCTCAGACTGCTGATGGAAATGCAAAATCTTGTATAAATCCTCTGTAATGAGAAACTTCTGAGGGGAATTTGGTGCTCTTACTTCAGGAAGAGGAGGGAAAGTTGCATTACAAGCTTGCAGAGAACCTCAGATCCCATCAGTCCAAAGTACCACACTCCAACAAACCATTCACACATCACCTGGAAAAGAGGTGAATGGTACCAGGGAATGGTACTTTTCAATTTCATCCCCAGGCAATAGGACAAAACATGGCCAGAGAGAAAAGGATATTTTCCCCATCATATTTCAGTCACTTGCCTGCTGGCTTACAGTCTTCAGGAAGGTTCATTCCTGCCTCTCCCACAGCACAATCTGCAAACCTGCTGCTGTTATCGTCTTGCATCCTTGCAGAGGATCCCTTTCAGCCACAGGGCAACTAAACCCAGTTGGGCAACTCATTTGCACACATCTCAACATCTCAGTCCAAACAAGTTCATGGCCCATGATGCTCATTTACATTACAGCAAATTAGCCTGAAATTTCATTTGCTCTAAGCCCACAATATCACCCTGGCAGCACAGAGGGACTTTAAAATGAGTCACAGTGTAATTCATTGCCCTTTTACGATGCCAGAGGAGCATAAAGTGGCCTGAGTGCACACAAGATCATAGCCAAATGTCATTGATTTCATCAAAGTAGAATTGGACCTAATTTCACTGTTTATTGAACCGAGTGTAAAACCCAGCCCAGTGATGCTGGTGCCAGTGAAGCTGCCTGTTTGGCTCAGCTGGGATGTACACAAAGACACCCAAACTTGCCTAGTTTAGGAGTCCTAAGAAGATCTGCTGGAGAAAGAGATCCACCTCAGAGGGTAGACATAGATCAGATTGCAACTCAAATCCTTCTATTAACTCATTAGATGGACACTAAAAAAGAGAGGGACTCAAGAAGTCCCATTGTTCCTGACCTTAATTTCTAGGCCAGTTTTCAACTATCATTATTACATTCATCACTTTGCTTTGTATCACAACACTAATCTGCTATATTTTTGAGCCTCTAGTTTTCATTCTTCTCCTCTTGCTTGCCTGATACTGGCTGAAGGAGAGATGAGACAAGGAGGTTTTCTCAGACATTTACAGGTCTTTTCTCACTGTGTACCTCAATCAGATCTATAAAGCTGTAAGACATAAAGGGTTGTCACACAGCAAGAAGCAGAGAACTCAGAAAATACCATCAGTCTTATTCTATTCCAAAAGCCTGTTGTTAAAAGCAGTTTTCCCAGATTTAGCTTGTGTCCACTCTGATACATCTCAAAATCACTATTTGGCTTATTTTTTTGCTGATATTTCAACCCTACTTTGTAACCTCATGGATGGAATAAGCATAAAGTAGTTGAGAATTTTTTTAGTTTTGACTCATGAAGAGCAAGGTAGGTAAGAGAAAGGGTGAAGCTTTATAATTACTAAAGGGCAGAAGCTCTGCCCAGTTCTACCCATTATGATTCTTCCTTTCTGAACTTGCAGACCAACACTGATGTGGTTACTAAGCCACAGTCAAAAGGATGCAGTCTAGACAAAGGCAGTTTTTGAGGCAGCTCTAGAGCCACAAAACTAAAACTGGATCTGAAATTCACAGCTCATTTCTGTTGTTTCCAACAGCCATAAACCACTGATTTTCCTCATAGCCTGGGTCAGAATCCTGCCTGTGATACTGATCTATATATTATAAAGGAAACTCAGCTCTAATGCTCTGAATAGAAAATTGCATAGAAATTAAAAGCACATATCAGTAAGGTATGTTTTTCAAGATATAATGTTGCACATAATATCATTTAACTCTCAGCTATTGTAGGTGGACAACAGTTAGATCATACTGGATGATTCAAATGATCTAAAAATAAAGCTGCTGCGAGTGCCTGCAATGCAGCATCTTAGAGTGCTGAAGAACAAGTAATTGTTTTCATGCATCAGTCCTGCAAACCATTTAAGGAGCAAAGCAGAGCTATTTTCAGCATGTATTCAAATACTCCTCTTTCCTCTTCACTGTTACAGCTGACATATAACATGACTAATAACTACTACCACATTTGCACAGAATAAGTGTGCAGGTTCTGACAACACAACTAATTTACTTGAACTTGATATTAGTTTTCAATTAATATCAAGCTCAATTTCATTAGAGAATATGACAGGTATATCCACTAAAAACAGTAAGCTTAAGTAAAACATGTACTAGTTGCAAACTGAAATCAGTATCTGAATTGTAGCTATTTGGAAATCACTAATGAAAAATTGGTGTTGGTTTAGTAAAGATAGAAAAATACTGTCTATCTGAATAGAAAAAAATAAATTCATAAAATGTTAAGATTCCATTATAAACTCATGTTATTTAAGGGAGGGAGGAGAGAACCAGTAAAATAACGCAAATTGCCCTCACTTCTAAAAGTTTTGATAATTTGTTTTATCCCCTTTCCATAGAAAAAAAGGACTGTACATTGACTGAGAAATGTTAATTTGAAAATACGCTTTCTACAAAGAACTTAAGTAGACAATTTACTTGCCATTTAGAAGAAAAGCTTTTCATCCTGGATGGTTACACTTTCCAACCAGTCAAATAGGATTAAATTATTAGCAGTAGCAGTATAGAACCAAGACCTACCATATAGATTCAAATCCTGAAATAACCATCAACTCAGATCTCATCTGACATGCCAACTATGTTATTTTTCTCTTCAGCCTTTTTTCCCCAATTTCCCCACTACAAACTTTTGGAAACAACACACAGTTTAGCATCTTTTCACACAAACATGCTCATTAACAAACCCAATTAAGCACAAGCTATGTGTGCGACCTCACTTTGTTCTTATTATTACAACCAGCACCATATAACTCCGTTATAGCCTCCAGTTTTCTCTCCCCATACTCCTATTTGAGGGTATTTCAATAAGCATTTTTTCCCAATCTCATCCTAAAACCTGCCCACACACATTTCCAGCCTGTTTATAACTATGTTCAGTGCCAACATTATCCCTCAATTTAAATGCTCGTGGTCATTTATGACTTTTTAAACATGTTCTACAAGCAGCAGTGAAAATGTACAGTCAGGGACAAAAAAAAAAAAAATCAGCCTTGTCCAGGTACAATCTTGCAGCCTGCAACCCTTACCTGGCCAGATGTGAAACGCTGGATACTCAGAGCAACATACTGAATCTATTCTTGCAGAGACCTCACCAGCCCCCAGGCACAAAAACATCCCAAAGCCTCGTGGAAATGCATGTCCTAATTCATCCTCCAGCTGCATTTACCACCACACTGGTGTCCAGCGTGTTTCTCTTAGAGCTCCCAGCTTAGACCAGCAAATATTTCATTATTCCTCCAGTACACATGGCTTTGTGTTTTTGTGTTTTGTGCTGTTAATTTTCATCCTGTTGTCACTGCTCTCTTTTCCAAAGCTATTCATTTCTTATGTAGAGACCCTCTTTTGCTAGTCAATCATTCCTTTTAGTTTTGAGCTGGTAGGAAGTTTTGTTAACTCAAATTGATTTTTCTTGATGCCAAGTTTTTTTCATTACAAAAGAAAAAGGAACATTGAAAAATAAAATCATGAAATCATGGCTTGATTTTAGTTGGAAGGCACCTTAAATATAATTTCATTACAACCTCCTTCCACTGGAGCAGGTTCCTCCAAGCCCCATCTAACATGACCTTGAACACTTTGAGGGATGAGGCATCCACAGCTTCTCAGGGCAACCCGTGCCAGGGCTGCACCACCCTCACATCAAGAATTTCTCTCTGAAACATTAACATCTTCTGTTGTACTTTAAAGCCACTGCCCTTGTCCCTATGCAAAAGCAATTGACTTTGGTGTTCATCATAGTTTTGTGCAAGGATCTCTGCTGAACCCTCACTTGCCAAGTTCATTTAGGCAGTTATACAGACTGATCAGAAATTTTCTTTAAATAGTACAGATACAGCCCTGAAAAAGACCAAAATGCATCCCTTACACATAGAGATAATTCAAGCAAAGGGTACACCCAGTATCTAAGAAACAAAATAATTAGTTGTCTCATTTGCAGAAAAGCCCTATATACAGTATTAATAAAGGGTAAATTAGAAGGCATATTTTACATGCATCATTAAACTGGTAAGATTAAGTTTGCACAAAATGTAATTGCCTTTTGATGTGAATAAAGCTCAAAAAGCCCAGTCAGATGCAGCACAATCTAATTTATGACACAGCCCTAGAATTTTTTGGTGATTAGTGTCACAACATCACAAGTCTAATATATTATAGAGTTAAGAGGTACATAGCCCTGTCATAAATTATTTCACTTTTCTCTCCTGCACATTTGAGGTGACAGAATGAAGGTAAGTCTCTTCCTGACCACTTAGACAGCTCATTATTTCCCCAGAATGCTCCTGTGCCATCACTAATCACTGCAATGTATCATCATTCATTTAAAATATCAATCTGCTACAATCCATGTTTAAAAGCACATTGTTTTCTAACTTTTCAATATCTTTGAGAACAACTTCTCAACTGAATTCTGCAAAGACTGACAAATGGGAACTCCCAAAAACCTGAGGCTAAGACCTTTATGAGCTAGTATCTCAGATGAGGCAAGTTGTATTTTCTCCACTGTATGTGTTACAGTGGAGGTTGGGTTAGTTCTCATTGTAGCCAAGGGATACAAGAGCCACCTTTCACTTAGTATGAGCAGAAGAATCAGTCTCTTCCTAGAAAAGTTGAAAGGACTCTTTACCCGAAAAAGCATCTGCCAAACAAATGGTGATTCTAACACACTTTTCTTATGAGCATCATGTACAAGGCTCTGCAAACAATGATGCAAACAGGTATTCAGGCACCAACAAAGTGGGCAAACAAGTGTTTCCAAACAGTAAATGCATTGGTAAGCAGATACCTTGTATCAGTGAGAAAATCTTAATATTTCTAAATTTAGAAAATTTAAACTGGGATATGCTGAGAAATTTTGCTTTACAAACTTACTTTTGAGGTTATCATAATTTCCCAGCAAGAAGCACTGCGTGTTTCTCAATAGTGGATATGTAGATAGAGTGAAAACATTTCGTAAAATTGACCAATTTTTTTTTTTATTGGCACAGAGCATAATCAGCCTCTTCACACACCAGGGAGAATTTCCATTAGGTAGAGCTTTGCATGTTTTCAGAACACCTTCAGAAAAGAAACATGTCTATCAAGAGCAGAGATAACATATGCCTGCTTCAAGCCATGAAGTTCATGGAATGTTCAGGGGGTACAAAGGCACATACCTGCTAAATGCTAGAGCCATGCAAAACTCTGGTTGAAGCACAAGAGAGTTCTTTGTATTGCACTCAGGCTGGGTGAAGCCCAGCAGAGGAAAAGGACAACTGTGATTTTAAGGTTTTAAATATATTCCTAGCCTTTGTGTAAACAATTTAGCCTAGAAGAGTGGCAACAGAAGAGGCTATTCATCCCAGGTCATACAAAGACCTTAACCCATTTCAGCACTCATGCATTGCACTGAATAACTTCAAGGCATGAACAGTTTCACCAGTGCTACTGAGTCAGTATGGGAAGGAGGGCACTCATGGTGACTTAAGTCATCAAAATGAGGACCTTAAAATCCAGAAGCTTTGCTTAATTTCACCAATGGGGTAAAGAACTACATTAGCTGACAAAATCTGCCTGTTGAAGAACCATTATACATTTAATTGAAAGTGAGAAGACCATATAAACTGTTTTATCTACACTATTCTTGTGTGACTGAAAATTTCTACTAGACAGAAAGCCTTAACTCTTGGATAACACTGTTCTGGCTGAGCAGAGATTTTTTTTTTCCTGAGTAGTTGCTCTAGTGGTCTACAAGATTCTCCTTGACAGAAAGTGCCCATAGGTGCCATGGACTCTTGGCTAGTAAAGGTCAACCAATGGCTAATGGATTTTGTTGGGAAGGTGTGCTGTATTCTCTTGTGAAGAAAGCAAGAAAGACTGTGGCCCGAACCCATTCCTAGTTAACAGATAGAGCTTAGTGTTAAAAACTTATTGTAACTACCAGAAGCTTTTCACATAGTACCTTCACAGTATAGATTTCCGTTACTTAGTTCAGGCTCCTCAGGAAATCTCCCTGCAGTAACTCATGGTTCAGATTTAAGTCTAAATAAACCATCAAGTGTATTCGCTTAACCTGCATAATTGAGGGCAAAAAAAAAGTAATACCAAATTTCCCTATCTGAATTTATATCATAAATGCTATTTACAAATGCAAATATTGACTGTTTAGGAAATATCAGAATATAAAACAGACCTTATAACCTTTAAATGGGCAGATTTTTCACATCAATTATGCAGTGAAATATTCAGTAATCAGCTGTGCAGTGCAATACATGCTACATCTTCCAGGCCAGAAATAGCTGATGGCCATTATCATAGCAAACTTGCTTTCAAAGTGGGCAAATTAGAACAAAAGGAAATAAAGTGAAAGAAACCACACCTGCTCTGTTTCCTTGAAAGAACATGCACTGGGGCAAGGGGGAAAGGAAAGATGTAAGCAAGGAGTTAGAGTTGATTTAAAAAAAAAAAATAGTAAGTTTTAAGTTGAAAAAAAAAAAGCCAGAAAGTGCTTACTGAGCTACAGACAACCTGCTAGCAGATATCAGCAAGCTAAGAGGAAGCAGCAGGACAAGCCAGAGGCATTTCTAAAAGGAGCAGCAGGGATCCCCTCTAGCAGAGTTGGGAATTGTGCACAGACTTTAGCAACATCTTCAGCACTTTGTCAATGAGTAAAGACCATCTAGTTCATAAAATCCCCTGCAAAAAGCTCTGTTTTCTCTACTTCAATTGCTCTATCTCCCCAAAGAATAAAAAAATATGAAGTGCAGTAATCAGAAGCTGAAATTCTACCCAGTGCACAGCTGAGCAATAGGCGAGTCCTAGAGATCAATATTCCCTGCAGGTGCTAACCCCAGGCTGTCCTACCAGGGAGAGCAAGGATCAATCTGTGCCTGGCAAACCTGCACGCAGAGATTGTGATTAGGGACACGGCAGCTCCAAGGAAAGAAGGGGCACAGGGAAGTCACAGAGCTCCAAAATTCAACTTTCAGTGTAGTTGTTCACAATCAGGTGCTCAGCTGGGACTGTGCAGACAAGTTTTAAATAAGTGCCTTGCAAAATTGAAACATTTGAACCATGCTTTTTGAAACACCCAAATACAAGAGTGTGGGGTTTTTTTCATTAACAAGAGACTCGAGCCTTCAGGACTGAGCCTTTAAATCCAGAACTGACACCTAAAGGAGATCAGCTCCCCTGCCATGTCAGAGACCAACGCACAGCACAGAGATCCCCCATGAGCCATCCCCTCTCTGGGCCAGAGCTAAAGTCCACAAGCCCCACAGGGAGGAGGACCAAGGGAAAAAACACAGGACAGGGATGCAATTCTGTCAACTGGGCCCCACAACTTAAAAATAATTTTATGGTACTTCAATACATCTGAAGAACAGCAGCAAAGCAGACCCTCAAAAAAAAAAAAACAGCAATAAGAGGGGTCAACAGAGCATCACATAAAAAAACCCCATTATTTAACAGCAGCTTTTAATATACTAATAGAGTAACATACACAGGACATGTAGAATATGTCATATGCACAGCTTTTAATCCAACACACTGAGAGCAAGGACAGCAGCAGAAGAAATTAGACAATAATATCTCCACATGAAGGAGATATGAATTTACTAAAGATCATAGTGCAGTAAGAGCATTCCCAGGCTGAAGTATTATGGAAGAAGCAGTAGACCCTTGTTCTGGCCAGTTAGTTTGCTCAGTCTTACCCAAATTCTGATTTCTTAAAAAATAAAATCTATCTATGGAATAATATTTCAAGATCACTTTTCCACATTGAAGTCATCTGCCCTTTATGTCTCTACAAGGAGCAATTGGCTCATATCTTGCACAGTATTCACATTTTGTCATACAGATTCAGTTACAAAAACTAGTGCTGCACACAAACCACAGCTGACAATAATTAGTCCTCCTGTGTTCAATTACTCTCCTGACACAAAAAATCCAAGGTCAGATGGGAGCACTGTTATTTGTGAAGGGGAGCAGCATTTAAGGAAAGCTTGTGTGGAACAGGTTCTAGTCAATGCCAGTCTTACTGCAATTGCTGCAAGAGGGTCACATAATAAAAAGTTACTTAAAATACTTTTATTCATTATGTGTGCCATTGTTCTGTACAACACTTAAGCACATGCAGAGAGATCCAGACCAACTAAACTGTCCAACACCCAGTGCACATGTCTGAAGTGCTTTGGGAGGATTGTTACAGGACTGTGGCCCTCACAGGTTGTGCCCTTATCCCCAAAACCACACAGCTGAAGAACATTTCAGTTCTTTGAGAAAAATGTTTCTAAGGATCACTCATCTGGAAACTAGTAAGTAAATCAAATTGAACATTTAACCAGCTGTACTGAGAACAGGTGTGAGAAATGCAGTTAATTGCACCTAACAAGTTCTGCTGCACTGCTGTAAGTGCTGCTTAGTCAAGTCAGGGCTGAATTTGCCAGAAAGTCATAGAAACCCAAGTTACTTGTTATTTCTTCACTAGCACCTTAGTATTTGCTACAATGCAACTCCTGTGCTTACAGCTACCAGCAATAACTCAGATTTGATTTAAAACTCATTTGAACACCCAAATAAATTCTCCTTAGAGAATTTTGTCACTGTTAGCTGACCCTAACACCACCACAGACACAATGGCTCAGGTCTGCACAGCTTTATATGCACAATTTTACTACTGGCAGCACAACACTCTGCAAGCTTGTCCCCTTTATTTGCATTTCTTTAAAGAGATGAAGCAAAAAACACCTGCTACAAGGTATTTCTGGGGCTGAGTCCCTAAAAACTCATAGTGCACAGGTACTGAGGATTACAGACAGAGCAGGCACATGGAGAATCCAGGCCTAAACGCATCAGGGTAGTGTTTATCCTCTTAGACATTCCAAATGCTAAATCCTAGGTGTTGTTTTCTTTATTTTACCTACCTTGTTCAGGCCTGGATTATGGCACAAACCAAACTACCTTCGAGGAAATGGTAATACAATGAAGACTTATTGTGGGATATATGAAAGTCAGAAGTTGCTTCTCTTCTTCTGTAATGGAAAAAGTTACATTCTTGGCTACAACTCACCTGTCCCTGGAGTGAAAAATGTTATTTGAGGAAAGGAAAGACAGAAAAATAAAAACAAAAAAAAAAAACCACAGCTTTCAACATTAGCAATTCCTATTACAATAAAATCTTACAAGATCTACTAATAATAAAAGTCTTTAGTTAAAGCAAAGGTGAAATAATTTTGAAAAAAACAAAGGCAGAAGTCTGGCCTCAATTATTTTATGGTTTTTTCCAAGATAAAAAAGAAATCATGTGGGAGGACACAAAGCAGTAGGTAATTTAAAGGGTGTAATATCTCTTATTTTGTCCAAGACAAAAATTATATTAGTTTTGCTATTGAGCGATTTTTAGAGGTGAGAGAAAAAGACCAAACAAATCAAAGTAATAATTCTGAAAGAAAAATCAAGTTTAATAACAGGCAGCTCTAGTGTATGAACAGATACAAGAAAATCCTTCAAGATGATAGTTTCATGTCAGCTTTGGACAAGATGAAGCTGGAAGATTATATATTACATTTTACATCAGTCTCTCTTAAATGATTACAGTGAAATCGTGTTGTTCCCCCTTGTCTTTCTAGCATGTCACTGTCACACAAAACTACCTTTTTTTTCTTTCAAACTTACTTAACTGTGCTAAAAAGTACCATTGTATCTAGAGAAACATCAGCTCCTCCACTGTGTTTACTCACAAAAATAAACAAAATAAAAACAATCAAAAAATGCTAATTAAGGCAAGGCAAAACAAACATTCACAGAAGGAAGATTCAGGCTTAATACAATGAAACATGTCATGTCACAGCACTACTACTACAAGCAAGGCAGCATAAATTTTAGTAGTGCTTTTCCACCTATTTCCTTGCTCTCCTTTAGTCACTTGATACATAAACTACAACTTGGACTACTGATCCAGACAACAGGACAGGGATAAGCAGATACAAGAGAAAAGAGAGAGATAAGCCCATACTAAGGCTGTACCTGAGAAGTATTAACTCAAAAGGCACAACAATTCACAAAGAAATTCCCAAACTTCACATGTTTAGATCAGGTCCAAAGATCAAAGGATTTTCACAACCTTCTTTACTGAACCCAGACTCCCATGGTACAGCCTAGAAGCTCTTCAACTCCTAGGTCTTTAGTTCAGTAATTTTAATTTTTTTTTCCACAACTTATTTATTATGTAGTAGTCAACTGTTCTGGCATCTCGATAAAGGACTTGGTTCCAGTGAGCTAAGCTTTGTGTCTTATTAGTCCCTCCTTAAGGGCTTTGGGCTCTCCAACAGGCTCCATATGCTCTTAAGATTAAATCACTGACAAACATACAACCTACTTTAGTTCATTGTTAAAGTCCAGACATAGAAATGAACATCAAGAACAGACATTTTACAAGTAAAAAAGGTACCTCTGCATGAGCTTGTAACATCCAGTAGAAAACAAGTCCCTCATCTTGAAGGAGGCAGCTCCACAAGCAGCATCCTCTACTTCTCCTCAGACTGGATCATTAGAAACCACCCAGAGACCTTAGAGAGCCCTTTAAATCCCCTCACACTTCAAATATTGTTCATCTAAGCCCAACCCCTTACTTTGTATCCCTTCCTCCAAATCTCTCTTTCTGTAACGAGCTTTGGCCACCTGTTCCATCCCCACTCTCCACAAGTTGCAGGTGATACCAATTTTCCAAGGCACCCAGCAATTTACCTCAAGGGATCCCAGCTGTCTCTGGGGCTGGATACAAGGGACTCCTCATATGCCTTTAATCTATAGGAGTATTATATATTTTTACAGGATTTCATACTTATTATCTGATGCATTATGATTCCTTCCAGGAATTGCTGCTGTCATAAGCAAATGACATAAGCTGCACTTTCAGTTGAACTCAGTCAATACTTTGGATCTCACGAAGTTACTGTGAACTACAACAGGGCAAATCTTTCAGATTCAAATATTTCACTGATAGGTCTGCTAAATAAAGGATAGTTAAAAAAAAAAAGTACCAAAAATGTTATTTGAACTTAGCAAGTACAAAAAGAAGGTGTAGCCAAAGGGAATGTATTCATCTGCTTACCAAAAAGACTCAGCATGTGATAGGCAAGCACCATCTCACAGAAAAGTGAATTGGGTAGCAAGTCCTGGTCAATGAAAACCAAAACCTTTGCAGCCTGTAAATACTAAATAATCAAAAATTCTGGTTTATTTGTTTGATGATGAATGGTGGATAGTAGATTAAATGGCACTCACATTGCACTCACTTTGATTGAAATTTTTCATGTAGAAAAAGAAATAATGACTGTCTAAGCCCTTTACATAATAACAATAACATAAGTATCAGTCACTCATTGCAAGATAGCACAGGTGTTTCCTATGACTGAGAAGAGAGCACTCTGTGTGCAGTGCTTTGGAGACGGTGAGCAAGGGGAGTTGCTTTTCACACTGATTGTCTGAACACCCCAAAGCTGCTGCCCAATCTGAACCAGAATGGCAGAACCCACAAGTTCACTCCTTTTCTGAGCCACAGTGCTGCACTTAACAGCATAACATAAATAATGTGAATCCTCATACCTACCACACATGGGGATAGGGAGATTTATCAAAGTGCTTAAAAGCAGTTTAAATTTAACTTTGCAGCAAGTGAAGGGCAAAAGTCCATTGCTCTGTTCCCTGAGTGCTTGGAAGTGATATCACTTAACTTTACACATTTGGGGAAAAAAAATGTACAATTACTAATCTGTGGGCAGTATATGCTTTGGAGCTCTAATATGCCTAGGGAAGCAGCTTTGGCTGTTCTTGTTGAACAAGCAGTACTCAGTCTGCTCTCCAGAACAATGTGCCGGTATTGCCAGCCCAAAGAATCCAGCAATCTGGATTCCAGCAAGCTGGAAGCTTCAGAACCATGAGATTTCAATTAAAAATTGCAATTTTTCACTCTTTGCCTTCTGATTCTTTCTTTTTTCATCTTCAAGGTTCAGTCAATACTTTCTTGCAAGTTTCTTGTTCACAAACCCAAGAGCTCAACAGAAGCTGAAATTCTCACGTATTTGCCAAGAGCTGGAAACTGAGACCTTGAGCAGAACAGCAAACACTGGAACAAAGGCAGAAGTTGTGAAGTCTGAGCAATTTGTGTTTCCAAAACAGGCTTATGTCTTAACTTTTGGAAGTTCTTAATGATTTAAAATCAACACTAACACAAGTCTCTCAAAGCTACTCCCAGGCTTATCATTCTTACTACAGGTCTTGAGATCCCTGCTAAACGTAATTACGAAATCATATGGTGACTTCAGTGGAGCTCTGTTGATTGACACCATACAGTTATCCCAAAGTTCACCAAGAATAGATGATATCTTCAGTAAAACTTCTGTTCAGAGTTAATAAGAATCTTGGAAGTGCCTGTTTTTGCCCACAAAGCAATCCAAATACATCTGCACCTTGACTGTGCTTGTCTTGAAATATTTGAGCTTTCTTTGATAACATCAAGTTCCAGCACTTCAAAAATATATTTCTCGGTCTTTCTGGGTTCCTGCTTTGGTGACAAGCTTTTTCCTTTGGTCTCCATGTAAGAGCTTTCTCTGCCATGCTCTCTGCTCCCACCTTTTTCTGATCTGTTTCCAAGAACTGAACATTTTTAATTCTCCCATTAGCTTTTAACTTTTGTGTATTTTGCTTTATTGGAACTGGCAACACTGTGCTATTTAAACACAGCTCCATCTGTCAGAGTCAAATCCTGCAGGTAGGGTGTCATGTTTGATTTCATGTTATCATTTATTGTGTAGTCAGAGCTAAAGTAAAAAAACTGTTTACTATAAAAGAGTTAATTCCTTCGAGAGCTCTTTTACTGCAGTTGCAGGACCCACCTGTGTCCTTGTGAATACAGCCCCTTCTGCACTGCCAGAGAGAAAACAGGAGGGATGTGCTCAGCCTGGCTTTGTTCCCTGTGTTTCATTCCCTCTTCTGCTTCCCACATCAACTACATGTCCTAAGCATATATGTGAATTAGAATGTCAGCATTATAGCTGATGGAAAACATTGTAGGTGTAAAAGAAAGCATTTTGAAGATGGAGTTTTCAAATTTGAAAATGAATATACTTTCATTGCCCAGCTTCAGAGCTGCTGTCCAGTATGAGGTTACATCTGACACTGGAAGAAGAGATATGGTTGACTTTTAGCCCAGTTGTACTTCACAGTCAGGGCTTCCCAGCCAAAAGGGGACTAGATGGGAAGCCATTCCTAATAAAAATATAATTTCCTGGAGCCTTTCTGGTGTGCATATCAAACAGATGTGGTGAACACAGTGATATCCTTCCCAGTGTCATAAACTGCTTCCTCTGTTCTTCTCAAAAAGACATAACCTCAAAAATATGATGCTGACTATAGCCCAGAGATATTTTTGATGTCGTATCTAAAAGCTTTTGCAGCCTATTAGAGTGCTTGTCTTCCCTTTTCTTTCCACAAACAGTAAGCACATTCCACCTTGCAGGTCTCTCTGATCACATTTTCTTGGGGAAAGTATTAAACACAAGTTTTAATTTTGCATTATATTTGGCACTGGATCAGCGTGGGTTTTCTTCAGCCATCCAGAAATGACTATTCAGGTGAAAGAGCTTTCCTGAGTTTCTTCCTACTCCCTTAAAAAGTTTGCAGTTCATTTGGGTTTTCTGCCAAACGGCAGCATTAATGTTTCTAGTCTGACATTTCTTAAGAAAGGTAGACCTGCAATACTCACCCTGGAAAGCCTCACAAAGCCAGTGGTGGTGAGGCAGAAATCGTGGCCAGCACCTCTTGTGCACTCCCACTTTGGAGAGACACCTCAGTGGCTGAGATCAAGTTCTGGCAGACAATCCCCATTGCAACAGTGGGAGCTCCAGCACTTCCCAAGGGACAAGTACAGGTTTCCTCTTAATATTAGCATGTGCTCGAGTGCTGTGAGGTGGGCTGTTCCCTTAGGGGGGATCTGGCACTGTGGGAGTAACTGGCACTAAGAGGGGTGATGATCCCACACAGGCTCTGTGCCAGTGGCTGTGCAGAGGCAGAACAGTTTTCCTGACAGAAAGACCCAGCAGGCCACATTCAGGGGGGCTGAGAAAGGAAGCTGCAAGTGGAAACATGGGCAAGTGGGATGCAGCCGGAGGGCTGGGCGGGCTGAGCTGCAGCCTTGCTACAACCCTTGCAGATGGCCATGCTGCCAGCTGGCACAGGCACCTGCCTCAGGCACCGGAGCCCAGCCTGGCTCTCCACCACCTGTGGGAGCAGGTGAAAGCAAACAGCCCGGGAAAGGCCATGTCTTAAACAATCATAGCTCCACTACTCAGTAAATGTGAGCCATAAATCTGAGGGCTTACACTGATAACAGCACAGCTGACCCAGTGCTAGGCAGCTATCCCAAGATCTGTGCTTTTAGTGCAAATAAAGTACCGTGTCAGGGGGAGGAATCGGTTAAGCCCTCTGCTATTAGCTCTGCTGTCATTGTAAGCACTTTTCCAGGATGTGCTCCTGGAAGCAGCTATTTCAATTCATCCACAGTTTTTTTTCTGAAGCAGATATGACCAGTTTCACCAGTCTTGATGGAAGGTAAACCAGCAAATTAGATGCAGAGAATCCAGAACCTTGAATATACAGACTCTCATTAATGGCTGTATTGAGCTGTGGTTTTGGAGAGCACTGGTGTGCTGGACATTGTGCAAACAACACAAAGAACATTTGTCCACCGTATGAGCAAAATCACAAATGGATTGCTCCTATCTTCACATGTGACCAGTGCTCTCATTTAAACTTCCAGAACAGAGCAATTCAAGCTGGAACAGTTGCACAAAATTTTCATCAACGTTGACTTTACCCAGGAAGGCTGCTGGGATTCTTGGACTCTGTTTTCTGGTATAGTAAATTAATCCAGACCCATCTTCATTCTTGGTTAGTTAGTGGCTGTCCTGTGCACATGAAACGAGCTGTGGACAGCTAGAAAGTCTCACTCTGCAGAGAGCAGCTCCCAGAACCACACTGGTCACAGCCTGCAGTAGTCCCACAGCCTGAGCCTGGCCTGCAGTGGTTCCTGTTTCTAAACAAAAGGAGACAACAGCAAACTCTGCATCATGTACAGCTCATGCAACAGACACTCAAGCTGATACCACAACACTGGAATTAAAGGCATCTTTCATTTTGTTTGCCTTCCCTGTATTTACAGCTACAAACATCAAAGGCTGACTCACTGCACAGACCAACAAGCATATTTAAGTACCAGGACTTGCTAGAACAGCTGCTGCCTGACCAGGAGAACCATCCTTCAGGCCCATTGTCATTAACAATTCTGTAATTTATATTGATGGCAATGCAAGGCAACAAAAACAACTGTTGTTCAGGCACCAGCAATCCTCAGCTGGACAGCCTGTCTGCCTCCAGGAGTTGTATATAGCCTGCTTTAGTTAAGGGAAAAATGGAAAAATGGAATATGAGAGGTGGAAAGCATATCTGAGTAGCAGTACATCCTGCCCTGGTATTGGTGTATTACAGGCTACAGTAAATTCCTGTTTGATGGATTTAGTAACTGATGTAATAGTTGCTGAACAAATGCATATTGCAACGGTTTGGCCAATTCCTGGATACTTTAAGTTGGACCATTTCTTTAATGGATCAGTTATTTTTCTGCTTGAGAAATGGTTTGTTCACAGTCCACGTAGAAGTGAGCACACCTGTGACAATATCTCTCCCAGCCACGTTTATACAGGTAAAGACCAAGGGGGTCTTTTCACTCTGCCCCCTTCCCACTTTGCAGATGATGATGATGATGATGATGCTGTCACTTGCTCAATGTTTCCTCTCTGCTCTGCTGGCTGCAGACAGGCTCAGGGCACCTGTCCCATCCTCAGGGAGAGCTGAGCTAAGGAGATCACCAAGGTAGATCTGGTTTTAGCACCCAGGGTCCCACCTCTGCCACAACCACCTGGATGACATGGACTATCGCCTCAGAGCACCAGCACCACTCAGGCTCTCTTTTAGCAGACACTTGAAGCTAGAGCTAACCTTTTGTTTGCTTTTAAATAACATGGGCAACAAGCTGGATCAGGATTTGTCTGTAGTGGTGTGTGAGCTGACATGCTTGATATGATTCAAGAAGGCTGTGACAGATTTGGGATTTGACACCACATGGTCTGAACACCATCACCACGGTGCGTGACTGTGTGTGCAGTGCCGTAGCTACAGACTGTGACTTCTCACCAGGGGATTAATTCCTTGTGGGGATTGTAGCAGCAGAGGATTTCCCTTTAAGAATTGCTTTTTGATCTCTGTCCTTACCTTTCTCGCTTTTGTTTCTCTGTAAGTCAGCTTTTCCCATATTTGTATTCGTAGTCTCTAATTCTCTAGACACTTCTATTTCCATGCAGTGACGAGCTCTTCCTAATAAGTATATTTTGTCTCCTCTTTGTCCACAGCTGTGCTGTTTTACCAACATGGGATTAAAATAAACAGGAAAGCATTAGCATTTTTAATCACATAGACAACTCTGGGGTTGCTCCCGATGTCCTATGATTCACATAGATTCTGAACAACTTAGGACTCCTGCCAAGGCTTCTGACACAAAAGAAGTTGCAGCTCATCCACCCACTTTTCAGTTTGTAATGGACATAGGAGAGGTGCCCTATCTATAGGTAACACAGATGCAAGTATGTCTGTGGAAGTAAAACTGAGTCAATGAATATAATTCTAATTTTAGATATCAAGCAGCCAACACATGAGTTACATGCCCTTCCTACTCCACAGTCATTTTCCTTCCAGATTCCTCTCTGTATATAACCCATCTGAAAATTTTCTCAACACCAAGGCACAGGAGTTGCTTTGGAGAGGAAGAAGTATATTCTTTTAATCCTACATTTTCTTCCCTTCTCATTCACCTAAGCACACAGGGAGTTCTATTTTTTTCCCTTTTTTTCCCATACACGTGTGCCTAAACCCAACCATGTCAGGCTGCATAGCTGGATATAGTTACAGTGAATTTTCATTTCTGCCCAGGGCTTGGTGTTCATAAATTCTTTGATTTTCAGTTAAACTCCCTGCCTTAAATTTTCACATTCCCCCAAAACCTCAGCATGGAAGGAGATAGAGCACCTCCAAGCAATTAGTCATTGGATATAATAACATGATGAAGGATGGGAAAGCTGGTTAAAATGGAGGGATGAGCTGGCTGCTTTCATATGGAGCCTATTCAGTAAAGTCAATACCTACACATGTTGTATCCTGCTGTCTGTGCTTCAAACACAGGAACAGGGGTCAGAGTTAGGTACAAAGTCAGGAGTGAGCCTCAGAAAGGGAATGGGAAGGGAAAAGAAAAATGTTCACTGGATGTGGAGAGCTGCTTCTTAGGTTTCCTCCTGAGTTCTGTAAAGTTAGAGATAGCACAGTAAAAATCTGTCCCCCTGTAATACCCACATTTTTAATGTTAACAAAAGGCAAAGGGATATCTCAGACCCGAAGTCGATTTCCAATTGGACAGTAGTTTGGTGTTCAGTATTTTTCTAATCCTGAAAGAAAAAATAAAATGGATGAGGTGGAAAATGTGGAACTTTTTCACAAAGCATAGCAGGTTATACAAATACAGTTGTCTGTTCTGTACAGGGAGAAGCAAACTATGATATGACTGACATCATGTCCACAAAATAAATTAGCTGGGTATTATATCCCTCATTCTGCCCCGTGGGAATCCTCTCCCACTCCTCCTGTTACAGGAATTATTTTCTAGCTACTCATAAAAGGTATAGCAGATGCAGGGAATTATTCCAATGCCACTTTATCACGTAACCTATGGTGACAGTGGGCTGTGCTCTGACAAGATGCAGCTTGCAAGACACAAATGTGAAACATTTCAGGAGGAAGAATGAAAAACTGAACCTACATGATGTTTTTTTCTCAAAACTGCATATTTCTTCTTTTTTTTTTTTTTCTCTGAGACTCCCTCTGGAGAACTGTAGATTAAAAACTTCAGGTGCATCAGGACTGTAGTGTAGCATGCAAAGTTTACTCACTGACTCAGTGAAACAAAGGAACAGCCTATGCTTTTACTTTCTCTGCCTTGTAAGTGTGTTCTCTGTTAGTTCAATAATGGCAACTGTGAAGTATTTCTACACTTGCATCGAAATCTTAGCTTTTTAAGAGAGAAAATCCACTATCTTATATAGTAATAATAATTATTATTTTTTTTTTGATGGTTGCTGATTGGTCCATCTCTCAGGAGTATTGGGAGATTTTTTGGTTTCCCTTGAAATAAGTTTTATTACTCCCAGGAGAGCAGAATCTTTCTGAATACACTAAAATTTTGGGAAAAAAAAATACAAAAAAAAAACAACTAAAAGGAAAGGACTAACAGAGAATATCTGAAGCAAAACAGAAAAGAACAAAACCCACTGCATAAATAAAAAATGTAATTTCTTCCATTACCAGGAAAATGTTAGCAATATTTTAAATGCTATGGATTTCATAATTAGTGGTGCTCATAAGTGCAGCAATATTCATTTTCTACAAAAACCTGAACTTAGGTAATGATGAAATGCTGAAAACATTTTAAGAAAGAATGAGATCAATAGAGTGAAAGCCAAATGCATTTGGAGGAATGGCATTACTCAATGATGTGGAGCCTGAATGTTAGTGGAGAACTCCCATTATTGCAATTGTTCACTCACATGTTCACTTCATTAACTCTATTGAACACCCAGAAATCATACTGCCACAGGAGAAGTGCCTGACTTAAATATTAACACCTATCAAATGTACAGGTTAAAAATGAAATTTCTTATCCTTCTACATCACTGTATGCCACACACTGTTCAATGGTAAGCCACTTAAAAGCATGCTAACCGTTATTTTTAAATTTATATTAGTTTATATTATATTTGTTATTTCAAAGGAAAATAAATTTATAACTAAGTGATACCAAAATTGCAAAGAGGAGGAGTCAGCACCAGAGTCTGAAAGCTGCGACTGTGCTTGCCATGTGCATCAGACAGGAACAACAGAACTTTTGTTTATTTGTGTGCATCACAAACATCCTATGAAAGAAAAGTAATCCCAGATTCCTTGAGAGTCCAGTGTGATGATGTTTGCCTGGGCTGTAGGGAATCCAGGATTAACTCTCTGCTGTGCCATTCTGCCATTTCTCAGCTAAATGCCTTAGTTTAGAACATCGTGAGAGCTCTAGGAGACACCAGGCAGCTTCTGAAACCTTCTGTCCTGAGAATGCTTTCTCAGAACATTACCCAAACTTGCACAGTTTCAGGAAGGACTTACATTTCCCAATATTTCACTTTCAACAAATCAGGGTTGTCACTTTTTAAGAAACCTAACGACTCAAAAGGAAAAGTTCTGAAGCAGTTCTATTCCCTATGCAGCATAACTCACAGCTTAAATGGGCAAGACTGATGAAGAATGGTAGAAAGAAATAATTATTCCTTGAGAGGAGGGAAACAGACAGGTAAAGTGGCTTGCCTAGTATAAATCTTTTGGGTAACCATCTAGTTAGGAGCTTATTCAGAAGGCTATTTAAGCTTTTTAAAATGCATTCCTCTTACTTTCTGTCCCATATAACAAACACCAGACATCTGCTTGTATTCTCGTAAGTGTGAATCTTTAATTCTTTTTCTCTGATCTGGTTTAAACAGCAGAGTATGATTTTCCTGTGATAAAGTTCTGGAATCATAATGTATAAATCTGTTTGTGATTTGTAAATGTCAGTACATAAGGTACTTGGGCATTTGATTACTGACTACCTCAAGCATATAAACTAGCTTATTAAAGCCTCAGCATTCTTGTCAGAATTAACTCATCTTAATGCTTCTGAAAACATCTCTCCCATGCAGAAGTAATTTCCTTCAAGGTTTTTAAAATATTCTTTCATTTAAGCTACTTCATTTGTCCTTGTGAATGGCAGAATTTGTTTCAAAAAGACCCAGTTGACAAAGAACTTACAGGGTCACATGCTCAAAGTATTTAACTCCTTTAATTTTGAGGGACAAATATGAAACAAGTAGAAGTCTAAAAGTCTTCAAAGAAATCCCAGTCAAAGTCATACACCAGCATTGCACATAACTCCCACATCTGTGAATATAAATAGGTATTCACGACAAAGCTGTGAAGTAAAAAGAAAGCTCCTTCTTTCCCACCCGATAAAATTCCAAATATTCACAAAAACATAACAAACAAATATCATCTAGTCCCTGCTGGCAAAAGAACTGCTCTCTCCTTTGTTACCCATCTCTCACTCCTCTTGTTTGATGGAGCCCTCTCTCATCCTTCTTACTCAGATTCTTCTCTGCGGAATTCACCTTTGCCTTCTTCATGCTATCACTGAATGTCCTCTCTAGCAAATCTCTTTTTGCTCCAGTAAAGACAAAAAATAAACACCATCTTCAGCTCCACAAGCTTGTAATCTGAAATACCCCTCAGGTACTAGGTACAAACATAGAGGGACAGATAAAGCACCTTCCCTATTAAGACCTGCTTTAATCCATCTGTTCCAGTCTGTTCTGTCCTTACACTGCTGGAAGACATACACTGTACAGTTACATAGTGCAATATAATTAATACTCAGGTATGTAGTCTATTTTTAATCAGAAGTCTTGATCTCACTTTTTCTTGTCTAATCAGGACTACTTTTGCATATTGGAGTTTAATTCTATTTTTCTCAGAGCTAATTCAGCAGTAGGAAGATTAAACACTAACTAAAGACAGTGAAAACCTAAATGATGTACTATGTCCAGTAAGACATTCACTCTCGGATGAATACAAAAATATACACAAAACTGTATTACAAAGCTGAAAACAAACCCCTACCCTATAACTTCCAGGAAGTTACTTGTTTTATTTTGTGGGTTGGGTTCTCTCTTTTTCCTGAATTTTAATTTTGAGGTACAGCAAGGCAACCCCATTTTCCATCTAATTTAGGATTGGCAGAATGACACACTTCCAGAGAAGCCTGACTGCTGAACATTTATGTTAAGGGTTCTTTTTTTTTTTTTTTTTTTTCAAATGAAAGTGAGAGATAGCTAACAATGTAACAAAGTTTTAACCAAAGTTTTAATTTGTCTAAAATTCTACAATTTGTGGTGGCCTCACTGGATCCCAGAAGACAATAGTAACAGTCTCTTATATTCACTTCCAATTAAATGGAAAAACCATAGGAATCCTAGTATTCTGCCATGGGACAGTGGAAGGTTTCCATGGTCAGTGCAGTATCTAATTAGTGAAAACCATTACTTTGGATTGCATTATCAGCACCCTGCAGGGGGGAATTAGATGTTCACAGCTGCCTATGCTTATGTCTAATTTTTCACAAGCTGCACAGAAAGTTTACTCCACTGAGGCTCAAGACTGAACAATGACCAAGAGTGAATTTACCTGTGCACATTTTTATTCTGTTTTTCTGATGAAATTAGAAGTAGGAATTGCAGCGTGGTGCAATATTAATGGACACAACCATGTATATGTGTAACTGGCTTACAGAAGTGTATAAACTCTTTGAAAACAAACCACAGTAGTGTTAAAGCAATAGGTAAACATTCAAAAGACATACCTATCTATCCAGAGGTGCACTGGATTTTCCACAGAAGTCTGAGGAATCAAATATCTACTGCAGATGGGTTTGATTTTTGCCACTTTGAGTGCCTCAGGTCTCCTTTCATAAATTGGCGTCCTTAGTCTCTGCACTGCAGTGTCTCCATGGCTGTGATGGGATCTTCCTAGGTAGAGACAAAGCATTCATACCTATCAGTGACCTTGATCCACTGCGACCTCTGCACACTCCCACGTGGAACTCCTTGGTTGTCACAGCAAAGGGCACAAGCTCAATTTGGACGAACTAAGTAGAAGAAGGGAGTGGGAAGTTGAGCTGTGAATCAGAGGTGGCTGCTCTGAAAATGGATATTGAAGCATTGCAAAGCCACCTGGAAAAACCAGTGATATTGGAGTTACATCACAGATGCAGTAAGTGCATGGTAAGGCCAAGCTTTGCTTGCCCCTTCAAACAAGGATCTGCTGCAAGTACCCAAACAAGGTATATAAATCACACAAAGGTTTCAGAAAAAAAGAATGCCATCTCTAACTTACTGCTTGCACTGCCAAGGAATGTGCACAGAGAACCACATATTATGTAGGTGTCTGTGTGCTCACTCTCCTGCATGGAAAAGTTAAGGACAAGCATTAACTAGCATAATAGAAGGATTATTTTGCACGTAAAAGGAATACTAAATCCCTGTACAAGAAAAGGACAAGGGCTGAGCTTCTGTAACCCAGATGCTTTTGGTAATGCAAAACTGGCTGACTGGATCCAGCAGGCAGTCTTGCTCTATTTGCAAGGAAGTGTTGATTATTTTGCTTGCCTCTTTTCTTGCTCAGGCTGGGACAGCCTTAGGAAAAACCCATGCTGGGATGAAATAACCACATAAAGTTTTTTTCTTTGAAATTCAAAAAGATTATTTTTTTAAAAAAAGGAAGTTCTTAGGTATTTTGCTTGTCTGAAAAGTAAATAAATATAATTGAAAGCAGAGAAAGTCTTTCACATTTAATTACCATTTGTACAATACCTACTTATGACACATTTGTCTTTGGGAAATTAAATTAATTGTTCAACCTCACCAGTGAAATTCTACATTTGTGCATTCTGTGATTATAGCAATTTCGAATTAATGACCTACTGATTCCTGATTATTAACAGTTTAATAGTTATGTGATTAGCATTTTCAATTAAGTAATAGAATTCATGAAGCTGATTAAGCCAGCAGCACTCTTCTCTGGGCATGTGCTGTATTTACAAGTGTGAGTTACCACCTGCAACCCTGCAGGAGGAGTTGCACATTAAGGAATTAGCCCCATGATGGTGATTTAAACCACATACTAGACTTTTTGGTGAGGACTTTTTAAAATTGCCACAGACTTCTAATATATGGATCCCCAGTTCTCACAGGCTGATGCACATTAAGCACAAAAAAAAGCTATAGATGCAGCAGCTCAAAGAAAGGACTCGTAACATGAACATTGCTTCTTAGCCAAATTTTAAATCCCTTAAAATCCAAATAGCCTCAGGGGGTTGGATCCAGTCTGCTTGTTGTATTATGGAAAACCTACAGTATCATCTGTTTCATGTTACATATTCTTTTCATTAAGGGATAACATACACTGTGCCTCCAACAATAAACGTGGGGAATTAATCCTTACTTCCTACAAACTTGAATGATTGTAACCTCTCTCTAAACATCACAGACAGTAAAATTCTCAATAGTGAATATCTCTTGTTTCAACACTGAGGACTCAGTTTCTAGGACTTCACAAATCTGTGATCCCTAATATATGTACTATCAGTTTATATATTTTCTTACTCCTCTCATACCGCATCAAAGCAAAGTTTCTTGTGACATGTATGCCATGAACTTCCACTGAGCTATAGAAAGATAATTTGATGGTGTCAATCAGCCATTTTTATGGACAGACAAAACCAGGCAAAGAAATACTAACTCTGCTTTCTATTCTAGATGGAGACTGGTGACTAGAGCATATGCTACATTAAAAAACCCTGTAGGACTTTCAGAGAGGATGTCTAATCAAATAAAGCTTATTATTGGAGGCTAGATACTCACTTTAGACTTCATCAGTGATCTTTCTGTGTTTACATCAGACTTTACTTACCCATTATTTGCACTAGTAGAGCCATACAGGTGAGGTCCATTCATATTAAAAGACCATTTCAACATAAATACTAGGAATAATCACAGAGATATTGGTCTTTGATTTACCCCTGCCCCCATGTGGTCTCTTACTGCCAAATACTTGGTAAAGTCTAGATATTACTTTCCACCTTCTAGTCTTGTTTTTAGTTTTTTTCATTCATTGTTCCACAGCTTCATCTTGATATGCCTTTTCCTCCTTCCCATTTCTCATTCTGTTTCAAGTCTTTCTAACTATGACGGGCAATTTCTAAGTAGAACCACAGAAGTCCTCCCATAACTTGTCTCTAGTGTATGACCAAGTCACTACATTTTGATCAGACTCATGTTTGGTTGAGCAATGCTATCTGAGCACTGCAATTCAGGGGAAAATACAATTCACAGTTATTACACTGGACTGGAATAAGAAGTGGAACAAATTCTCAGGTGTGCTTCTGTGGATGAGCTCTGCTCTCAGGAATCTCTTTCCTCCCTTGTGTATGAAGAACTAGAGCAACAGTAATACCATTACCATGGGAAATTCTGAATAACACTGGCCTCTACAATTGCAGATCACTTTGTACTTTCTGTTGTCCTGATCGGCACTGAAATTCAAATGGTGTTTGAAGTCATGGAATGAAACAGATGGACACGCTCCTCAACATCACATTTTTCTACGATGAGATGCTCCACAAGGAAATGGAGAAAGGCTGCAAGATTTGTTTATACCAGCACAGAACAGGGAGACATACTTGTCCAAGGGATTCACAGCTGAGGAGAGATAGGAGTTACATGTAGATGGGAAGCAATGCAAGTAAGCACCAATTGTCTGTGTTACATTCCAGCATACAGACACATCCACCAAAGAAATCCCCAGCGTTTTACAGTGAAACAGAGCAATTATTGAAAAATATATTAAAAAAAAATTATTTGCATTTGGAACTCAAGGCTACTAAGCCAAGGTTGCTCTTGTAGTGGAATTTATAGATCCTAAATCAGAACCTTCCAGTTACAGGAAGACGCCTTCAGAAAACATGAAAGGCAAATGGGACAAGGAAGCACTGTTAATTGTTAGCAACATCTTTTGACCCAAAATTTTCCACCTTCCAGCAGTAAGTGAATTGGCACTGTGAACTTCATTTTATCAGAGAATGGTTTTTTATCTTTACAGAATAGATGATGGGTTAGACTGAAGTTTAACAAAGAGGGATTCTGCTGATATACCCTAGTTGTGTTCTTCACAAACTCATCTGGCAAAATATACTATGTATGATCTTACTTACTCAACTCCAGTTCAGTGAAACTCCTGAAGTTCAGTACAGTTTCCCTCTGTTCAAAGACTGCATTCAGACTTTTCTAACCCATTTTAAAGGGTTTTGAACTTATAGTCTCTGGAGACACCATTCTTACTATATCCCAGTAATATATCAACTGTGTCTCTGAATAATGGTAACATATGCTCATCAAAGTAATTTCTTTATCTTAGAATACGCAGAGCCTTTTTCCAGACACCAACCTGAAAACCTTCTGTTTTGTCCTCTTGACATCAGCCCTAAAACTAAAAACCTAGAAGTGAAAATGCTGCCTGTGAAGTTGGCCAGCCTTCTACTCTGATGAACAGACGTCAATCTTTCCTTTTTTGCTAGCAACACACCCCTTTTTCCTGACACCTCTGTAGTCCCACGTCCACGGATCTCTTTGCTGGAGGGATTCCACCATTCTTGATTCCACTTTGTACCTTTGTAGAAAGTTTCTGCTCTCAGTCCTGTGCTCCAGCTTCTTCACACTGCTCTGTCTCCACTTGGCTCTTACAGTCAAGGTTCCATGGATATCCTTCTCTTCAGGGCCCATTTCATCAGAAACAAGCAAAGCAGAAAATTTTCCTATATGAAATAGAGTATATTCCATTTCCCCAGCCTATGTACTAGCCTATGTCACCCTAGTACCAGTCAGAAATAGTTATAGATAAGTACTTATGACTATAGATGCTGACTTCTGCAGAAAAACTACTTAATCATAAGCTAATGGCTCTCTTACAGTCAGTTATTCCAGTGCCAGAGTCTGCTGGCTCAAGTTGCCCTATATGCCCTTGTGTTAATTACTTTGACTAACTACAGAAGCGACTTATTAAATTTACTGATTGCCCTGTCTATAAACCAATATTTTCCAATTCTTCTACATTCGTAACCAGAGTACTGCTTTCTTTAGCACTGATAATTTTTCATTGGTCTATATTGCTTTTGTAGAAATTCAGTGAAATTTCCCTTTGTTTACAGGGCCAGCACAGCACATTACGATTAAGTGATTAAGTTGTGCACATTTTGTTATAACCCTCTCCGAGTGGCAATTTTTGTTCCAGCTCCAAGGTTATAAAATTTGGCAATCAGTAAAACAGACAAATATTATATACCTTTGATATTAAGATATATGGGACCTTATTCCATTTACATCTTCTTCCAATGTCACTGAACTATTCCTGCAATTTGCAGAGACGCTGTCACAGTTCAGGCATTATTAGCAGTGCCATTTTCAATTTCTTTCAAGAACAAGTTAATGTCATTATCATCACTGTGTATCACTACCCCCCTTGAGCTGTCAATTATGAGGAAAGAACAGTAGTGAAGTCAGACACATCCTCAGCATTACTAATTTCAATGCTAGTGTATCTATTAGTCTGCATATGTATGAGAAAATAAATTACTTCATTTGCTTCTTCTATATTGTATTTTCCATCCTCTCCTATCACTAATTTTTGAAATTCCAGCTTATGTTGGTCTTCCAAGACTACAAATTTAAATATCTTTGCTTAATGTGTCTTGAAGCAGACTAAAATTTCACTCTTCTGCTATGTACATTAAACTTTGTTCTCTCAGGTCCAGAGCAGGTGACTGCCTTTCTCTACTTTCAGTATAATTACTTATCTCTGTGCTTCACCAGCTACTTCTGGCAGAATCCAGAGCAGGCAGTGATACAGTATTGCTTCTATTACTACAGGGTAACAATGGTAAAGTTTCCCGTTTTTTTGAGAGACAATCTGAAATGGAGCAGAACTCTAATTTCTGGTGTCTCTAATGCATTATCTTCCACATGTGTAGTCCCCTTTAGCTCTTTAGATATTCATCTTGAGTTAAGAGGTCGTGTGGTAGCACAGCTGAGACTGCTCAGTACAGGAGAATTAAGGGGTCATTAAACACCTTGGTACCAGGCTGTGGAGGGAACGAAGCTTAATTAGGATAAGGACCCAAGGCTTTCTAAGGTACAGTGACTTCCCCAGGCTGTTTTACAGCATTTCAGTGTTGCCTAGAATTCAGAGCAGTGTTTTTGCAGTTTAATCCCTGCCCATGCAGCATGCCACATGCTTTGCAAAGGAACTTTCAGAAGGCAGCACCTGATTGCACCTAAGATGACAGAAAATTTGCATGGTCAAGTGAGAGATTCTTAAGAGTCATTTACCTTTATTTGAAGTAAGGAACATCAGGAAGAGGCAGAAAATGAGACCTTTCTCTGTATGATAAAAATCACAGTACATTTTAAAAAGTTGTAACGTTATTTATATTGAAAATACTGTATTCCAAACACAATAGCCATGATAGAAGAATAAAACCAAAGAGCAATTTACTGCACTGCAGTTTTGTCACTGAGCTGCTGTTTTACCAGGCACTGGAACTTGACAGTTATCCTGTATCATCATGCAGCACAGAATTTTGTAAGTCCATGCTGTTCTGGAAGTAAGCCAGGGAATAAAATAATGAGGGATTTGGACATGAGTCAGAGATAAATGATCCAGAATATTAAAGAAAGGAAAAATTAAAATATATATATATATATATAATTGACCACCACAGAATAAAAATCACAATGTTTTGGAAATTACTAGTAATTTTTATAATACTGCAGCTAGAAAGATACTGAAGAACCTAAAACCAAATGGCTTTCTTTTCAGAACTTCTGAGCATTCAGTCACACAGCTGGAGTGGTTTCTGCTCAGCTCATATGCTATTTCTTTCTTTGTAAAAGAAATAATTTCCCACATTACTGTCTGTCACCTCTCACAGTGTTATGACTAGAAGCAGTCAAAACCTTATGATGACAGATTTTTGTTGGAAAAGGACAATTAGTTTTTTTAAAAAAATTATATTTCTTGTTGAAGGCTCAATTTCTGCAAATTTTATAAAGCTTTTTTTCTGGGAATCTGGGTCAGACTTTTCAACTATGGAGCAGATTCAGCTTGGAAGCATCTAAAATGTTTCTCCCAAGGAACCACAAGCCTTATGAATCCTACTGTGATTCAAATAATTCGGGGTCAAGGCAGCACTTGGCATTTAACATGTCTGGTTTCTCTGTCACAAAACTATGATCTTGAAAACTGAAGCTTTCTGTTCCAAGATGGTGATATTAAGTAAAATTTTGAAATCTCAAGCCTACCAAAACCTATATTTGCAATTGTGTAGTCATGAGATCCAATTATTCAGCTTCACAGGTGCTTTTTGGAAAGGGAGGTTTCACCTAAAATGAGAAGAATCACAAGGCCTTTAGTTACAATCTCTTTGGAGATCACAGGGAATGTGCTTCATTTCACAAAATGATATTTTTAGGGTGTCAATTATAAGACATTTTTCTCTTTATTCTAGATTGCAACTCCAGACCAGACACTAAAAAAATAAATTTTAAAAAAATGTGGAAAGGAAGTTAAGACTCACGGCCAGCTTTACATAGCAAGATCCCCAAGGACCACTGTTTCTTTATGCTTCTGTAAAGCTCCTTGGGACCTTTTATTTGAATGGATAAAAGCAACCATTAATATGGCATAGCAGAGTTAGAGGAGTCCCAAGACACATGTGTAAGCTGATTTGTAAGGAGCAGAAGATAAAAATTCGTGCCTTTTTATCTATTTCTCTAAAGAGAATTCACCTTTTTATCAATCCACATTTCAAATAGTAAATTATGTGTTATGGAAATTATTAATAAATACATATTCCTTCAGTAAACCTTCCACTCAATACAACTCCAAGAACAGGGGTAAAAAAAAAAAAACATTTCTTGTTTTCAGCCATGAAGGATTGAGGGGCGTTAGAACAACCTGTGAGAAAAACCAGAAAAGCTGATACCTCTTCCCCTAATCTACCTTGCCCAAAAGAATGAAATGCTCATATACTAATTTTCCTTCCAAAATTGTTCTACTTTACCTCCTCAAGTATTTGATCAAAACTATTTGCTCCATAAAAAAGCAAATGTTAATGACTTCTAAAACCTTCTCTTTACAAGTGGATCAATAAAGCCTCCAATGGCCAAAAGCAGCTCATCTCTCATTACCATCCCAGTATTTACATTTTCATCCACTTAGAGCAGTCAGAGACACAGGGACCCGGCTGATCTTATGGACTTCCCAAGATACATGCTAGAGGGAATAGTGTGTGTGTGGATGGATACCTGCACACCAGAGATCACCAAAAACAACATAAGAAGATCAGCTAATACATAGTCTATGAAAATAATGCCTTTTATCTAACTTTTTTAATAAAACTCCTCAGGATTAATTTCTAAAAGAGATTTCAAACACTATCTGTGGATTTCTTTTTTTCCTGCTTCTCGGTAGTAAGCATGAATTGGCTGGGCTTTGAATAGCATTGTGCATGCAAAGTAGGTACAAGTGTTGTTAGCATTGGAAAATCACCTGCCATTAAGCTGCACACTGTGGATGCAAATTCAGTGCACTCATAAATGGAAAGCTTGAGAGGGGTACAGAATGTCCCTACAGCTCCAGCTCGGAATATTAATCCGTTTGAAATATATTTAGGCTGGATGAGCTGGGATTAATAACATCTCGGAGATAATAGATCTTTCTTCTTTAGATAATCGATCCAGGTTTTACTTTATTACTATTTTATAGCAGCATGGTGGCCCACAGGAAACAAATGGGAGGTTCTGAAGTTTCCTGGTGAACAGCTTTGCCCACATTTCAAGATCTCTCATCTCAAGCAGTGTTTGTGGCGCCAGAAGAAAAGGGAAAGCCTGGGTAGGCAAAAGTAGTCGAGGATGGAATTTTCAAAGGATGGATCAGGGCATTGTCTCAGACTCAGAAAGTCCCTTTCTTCCCCCTACCCACCTCAGGGTTAGAGAGCTCATCACTGACTTACTTAAGGTTGCTCTTCCTCACCACCCCAGCACTGCCAAATTCTGCACTGAACACCAACATGGCTTCAGCAGGAGAGGCTAAGAGGAAGGGTACCTCCAGAATCCAGTGGTTACAGTGCTCTCCTGAGAAAAGCTGACACAGACATCAAGCATTTCTTTGCATGCAAAGGGAGATCTGCTAAGCCAGGTTTCCTGATAGGTACAGCTCATGCTTGAGGTCATAGGGCTCCTGTCCTCTCCTCTGTTCCCTTGATGGGAAAGTGAGGTCATGTAGGAAAATGTAGCTTCCAGGCCTGGGAACTTCTTGATAGAGTTAAAGGAATTCGACCTTGGCCATCGCTGCTGTGTAGCTGTGAAGATAAACTACTTGCAAGGACTGAGAGAGAGATCAGAAGAAGCAGAAGATAAGACACCTGCCAGAGTTCGTGAGAGACTGATACAGTAGCTCGTAACTGTAGCCAATAGATAATTCCTTGTATGCTATATACACCAATGATGTTAGTGCACGTATTCTTAGAAAAAGTATAATTGTGTGTGTGCTTTGCAGTAAATGGAGCTTTGCTGTCAACTCATATTGAGTCGTCTCTCTGCTCCACAAGCCCGCCTCCGGTACACTCAACTACCATGATTGTCTGTTTCCTTAGTATTTTCAGCCTTTGCCTTCGTGTGAGTTGGGAGCTAACCACCATCTAAGATACCAGGAAACTGGACAAAACAGACAAATTAAATATTTTTTTAGAAAGTGGAGAGAGATGGAAATATTCTGTTGAGTGAAACATGTTGACTTTGATGTGACAGTAGTCATGACCACAAATATCAGCACTATAAATTTTTTCTACAACAGATGAATTGCTACTACTATCAGTCAAAGATGATTCATTGAGCCTATATAAATTCAAGCAGGAGACCTTTACATGCAAAGTAACTAACTACTAGGTGTCCTAATCCCTAACTGTTTTCCTCTCCTATGGGGTGGACTCGGACCTCTCCCCTTCTTATTCTACATGAGAGACTTCCATGAGGAGAACAAAACTCTTACATAGAATTTACCTAGAGCTGCTCTTGAAAAGAATGTGATAGGACTCTCCTTCTAACACACAACTCAGATTAAACTTCAGTATTTTTTCCCACTTTCTTGACAGTCAAAAGCAAAAATCAGAAAAAAACATGATTCAACAAAAGGTTCAGGCATTTCAAATATATATTCATCACTAAGGATGTGCAATGTGCAATGTACTTCCATGCCAAGGCACTCTGTTACGTATGTCAAACACAACTAAGTCAGCTATTTAAGGCCACTTTTCTTAAGTATGCAGAAGTTCTCTATGCCAGTGTGTAGGAAATGGACCAAGGCAGGCTGGAAACTAGAATGGCTAAGTAAGGATTTGCTCCTCAAACTGAGCAGTAAGAAACAAATGCTCAGCCAGTGGAAGCAGGGACTGGACCTGGGGAGAGCAAAGGGATACAGTTCAAATGTATAGGGATGCCATCAGGAAAGCCAAGAATAAGGAAATGGACATGGCAAGGGGCATGAAGAATAACAAGGAGAGATTCTATGAAGTTCATAGATCAGAAAAGAAAGTCCAAGGAGAGCATACCCCTCCAATAAGCAAGCAGGTTGAACTGGCAGTGATACAGAGAAGGGTGAGGTACTCAATTCGTTCTTTGCCTCTGTCTTCACTGGCAGTCAGTCTTCCCAGTTCTCTCAGGTTTGGGGGGAGTGAAGTCCCTCCAACTACGAGCAAGGAGCAGGTTCAGGATCACTTGGTGAAGCTGAATAGTCACAAGTCTATGGGACTTGCGATAGTGAAAGGACATGGGACAATGATTTTAAATGGAAAGAGGGCAGGTTTAGACTACATGTTAGAAATTTTTTACTCAAAGGTTGGTGGGGCACTAAAACAAGTTGCCCAGATTTAGGATACCTGACACAAGAATGGAAAGGGACTAGAAAAATACAAAGCAAGCAACATTTTGACTGTGTTTAGTTGACGTTATCCTATGATTTCAGCTGTAAGTTCAGTGTGTTGTGTGAAGGATTGCACAACCTTCTGTCCTTGCTCATCTTCTTTAAAAATCCAGAATTTCTTCTTCTTCTAGCTTTAATAATTGCCAAGTATTAGCCCTTGCTTTTGCAAAACTGAAGGGATCAGCAATGGTACCTCCTCAGCAGACCAATGTATTATGCCCATATTTTAAAGGAATCAGCTCAGATTTGTGTTCTGCTCTTTCACTGTCAAGAATTCATGCTTTATTTACTACACATCACTCAACTCTTCTGAAGTACCTGAATTACTAATTTCCTTATGACTACGTGATACTGCCATGTGGTATCAATTCACAAACAATAATGTGTTCTATGTCATACACCTATGTCATATGCAATCCTATTATTCTTATTTTACACAACAAGAATGGAGAAAACCAGCTGTGTGTGGATCAAGTTCTGCAGCATCAAGACCTGAAAAAGTCTGCTTTTTGGTGAATAAAATATACTGAAAAAGTCAGCAGAGGTCAAACATTCATCTCCAGAACTCTTACAAATAAGGATTGAGAAGCTTAGCCTGGAGTCACGTTACAGGCCTGGAGGAAGTTTGTTTGTTGCTGAATACAACAAAACTTGCTACTTCAGAAATAAAAATTATGCAGGAAATGAAAAACAATTTAACATTTATTCTGGCTCAGGTATGACTTTCTTTCCATCCTGAAGTTATGTTCACTGCTGGCTGAAGTAAATTCTAATACACCCAGGATAAGAACTACCTGGGGGACATGAAAATTGCCTGTATTTTGCAATAATCTGAGTAGGTGTCTCCAGGATAATATTAGCCTTTTACCACTAAAGCTGCACATTGAAAAAGTCTCAAAAATAGATTTTCTTACTGGAATGTAAAACCCACAGAGGATGTGGAAATGCAGACAAGAAGAGTCGAGGTGGAAAGAAGAATGGGTAGCTGTGGCAATTTTGATGACAAGAAGATTCCTGCTAATATGAAAGTTAAAACTGTTATTGGAACAATAAGTCTGGTGGCTGATTCTGCAAAACCTTATAGCCTGAGATAAGGGCAAGGGTTGGAACAGAATCTCTTCCTTTCACTTGGTCTGTGAGGTCTCCAGAGAACCAAAGCTCCAAAGCTTCTTCATTTAGTTATCCTATTAGCATTTTTTTTTCCATTTATTTGCAGGTCTTGGGTTTTCATTTACAAATTCATTTACATTTCCTGACATACCTAAATATATATATACACACACATATATATATATAACATTCAAAAAACTATTTAGCTCTTATACTTTGTAATCATCCTCATAGCTAGGCTTTGCGAACGAAGATTTACAAGGGCTCTACCCACGCTGGCTACAAGCACGCTGGTGGCTAAAAAGGCCAATGCGAGATAGGCAAGTCCGATTGCAAAAGGCACAGTGGAAAGTCT
>JAWWEE010000162.1:8030526-8050977 GCA_035221455.1 Xenops minutus
CTTTATCCCTAGATGCCGTTTCCCCATTGGTAGCCCCGCTCCTATTTTCCTATTGGCTAATACCATATAGGGGCTAGACACCCCCTATTTTCCCATATTTGTTCTAATTCCACCCTGTTTTACCCTTATTTGTCGCGATCCGTCCTTATTCTCGCAGCTTCCGCCCTGAACCCTTTATAAGTCTCATGCTCCTTTAATAAAGTGTTCCACTCCTGTTTCACCTTCCTTGAGTGTGGACCGTCTCCCTGTATCCCGATGGATTGCGCGACATATGTGCACAGGATCCTACCTGGGAGGGGGGAGCCTTCAAAGGCACATGTTTGAGGAAAACAACAGTGCAACAGCCCCATGCCAAACCAGGGAAAATTGGTAGCTCTTGCTTGGACAAAGGATATTCCCACTGAGGGATTTGTACACTCATATTTTTAAGGCTACATACCTTATATAACCCTATTTTTCCAAAAAGCAGATGAACAGTCCTGTTGGCTACAAGGAAATGGTACCCAATCCTCCCTGCCAGGCCCAGGCCTCCAAACCCAATGTTGTGCCTGCCTTGTCTGGCAGCAGGACATTCATGATAAACCCACAGCAGAGTTACAGCATATTGAGGAGCAGCACTACAGCACCATCACCTCCTGAGAGCAAGAGAATAAGCTAAATGACAAGCTCCACGTCACCCTGGCACGATTGACCTCAGGTTTTCTGACACCTCTGCTGACCACCAAAACTCCTCTCCATAGCCTGGACTATAAACTCCCCGGTATCTTACACCTATGGGACTAGGGAGTCCAGACGCCATAAGGAAAAAGCAAGAAACAGCACCTTCCCAGTCCTCTATATCAGTGATAGACAATCCATGCTCTAAATGGAGAATAAGGTCCTTTAGTACAGCCTTAAAAAAATAATTAACATGACCAATTTCTTGCCCTTCGATTGTCAGGCCAGTAGAAACTCAGAATTGAGAGATAGCACAGTGAGCAGTTTCAGTTTAACAGAAAATATACAACAGCAAGCCCTGTTCTTAGTCCTATTGGTTTGACAGTAGCTCTTTAAACATCATACTATTTCAATGGGCAGAATATTGAAAACTGTAAGCAAAAGCTCTTCAAGCACACGCTACTGAAGAAAAGGACCAACCATATGACCTAATGACTCCATCTCTGTGACAAAAGCAGGTATCTTTGTCAGCTATACCCAGCTCAAGTAAGTCACAGAGATGGCCTTAAACTGATTGGTTTTTACTAATCATTTTAAGTTCCAGAAAGACTGCATCACTTTTAACAACAAAAAATAACTATCTGTGTCAGAATGTCACCCTTGATGTAAACAGACAGATATTGGAACTGCACTCAGTAAACGAAAGTAGCATATGCTATAAATTGGTTATAAGGCACTCCCTGGCACAATGGAGCAAAGCATACACTAGAGCTTAATCCTGCTGCCTTCTAAATCAATAGAAATATTCTCCTCTGCTTAACAGGATGGGATGAAAACACTAGAATCAGCTTCACAGAAGTGTCAGAGTGAATTGTGATGGATGCTGAAGATAAAATCATACCAAAGGGCTCATTGCAAGGATCTTTGTGAGTGACAAGTGCCTCTCAGAACTTTGCATTCTCAGTTTTAATCTGAAACCTGGAAATAAAAGAGCCTGACTTCTCCAAATATGATCTTTGGCCATATTGTTTAGGTGGGAGATTGGGTAAAGACAGGCAAAAGAAAAGGATTCTTGTGAGATATCTGGTAATTAAAATCTTGTCATATTCAGAATCAGTAGTCGTTAGTGAATAATATGACTCATTCTCCCATCTCTGTCACTGATGAGTCAAAAAAGCTTGGAAAATTATTGTAGGAAGTACAGGTGACTGCAAGTCTCTCTGAAGTTCATGAAAGCTGCAGGGACTAAGCACACTGGGAAAAGTCAAGTTATTAATAACCTGCACAAAAATTTCCCATAATTCTGAGCCAGCATTGACTTACCTTCTTCAAGTAATTAAAATAAGGGCTTCAAATGCATCCATGAAATAGATGCTTCCATTCGTCATGGCACATCCCACCCCATCTGTGTTTAAAATGCTACTTGAACTTTTGAGTCCTTCACAGGACTGTGAATAATTGAACAAAGGAATTCACTGCTATGGTCAAGGTGAGCAGAACTTGATAAATATTTTCATGAAAGAACTTATCCTCATAAGAAAATTTCATAGCACAGATTCATCTCTGACATGTATTCATTATAGATGAGGTAGCTCAATGCAAACATAAGCTAGGCCAGATAGGTACTATGAAAGACTAAGAAAACTTGCACTTAGCCTATTGAGCAAACCCCCTTTTGTCAAAGCAGGGCTCCTCAGGCTCACAAGCCCTCAGGACAGAGCTAATTTTACACTTCAGAAAGAGCAGCAAGAAGTGATGAGCTTGACAATTCCTCTGATGGAGAAAACAATGGAGGGGATACCAGTGGAAGGCTGAGCATAATCAACCTGAGAGGTGAGATGTGTCAAAACTGAGGAAGGACATATGAAACGTGGTGATATCTGGGTGAGATGAGTGGGGGTAAGCAGGATGCAGTCCCATCCTTTGCACTGAGGGCCACAGGAACTCAGAAAGTGACTTTTTCTTTCTTTTGTACTAGAAACTTAACTTTTCTTCAGCAAAAGCACAGTTTGTGTGTTGAAGGGCAGCATGATGGAGCACAGCCTTTGACTACATCTCTATATCCAAATGTTCAGTCCTCGATCCTGAATTAGCTTTACAAAGCAACAAAATACTATTGGAGGAGGCCATGGCTACTGCCAGAAATGCTGTGAGTGGATGAAAACATGCATTTCAGCTGTAGGGACTGCTAGGGACACAAAACTGCTGCACTGAAGCATCTTCTGCAGCTACTGTGGGACAGGGAGGAGAGGGGGAACACTTCACTTCCAAAGGGTTAAACTGTTCAGCAAAGCAACAAGAGACTGGGAGAAGAGAGACCGGGAACTGGTTTGTGTGCATCCAGACAGCAATGTGCCATCAGGGAGCTTTCCTGAGAGGTTCTCCCATTTTGGACCATCAAGAAGCTTTGGTGAGAGGCACAGACAACATCACCCTCCCGTTTTGGATCTCCCCAGTAGACAGTACATATAAGATGTAGTACAAGACATAAACAACTCGAAGTGCAGGACATATTGCAATTCTATTTTCACCTGATGCTACATCGGAAAAGATTATGATTAAGCTAGTGGAAACTTTTAAAGCAGTGCCAACTGCCTCTAACTGATACTATTACTTTAACTGATTCCTTCAGCAAATAGCCAGCAATAGCCTTTATTTTCTAGGTTGCTTCCCCACAACAGTAATCGAATTCTTGTTAACAATTTTCAGTCATGGAGGAAATCTGAACAAACTAATCTCCGATAAAGAACCTCTGCTCACAGCTGTGCAAGCTGAAGTATTTCTGAGAGAGAGATGTATTAAACCTTGAAATTCTTCCATTTACTATCCTCATGCCAATGAGAAAATGGAACATTTTAATTGAGTTTCGAAAGAGTGTTTGCAGACTGCTGACCCAGAAGGAAAGCCCTGCAAATCATTTGCCATAGATTTCTTACATGACTACTTAGAAACCTGTCATGAAGCAAAAAAGCCACAACCCTGACAAGTTAGTAATGCATAAAGATCAAGGTAAATGCTGTTTTCACAAGCCTCAGCCAGAGCTACCTGAAGCTTTGATTCAGGAGCAACTGCAGCAACATGCATACTATTTCAGCTTTCCTTTAAGAGGGAAAAACCAGGAAAATATAAACAGATACAGATGTTCTTGTTTACAGTGCTTACCTCTCAGCAGAGCATGCAGGCAGAAATTCAGGTTGCTCAAGCAACCATCTGCCTCTAATTTGGGGGAACTCCACACAAGTTATCATAAAACTTAGGTACATAGTGGTTACACTCATCTCAGTCCAATAAGAATTGAATTAGCGTAATTCAACTCAATTGAACAGACCAGCACAGCCCACCACCAGTAGGCAGCAGATGTGTATCTGATCTAATGTGAACTTTTTGTAATAAATGATTCGTGTTTGATCCTAAAACTAGTTTTCTGATAACAAAATGTCCTACTAAGCTCAGAGATGCTTACAGCTGCAGAGGAACACACACCACAATTACCAGTAAGGAAAAACATGGAATGATATAAGCTGTACTCTTGCACTTTCAGGCCAGAATACATTTTGGGTTATCTTGACAGGCTAGATTGCAATACTTGATACTTTGGGCAGAGTGTGCTTATGACAAATAGTGATGTTTGCCCTTTACTCAGGCTGATGGGATAGGACACCTCTGTGTCCCACTCTCGGTTCTCCAAGACAAGACAGACATGCACATATGGTAGTCCAGCAAATCATCACAAAGATTAATAAGGACTTTCAGTGTACAAATAGCAGCTGGGAGGGCAGGGGCTGTTCAGTCTGGGGAGAGAAGGTTCACAGTGGTCTCATCAATGTGTAAAAGTGCCTGATGGGAGAAGTAAAGAAAATGGACTCAGCCTCTTCTCATCCATTCTCAGTGGCCAAACAAGAGGCAATGGCCACAAACTGAGAGGGGTTTTTTTCACGGAGAGGGTTCTCATGCTCCAGAAAGATGTCCCAGAGAGGTCGTAGAAGTCCATCCTTGGAGCTATTCCAGACCTGAGTGGACAGGATCCTGAGCAATCTGTTTTAGCCGAGTCTGCTCTCAGAAGGGCAGTTGGACTGGATTATTTCCTGAGTTGCCTTCAACATCAACCATTCTGAGATTATGTGAATTTCCCGTTTTGTTTAATTGTCTACATTTTTTTCAGTGAGGTAATTCAACAACATTGTGAGATGTCTACTGTTTTATTTAAGAAATGCATGCAAGTCACTAGGCAGGACACGTTTGACTGCAAGCTATGTTTGATAGCTGCAGTCAGGGAAATGGTTTTAAAGTATACTTTATATTGCAGTGCATTAGTGTTACTGCTCCTACTGTCTAGGGACTACTATTAGACAGAAATATCTGAAGGAATAGATGCCATTGCTCTTTCCAAAGCAATGTGTCTAGGAAAGAGTCCAGCCTCTTTGGTAATGCACAAAGAAATTGTAACTCATATTTTATATATTTTAAAGCTTCCATAATTCAAAGATACCAGCACTTACATGTTACTGATTATACTTACAACTCCTATGTCCTGGGACTTGTTTTTCAGAGCCAAGGATCATGTTTTTTTCCCTCCAATCCATCCATATTTTTTGTTGAAGAAGGGGTGTTTCACTCAAAGGCACACACTTTTAGTCAATTGCTGCTTAATAGCAAGCACTGCCTCTCTGTTTTTTCTCTTAGCTTTAGTATAATATCAACACTAAGTCTGTGCTGATTAATCTCACTTAAATGTAGTGTATATATGTCTAAAATAGCACAAACATTAGGTTATAAAATACTACCTTCCATTCTGTTACCTCTCTGTTTTAGTTTCTGTTCTGAATCTGTTTCTCTCATCTATAAACTTCTTTGGATCATGAATAATTTCAACTAAGGCACTCAGGTGGACAGAAATAGTAGAAAATATAAACAGTAAAGCTCTCTCTCTGCATGCTGAAAGAAGGTCTTGGCTTCTCTCTGCATGAGCATCTTCAGAAAACAGATTGAGATGATTGAACACAGGAAGACTTTGCCTCTTTCAGATAAACGTGGTAAGGAGAGAATATAATCAAGTAAGACTTGACTAAATATATAGTAAAAAAACCAAACTAAAATAAAACAAAGCCAGATTTTCTCTAGAAAATTCAGTATCATGACTAGCCTTCTCCATAGATATTCCTCCTGTCAGAAGTACAAAATGCTGCCATGGTGCCAACTTAGGTGGCGAATAATGAGTCCCCTCCATGAGATTGGACTTAGTGTGGTCTCATCAGCATTCACTAGCACTACATCATACTGCAGCAGGGATGAGACAGAATGGGGGAGGGAGGGGAAAGAAAGGGAAAAAACAATTAAGACAAATATTATTTCTTAAATTACACGGTAGGTTTTCATGTTAATGGATATCCCTTTCCAGACTTCATGCTAAGTAGAGAAATTAGCATAGTATGTAGTGAAGACAGTAGCATGATTATTTTTGGTGATTACACTTTAGCAGGAATTTTGGCAGCCTTATCCCATAGAGATATGTAGACAATCATTCACTCTGTAAACAAGCCTCCTTTACAGCCAGAACAACATCTACTACTATTCTCTCCCTCTCTCTCTCTCTGCTCTTGAGACAACACCAGCTTTTCTTGATCCAAGAATACATAGAGTACCCAAAGTCTTAATGGCACTCCAGGTGCAGATCTAATTTTACTGCTAATGGCCACAGAGTTGCTGTACACCTGTTGCTGGTCTCTGCTAGGAAGAACCTTTGTCTCTAGTGCAGCATTTTTAAAAAGAATTTAGCATGTTTGTTATTAAAATTGTCCCCAAGTTCTACAAACCTATAATTGCTTGTGGCAATGAGGGCACATTTATTGGAAATATATGGGGTTTTCTAAATATATTTTTATTATGTATTTGTTGGAGGATTTTATATATTTATTTTCACCCTTAAAGCCTTTTTTTTTTCAACTGGGCCAAAAAATTGGTAGTTTATGCCTTTAATGAAACATTAACATTTTGAAGCAAAAATTCACCTTGCTTAGCACAGTGCCTGGACTGTCTCCATGCACAATCCCCCCATGGAACTGTCTCCCTGTCTTCTCGTGCTCATCTGGCATTCACATTATGTAGAGCCTTCCCAGTCCCAAGCTGACCAGCTATGTTGGCTGTTGGGGGAGAATGGAGTCACAATTCTAGTTTCATTTCCACAGACTCACACGAAATTTGGTAGGTGGGAGTAAGAGTACCATTTCTTTTTAAGGATTTATGGCAAGTGCATGCACTGCGGAAGGAAGCAGAGAGAGGGAACTGTAATGAAGATATGGGTATAGATAAAGTTCCAACCTGTAGTTCCACATAGTGTTACTGTGAAAAGAAAAATCACTTCCATTTAAGTCTCCTCTCTCACTAATATTGCTGGATATATCAAGAGACTTCACTTTAAGATTTTGTCACCTAGCAGTATATAAACAGATCTACACCAGGTTCTAATTGATTACTTCTACTTCTTTCAGAGACCCTACCTGAAATTTTATAAGATATAATTCCAGCAGTTTGCTGTAGATCTATTGAAAGGGACCATAGATTTCTGACTCCCATTTGTATTGAAAATCAATAACTACTAGGCATAAGACAAGAGATTTGTTATTAAAATGGAAGGTCAGGAGCCCATATATCTAGGTTATATTTCTGGGCTGAGCCTAGGTGCCTGTGGCTCCAAGTATATCACTTCATATTTCTATATCTAGCTGCATTTGTAAAATGAAGTGTTTAATTTGCAGAGGACTTGCAATGGTAAGGTATCATTTATAAAGGACCTGAAGTCTTCAGGTGGAGAGGCAGCTTGGTGTCACCAGACTAACATTAGGTGTCTGGTAAACTCCATAGGAAACAAGTGGAATGGGAGCTATTAGGAACAAAGTCTGGCACAAGGCAATTAGCCAAGGCCAGTTCAGTTGCCCTGATTCCCTTCCCTTTCTGCACACTGAATAAGGTGAGTACACTGTAGAAAACTAAAGTGGGATGTTGTCATTTAAGACTCTGGATATACAGTGAATGTTGCATGGACAACCATAAATCTGACTATTTTCAGCATCAAAAATACTTGATTTTGAAACCTAAGGAACTGTTATAATGAACTGATTGTTCCAAATAAAAAGTACTGTTAATCTATACAAGCATCACTTTGAAGTGGGAAAAAATATAAATAACATAATTTCATATTTAATTTTTACCTGGTCCCAAGCTTACATTCCCACAGTCAATTTGTTAGTAATTTTAAGGACACACCTGCTAATCCCACAGCCCCTTGTGTGGGGGTCTGGCTGCATTTGCCCAAAATTACCCCTGAATTCAAAGGCTATCACTGAACCCTGAAAGAGTCCTAGCCCATGGGTCAAACAAGCATTCACCGAGGAGATAAAATGGATTTAACAACTCTTTTCCTTCCCCACATTCTGCATTTGTGTCACCCCTGACTTTGCTTCTCTGCTAGAAATACCAATCCTGGCATCTACATCCTATACCACACCCCAGCCATTAGCACCTGGAAAAAAGTCCCCGGAGACTTCATTTAATTCTTATTTGAACTAAACCATTTCTTTCTGTGAGAGAACAGTCTTGCTACCTAGAAAGGCAGAGAGAGCTAAACCTTATACTGGCTCTTTATTTCTTGTACGACATTCTCCTTCAGGAGAAAGGCTGAGTAGGTCAGACGAGGTGCCCATTTCAGCAGTGTAACACCCTCGCTGTCAGTGTATTTGCACAGCTGTGACTTAGCAAATGGGTCTAATGCTGAAGAGAGACAAGGAAAGAAGTGTTTTTCTTTGTGGTATTGGCTGAGCAAACCTTGCAGGCACTCTGCTAACAGTGAAAAATCATTCAAAGGTGTCTCTTGTCATGCTACTCGGTGAATATTATTCTCTGGGTGCAGCCTTGTTGAGAAGGAAGAGGCAATCCTTATATCGATGCCTTTTGATCCACAATGTATTTTAAGGTAGAGGTATGTATGTGAAAATGAGAACACAGAGAGGAGACAGAGAAGAAAGAAATGCAGCTTCTGCTAGAATGAAACCAGCAATGGCCAAAAGGACAAGACTATGATGAAATACTTTCTTTTACTGCATGAATATCCATCTTCAGCATATGCCCTTCAAAAAGCCTTGAGGGCTGACCCAGACCCTGCTGAAATGAACAGCAGACTTCCACACAGAATATTGCTACTGGCAGCCTGACATGCCTGCACGTATTTATGTATTTCTTGCAACGGGCACAGCATTTTGTACCTACAGACAATCAACCACTGTCATTACCCTGCCTGTGGGAGGCTGACTGCATCCCATCATATATGTAAAATATGTAGCACTAACTAGGTTGTGATCTGGCTGCTTTCACCCACCTGTTTATCCTTGTGGCAGTGCTGTATGATTGACAGCAGACAAACAACACTGTAGGATCCTTCCTAAGAGTGATTTTTGCCATATCTCTTCATTAAAATAGTGCAGACTACACATGGTCCACAAAAAAGTGTATATAGGAATGCCCCCACAGCTCTCCATAGTGGGCTGTATCCAGCCTTGTCTTCTGGATTCACTCTCAGATGTTAAAATAAGCATTTCAGATTATTCTTGAGAGGCACAGCAATCAGACAGGTATCCCTCCTGAAGCAGCAGGAATGAGTGGCAGAAAGCCATTTTAACCTCTGTTGGCATTATATATATTCTTTCTTGAGTTAAATATAGAAACTGAAGAAATGCCTAGAAAAGTACAGCTGCAATCTGAGCAGACAGATTGACCTTTATTTTGCACAGTTGTGTTCCCAGCCCAGCCTCATTCTCCCCAGAAGTGTCATCCCTATGTCAAGGACAAAAAGATCACTGGAGTTTCTATCTGTAACGTGCAACTTTGTAGTGCACCAAAAGCAGATACACAGACAACACACTCAACATGTGGAAAAATCCTACCAGCTGTTAATTCAGTTCCTAGCTGTATTAGTAGTCAGCATAGAGTTTTGTCTCCTAAAAACTGGCATATTTTAAAGTTGTCTCTAGAAGTAGAGAGCTAGAGCAGGATCACACTGAGAAACAAGGTAATTTCCGCCATTTAAAAGAAAAAAAAAAAAAAAAAAGAGGGTTTTGATTTTTAAAAATAGATTCAACACTAAAATGAAATTTAAAAAGTTTTCCTCAACTTTGAACATGGTATTTCCAAAAATGTACTAGTGTACAGGTTTTTTTCCACAAGAAGCAGTTGATACATCCCAAATTTTCCATGCCAATAGAGACAGAAACATGATATTTCGTTTTGGGGCTTTTAGCTTATGGCACTTAAATGAAACTTACTCCTTTTCATGGCAAATATTGGTGTCAGATGGACACATGAATCAAAGCACCAGCCAGCTCCATTCTTTGGAAAGCATAAGTCATATTTTTTTATGTAAGAACTGAGCTACACAGAAGTGACTGTATTGCCCCATTCTAACGAAATGGTTGATTTCTTACAAAAAATACATGAAATTATGGGAACCCACTATCCATGAAGACGTATATGAAGCATGATGGCACAGTAAAGGAAGAGATGCACTCTGTTCTCCCCCACATGCTGAGATGCAATGGGAGCTTTCTGACTGTACAGTAAAAATCTGTGGGGTGCTCATGTTGCCTCTGCAGTCCCACTAGGGTCTGTGTATTTGCCATTTCTTAGTCAAAAATTACTTCTTAACCTTTTTTCTGCAAATATAGACAAATCTAGAAGAGGATCAACAGACTACCTGTTTGAGAAATTGTCTTTTTTCATATTTAAAAGTCAATGCATATTCAACATAAATATGAAGCCAGAGGGGGTTCTTTTTATTCACAATGTCCTGGTTAAGGCTGTTTCTATGGCAGCACAAAAGAAGGGTGTTGTTTTCTCCCATACACACCCCTCCAGACAAGCTATTCAACTAATGAATTTAGGAAGATTTATTTAGCTTATTAAAAATATTTTTCTTCCTTGATGATACGCAAAGAGTGACTGAAGATCAGCTACTTATATCATATACCACTTTTAACATTTCCTTCAATGTGTCTGCAACTGTATTTTCTTATTGCTGTTTGGTGTTTCCAAACAGGTGTTTAGAAATACAGCAAGGACATTTGATCATTTAGCATCAGCTGAGGTCAGAGAGTCACACTGAATAATGATACTAAACTGAGGAGAGTCACAAAATTAATTATAATTTACATCAGACCTTCAGAAGGAGATAGCTCTGGGTTCATAAGAATGACACTAGGCCTTGGATAAACAGCTATGTAACTGAAGATAATTTCTCCTATTAAAAGTATATGCATTTACAATTTCTGTTTTTGTATCTGATAGCAAAAGCTATAATCACCAACTCATTGTGCAGATAAGGAGAGTTCTGTTCTAACATGTTCAGGTTAGGTAAAAAGTTGCAGACAAAAGAAATAGAGTCCACTTTAATTTACCACCTTACAGCCACACATTAGTGGGCAAGTTCAAAGACTCAGAGACTGTGGTCTCTTCACATTGCCTGTGGAAGACTAATATACTCTCAAATGGTAAAACAAGACATATAACCTGGCATTCAGCAGTGGTGAACAACTACAGGGGCAAATTTAGGATATCTGCTCAGGATTATTTAGACTGTTAGGCACTTTGAGACTGATCTTATTTCCACTGAAGTCAGCAATTGCATTTCTGTTCACATCCATGGTAGAAATTTGGCACTTTGACTAAATAGTTTCCCTGTTCCTTGATAGCTTTTTACAATAAAACAGCTTCCCAGCACCAGAAGTATGTCTATATATAATCAACATCTGGTCAAACTTGCGCTCAGTCCAAACCACTACTGTATCCACATTGTATGGACACAGTTTTGGTTTAAATCTGTATAATCCCTTTATGTGTATTGAAAGAAGACAGTGGGAAAAGCTGGATTCCTCATGTCCCCTGGCACAAGTCCAGATGCACCAATATCCAGTGTTGATGGGACAGGTATGCTATATTTAAGCTGTCTGATGCCACATATCCAACTTGTTTTTGTAACAGTGGCTGAGGTCAAGAGGATTTATCATCTACTAGGTCTTTCCTGGACCCTTTTGCTTGCACATAAGCAATTTTTGCAAGACTCCTGCACTCCAAGCAAGTGCAGGCTACAGTCTGTATATACATCATATGCACAGCTCTAGTTTTACCTTCCTCTCAGGTGTTTGCATGGCAGATTCCCTTAAATTCACAAGAGAAGCAGCCTTGATGCAATGAAGATTATCTATGCAGATCCATCCCATGCTTTGCAGGACCTCTTCCATCTTCTCTGCAGCACCACTACCTGCTGGAACACAGCAAGTAAATAAAAGACATATAATTTTGTTGGTGCTTTCAGAAGAAATCAGTCACAGAAAAATGTTGGCATTAGCATGGCCTCGAGTCCAACAGCATTGTTTTAGGGAATCTGCACCATGTATTCACAATTCTTTGCTAACCTGGCCTTATAATCTTCAATTCTGATGCCACAAATACTTACACAGATAAACAGTTTCTGGGATAATCATGTTTTGCTCAAAATGCAAAATTCCACATATGGAACACAGTTCAGTTATTTATATATCTGTGTAAAAAATGCTGCTTAATTTGGAGCACTGCCTTTATCACACCACTGTATTAAACACTTAACATTTTTTATTCCAGGATGCCATAGTGTTGAAATGTGCTCTGAGAAATTCTAGTGGACAAACAGTTTTGCTTCCTGTGAAGCCTTTCAGTTCTGCAACTGCTTCAGTGCAAGACTCTCCAGGTACAAAGAAGAGTGGCACCTCACTCCCAATGACTGTGCTGTGAATTACGCTTCATTCCTTTACAAACCTTTCTCCTGCCTCTCTCAGATGGAAACTTTCCAATTTCTACTGGAGGGAAAAGAAAAAAAGAAAAAAAGGATTAAAAAGGCAGCAAAGTGTATGGTGATTGCCTTTTTCCCTATCTAGTGAACACTGTCCCAGTGATGTTCTCCTCAAGTCAGATGAAACTGAATAATATATTTTAATATCACTGAAGGCTAAGTGTGACCTTTAAATATTAATATTTAAATATTAATGAAATAGCAGGAGAAAGCAGATTGACAGGTGTAATACAAGTCAGACAAAATAGCACAGTAAAATTATATCATGCATTGAAATTCTCATTAGTGATAATGAGAAATGCACCTATAATCCCTGATCTGAAAATGTACTCCAGGAAATCCTAGTAGAATAAATGATCAGAAAATTTTGCTTAGCGTAATTATTCTCATTTTATAACTTTGGGGGAAAATCTTTAAGAGTGGAAAAGTCAGACACCTGTACTTAAGCATGTAAGTGGACTTTTTTCTTTAAATTGGACCCTATTGGATGTTTCCTAAAATATTTTACTCAAGGGCCTCTTTCCATTCCAATAGTATAGGAAAATCTTAACTTTATACAGTTCTTCACATTACCTCACTAGTCTGTTCTTTATTAATCAAAGTGTATCTCTCAAACACACCCTGAGTACTGCTTATCCCACTAAAGCTGCCTGAGAATAGCAGAAAATTACATGCTGAAATCATAAATATTTTCTCATTAAGTTCAATATAACAAGAGAGAGACAGAATTTTGAAGTAGGATCAGTTCTTCATTCTGCACCTTCAGTGTAATATGAAAAGGCAAAATCACAGAAGTCAGGTAGAGATACTGGAAGTTTTCAAATAATTCACACTTAAAATTATGTGTGCAAATCTATGAGATGGTTTTGAGAACAAAACTCTAAGAATCTGTCTTAAAACCAATGAAAACTCACAGTAATAATGAAGAAAATTTTAACAGATCCACAGCTGCTGCCTCACAGGTCTGTGTCTGCTAAAGCTCTACTGTTTAGTGGAAAGATAATATGATGCTGAAAATTATGTAATTAAAAAAATTATTTACAATTAGTTTGCTTATCCTTTTTAAAGATAGTTAGCTACCTAGAAGGTGTGAAGTTGTAAAAGGTGAAAATGTGTAGAAATGCATGGTGGAGGTGATGTTTAACTTCCCTGAAAGAAGTAAACAGAAATCAGGCTGGCTAGAGAATTTAATTTGTTATATCTCCCAGTGTCTCTCAGCATCACCTGCAGCACCAGACTTATTCAATGCCTTATCTTCTGTCAGAAAAAAACCTGAGTAACACTAATTCTGTGGCACAGCACAAATTACTTTACTTTTGCAGATAAATTCTTATCCCAAGCAATCAGACTCCAGAGAAAGTCTCATAGTAACCAAGAAATAGCTGTACAACATCAGCCAATGTCAGAGTACTGCGAGATCATGAACGTAGAATACAACTGAAAATGGTGTTTTCAAAGGGCACACCTATTCTGAGGAGGCCATCCTCTGTGTGTGTCCTGAGTCTGAGCTGCCAACATAGAAAGGGTTTTTTTTAAATAGCACCACAACAGCTGTACCACCTACTTTGTACCTACTGAGCTTCTGACACAGCCCTTCCAGTAGTTACACCTCAACACCTCCCCTGCACTGTACACAACTCCGTGGCTCAACACACAGTCCTGCCAGCTCCTTACTCTCCCTAATGATTTGTCCCGATTTTATTGTGCCAGAATCCTGTAACAAGCTCATAATATTCAACTAAGGAAGCTGAGACATGGCATCCAGCTTATCCCAAACACCACACTGTCCAAACCCATGTGAGATACAGCCCTGGATGAGGCAGTCTCTAAGCACAGGGTTCATGACTGACCTCATGCCAAAGACATCCCCACTGCTCTTAGCAAGCTCTACCCATCAGAGATGCTCATCATCCTTCTGATGTGAGATGATCACCCAGGAGCCATTAATTTCAGGATGCAACACAGCTCTGAGAGAACAGAAGCATATCTTTGAGGATACACAACGTGTAAATGGTGGCAACTGAAACCCAGCATGTGCTTGGATGTGAGACATTGCATTTTGGCATCATCAAAGGACTGTCCCACTGCTTTGGTCAGGGTGAATACAGGAATGTGCTCTTTTAGACAAGCACAATCAAAAGACGCCAAGGTGTAGCAAAACCAAATCTTTTTGCCAGACTATCACTTCATTTTAATCAAGGTTTAGTTATATGGCACTTGGAATAGCATTTTTGCAACAGTAATTTTGGTCCACATTTGGTATCTTGACAGAAGACATTGTTTGAATGCATAAGTTTGCTGGGGTGTTAAAGCTTAGAGCCTAAGAATTCACACAGAGTTTTGTTGCATTCATCAAAACCTGCTGCATAGTTGCAAAATACATATATGTCTTATAGTCCAGGTCTCCATGTGTATCCTTGCTTTATTTTTCCTGAAATGCACAAAAATCCCAGGTTAGGATTACAGGATTTTTTTTTTTTTAATTTTGCCATCTAAATTGGTTATGCATCTCTTGGTTTTCTTGCTTTCTTTTGTGAAATAAAATTAATACAGATTAATGCCATTCAAGGTTTATGTAATTCAGGCTTCATTTGAAGCCCTAAATTGTCCTTTTACGCACTGTACAGTGAGTACATTTGCTCTCAGTCCAGACTTTACCTATGCTGATTTGCTGCCTCCTTTTCTTTGCTTTTGATTCTCTTCATTCCTTATGGACATTAATGGGAAAGTGTAAAGCACACTATTAATACAAAGATGGAAATTGTATAGAAGCAATGTCATTCTGAGACTAAAACAAAATAAAAATCTTTTCCATTTCATCAATCTCACTTAAAAAACCCGACTTTTTTTAACTCCATACCCTCCAGAAGAGCAATGAAGGCACAGGCACAAAAACTGCTGCAAAGCAAGCTGAATTCAGAATTCCCTCATGTTTTGTGCAGAGAGGGCTGAGAGAGGACAGGCTCTCTGAGAGGCCAAGGGCTTAGCAGAAGGACATGGAAACAACTCTAGCCAGACTGTGTCTGGTTTGGAGAGATTTGATTCCCTACATACCCCAGATCTGGGTCAAGGATTGATTCTTATCAGCAAGCATAAGGGTTACTGAACTCTATGCAAAACGGTATGAAGGAACCTCTAGGGAAATACAGCGTTTCAACTCTACCAGGTAATACTCAGAACATACAGACCCAGATAAACTTCCAGCATGATTCCCAAAACTGCACAGAAGGACTGTTAAGAGCCTGTACACTCTGTACTCCCAGCAGTCCATGAAGAGAGACAGTAGCATTTGAACTGCTTCTTGAAGTGAGTGCTTTAATGCAGGACTTCTGTCACTGTCCATGGTCAGATGGCAGGAGTGCAAGGATGAATGATTTATTTCAATCATGCAGGATGTCTGTGGCAGAGGTGGAAGCTCCATATGTATTTTCTGAGTTCCAGTCCCATAACTGACACTGAAATAATTTGGTTGTTATTAATGTTGTTTCTTTACACCTATCAATTTACATGAGAATGTTTCAAGCTGTCAGAGAATGGGAGGGAGTGGAGGAACTAGACTGTATGCAATGGCTGAACACTGTTTCAATCACCAAATGCTTTCTTCTTTCACTAATGCATATCCTCTAGTAAGGCTCTGTTAATTCCAATCTCTGATGTGCTGTTGCATACTTGGTAAATGATCTGTGATTTAGCATTATGTAAGTAAAGACAGAACATCTCTCTTTGAACGACTCAATGATTTAACAATTTATAATGAGACATTATGCCTTCAAACATTTCTGGCAAATGATTAAGATACATGTAGGACATAGCTTTTAGAGGCCAGTAGTATGACACTGCATAGCAACTGAAGCATCATATACACAGCTAAGGTAAACTGTTTCTGAGATTTTATGAAGCAGACAAAATAACAAACTTTGGTAAATACATTAAGGGTATTCATATATCAAGTAGCTTTGCCACACTCAGGAGTTTTTCATTCTCACTGTATCTATATTCCAAGCCTTTATCCAGATACTCCTTGTACACAATTCTCACCTGCAGAATCCTGGCATGCAGGTCTGAAGACATTTGCCTTCTAGATGGGAACAGCTCTTCTTCCTGCATGCCAAGTTAAAAATAGAGCTCTGCTGTGAGAACCAGGATGTCTACAGGCATGAATGCTCAGGAAAACAGTGACAAGACAGTGAGAAATGTGCATCAAACTGAATATCATGAGCTGCAGAAGAAAGGCTAAGGACCTTTACACAAAAATATGACATGGAGGTCTATTATCACTAACCTGAAAAACCAAAAACCTTTCCCTTAAAATACTGACAAGTATTATGAGTGAGAATGTAGCTGGCCCTTTGGAACAACTTACTATTTTCTCTCTTTGCTTGGTTCTGTAATAAACTCAGGTAGCAATCAGAATACTTAATAAGCATTAGCTAGCTTCCATATCTGCTCATCTTACTCAGCATTGCCTAAAAGAATGTATTCATATTACTATTAGTCAGTGAGAGGTTGTTTAAGACAATTTGAAATGTTTGTAAGGTATGAAGCAAGAGTTTGCCCCAGTAGTAGACAAAGTGTTAGTCCAAACAATGTATAAGCCTGGTGTAGTTATGAATAATGTGTGCTGTTGGTCTCTGTACACTTGCCATTCCCGTGCACCTTGTTGCAGTTTAAGGGAAGGAATGGTAATATTGAGAGACAGCTTTGGGAGTCCAAAGGTCATGATGACTATGGAGATACAAGATAATTAGTTTGTTAGAATTAAATCTATCACTGGTTCTAGTAAATAATTGAAGGCAGATCATGGTTTTCCTAAGCTCTGTTTGAGCTGCACTGTGTCAATAAGGACAAAGACTTAATTTAAGCCACTTTTGTGCTCTCCTGTCTCAGTTTCTGGCACTTACTCTACAGAAAAACACACAGAAAGGTAAGCATGTTTTGCTCATGCTTGCAACCAACAGCTGAAAAGAAACTGGTATCTAACACTGCCATGCAGCAATTACTTCTTTAGCAAGAATAGACAATCACAGATCAGTGCAGTAATATCATAAACAGATGTGACAATGCCTTTTGTCATGTTACATTACAGACCAAAAGCACCACAGCCAGTCAAAACCATCTTGATCACCTGAAGAGGAGCTGAGTTGTCCAAGATACCAGAGGGGTCAAGCATGCAATGACTTCCAATGGGACAAGAAATGTGGCCCTTCCCTCGCTTCATTTTAAATTTTTGCCTATTCTGGGGCAAAAAAACCCAGAAATTGATAGATTTTAACCATGATCTCATCATTAAGAAAGACTGCCATCTCCTGGTTTCTTCTACAACAGTCTTCCTTAGAAAAAAGACTTGGTTTTAGTTAAAGATCACGGTTGATCATAAAGTCATGCTTGCTCTGAACCTATAAGGGAAAATGTCACAGTTAATAAAGGACAGGCAAGTGAAAGTTGGAAAGGCTAATGTGTTATGACTACATGATATAGGTTAAGCCAACGTGTGCAATAATTAAAACTATCACAGCTTGACAGAGTTTATAAAGGCTTGAACCATAAAAGCTCAGAGTCCAATAATACAAGCTATTGAGCATTCTCTTGTGAAGTGTTTCCTCTCCAAACTTCCACTGAATTTCCATCAAAAACCCAGCATTACATAACAGACTAAGAATCAACTATTCTTATTCTCAGGAATATTAAATCTTTAAATGGCAATCTACAAAGGTCTTAAGAGTAAAAGTAACTTACACTGGTTTTAAGGACATACAGAATTATGTAAAGCAGAAGAGTAGTGTACAACTATGGATTTAGGAGAATACTAATAATGTTGGGCAAGGGAGGGGTGGGCCACTCCAAGGAAAATGGGAAAATGAACTCATTTGATATTTTCTTGAAGGTATTAAAGAACAGGCTAAAATGCCAGTCAGTTGGAGATATCACAGGTTATTTGACATGCTCTGTGTTCACTATTTAGTTTCCTCCTCTGTCCAGGTTGATGAGAAGTTGGTCCCATAAGATGTATACTTTATAATAAAATAGTATTTTACTACTAGTTGTATTTTTAAATTTTGGTGGTTAAGAGTAATGCACTTTATCACATTAGTGCCCAGAGCTTGCTGATATGCACAGGCTTTCTCTGTTACAGGTCCCATACAAACACATATTTTAAAACAGATTTTATGGCCTTGCTATCTAAACACAAACAAGTAGTGGGAGTAAAGGAGTATTGCTATCCTCATCTTACTGATGAAGATATTCTGACTGTGTGGATAAGTGAAATAAGAATGATTACTTATGGTAATATGAGGAATCTACAATAAAAGGCATTGAATCCTGTACTCATATGTCCCACACAGAGGTTTCCGAGGAAAAAAAAAAAAAAAAAAACATTTACAGCACAAATGTCACTTTGAACACAGGCATGCTGTCTGTATGACTGAAATCAAGGGCTTGAACTCAAGGACTTAAAAACTTAAGGTATCTACTGCCCACCCATAACCAGAAGAATGCTAACACCATTGTTTAATTAATTCTTTATTTAATTCAAAATTTTCAACCCCTTCTTTCTCAAAGGGCGAATGTTGTATTGCTTAGAGTAAAGGTCAAGGGAACTTCAAACTGTTACATAAAGAAAATATTACTATTCAGCACAAATAAGTTGACAGGAAGAAATGTAGCAATGTAGCTTCCTAATTTTATCTGAAGTTTTTCACAATAGTTACCATTGCATTGTTTATAAACTTTCAGACTTCTGGGTAAATGTATGAAAATGAATGAGAAAACTCAGAAAAATTCATCACTCTGTTCTCAATCATCTTTTTCACTTACAGTATGAGAAACATAGGTCTACTATTCAAGGAGGCAAAATCTGGTTTCAAATTTCAGAACTACCTTAAAACAATTTAAAAATGATAAATGACATGAAAGAATTTAATTAAAAATATTCAGCAAGGAGGAGAAAATTTTGCAGTGTTCCAGGATAAGTAAATAAAAGAATACGTGATGGAAAACTTACCAAAAAAAAAAAAAAAGTAAACCTCAATCCTTCATTCTTTTTCCTCTTCAAATAATAGCTTTTGTATGCTGGAGCTCTCTCACAGTGAGGGTGACATCTTGTGTTCATTCCACCACAAAATGCCATCGATCAGTCTCCATCCAGCTGCCACATAGCCAGAATATTCCTCCCCTTCAAATTTCATCTTCAAAAGAGTTGCAAAGAATTTTAGCTGACCCTCTGTAATTTATTTAGTACCTCAGATTTCATATTCTCTTTAACTGTGATTTTATATTATTTGAACAGAGCTATTTTAAATGAAGATCTGTAAATGAGAAAGCAATATATAGAATACACTCCTTCTGAATAGGTGACAGTAATATATTTACTAGGATTCTTTAAATTAATGAGGGCACTGTAAAAGGAATGCCTTTTATGTCTGAGAAAATTATTACTTTAAAGATGATGAACCTGTCAGTCAGTAAGTTATACACTAGTTGCTACACCTGCAGTTTGATTAACCTGTTAATAAATCACTTGATCCTTTTTGTAGCCTTTGCAGCATTTTGAAAAACCTTCACTAAATTTTATAAAAACAGGAAAATATTAAAAAATGAATCTTTGTATGTAAAGTAAGAATATTGTGAACTTACATGCTCTCTTAATAAGAGTGGCTGTATCTTACTGTCATGTGCAAAACAGGTTATTTATCAACACTTAGGGATGGTGGAACAGTGGAAACAAACAACTGTAAACAGCCTCCTGAAATAGAACAGAAAATGTTTATTATTTCATTCACAAAAGCAGCTTCTGAGTACCCCAAAAATACTTAAGTTTAAATCACAAATACCAGAAACAACTTGTAAATAGAATAGAATAGAATAGAATAGAATAGAATAGAATAGAATAGAATAGAATAGAATAGAATAGAATAGAATAG
>JAWWEE010000162.1:8051077-8072270 GCA_035221455.1 Xenops minutus
TAGAATAGAATAGAATAGAATAGAATAGAATAGAATAGAATAGAATAGAATAGAATAGAATAGAATAGAATAGAATCTCAGCTATTCAGCTGTGTGCCTTGCATACTTTAACACTACAGTTATCCTCCTGGTACTGTCCTGCCTGCCAGTGGTACATTGCAAACTGTGCACTGCTCTTGTATTATGTATTTTTTGTTCTCTCATTGCCTCTGTGAGGATAAAAATGTGTATAGCACCTTGTTTTCCACAAAAATTGTTTTGTTTGGAGTGTGCAGGTGTTACATATAAAATTACTATATATCTATCTTGGAAATGTCAAAGTTTTTTTTAAGGAAAAAGAGTTACACAATTATAACAGTTAGTCCCAACGGGACAACTATGAAAAACAAAACCTCTCCTCAGCAGGATGGTAGGACACCTCTGGAGCTGTGTGTCCATCTCTGGGCTCGCCAGTACCAGGACAGGAAAATCCTGGAGCGAGTTCAGCAAATGGCCACAAAGATCATAAAGTGATTGGAACATCTGGAATACCAGGTGAGACTGAGACAGCTGGGACTGTTCAGACTGGAGAAGAGAAGGTTCAATGTGTATCAACACCTGATGGGAGGGAGTAAAGAACATGGAGTCTTCAGTAGAGTCTCCATTCTTGGTGACACTCAAACTTGGAGTGGACAATGTCCTGAGTAACTTCCTCTAGCTGACTCTGCTCAGGAAGGGGAGTTGGACCAGGAAATCTCCAGAGGTGCATTGCAACCTCAGCCATTCTGTGATTCTATAATTACAGCTTTCTTCTTCATTTCTGAGAGATTTAACAAATATTTGAGATAAACTAGGCCCAAGTGTTGGTGTATTTAGAGATGAGGATCAAAACACTGATCTTAGCATAAATTTCAGTGGCAAGCAAAAGCCTAATCTCTCTTAGTGCAAGAAAGAATTACAGTAGGTACCAATTCCTAGACTTTGGTCCTCTACGTGTGTGAAAGAGGAGACAATGCATTAGAACAATAGCAATGGTTTCAGTTGCAGTTGCAAAATATAGGCTGAATGAGAAATTTCCTTTAAAAAATCACAAATGTGATTTGAATCCAGCTGTATTGCCATGTTCACACAACGCTGATGATGTCACTTATAACTGAGAGAATACTTTCATATGGCTCAAGGAAGCCATTATTTAAAAGCAGTATTATACAAAATCCCTAAAAAAAGATAGCCTAGCTTGTTTTTTCCAAACATGGATACTTTACTCTCCCTGTAAGCCATAATTTAAATTCCCTCACAGATTCAGTGATATTCAGTGATACCCTATGAAGATATGATTTGTACCAGCAATTTCTAACTCCTATTAACACTGACATGTTCTATAAATCAAGTCATCCATTTTCTATGTGATATATCTGAATATATCTGTATCTACACCATTTACATCAGCTCAGGTTTGGGTAACTTTTCTCTGTCAAAGTCCAGATTTCAGATTTATATATCGCAATTAAATTGGAAAATTGATTACTTCTGCAGATTCCTTTGCATCCATCATTTGCATACATATACAGATTGGTTTTCTTACGTAAAGTAGACACAATTCAAAAAAAGAAAAAATCTGACATTTGATTTTAAACAAAGTCCTTTTGTATTACTGTCTGACAGATAAATTTGCTCTTACGTGGAAAATTATCATCTGTTAATGATGAAAAGATAGCTCTTAGTTTTCCAGTTCAGGGCTTTTAGCTTAATGATTCAGATGTTAAAAAATTACATCAGTGGTGATTTTTTTCATGTCCAACCTGAGACATCAAAAAAGAACTTTTTTAGACTCTAATTTCTGAAAATAAAACCTGTCTTCCTTAATTCAACTCTGTACTCCAACTCTTGTATCAAAAACTGACTACACGGTTTTGTTTCATGATCTTTTCTAGATGGGATTCTGGTACCTTTTGTGCAAATTGTCACCATTTACCTGAAATGATACAACTGAAATTGATGACTACTTTTGTGTTATATTTTAATCAATGCAAGTTAGTTAATGGTAAGTAGAAACAAATATTTTGGATTTGGTTTTAAGGATGAGTTGATTCTGGGAGATAAAATACTGACATTGTCAGCCCATTAAAAACATTCATCTTCAGAGATAAATTCAGTATCTTGTATGGACTTACTAAGCTCTGTGAAGGCTTTACTAACACAAAACATGTTTCCTTACAAACCTTCCTGCAAGATCATGTGTAGAAAATTTGAGACATTTTGACAACAACTCAATAACCATTTGAAAAAATCCTTATGTTAGTAATGATTGCCTGATAACTCAAGCAATTAGGAGTTAATTTTTTGGACGGAAATGAGACATGTACTAGGGGGAATTCATATGGTATCTAAGAAATTACAAAATTCAGGGTAAAACTATCAACATGAGTCAGTGGTTTAAATTACTGTCTAGACCTGTCACAATAAAAATATCATTATTGCCTCCTGAGTCTCCTTTTTTTTGTGACTTTCCACAATTACAGCTTGAAGAAAAATAAAAATATAAAAAGAAAGAAGCTCATAAAACATTTTTTGAAATTTCCAACTTCTTTGCTAACTCTAAGCAACACATTTTCCAAGATATTGAGATAAAGCAATGTTGGAGCACATGATAATTTGCCACCTAATGAAATCTGCAACTTGTAAATTCCTATACATAATGCCATGACATGTGTTTACACAGATGCAAGATCATCTTTTATCTACACAGTTCTCCTTGTGTACCATGCTGATAGTAGCCAACAGACACAAACAATATATTCCGGTCAGTGGGATCTGACATAACTTCTTGGGACAGTTTATCAGCCTGGGCCTCTTGCCACACTAATGCAATTTCACAAAGACTTGCCAAGTCAGCCAGGATTCAACATGGACACTGAGGTGAGTTCTTTATTTAGGCTTTTACCTGACCAGGGTTTCCAGGTCCTAATTCTTGGCAGAGCTGGGGGTGTGACGACATGGGTAAAAGCTAAAATAGTGATGATCCTGGCACTCCTGGTTAAGATGTCAACACATAGACCATGCCATGCCTGAAGGACATAATTTTGTCCTCCCTCAGTGTATCACTGCCAGCTCCCTCCTGTCCAGATTTTTAATACAGTTTATCTGCACAATTACTATATTCGAGAAAGATGCCCTGCCTGGGTTAAACCTGGATCCAAATAGTAACCTTGTCACATACACATAAATGTCTAAAAATATATTCTGTAAACACAACGTAAGAAGAAAATATGTCCAGAACCTAAATTACACCGAGTTGCAGTAAGAAACTTTTACCTGCTTAAAATAAAGCAGTAAAACTAAATTTCCCTGGAGTTTTTCCCATTCTTGATGAGGATGGATCAGTTTATTTTCAAATGCACCTGACAGAGATGGTAGATATCCATTCAACTTAATAAGACTGTGGCCAGACCAGCTATCTACTTTGTGAAGGTCTGGACAAGATCCCATGGTTCACAGCCTGAAGCTGTGGCAAAGCAAATTTAATTCTCATCCTTGTGATCCATATGACCTCTGCAAGACAGCAATTACAGATGGTGAAAAATTACTTTTGTTTCATCTCTAACATCAGTAGCTTTAAAGAAAATTATATGCAATAAACACTTCGAAATTAGTACAGAAATAGTTCTGCAGTTTATTCCGTGTTACACTAAGGTATCGCAGGCTGAACTGTGCACAGTTTGTAATCCTCTGGGTTTCTAGGAACGCGCCGGTTCCCGGTTTCAGGCAGCAAAGCCGCGGAGCATCCCTGTGCTGTCTGTGCCCTCTGCTGGCCAGGAAGGAGCGCAGGGATGCTGAGACTCAGCCGCGGGGAATTGGCCCTTCGAGAAGAGGATGCAGAGGCAAAAAGCGGGAGGACACTAGAAGGAGAGGTCATGCTGCTGGGAGCTCCAGCTGGCCAGCTGGAAAGCGCTGCCTAAATAGAGCTCCAAGAAACCGTGCCCTGGAAACAGGGGGCTCCCAGATGGCACTAGAACAGGTTGCCCAGAGAAGTTGTGGAAGCCTCATCCCTGGAAGCATTTCAAGGCCAGGCTGGATGAAGCTCTGAGCAACTTGGTCTAGTAGAAGGTGTCCATGGCAGGGGGTTGGAACTACATATGTTTAAGATCCTCTCCAACCCAAACCGTTCTGTAATTCTATTATTTGGCCACGCACTTGCACTGCCAGGCTGGTGAAAATCCGTGGGATTTCCATGTTCCTTGCACACGTCAGGAGAAACAGATAGTGGTGGCTACCACAGATGCAGGTCTTCACTGAAGGCACAGCTGTGTCCTTTATCCCCAGGGTCAGTGCCGAGCATCCTGCAAGCCTGAAAGTTCCAGTTTACAGGCTGGGGCAGAGTGGTTGGAAAAGCAGTTCAGCAGAGAAGGACCTGGGGGTCCAGCTGGTCAACAGTGGCTGAACGGGAGCCAGGATTGTGCCCAGGTGGCCAGCAAGGCCAGTGGCATCCTGCCTTGTGTCAGAAACAGTGTGGCCAGCGGGAGGAGGGAATGGATTCTTCCCCTGTGCTCAGCACAGATAACGTTTCCTCCCTTTGTCCTGTGTTCAGTCCTGTGCCTCTCAGTTCCAGGACACTGAGGGGCTGGAGTGAGACCAGAAAAGGGCAAAGGAGTGGGGAAGGGTGTGGAGCACAACTCCTGTGACATCGGAATGGGCTGCCTGGGAAGGTGGCGGAGTCACCGTCCCTGGGGGTGTCTGAGGAGGACCCAGCCCTCAGTGCCATGGCCTGGTTGTTGTTCAGTCACAGGCTGGACTCGACAATCTCAGGTTTTTCCCAGCCTAATCAATTCTATTTCCTTCTCCTATAAGAGTTAAAACCCCCATGACAATGAACGGAGGCAACACGGCGGGGCACACGGCACTGTGGAGACAGCGATTGCCCTCCTCACAGAATGCCATGCTGTATTCCTGCCCCAAGACACAGGGCCAGGAATGGAACCAGGGCCAGTCATGCCGAAAAACCTCAGAATAAAGAACTGCTTATAGATTTTGAATCTTTAAGCAGCAAGGTATTTGCTTATTGCGACATTGGGAGCGAGGCAGTTCACAGTGCACAAACTCGCTCGACCCAAAAGGTGCAGAACAAGCTATTTTACACTTCAGGTGCACAACTTCATCATCTAACATATATTCATAACTAGGCGGAGTCCAGGTGGAGCTTGAGAGGAGCTCTTGAGAATCTTTTGGCTCAACTTTTAGGTGGTGTTCTCCTCTTACTTATCCTCTCGTTCTGATACACTTCATCAGCTTGATTTCTCTGTTAACTGACCCAGATTCTGCAAGAGTACAAAATCCTGGCTCTGGCCCTCCTCTGTCTCCTTTAAACACCTACTTTACCTGATTTACAGCCTAGTGGTCTACTGCATACTAGTCCTTAACATCCGGTCCAGTCCAACAGAACAGGGCATTAACCAGTGTTCCTACAATGCTCTTTTAGCGAAACGGGCAGGACAAACATTCCGCAATTCTTTCTCCTCGCTCAGTGGCGAGGTGCTGAGTTAGCTCCTTCTGTGCCTTTGTTATCCCTGGGAGCGGAGCCGGGAATGGCACCGGGAATGGCAGCGGGGCCGGGAATGGCACCTGGAATGGCACGGGGTTTGGGAATGGCACCTGGAATGGCAGGGGTTTTGAGAATGACACCGGGAATGGCAGCGGGGTCGGGAATGGCTCCGGGAATGCCAGCGGGTTCGCGAATGGCATCGGGAATGGCAGGGGGACCGGGAATGGCACGGGGAATGGCAGGGGTTTTGAGAATGGCACCGGGAACGGCAGCGGGGTCGGGAATGGCACCGGGAATGCCAGCGGGAATGCCAGCGGGTTCGGGAATGGCATCGGGAATGGCAGGGGGACCGGGAATGGCACCGTGAATGGCAGGGGGGTTGGAAATGGCACCGGGAATGGCAGCGGGGTTGGGAATGGCACCGGGAATGGCAGCGGGGCCGGGAGGGACACCGGGAAGGGCAGCGGGAATGGCAGGGGGCTCGGGAAGGTCCCGTGCCGGCGCGGTGCCGGCGCTGCCCCCGCCGCGCCCCCAGGCGGCGCTGTGGCGCTCCCGGCGGCCCCGCGCGGTGCCGCCCCCTGCCCGTCCCCATCCTGTTCCCATCCCGCCCCCATCCTGTTCCCATCCCGTCCCATCCCGTTCCCATCCCGTCCCTCTCCCCGTACACGTGCCCCGGCGCGGCGATGTCGCTGCCCGCGGCCGCCAGCGCCCTGCCCATGCGGCTGCTCCGCAGGAAGATCCACAAGCGCAACCTGAAGCTGCGGCAGCGCACGCTGAAGCTGCGGGCGGCCGAGGGCGGAGGTAGGGGCGCGGCGCTGCCGCTGCCGGGCCGAGCGCGGGCTCGGTGCTCCCTCCGTACTCCAGCCCTCCATCCCTCCAGCCCTCCATCCCGCCATCCATCCATCCCGCCATCCCTTCATCCCTCCATCCCTTCTCTTTCTCTCTCCCCCCCGTGTCCCGCAGAGCCCCCGGGTTCCCAGGAGGAGCAGCAGCAGCAGCAGCAGCAGCAGGAGGAGGAGGAGGAGGAGGAGGTGACGGCCCCGGAGGAGGGCGCGGAGCCGGCGGGGGCGGCCGGACCTGCCTGCGGGGAGAGGGAGAAGAAGAAAAAGAAGAAGAAGAAGAGGAAGGCGGCGGCTGATGCGGGAGGGGGTGCGTTGTGTTAGCAGACAGCGGCTTGCCCGCCAGGGCTGAGTCACTCTAGGGCCTCCCTTGTGCTTGTGCCCCGGGCCATGTGCCGGCCGGGTGTGTTCTAAAGCCACGGAGCTCCCCAGCATCGCCTGCTTTGTTCCAGCCGTGATGTCCGAGCTCTAACTCGTACTAAACCGGTGGCGGCCAGTTTGTTATTTAATAGGATTGTGCTTTGTAACATTCAGTTCGGGTGTTCTGCGTGTTCACTGTGGAAATGCTCACCCTGTGTTGCTCTGGCAGATCTCTGTGCTGGCTCTGCAGCCAACACGGCTTTTTAGAGACATGTCCAGCCTTTGGCAACATCTGTGTATCATGATACTAAAGTATACTGGAAAACTACACAGAAAATAGCACCCCACAACTACTGCTAGATTTTCATATATTTCTACATGTATGCATGCATAAACAGACATTTTTGGAAGCTGCTATTCCTTCTGTATTTGATTCTTGTGACACTCATCATGGTTATGCCAATGAAGAGGTGCTTCCATGCTCTGAGGATTCACATACTTAAAATGCAACTGAGACTTTACATTTCACATATCCTGAGCACAAACTGTTGGAAACTTCATGTCTGCATTACAGATGGGAAATAATTATGTAACTTGTTTAAGGACAATTTATGTTGTTTCCGCAGAAAGTGCCATATAATATACATTAAGCTTCATTGTTTTGCTATGCAAAGTGGGTTGTGTGGAAGGAACTTGGGAATGCTTTGCTGTGTGCCTCAGAAAATTCAATAGAAGCCCTGTGTCCCCTAATGCAGCCCCTTCCATGCGATGGAAAATCATGATCTTTGCACATGGTTTAGAGACTAAAGGAGGTGGAATCAGTGGAACTTTGCATGATTAATGTGTCCTTTGTATCTCTGACTCGTCCTATGTAAAATAACACTGTAGATACAGAAGCCAAGAAATCAAAAACCGAAGAAGATGAATCTGCAGACATAGAAGATAAGCAAGATTCTGGAGAGAAAGAAGTGAAAGAGGAGGATGGGGAAGAGGATGAAGTGCCCAGTTTACCACTAGGTTTAACAGGTATCTCGTGTTCTCTTTTTCATGTGTGTGCACAAATCCAAGATCTGACACTTCCTTCCAGGGCAAGTTGGAGTTTTCAAATGAGCTCTGTAATGCAGGTGATGTGATACTGTCAATTCGGCTGTCACTCAGTTACTGATTTTGGGAACTTGCATTATATACACTTGCTAGTCTTAAAATCACTGTTTTTTAAAGTTATATACATATGTATTTAACTGCAGAGGAAAAAGTCCAAGAAGAGGAAGATGGAGGTGCACAAGTAGTAAATTCGGCATGAGAAGCAGTGCATTCATGAGAAGCTCTTTGTAGTTTTCTTGGGACCACACCAATACAGAGCATTTTGTCGATATCATGGGATTTTATGGTAGAATGGAATAAGAAAAAGTCCTCTGATTTTTTCATATTGGTCAGTTTTAATAGGGTAATCTCAGAGGATGGATGGAATTGAAGAAATAAATTTAAATATCTTTCATTTCTTCCCTCACTTCAGGTGCTTTTGAAGACAATTCTTTTGCTTCCCTGGCTGGTGCTGTCAGTGAGAATACATTGAAAGGCATAAATGACATGGGGTTTACACACATGACTGAAATTCAGCATAAAAGTATTAAGCCTCTTCTGGAAGGCAGGTAAGAAATATGTCTTTTTAATAACTCTAATGATCCAAAATATTGTGTAAATTTTGCTAGCAAGCTAAATACATGAATCATAGAATAGATTCACTTATTTTCCTATCTAAATACTTCTTCTAACTCTGTTTTGTACAGGGATATTTTAGCAGCTGCAAAAACAGGCAGTGGCAAAACACTTGCATTTCTCATTCCTGCAGTAGAGCTCATCTACAAGCTGAAATTCATGCCTAGAAATGGTAAGGCTCTTCATTTCACAGCTGAATTTTACTTAGCCATTTGAGGATGTGGCTTGGAGGAGAGTGGATGGGTTGTAACTGACTGCTGTCTGACTGATGTATTTTTTTAGGAACGGGTGTTATTATTCTTTCTCCTACTCGAGAGCTTGCTATGCAAACCTACGGAGTTCTCAAAGAACTTATGAATCATCATGTTCACACCTATGGTCTGATAATGGGGGGCAGTAACAGATCAGCAGAAGCACAGAAGCTTGGAAATGGAATCAACATCATCGTAGCAACACCAGGAAGGCTGCTGGATCATATGCAGGTAGAGAAAATACTGATGTCTAATCTGTGTTATTAAAATGTAATAAAACTCCTGTCCCCGTCTGACTGTGACTTTGTTAATCTTCTAGAACACTCCAGGTTTTATGTATAAGAACTTGCAGTGTTTGGTAATTGACGAGGCCGATCGAATCTTGGAGGTTGGATTTGAAGAAGAAATGAAACAGATCATAAAACTTTTACCAAGTAAGAACAAAATAATCCATCTTTCCTGGAAATCACTTGACTAACATACCTTCTTTCTGAGTCAAGTATTGTAAGAGAAGTCATTAAGTTTTATAATTCTGTAAATGACCTGTATAGTGGTTGTCTTACTATGTGTTTTTTCTTCAATACTTAGTGTGTGTTACTTGTTTAACATCGTTTATCTGGAGGACAGAGTTTTCATACGCACTTTAGAGATACAATTCTGTTCATATAAGATCATTTTAGTTTAACATCTTCATTTTCTCATTCACCCTCCTCTGCCTGTTTATTTCTGCAGTGCATTATTTCCCAATAAGGAAAAAGATCTATCTTGTAATTCAAGCATTTTTCATACCCCAAAATCCAGTATCATAAGGAATTTTAAGTATATACCTTAAATTTTTCTCTTCCTAATTTTTCATTTAGATATTCCTTGTAATTGGTGTATTACACACATTCTGAGTCAACAAGGCTGTCTTCCATTAAACTTTAAAAATGCAGGAAACCCCCCCCCAAGGAAATAGTACATAAAAAACCAATGATAAATGGTTTGAGTTTCCACATCTTAAGTACTAAAATTCAGATCTGCATGTTTAAAACGCAGATGTATAAGTCTAGTAAATAACGTCCTGTGAAGAATGTTAATGAACAGTACTAAAAAGAAAGTGAAGGAAGAGTAGGAAAAGTGCATGTTCTTTGTGAAGTGGGTATCGATAGAGAAAAGAAGTTTTTACCTTACATGAGTTTTATTTGGTTTTGTCCTCTTAGGAAGGAAATTATATTTTTAAAAAGACTCTTCAAAACAGAAAAAAAAAATCAAAGATGGTCGTACTGATTGTTTGTCAAGAACCATTGCTATTGTTCTTGGAGCTGTGAAATGAAACAGGCTGTCTCTCCATTCTCCATGTACATGTGTAACAAGAAAATACTGTAGGATGAGGATGTGGTTTTGGGCTGAGAAATGACAGCCAGACAAGAGGTTTCCTATACCTGCTGTGAGACCACTGAAGTCACTGAGGCTCAGCTGCCACGTGACTAAATGACATGCACAAATGTGTATGTTCTCGATTGATTTTGCAAGAGAAACAGTAACAATGTGCACGGGTTTTGGTAAGATTTTTCTTACACAATCTCTAGCACAATTTTTTTATATTTTTAAGAAAAAATGTTTTAATATTCATGGGAGTGAAATTAATTTATAGGTAGAATTACAAGCCCGGTCTCTATTTAAGTAATTGCCTTGTGTCTAAATTGGATTGCAAATGGTATTGAAATTCTCCCAGAGACAGAGAATATTGCAGTTTTATAGCTGTTAGGATTGTGGAAGTGGGGGTAGCCTAAGCAAACAACCTGTTCAATCCGTAATACATTTACACCATCTTTGTTTGTCAGTAGCAGCATGTTTTAATAAGAATTTAGGAGACTTGCTTGCAGTATTTTGCAGTTAAGAGATTTTTTTGGATTTGCTGTTTGAATTCTTCTTTAAAAAGTGAGGCTGTCCTTTAAAATCAGTATTTTTCCAGAGCGCAGGCAGACGATGCTTTTCTCTGCTACACAAACCAGAAAGGTTGAAGATCTGGCAAAGATTTCCCTGAAGAAAGAGCCACTGTATGTTGGGGTTGATGATAACAAGGAGACAGCAACAGTAGATGGTCTTGAACAGGTAAAACACAAATGTTAGGAGAAGTGGAATCTGTGAACACACCAAGCCCTCTAACAGGGTTGTACAAACGCTGTCTTAAAGACTGTTTACCATCCTAGTTGGCTAAAGCTGTCAGTTGCCTAAGGGGTTTTATTCAGCCTGCAAACCGTGGTAAGTTGCATGCATCTAGTCAATGTTTGCAGGACAGATGATATAAAACCCCATGAAATAATAACAGTTACTTAAAGTGGTCTATTCCTATTACATATACAAGCCCCAGTTGTCTTTCCAACTGTATTTTCCATGTTAGTGACTAGAGATTGATATGCTTCATATTATTCCATTGTTTAACTATTTTGCATACATGTTTCACAACATAACACTTTCCTGATTTAATTGTATTGCTGAAACACGAGTTTGCTCCTTACTACTTCTTATTTAACAATGTTTAAATATTTTCCAGGGGTATGTAGTGTGTCCCTCTGAAAAAAGATTCCTTTTGCTCTTCACATTCCTTAAGAAGAATCGGAAGAAGAAACTGATGGTATTTTTTTCTTCATGTATGTCAGTGAAGTACCACTATGAATTACTCAACTATATTGATCTGCCTGTTTTGGCCATTCATGTAAGTGTTTTATTCATTAATTTGTTTTTAATTAATCTCATAGTATCTAGAAGTTGTTACTGACCTTATATGTGCCTTGTTTGTTTCAGTCCAGTTTCTAATATGCAGACACCTTGCTCACAAAACCGATGGTGTTGATCAATCTATAGAGAAAGGAGATAAAGCAAAGACTTGTATAACAACCCTTCAATAATTAAACTTGCTATTTTTTTAACTAGGCTGAACACTGATACTAATTTATGCTCTGCGTCTAAAAAGATTTCTGTTTTCTTCCAAGAAGTTGCCTTTCACAGGCACTAAAATGCAGTTTGTGGAGCAAAGCCCTTGTCAGAGAAATCCAAAATCTGATCCCTGAAGTATTTGGTGCTTTTTCTAAGGCCAGGGTGATGTTTGGCTTTGCTATACCAGTTCTTGTGTCAAAATCACAAAATGCATAATTCAGGACAAAGGATTGACTGAAAGTCTGTGAAACAGTTAAAACTGACCATAAATGCCCTTTTTTATTTTGTTCTTTGGGGGATGTTTTTGCTTTTCTTTGATAGAACTGTTAAGAGTATGGGTTTGGGTTTTTTTGGTTGATTGCTTTTTAACCTGGAATGTATCTAATGTCTTGCTAGACTTGGAAATGTCCTTTTTCTGAACTTCAGACGTTTATGCAGCCCTCCTAAACAGAATGTTCATGGAACTTTTGATTTTTAATGCTTTGGGAGATACACTGTAACATCTGGGAGTTGCCACTTCCTGTAGCCCTGTGCTGTTTAATCTTTCCTGTGAAATGGTCCTGCTTGGTCTGTACAATACCACGATTTGGAAAGCTATCCTAAAATATTTTATAGTGATATATAGTGATATATGTGAAACAAGAAATTAGGTTTAAGTTTACCAGCTAGCAAATTTTATTTTTTAGTTGATATTTCATCCTCCATGTGTTTGTTTCCTTCTAGGGCAAGCAGAAACAAACCAAACGAACAACAACATTTTTCCAGTTCTGCAATGCAGACTCTGGAATATTGCTGTGCACTGATGTTGCTGCCAGAGGACTGGATATTCCTGAAGTTGATTGGATTGTCCAGTATGACCCTCCAGATGATCCAAAGGTAAGTTAAGGAAATAGAGAACCTTGACAGCAAGAAATCAAATCTTAGCTACAAACACAGTTGCAGGCAAAGGTCAGGATTCAGCCATGGTCACATCCAGCCACTGATTTCTTTCACCACCTTCTAGGAAATGCTGGTCCTAATGAGGCTTTTGGTATCTTTTTAAAACATTCTTTTTGCTTTGAAATGAACTTAAGATCTAACCAGCTAAACAACAAAACACTTCTCAAGAAGACTGAGTTTATATGTGCATCCCTGACTCTTGACAACTTCTTCAGTTGAAATTTGATTTTTGTTTAAAGATTTATATTCTTATTTGAATAAATGTCTACTGTACACAACTGAAATTCAGAAAACTCAGACGTTTTGACAAATGTGCAGAGCAAATACACCCAAGCCAAAGTTTAATTTTTAACTACAGTACACTAAGGTTTTTTATCTCAGTAAAAGGTAACTTACTTTAGTCAGGGGTTCTGTCTCAGCCTAACTGTGCTTTGCATCTTAGGCACTTGATTTCCCTCATCCATGTGTCAGTGCCAAGAATAAGACTTAAAAAATAATGAACAATAACATTATATTCATGTTAAATTTGGGGTCTTTTTTGAAGCAGTTTGATTACTACATGTTTGTAAGACTGATTGAACTTGCTGTTGCTTATTTTTCCCAAAAGGAATATATTCATCGTGTTGGTAGAACTGCCAGAGGCATAAATGGTAGAGGACATGCTCTGCTCATTTTACGACCAGAAGAACTGGGCTTTCTACGATACCTAAAACAAGCCAGGGTAAACTTATGTCTACATTTTAATGTTGGGTTTGGTTTTTTTGTCTGCTGTGCATCAGGTTTTTTAATTTAAAAACTGTTAGTTTTTCCTATTCAAAGATCAGTTCCAATTTATTAAATTCCAAAAGAAGCATAGCCTTTTGTAACTGTAATAATTTTAATATGATAGAGCTGCACAGAGTTTTTTGGTTGCTCTCCTTATGGGCTTGTTTTGCTACTTTTAAAGTGGTATAACTTCTAAAGCAAAAGTGGTAAAAGAAGGTGTCACACCGAGCGTCTTTATTACTCCAGCTTAAAGGAAGTGATAACACTGCCATATTGATGTAAAACCACTTTACAGATACAGCTGTGGTATTAAAAAAAAGTCTTCTGTTATCTAGCAGGTCTTTTTGTCTTGGGTCTTAAACACATTCTCTATTTACACAGTGTAAATAATTTTGATATTTCGTTTCTTCTTTTGTTTTTAAGGTACCGCTAAGTGAATTTGAATTTTCTTGGTCAAAAATTTCAGACATCCAGTCTCAGGTATCAAATGACTTTACACTACAACTCCTTTGAATATCTTCGTTTTAATCTACATGGAGGATGTTACAGCCTGTAATGACTGCAGTTCAAAATTAGGTGTGCTTGTTTAGAAAAGTTCCTCTAGATGAGTACTGTGCAGAAAATCCTCCTGCCATACTGTCCCTTGATGACAGTAAAGCAAGAAAATATTTAGAACTTAAAGATTAATTTTAATATCTAGTACTAAATTGTGATCATTATACAGTACAGATTTGCTTGTAAGAATTGTTTTTTCACATTATATGACAAAATGACAGTGATGCAAAATGACAGCGATATAAAATGACAGTGATGTAAAACCTGCTTTCAGCTTTTGGACAAAATGTTCTTGTCTGCCTTAGCAAATAGGGCTTTGGTAGCTTTTATTGAGTAGTTACATGTGTTTAGATCAATTGTGAGTAAAGTATGTATTGTAAAATGATTTTCTCAGACCTCAGTGTGCAGAAAGAGATCCAGTACCAGCACTTAGGAATGTTAGTATGTAGTCCATAGGTATTTTTAACTAGCTGGTGTTAATAAAGCCCAGCATGAGCTAAACCTGCTTTGTGCTCCAGTGCTACAAAAACGGCCATGGAGCACAAAGTTGAGTGGAATAGTATAGATAATTCTGTAGTTGGGAATTTCTGTTGTTTGTTAGTTTTGTGAATCATTCTTTTGATAGGAGGTCTGTAGAGTTTCTTTGCAGTAACTTAAATTTAAAATAACAAGTACAAGAAGCAATAAGGACAGTCCTTACAGAGACAGGTTCCTAATTAAGAACAGGAAGTAATGGCATCTAATGTAACTTAGCATGCTGAATTAACGTATGTTAAACATCAAATCAGACACTGATAGAATGAGTACTGGGAACCTGGCCCACAACAAATCAAATGTCTCAGTCAACACCTATCTGCATTTTTGTCTTAGAATTACAATGCATTCGCACCACAATAGATGGCTGTATAAAATTGCATGGAATTATGCAGTTTGGACTTAAAAGCATACTACCCTTATCCACTAATTCTCAGTGCACACAGTTTCAAGGTGTGGCTGCAGTTGTATTCTCCTTCTTGATTATCTTGTTTGGGACAACCCAGACTATTTATTATGTCTGTAAATTTTTTACTTGCTGAGGCTTTGTTTGTAGTGTAATTCAGCTTCAGGCTTTTTTGTCCCTATACTTGTTTATAAAACTATTTTGTTACCTGTGTGTGCACTCTGCTGTCACAAGGCAGTTTTGCTGGAGTGAATGGAGAATGTCGTTACCACTCACACAGTAAATAATCTGCTTGAATATAATTTATGGAATTTAACAGCTGTAAGTGTTTATATCTCTTGGGTTTTATTTTTTTTCTCTCACCAGCTGGAAAAACTGATAGAGAAGAACTACTTCCTTCACAAGTCAGCCCAGGAGGCATACAAAGCTTACATTAGAGCTTATGACTCCCATTCTCTGAAGCAGATCTATAATGTCAATAACTTGGATCTTCCCAAAGTCAGCCTTTCATTTGGCTTTAAAGTTCCTCCATTTGTTGACCTCAGTATCCTTTTACTGCAGTGTTTTAAAGCTGAATTTCTGCACTGTAAGTGTTCGGTGCAACTTACTGAATTCCTATGCTACTTCAGATTCTGGTGGTTTGTACTTGGGGTGGATTTTTTTGCTATTAACCATAGAAAGGCATCATGCTCCACCAGTAATTTATCGAAGAAAATGCTACATTGCACATACTGTAACCTCAAAAACTGCCTACAGACATGTATGTTCTGGTGCATGTCCGTGCTGCATGTGCTTCAGTTGCTGTGGGGCAGCAGACACTAGAATGCATCCATGTTCCAAAGTACTGTTCTCTGTGCAAAATTATTTTCATCAAAATGCATGTGCTTAAGTTTCCTAGTCAGGTAATATTGACATAGAGGGGCAAGAGCATGAAATAGAAGATTGTATCTAGATTACTGTCAGACCTGCCAGTGGATGGAATTTGAAGCACTTTGGACAACTGGAGGAGTATTTAGAACCACAGGCATGTAGTTCTGGCTTCCTCTATAGTTACGCAATTCATCTCTTTGTATAATGCTGGTATTTTTTTCTCATATTAATAACCCTTTCAAGACTCAAAAAACAGCATTTCAAATTATTTCTTTTTAAGTTCTTTAACCAATAAAACTTCAGATGTGAACAGCAACCATGGGAGAAGACTACAGAAAAGAGGTGGAGGTGGAGGATTTGGTTACCAAAAGTCAAAGAGTGTCCACAAAGCCAAAATCTTCAAACATATCAGCAAGAAATCAGACAATCGGCAGTTTTCTCGTTAATCATCCAGTCATTGAAATGGCTTGTGGCATTGGAATATCCCGCCTTGATCAAAACCATCTGGCAGTTACTTCCAATTTAAACTGCTCTATTCATATTTTTAGATTTTTTTTTTTCTGGGAACATCTTTTACTTCTCAGTTCAGGAAGACTCTTTGGAAGGAGACTAAAGGATAATAAATATGGCCAGCTAATTTTGCCATATTTTTTGTAAGGAAGAAGATCATTTAATTGCCTTAAGTCAATACTAGAGTTTTTTATTAAAGAAAGAAAAAATTACTTCTAGGTTTTTTAGAAGAATTTGCTTTACTTTTACCCTTTTTTCTATGGACACCTCTGAAAATTGTTGGAGTGGACAACATATGGACCTTACAGTGTGAGATAAAAAGGTTTTGCTCACATGAACCATTGCAAGGGATTTTAGTGCTACAGAACTCTGCTTTGGCCATCAAATACGCTGAGGATTTTAGGAGGATTCCCTTAGAACAGAGTGTATGGATCAATAATTAAGGCTGTATGAGCTTGTGTTTAATTTCAGACATGGTATCTGTATAACAAGTACAGTGTCCAAAATAAAAAATAATAGTCTCTTACACCACTTCTGGGACATGCTTAATATTCTTTTAATGTTGTTATATAATGCTAACATTCTAGTGACATTTTCCTTCATACTCACTTTAAATCTGAATTTATCCATCTGGTGATGTCTAGTGTACACTCTTACTAATATGCAAAGAAAATTAAGATAATCAGGTTACATAAATTGAAGTACATGACCCAGATAATGTTTTTTAAGATGCTTTACAACCTTGATAAAGAGAGAAGACTTGCAGTTGTATCTTGCAAATTACAAAAATGAATTGCTTTCAAGTGTTAGTGTATCAGATCAGTGATGGGCAAAGTCAAAGGTGCTGCCACAGGACTGAGAGGATGGAGAGACTCAATAAGTGAAAAATAGTATAAATATACTGGAAGGATATTTTGAAGGAGGACTATAACAGACTGAAATGGAAGAGGGTGGACTACACATTGCAAACAAATGTGGAGACTACAAAAAAACTACACAAGTTGGACCAAAGTAGGGTAACTATTATATTTTTTTCATCTCTGCTGTTGTAGCAGTAGGTAGCTGCTCTTATGAGGCTACAGTGGTGATTGGCAAGTGTTTAAAAATGTTCATGAGTCAAGACAGGGAAAGACAAATGTCACAGAATCCAGAAATCTGGGCCCCATGTGATTACAGTAAACCAGCCTTTAATTAACATCTAAAATATAACTCAGGATTTCCAATATTCCAATATAAATTGTACTGTTATTTCTTAGGTCTTCTGAAGGGACTGTAGACCCTAATGGACTTTTCAAGATTCTTAATTAATATTGGTCATATCTTAAGAGCTTCTGATATGTCAAAATATTTCATTAGATCAATTTTGTTACTAGGATTTGAATATCTCATGCTTCTGGGCTTGCAATGAAACAGCAAAATCTGCTCTGAAGGGTAAGCAATGCTAAGAATGTGCCTCTCTCACTGAGTTCTAATCTTTGATCCTAGTGTTTCTTATATATTTATAAATAATAGATATCAAAATAGTTCTCATGTCTGGTTATTAATGGCACATTTTAGGAGTCGTCTCAGAGATCTGGTTTTTGTCTGTACCTGCCAGCTGTGCAGTCACAGTATGGGAATTAACTTACATTATAGCAAAAGAAACACTGAGGGACTCATTAGGTGAACTGCAAAATTAATTACTTGGAAAGAGATGTAAGCAAAGCTGACGTAAACCACTGTGAAGATCAGATCATGGTTATGTGGGGAAAAGCAGTCTGGCTGTGGTAATGTGAAATATTTGTTAGAACAGGAAAAGAGCCAAGATGTTGGGCCCAGTCAGTGTCCACCTGTCTGACCATGCGCTGTGTAGCCAGAACTGTTTAGGCCTGAAAATGCATCAAAATTCCTGCTACTTCTCTGTGTAGGCAAAAGCCTGCACTATGGAGAACTGCTTTTACCCATCAGTGGTTTTGGGAATAGCAGGCTGACTGCTTTCCCAGTAGTTTGAAAACCTCTAGCTCCACCCGATTTTCCCTTTGGAAGAGCAGAGGCACTGTCAATTTCTAAAGTCTGATACATGGAAAACTGACAAAACAAGGGCTTGGCATGAGCCTGCACAACTCCTCCCTGGGATATTTGGTTTGCACTTTCTTACAGACCCTGCTACAATGAAATTTTTTAAACAATCTTATTTAGGATCAAAAGACTGGATACGATTGCGCTAGAGTTATACTAGCTCACTAAAAAACTTCACACTGTTATTTAAACATAGATGTGTGACAGCTGCACAGCCTGTGGTAACTACATTGTCTGCTCTTAATTTCCTGATTGAACAAAAGACAAATTCATGAGCTGAGACTAAGTGGGAATTAAGAAAGGGCTTCAGCTTTCTGGCACATGCAGATGCAATTACTTTTTGCTTTGTTTATGAAATCCTAAATGACAAATAGTTTCTGATGAAATGTGTATCAGGCAGCATCTATTCTACTATGGAATACTGCGAGAAGTGTAAAACATTGTCAAACCGAATGGAAATCCAACATTTCCTTTGCAACTTCCCCTGTTATCAATCTTGTGAGCAGTTAATAGACCTCAGCCATCAGACTCTCAAGGCTTGTCTCATAACTGTGACCGATAGGCTGGGGACTAATATTGTGTGCCTTGAGAAATTGCCTTCTTTGTCTGAGAACCTTGACAAAGAAATTGGACTCTTTAAACCACTTAAGGGGGTGATCAAAACTGTCCTGCTTGAACTGGAAGATATTTTTGACAGTTCTTGGAACAGACCCATAAAGGAGGCTTCCATTGCTGAGCTACTGCTCATAATCATGAAAAATCTTGTCATGATACAAGTTTCCTGTGCCATAACCCTGCCGAGTTATAGACAAGCACAAGTCCAGTCAGAAAGTGTTGCCATCAAATTTTTCAGGGTGAATGTCACAGCTAGAGGGCACGTTTATTGACAGTGTAGAGCAAGAATGCTTGAGAACCAGGTAGGATATTATCTACTGTGATCTGTAAATAAAAACTCTGTTTATGTTTTGGCAGTAATTAGCCTTTTTGTTTGATGTATGAGTTGATGACTCAATTTAAGCTACCAAGCCTTTGGATACTCAAATGATTTGCTTTCAAGTCAGCGATCTGAGGCTCAAGGGAAGCATGCTCTCACAGGAAGGGTGAAAAAGGCTACGTGATTTAAACAAAATAACATGTTAATAGAGGTCCCATGTGGAGGAAGGCAGGGTGCTGACAGGATACAGCACAGGTCTGTCACGTTCAGTTTTAGTTCTACCAGTGTCCTGTTCAGGAGACAGTTGTCCAGTTACTTCACACACATAGAACCCAAACTTAGAAGGGATTTTACAGAGACCTAAGGACTAGGAAAGACCCAGTTTTAGCCCTTGAAAGGTGTGTTCAATCAAGGGATTGGGCATGCAGAACAGTCTGTCACTGCTCTTGACTTTTGCTCTACTAGCTTGATTTTCTCAGGATTTTAGCTGCTTGGCTTGACAGGAGAATTCATGGAACTCTTTTTGATGCTTTTGTTTGTCCAATGCTTTTAAATTTATAGATGATGTTAAGCCCTGACAATAAGAATCCAGCCTCCTGAACTGGAATGCTCTTAGCTTCTAAAAAATCTGCTGGCTTCCATCAAAGTCATAAATACCATGATGTTCCTTCTGTCAAATCTCTTTATTGCACAGCCACGTGGGGAAGAGATTACATTTTTTTCTCCTCCTAGCCACCACAATAAACTTTTGATATGGAGTTGTGAGGAGAGGTAGAGGAAAGATGCCATTAAGAGAAGGGGAAGACAAATGGAAAATCAGAGTGCTGTCTAGAAACACATTCACTTTGCTATATCTGTGTCATCCAGCTTAAGAGTGGCATTCACTTTAAAAAAAATAAAAAAAAAAAAAAAGAAAAAACCTGAACATGTTCTCCAATAGCAGTCCATCTTCCCAAATGCTTTTGCAAGCTGCAAAACATAACCATCTACTATTTTTTCTCAGTCAGAATTAAGAAAAAGAAAAATGATAAAAATCATAGGCTCTGCAAAATCTTGTATAACAGTTTCAAAACTTCCAAACTGCTCTCTATTTTGTCTGTCAGCTAAAGATATTGAGTCACCCAGGGCTTTCTAAGCTACTCTTTGAGTGACTGCAATCACCTATGAATGTTGAGAATTACAGGAATACTAGATGTGTTACTCTCAGAACTAAACCTAGATGTTCCCTCACAGGGGCCGACAGACCATGTGAATTTGCAGGAGCTGTTGGGTCTCTGGATAAATGTTCCTGATATATTGTCACGCCTGTATGGGAAAACTGACTGAGTAGAAGGTAAGTTCTGCCCAACACCCTTCTCTAATTGTTATTAAGAGACCAGAGAAAGAATTTATGAAGGCACTTAGTAATACTAGTACCTACAAAATGTGATTGAGGGCATAAATGTAAGCCTAAAATGATATTACTGAAAACCCAAACCGAACCAAAACAACCCCAACCTAAAGCAACTTCATGCTTTTATAGAAATTGTATTCACTAATATCTTTACATTCCTCTCTTAATTGTGGCAGAAGAAAAAAAAAATAGCCAAATGGTGTGTAGTACTAAAAGATTTTAATATTAATTGTATAGTAATCATATATTAATTATTAATTCCTTAATGCTAGAAAAAGAATCCTTAAATAATAGTAAGCCCTAGTGCAGATGGCCTGTAGCAAAACTGTATGAAGTGCTAAAAGATTGTTTAAACATTATATTTTCCCCTTCACTGCAAAATTTTATGAAACTTTTTTTGGTGCTTGCCAAGTATGCAGTACTATAACTTTGTGTAAAGTCTCCATAATTATTTTGTCCCTCTTTCTACATAAATTCAGGAAGGGATTTTTCATAAAAAATAGGGTAGGATAGGGTGGGGTCGGGTAGGACAGGATAGGATAAGATAGGATGGGATAGGATGGGATAGGATAGGATAGGATAGGATAGGATAGGATAGGATAGGATAGGATAGGATAGGA
>JAWWEE010000162.1:8072370-8386091 GCA_035221455.1 Xenops minutus
ATAGGATAGGATAGGATAGGATAGGATAGGATAGGATAGGATAGGATAGGATAGGATAGGATAGGATAGGATAGGACTGGACTAGAATGTTTTCAGTTGGAAGACACCCACACTGATCATCTGCTCAAGGTGAGGCCACACTAATGCTGTTTCAGGTGCAAACTAATCAATAAGTATACAGATTTAATTAATATTAAGCTCAATTATTGTTTTTTTATTTGAGTATGGGCATAAAACTTGTCTATTCAAAAGTATTGCACAGAAATAAACCACACACACATGACCCAGATTTGTACTGATGGTAAATTCTATTAAAGAGCTGGCAGAGAACAAAGGAGAATGTGATAAAACTGTGTCTACTAGAAGCTGTCATAGGACTTTTCAATCTAAAACAAAAATGAAAAATAAATCAGTTTTGTGTAGTCCCTTTATAATGGTCTAAAAATAATCAGCCTCTATCTCTAACATATAAAAGCCAACTTCTGAAAAATGCAACATTAAATTCTATGTATTTGCTATAAAAATGCAGCATCACTTCACATAATGAGGCAAAATTCTGTTATCTGGATGAATCATCATCCTCCAAAGCTGTTCCTAAGCAGCATGCTTGGAAACAGGGCACTGTAACAAGGCTGGCCTGGTGAGGACAGACACTTCCTTAGCACAGCTGAGCAAAGGGGAGCTTGGACAAGAATTACAGGGATGAAGGGAGGGCTAAGCCAAGCTAAGAACTTTCAGACTGGCAGAAAGAAAAAGATTGTGACAAGACTGAGTCTGAGGAGATTAATTTCAAGAGAGAGAGCTCTGCTTGGCAAAGTGATAAGGACTAGGAAATTGCTTTGCACTTCCTCACCTCTGTCACAAGTCTTTTCTCAGCAATTCTCAGGTCCACAGGGAAGAGTGAGAACAGGTGCAAAGGAAGATGTAAAGTATTTCTACTCTTAAGCTTACAAGAAGATTACTATTTTCCACCATTTTTTTTGTTTTGCATCTCTCAGACTTGTCAGCCCACAAAGTACCAAACATCCAGATGGAAAGATGACATTACTTGGTATTCATTATTAATTCTACCATTTAGCTCCAAGCCCTTAGTCGCATAATTGTTTGCTTATTTTAAGAGCAATGAAACAGTTGGCTACAGATTGCCATTTCACTTCACTGAAAAGGAGAAACTATGAAGATTCAAACTGCAGTTTCTGAGGTCATTGAAAAGTATCAGTGAATGAAACAAAGGATTTTTTTTTCCTGTTCACTTTGACATGGCAGTACCTTTTAAAATTGTAACTGTACATAAAAGTAAACTAGATCCTCCTTTAGTTTCAGTAGAAGAAAAATGTTTTAGTTTTGTTTTGTTGCTTTCTTGATGTTTTGTGGGGGGGTTTTAATCTATTTATTGTTTTATGCAATTTGTATTTGTTTTTCTGCTATTTAGAATACCTCAATACGTCCAAGTCTCCTCATTTTTTTATAATTCCTTCTTCTCTTTTTCAAAGTATACCCTGGCTTCTGAAACACTGTAAAGTGTTGCTATAGCAATCTTTGAGGAGTGCTAAGCCTTTGCAGTCACAGGATAAGACAGCAGTGGGGTAATTATCAAGAAAAAATAAACCCCTTGGAGACTTTATTCAAGCCTCTGCATTATAGGACTAGCTTATTTCAGTCAAGAGGGAGGAAAAATTGGGAGATTTCAATGCATTTGACTTGTGAACTGAAATGTAACTATCAGGATGTGGCACATATTGTACACATAATAAATAGGAGAAGAGGGATGGGAAGAGGGATGGGACACATGGCTTCTAGGAAAGGAAGATTTTAAGTTCATCTGGGTTGCTTTAATGGTGCAGCAAAAGGGTTGAAAACAGTAATCTGCTTGTAAGTCAGAGTAGAAATAGTCTGCAACACACAAGGAAAAGACAACCCATTTGCTGCAGGGGTAGGAACAAACAGATCATATCCTGGTCTGTTTGGGCCCCTAAACATAAAACTTTTGCAGTTACTCAAAGTTTTGGCTGTTTGTATGCAGTCTTTCTTTAATATCCAAGTTAATTCAAATTATGACAAGAACCTTTTAGTCCTTAAGTTCACAGAATTGGACTGACAATTGTTGAAACGTTTGGAAGTTAAAGGGCTTTTTTTATATGCTGTTTCCCTGCCTGCTTTCATGTTTGGCTGCCTTTTAAATGAATAAAGTGTTGGTCAGTAGTTCTTTCACTGACATTTTAAAAGTGGCAATAATTAACAAAGTGAGACACAAAATACAAAGGAGCAATATAAGGCAAAAGCATGCAAAGCTGGTTGTGAAGCAGTCTGCCAACGCTGACAAATTTTTACCAGTATCTTACTGTCTCAGGTGCTGCTTTAGACTTAAACTGCAGCAGTATTATGAAAAGCCTTTTCTTGACCAGTTTTGTCAGATTCTGCCTGTTGGAAACTCAGTGCAAGACATTCAGTACTCAGAAGTCCTTTTTCTTCTCATAATAGAAGCTGGTAAGTAATACAGATATTTTTCTCTTTGCTATTGGCTTACACTAGAAGACTTGTTAAAATTACTGTAGGAAAGAACAGCTGAAATCATGTTTGCATTACGGGCCTGGAAAAGGATTTATTTGCTCAATTGTTCATCTGGTGAGTGAAGTGGCATCCAAAAGTTAACCAACAAAACAGCCTAGTTATTCTGACTGCAGTCATTGTCCCTCATTTCTATAATATTTCATCAGTGCTTCAGATTCTGAAGTGGGGGACCCCTGAGTAAGACAAATCAGATCCTGCTTGTTGCAGGTAACACAGTAATGCTATGAGAGGTATGTGTTTTGTCAGATGCTTCTGTTTCTTCAGTGAACATGAATGGAAATGGAGAACATTGATCTGATCAGCATTCACTTAGACAGGACCATTCTGACCCAGAAAATACTCCTCTACCTCAACAATGACCAACCAATCTCCTGCCTCCAAACTCTGCCCCACTAGAGTTTGTGATGTAAGTGTGCTGCTATTTGCAAGGACACAAACGTCACTGACCTTCTTTGGTCTTATTTACTCATGCTCAATTTCTTCAAATCCCTTTGGATATCTCTCAACAGCACCATATGACCTGGTAAGGGAAAAGAGACTGTGTTTTATCCACTAATTCATGTTGAAATAGTCCTGGTCACAAACTAGGGGGAAACAAAGAGGGTGGAAATGCTGGTAATGGTTTTTAAAGGGCCCCAGGAAAGAAAGCAGGCTGGAATAAGGGATAACTCCCAAATACCTTAGATAAAGCACTTTAAACACACTTTAGATATAATACCCAGGTTGGTATATGGTCCTGTCACACTGCCACAACTACACCAAGTTGACTTGATGATCTCAAAGATCTTTTCCAATCTAAATGTTTCTATGATTTACTGAGAGTGGGGAGGCCGTGGCACAGGTTGCCCAGGGAAGTTGTAGACCGTGCATTGCTGGAAGTGTTCAAAGCCAGGTAGGATGGGGCTCTGAGCAACCTGGTCTTGTGGAAGGTGTCCCTGCCCACAGCAGAGGGTTGGAACAAGATAATCTTTAAGGTCCCTTCCAACACAAACCATTCTATGATTTTATATTCCATGATTTATTACTCAGGAAGTGATAAAGCTAATTAGTATATCTCCTTTATGCTTACCACTCTATCAACATCTAAGGGAGAACTGAAAAAAAAAATCTGTGCAACAGGTTTAAAATAATTTCTGAAACATCTTGCTTTTGAGGGTAGTTACTGGAAAGGGCCAGGAGAAGGCTGGGCATGTGCCCTTAGTAAAACCCTGCCATAAAACTGCCTCCATAAAGACAGAGATGTGCCTGGCTACTGAACAATCTGAGAGAATTTCAAAATTTATAATTTTTTTAACGGGAAAAATTCCCATTTAAATACTGCAGCCTTGAAATAACACGTGTTCGGTGCACAAACCAACACTGACCTTTCCACGAGAGTGAGAAGGGGCTGCTTGCCTGGGTGGGAACACTGAGGGGAGTGTGGTGGGAAGGGGCTGTGGGGACAAGGGGGTGTCCTGTGTCCTCATGGGGGCTGTGGGGACAAGGGGGTGTTCTGTGTCCTCAGGGGGGCTGTGGGGACAAGGGGGTGTTCTGTGTCCTCATGGGGGCTGTGGGGACAAGGGGGTGCCTCATCACCACACATCTGTGTCCCAGTCTGGGCTCCTCAGCACGAGAAACACAAGATGCTACTGGGGAGGACAAAGATGATGAGGGGTCTGGAGCATCTCTGTTAGAGAACTAGAGAAGACGGAGAGGGGATCTCATAGGTGCATGTAAATATCCCAAACGTGGATGCCAGGAGAATGGTGACACTCTTTTCTGTGGTGCCCAGCAACAGGATGAAAAGCAATGGCCTTAAACCTAAACCACAAAAAGTTTCACCTCAAGAGGAAGAACTTCTTTACCCTGAGGGTGGCGGGGCCCAGGGAGGGCGCGGAGCCTCCTCCCCCTCTGGAGACACCCAAACCCCGGGTGTGCTCGGGGTGCCCCTGCCCTGGCAGGGCTGGGCTGGGCTGGGCACCTCCAGAGGTGCCTTCCAGCCCCATCCTGTGACAAGGGCCGTGACAAGGGCTGTGACAAAGGCTGTGGGAAGGGCTGTGAGAAGAGAAGGGCTGTGACAAGGGCTGTGAGAAGAGAAGGGCCGTGAGAAGAGAATGCCTGTGAAAGGGCTGTGCCCCCGCCCCGCGGGCAGGGCCGGGCCCGGAGCGGCCTCAGCGGGGCGGGAGCGGCTCCGGCACCGCCCCCGGGGCGGCCTCTGGGGCGGGGCGGGGGCGGGGCTGCCTCCTTCCCTGCCTCCTTCCCTGGCCGCGGTCTCGCCCAGCCGCCCGGGATGGGTGTGAGGGAGGCGGGCCCGGGCCCGGCGGAGCGATCGGGGGCAGCGCCGGCCCGGCAGGTGCGCCTGCAGCTTCTGCCCCGGCGTGCTCGCCGACTCCTCCTCCTCGTCGTTGTCCCCCTCCTGGAGCAGCCGGGATCCCTTCTCCGCGCTCACCGCCCTCCTCCTGACCCTGCAGGTGCCGCCCCCCGCCCTGCGGGTCCAGGCCTGCCCGGGTGCCGCTCGGCCTGGTGCCCGCGCTGGAGCCGCTGCCGGCCGGGCCGTGCCGGGGGCTGTGCCGGGGGCTGTGCCGGGGGCTGTGCCGGGGGCTGTGCCGGGCCTGGCTCGGCTCGGCTCGGCCGTGCTGCACCGCCGGCACCTGGAGCGTGTCTGCCACCGCCCCGGGCCGGGCGGGAGCCTCGCCCGCCCCCTGAGATACCCGGCGGTGATCGCGATGATGCCTGCCCCTCGGCGTGGGGCTCTTCGTGTAGGGGAGATCTACGAGGCGTCCAGGGCCCACGGGGGGGCCGCGGGAGGAACGGCGTGGAGCCCCTGCCCGCGGCTGCACAGGTGAGGGTGGGCACAGGTGTGGGGGGCACAGGTGAGGGGGGCGGGCACAGGTGAGGGGGGGCACAGGTGAGGGGGGGCACAGGTGAGGGGGGGCACAGGTGGGGGGCGGGCACAGGTGGGTGTGGGCACGGGGGGTTGGCTCCATTACAGACACGAGTAATGGTGAGCCGGTCAAAAAGCGCCACTGTGGCAGAGTAGCTTTGTTCTCATTGTTTCCTTGCGTGTCATGAGAGTAAGGGACAGGTGCGTACACTGCCAGTCGGGAGAACCAGTTAAGGATCTTTCCTTTGCTCTGAATTTGCCATTCCTTGGGGCTTTTTCTTCTTTATTTCTTTTTACAGTGTTTGTGGGGTAAGCAAAGACCTAAACAGATCCCTAAGTCCTGTACAGAGTAAATACATGCACATTTTAGCTAACAGCACGGAGTTTGTGTGTCTCGATATGTTTAAATAAGCAAATGATGCACTTTATTGATGTGCTTGCGCTGTTTTACCTTGAATACTGCTTGCTTCGTAGTGTTAAAGCAATGAGCAATTAATTCTTTGCTGTTTAAAAATGCCTCCAGCCTTAAAAACCTTGTCTTTCTTACCATCAAGATTGTCTGTAATCCCACATGTGGGAGGTCTCATTCATTTTTGGGACACGCCTTGCTGACAGGTGAGCTGTGTCCCTTCGGAAGGGTTGGGGTTGGCTCCTTGTGTCCAATAACTGAGGCTGTTTGCGTGATGGTGCTGGCATCTCAGTGCTCTCTGTAAACTCTCCCTGCATTCTGTCACATACTCTACTCTCACATCTGCCTGTGGAAAAGATTCCTTATGTTTTTGTGATTGCCTGTTGTACTTCCTAAGGCCCGTCCCTTCCCAGTAGCAAAAGATGAGCTGTGTGGATATTAGAAATGTCTAAAGAGACATGGAACTTTTCTGTTCAATTTGGGCTAGTCCTGCACAGCCTCACTCCTCTGCTAAATCCCTCCAACTCTGATATGGACTCGTGGTAGGAAACTCAGTATTATGGTCACAAATAAAAGTCTGTAGGTTGCATTCCCAGATTCTTGCAAGAGATAACAGCACTGGCAATTATATGTGATTAGACTTGCAGATTTGGATTGTAATATCTTGAAGATATTTTTAATATATATTGATTAATGAAGGTATCTTCTGTGCAAAAGCATAAAATGCGTTAGAAAAGTTGAAGATATCTCCTCTAGTGGCATTCTTTTTTTTTCCCTCTGGTCTTCACCCCTTAGTTTGCATCAGATTTCTTTCCAAATTGTTATAAGTATGATGAGGGTATTGCTTGGAGTCAATGTATAATCTCTGTATGAGCACAGAAGCCAGCTGATCAGTTGTAGTGGTTTTTTCATGCTTTGTCTTTTACATACACACATTCTCATACAGGACTACTTGTTTGGAATCTAAAGTTCTGGGAAGATAAATGAGCTGAGGCATTGCTGTTCAAGCTAGTCTAAAGACACAGTGGTATGTCAGTTTTGGCAGAAAAAGGTCTGGCTCCTGACTGTCATAGTTCTGTCTGCAAAACCCCCTCTGTGGGCCTGGCATGGCTGGCAGGTGAGTGCTTTCTGCTGATGCAGTGTCTGGGAGCTGGTTTAGGCTGTACTGATAAAAGAGTTCTATCAGTGTGAACTGAATCCCCATTTTGGAAGGGTTGCCAGTATAGCTGTTATTGCAATACCAGCAAATGCTCAAGCCAGTAGTTCTTCATCTTTCCCTTCTTGGCAGTGTTTGACATATTAACTTCTTTTATAACATACGTTATGTTTCTATACCTTTACAGAGCTGCAGAATGGAATAGTTACAAAATACCTATTCTGAGTAATTTTTAGGTTAAAATTGTACTTGTGTTTTTGAAAAATACTTTTTAAAACCTTTGAAAAAATTTGGATGAGGGAGATGGACATGAAACATCTGGGGTTCTTCTAATTTTAATGAGAGCTTGTTTCTTGCTTTCCCTTGAAAGAAAAAAATTGCAGAATTGGGATCCTCAAGCTGGTGCTTTTATAATTATTTGTTTGCTCGTTATGAAACTCCTTAAAAAGTGAATCCTGCAGGCCATACTGACGTGGGTGATCCGTGTAAAAATCCTAGTGACATACCATCACTGACAGAGAGTTATGCTCTGTCACACCTTGTTGACAGCAGGTAATAATTCTCTCTCTAAACAGTCCAATTGAAATAAATGAAACTGCTTGAAAAACAGCAGGTACTGTTGGATAATGCCATTTTAAATCAATGAAGTCCCTTGTAGGATAGGCTTTGCCCAGCAAACCCATGGATGCCAGAATCTGAATGTCTGGATTACTTACAAGTAGCAATTGCAGAGTCAGGATTAAATTTCTGAGGAGTTAAAAATAAAGTTCTGTTGATGGTTGGGGTTTTTTTAGTTTGTTTTTCTTTTTTTTTTCCCCCCTCTTGAAGTAATTGTACAGAGTATGAAAAATGAGGCACGATCTAAATCTTGCTTTTTGTGAGAGTCCTTCCCACTTTAGACAGGCCCAGAGCTCCAGCAGTGCAGTGTTAGTCTTCACCTTGGCCCCTTCAGCCTCTTCAACTCACTTAACCAGTCAGGACAATGTGGGAGAGGAAACAGATTCTTCTCTGAAAGGATCACAGGCCTTCCATTTTTTTATTTCTGCTGGGTCAAAAAAATGGGTCAGGAAATGAAGTTCAACTGTCTGGAAGAGTGGCAGCAAATGTCAAATAGGAGAAAGGTGAGGCAGGAAGCAAAGTGGAGTAGCTAGTGATTTCGTGGGAGAAATACAGAGTTACTCCTCCTTGCAGCAAAAGAAAATCCTGTGAGAGAAAGCAGGTGTTTCTCTCCTTGTCAAATGAACTGATTCTGTTATTGGTGGACCATCCAAGAAAGCGAAGACATCCCTATATTTCCTTTGTTGTGCATTTCAGTTTCTTGTGTTCTTGTTCTTTGAACAAGAAATGCCAAAGCTGTGATGAGGCAATAATGACCTTTGCTGAATCACACTGTAGCAGGCAAAACTCTTTATTTGTGATAGTAAGCCAGATTTGATTTAAGCTTATTATCATTGCTCTTGTTTTATTGCAGACCCTTGAGGTGCAGGACAAACATACGGAGTACCTGCCACAAAGGACTAGTAGTAACAGTCATTAAAGGTATAAGGAGCATTTTAAATCAATGGATTTTTTCAGAAGCTCCTTGGTGGCATGTTCTCTATGACACTGCTAGGAACATAGGAATTGGGAACACACAGCTCTAGGAACATGTAGCCATTTTGTAGTAGTGATTCACTGGGGACAGACAAACAGTGAAGTGGCATTGAACTGTAACTGCTTATCAATGTACAGAAGAATAAATTCTGAAACTAAAACCAAACTCCTTTGTGTCTGTAGAAGAATTTGTGCTTGAGAGCTCATTTCCTTCATTTACTCTTTGTTACTCTCCCTGGAAAGCTGTTGCCTCTGCTCTTCTCAGACAGAGCCTGTTGTCCTGGAAATAGCTGATTTCATAAATGCAAAGCCTAATCCTGGCCTCAGAGTAGCAGTCCTTTTGTACCAGCTATTTCCCCAGTGCTCCTGCTCTGTAGATCCTGGAGCAGTGCCTGGGCAGATCAGTACCTGGGCAGATGGAAGGAAGTCTGTGCCCAAGGCATAGTGTGCTGCTAAATGGTGAGTGACAACAGTGTTCAACACCACAGAGAAGCTCACACTGAGAGGTATAACCTCAGGCATCTCCATGGACTGCTTTAATTTACAGTGTGTGACCACTTTTTCCACTTTCATAACCTGCTCCTCTATAGGCCCAAAATGGGCTTGTCCTTTGTTTCACGTGGTCCAGGGATAATGGCCAGGTATTGTGACTTACATTAGAAATTGGAGTCCATGCAAATGCTCCAGGATTGGCACTGGGAGCTACACACGTGGTATATTCAGAGCTGTGTTTAGTTCAATCAAATCACAATTGGCAAGGCTGAAAAACAGCTACATAATCTTTTTGGCCTGTGTTCTTGTTCAGACAGTGCCAGACTAGGGTGGATTACCCCATGCCTGCATAAGGGAGGGAATCCTTCAGGTTTTGCCCGCAGCAGGCTGATTTACTTTCCATGGGCTTTGTGTGGGTTGGCTTATAGCAAATATCCATAATGATGTGGTCTTGGGGGCTGAAAGCTGTAGCAAAGATAATCCTTCACCAACCAGGCCAGGGAGATGAGTCAGGTCTGCAGCTAATCATACAGAGAGCAATAAAAATAAAATAAAGTGTGATAATGAAAGGTTGGACTTCCCCATCTTTGCACTCCGCATTGATACAATATTTTCTGATGTGAATGGCTTTACTTTAAAAACCTATTGGGCTCGTTCCCTGAGGAATGAGCCCCCATAGGAAGGATGGGATGGCAGAAGTGCTGCAGGAGGTGTGGGTGGTGACAGGGCTGGGAAGGATCACCGTTGCATTTCCAGGGCATTGAGCACAGGAGTGCCTAGCTGGAAACCCTCAGTAAATCTGGGGCCCTTTTGGGATGCTACAAGCCAGGAGCAGCTGCCAGCAGCTCTCAGGTCTGACAAGCCTGAAAGACTTCCAGGAACAGGGATACTAGTTACCTTTTCCAGAACATTTTGTGTCTCCTTTTCAAGGGATTTCTTATGGAGAACTGAAGCAAACTATCTCCAGTCTGCCACATTTATTTAATGTAAGGTTCCATGAGAGATCCCATTATTTTTCTTTAAGGACCAGACTGCTATTTTCACTGTTATTACTACTGTTAATAGAACATTATCCAGAAGTTTTGGGCAAAACTAGTAAAAAAAACCAAATAAAAAGACAGCTGTGACATGAGAGCAAGTAGAAATTAAGTGGACAGGAAGACAACTGCTGTTCTGTGATTTACAAAACAGATCATGATCTATTTTCACTTGCTGTTTTGTATTCAGAGGCTGGATCTAACAACCTGTGAAGTTTGTGAAAGCTCCTTTGACTGCAGTAGGAGCTTGACCAGGCTTTACTGGGGAAAACACCTGAGGGCTGTGGTATCTTCTATCAAAATGAATGAAGTAATTTTTTCTTGAATATGCAATTAAATAATAAAAGGGTCACTACTAGTAAATTCTGCAGTGAAGTCATAAGCCTTTTAAAACATGAAATAGCAAAAAGGCTCTGATTTGATGATGATGACACACTGCAAGCTCTACCTTTTCAGCAAGAGTTGAAGGTTAAGCATAGTACTAAATTTGCCCAATGCTAGTGACAAAGTCCTCTGTGTGGCTCTTCCCAAGAGGCACATTTATGTAGCTATTCCTCAGGGCTGAGACGTAATCTTTCAGGGTTGCTTGTCACAAATCTGTCCTCATGTCATACATTCATCCCCTTTTGCAGACTGTGATTAAGGATGTGCAGAGCAAGTCCTTCTGCAGACAAATGGTGTGATCCTTGCTACATGAGGGGTGTCCCATTTTAATTGTCAGAACAGATGTGATTTTCATTTTCCTCCATTATTTGCGTGTGCCCATAATCTGCTGCTCTTACATTCTGCAGCCATGTCTCATGTCTGGGGGTGCAGACAGGAATATCCATCTTGAAGAGTGATTGTTTAGCCATTGCCAGTGCTTCCCTCTCTGAGCTGCCATGCTAATATTAAGTAGAGGCCCTCCATCTATTATTGAGCTTGCACAAAGGTGGAACATGTATGTGGAATATATAGCTAATTTAACAACATGCCACCTTTGGAGTGGTGTCAAAGTCTTGCAGTGCCTGTGAATTATCACTTCCACAAATTTTAGAGCCTCAGGTTGCATCCTAAAACTGTTTATTTTATTGCACTGTCCTCATAACTGTAGGGCCTAGAAAAACTTTAATAATACAGATACTTTGATCTTCAGATTAAAATCACAAGGGGGTATCTTCTTCTGGATAGACTCTAAGCACACTAATGACTTGTGCCCAGAACCTGTTTGCCACAGTCTCGCTGTCACTTTGAGCCCTTTGCTGTCTGTACTCACTGCACAGATGAATGTCCTCCCTTAGAGTGAGAGGAGACATGAAGCACTCTTGGCAAGGTGGAGTAGCTGAAATTTACTCCTCTCGTGTAATTTCTGCTGAAGCCACAGTTTGAACTGAAGGCCAATTGAAATGGTGTTTTTCTGGCAGTGGAGTACTTTTTGACAGAACACAGAATCACAGAATGGTTGCAGTTGGAAAGGACCTCTGGAGATCATGGTCGTCCAACCCTTCTGCTAAAGCAGTTCATCTAGAGCAGGTCTAAAGGACCCTAAAGGTCATGGAGCAGTGCGAGTCTAGTGTAAGGATAGGCAGAATGCACATGCCTTTGTTAGCCTGCCTTAACAACATGATTTCCCACTAGATACCTAAGTATCCAATAAAATAAAGTGAAAAAGAATCCCACAACACACATGGCATCCGTTGCTTTTTATTTAGCTCTGTTTGTCAGTCACACTTGGCAGCTTTTCCAATGTAAGGAGAAGTCTGGTAACTTTGGCACTCTAGGGCGTTTTCTTTTAACCTGGAAGCAACGGAGTAGAGGCCTTTTGTGGTAGGTGCACAGATGTTGTGCTGTCACTTAAAAGTAATACTTCACTCAAACAAACTGTCTTGGTAAGAAACTGTGTTTGCTTTTGTTTTGAGGTGAAGGAAACTTCGCATGAACCACAGATGGTGTTTACAACTCGTCGTGCAGCTATGACTTTCCAGACAGATGGAGAAACATGGAGAGAACAGAAAAAGGCAGCTCTGATGGTTGGCATCTTAATTGGAGGTTTTGTACTGTGCTGGATCCCTTTCTTCATCACAGAATTAATAAGTCCCCTCTGTTCCTGCAACATCCCACCCGTCTGGAAAAGCATCTTTCTTTGGCTTGGCTACTCAAATTCTTTCTTTAATCCTCTCATTTATACAGCATTTAACAAAAATTACAACAATGCCTTCAAGAACCTTTTTGTAAATCAGAGATAAAAGGGGACACAGAGGAGAGGATGATTCCTCTATTGCATAATGTAGAGATTTCTTGAGGGAAACATGCCTGTGATATGAACAGTGTTCCTGCACAAGAGCTACTTGAGGGAACAATGAAAAAGAAGATGAAAGATGTTTGGATATAAACCGACTGACACTTTACAGTTCCCCCTCAGAAATACATATGTGCTGCTCCAGGGTTTGGCAGAGAAGATGGAAGCAGTGAATACCTCCCGTCTGCTCTTGGAATCAGCATGTGCTGAGGTCTGCAGGTGAAGCATTGTGTGTGTCTGATACCATGAGTGTCAAACCCAGCACGACTGATCTCGTCCAACGTACAGGTGCCATCCTGGAGCTCTCTCATCATTAGCAAAGGCACCAGTGGGAGCTGCTAATTGAGCAATACCAAAATGTTTGTGATAGGGGCAGGATTCTGGCTTAATTTCTGAGATTTATTTGGAAGGGAATAAACATGCCGTATTCAATCAGTCATTGAGTTGATGTGAAATTAAAATAGATGATTAAGCAGCTCAGGAAACACTCCCTGATATGATTGAGGGGCTGTGTGTGCTCCAGCAAGCGGTGCTACATGGGAAGGCTTGGTGAAACACAGGTCAGCTGTGCCCCCTGAAGTCCCCTGGGAGTGAAATGTTAGAGCCAAATGTAAAATTATTTGGAGCTCCTGAGAATGTCCTCCTCACTCCTAGGAGGATCTAGCCTGGAGTTTTTATCTGTGTTGTACCCTTACTCTGCACAGCTCAGGCTCTCAGTTTTATGAAATCCAGATGAGCACAAGATAGACCCCTAATACTTGCAAATGAAGGGGGTTGGACACATTATTATTTCATGCTACCATAAAACTGAGCTTGCATCTGTGTTACAAACACCAAACACAGTGTTCAGGCACCACGTTTGTTGGCAGCTTGGCAGTGGCAGGTGAGTATCTGCACTGTGTCTGGGGTCATTGCACCTCATCACCTTCCCTCAGTGAAGTCCACAATTTGTCAGCTTGCATCATCTTCCTCCTACTGTAAGAAAGATGTTGATGCCATCAGATGTGACTCCCAAACCCCAAAGTGACTCAAGACCAAGCCTGAACTGTTTTTCCAGGATCCGGCAAACACTCCTGTCCCAACAACATACACATAAATAAATGAAGTATTTCCTTGCGTATTGCCAAGTCTATCTCATTTCATATTTGTTCCTCTGGAGGGTTTCACTTCCCCCCCCGTCCTGGGGGAGAGAGCTGACAGCATCTCTGAATATTTTTAGCATGGCAGCTTTTTACTGATGGAACCCTAACCCTGTTTCATCTTCTCCTAAAGCTTCCTTAGGTACTCTTAGGGCAAACCATCACAGCTCCTTCAGAAGCTGAGGTTTAACCTTTCACATGGCCCTTCTCTGCCAGCTTTGTATTTACTGCTGCTTAAGCAACCCTTTTACTCAAAGCATACTCTCAAGCTAACACAACCTGCACAGGGTGACTAAAAGTCAGGAATTTCAGCTCCAGCAATTTGCACCACTGGCATCTTTGTCTCACTGCAGGACATCACACTCGTCTCTGACAGTTACTGACCCAACAGGCATCCCATCGATGCCAGTGCTGAGCATGAAGCTCCTGCCAAAGCCTTGGCATCCTGGCAGTCTCTCCCAGGCAATGGCAGCCAGCTGTATTTCCACAGGCAGGGACTGATGTCCTGGGCAGCCAAGTCAGCGAGGTATTACCAGGTAGCTTGTGTATTCTGAAAAACAAAATGATGCAATTTTTGTTTTCTTAAATTTAAAGCAGAGTTCAAATTTTAAAGGTTAACTTTAAAGCTACTGTAGTGTATCCTAAAGTAATTCACATACCTGGTGATGTCAAATGGCAGCTTAGACGGAGGCAAGTTCCAGCTTCTTTCTAAATAAGTGATTTACAGAAATGTCATCAAAGCACACGTTCCTTAAGGGAGCCTGGCTGTATCTCAGGAGCACAACAGGTGGTGAGCTCGGGCACTGCTCACTTCACACCTGCAGTGCTGTGACAGTCCAGCGTGACCTGCTGTGCCTGCAGCCACAAATCACCAGTGTGTCTTGCATTCCTGGAGAGGATGCTTCTCCTCTCAATTTCAATGGGAATTCAGAAATTTTAATAACCTAGAATTCCAGAGTTGTTAGCTAGTGGCTCAGACTCAAATGCCAATTTAAATAACTCTTTCCCTTGTGACTCTCAGCTTGCCTGCATATGGAATAGCTACTGTTTAAACTAATTTGGAGGTTTAATTAAACAGAAGAAAGATACATATGTAAGAGACTGGAAGTTACTAAAACCCACAGGCCTCATTCAGAACCATTGACAAATTTTTCAAGTCAATTGAATTTTTCATGTAAGAGAGTCAGTGCTCTAAAAATCTTAAAATCCAAACAGATGACATATAAGGAGGAATTGAAGAGGTCATCTTGAGCTGGTGTTGAAAAGCATGCAAATCTCCTGCACGTGGCACTCCTGAAGTTTCTAATAATCATGTTCTCACCAAATTTTAGTGCCAAATTTTAGTGTTTGTAGCAGATAAGCATAAAATTTAACTTTATACTGAACAACTAATCATTTATTCTACATTCAAGTTCATTACTTACCCTGCCTAGGAAATTTTGCTTGATGGCTAAAGCAATTTTGAAAAAAAATGGTAAAACCCAAATTGAAATGGGCACTCAAGTTACTTTTTTAGAATTCCATGGTAAACAAATAGAGCACAACTTGAATTCTCAAAGAGGTTTTCTTGTTGCCAAACATGAATTATTTAATTCACAAACTAGGAAGAGCATTGTAGTTTTCACAGAGGGCAAAGTTTGTAGACAGGAATAATGTCTCCCAATATCAAAGCTGACTACAAAGTCTCCAAGTAGCACTCAATACAGGCTTCCTTCTTTGAAGGAATGCTGAATGTAATTTTTTTCCTTCTTTGAATGGATTTGCAATCTGATTTTGCCTTCCTTATTTTGCTAGCCCTGGGCAGATTGACTTTTTGAATAGATACAAGAGGAGCAGCCTGAGTCTGTTCAGGCCCTGACTAGTGTCAGGGAGCAAAGTACCAGCTGGTTCAGTAGAAAGGTTTTCTTTCTGTTTGTGCTGAAGGAACAGGATGTCACAAAAACAGCATCTCACCTGACTATTGACACGATTCACCATTTAAAGCACATGTAATTCGAGAGCCTGGTAAAGCTTCTAAGGCAAGTTCCACCGTAAAGACATGACAGCAGAATGTCACTGGATTCCAAACATTCTTTATTTTATATTTGCTGCCATAGAAAGTAATTGAACAGCACTGTCGTCAGGGTCATTGGGGAAAAGGAACATGGATTTCTTCTCCTGAAGATGTGATGTACATTAAGAAGTCACTCCAAAATCCTGGTATTAAGTACAAAAAGCAACTGTTTGAATTATAAAATACTGTATATACAGATAGAAAAATGTTTCAGAAAGTGTCCCACAAAGTTTCTAAACTTTGAAGAGCAACTCTTCAGCAGGGTAAGTAGGTTGTTGTCTTGAGAGGTGAGCATCAGGTCATTTGAGCAGAATGTCTCAATCTTTATCTTCCTATATTACAGGTGACAGACTGATTTTTCATCCCAGCCAGGGGTAACATGGTAGTCCTAGTGATCAAGGTGTGTTTTTTTTCTGGAGCTATTAATTTAACAAGCATACTCTCTATATATAAAAATGAAATTTCAAAGAAATTTATACAACAGCTAGACTTTATAAAAATATAGATCTATAATTTTACACCAGGAATTATCCAAGGTAAGTCTCCATTTTCTTATGTCTTAACCATTAGAAATTAATTTTTATCCTTTGGAATCCTACCTATGGCTAGACTGTAAATTAATGTGAAGTTATGAGCTGGTGAAGCAAGTTTCAAGATTCTCATTCTGTGGGGGGTTTTTGGGCTAAAATTAACAAACTACTGCATTTTGTAGTGCTCATTTTGTGATGTTGGACATACTACGCAGTACATACATACTTATTCCAAAATCTTGACCTAATTCAGTGTTAAAACCCAAATAAAAAAAACATCCCCACTGTCCTTACTGTGGAAAAAAAACCCCAAAACCAAATAAATAAAATTAGACAATATTTCTATTTTTCTGTACTGTGTTAACTCTTTACTGTGTAGTGTGGCAATAATGAGTAATACAGCCAAGTGATGAGGGACTGTAAACTGAACACATACTGGAAAAAACAGACTTTTACAGCTGTGTGTATATATTTTTTTATATATATATCTATATATATACATCTACATTGCAGTTATAACTGTCACCTCACAAAAGAGATTCAATGGACTGAACAGTCTTCTGTAAATGTCACCAGCTGGAGTTCTTCAGGAAGAACTGCTGCTGGCTTTCAGCTTGGACAGCAGCATTTCATTCTTATGGCATTCCTGTGAACACAAAGCAAACACACAAGGAGGTGGATGCTCTTTGCTAGTTTTATGTTCACATCAACAAAACCAAATCCTTTCTTCTGTTTTGAAAGATCTTCAAAATCCAAAGTAGTCTGGAGAGAATGATGAGCTGAAGATAATTCTGATTCATCCATAATGTTATTCCAATGGTAAATATTTATTAAACTTTATGACATGCAGGCGAAAAGGAACCCTGCTTGACCACTCATCTAACGTTTCTACAAGTAGCTAAATCAAATCCAGCTTTTTACTTATAAACAGAATAAATTTGAGGTGAACTTGACTTACAGGTGATCTGGAACTTCACAGGACAGTTTACAAAAATGTCAGTGTTCAGTGAAGAACTCTAGGTCAAGAAATACATTTACCTAAGTACATACCACCTGTGTTCAGTTCCATGACCACAACTTCATTTATTTTTAAGGATAGCAAGGTTGAGAAGAAGTTTCATCACATGGCAGTGGACGAAAAATGGGCTAATAAATAAATGAACCTCTACCTAAGTTCTGCAACTAGGATCTAAAATTCTGTATGTCAGACAAGTAGCTGAACAGTCCCTGTCAGTCTCACAAAGTACATTGTCTGAAACAGGAAGGAACTGTCTCAGAACAAAGCAGGACAAATTACAAAAAGATGTTTTTCCTCAAACATCTGAAGCCAAATGACAACTCTGCCTGGCAGCACTCCTTTGTCATTCATTCTCATGGAGTCAAGAATTAACAGAAGCACAGGATGATTAAAAGCTTGGGAAAGGCTGAATCAATGAGGTGTTAAACAGTGCTTTCACAGTCATTAGACAACAAGGCTGGTTCCCAAAGGTATTTATAACTACCAAGACTCTGCATTTCCTCCCTTATGCACACACATTCCCACAACCCTCTGCTCTAGTACCTAACTGCTCATAGGTCTTCAAAGAGTTTCCACTGGAAACCTAAATATGCCCCTTCTTGGTAACAAGTTATCCTCTCTGCCAATCTAGTCGTGAAAGAGGAATTGCTTGACTGGGGTGGAGATAACACCAAGATACAACACAAACATGGTGTGATAAGCATCGTGTCAGGAAATGTTGTGCATATAATAATGCACAAGTCAAGTCAAAATAGGTCACTGAACACATGGCAGGTTACATCAGCAGAAGTGTTCTTACCTCTTTAAATTCTTTCACTGTTTTGAAGTAAAGCCTCTGTTTCTCTAGAAGCTCTAAGTATTCATCATTCAACTGGTCTCTTCGCATTTTGTTTTCTTGCTTCTTCTTTTCCATCTGTTGCAGGAAGGGTAAGACATCATACACTATATATGGAATACACACACATGGATATACTGCATAAGGAACAACTACCTCTAGAACACAAGGGGAGCCAGGTGCCTCAAATGATACCCCTGGCTTGCACTTTTAAATTCAGCAAACATTTAGGCCAGGTCTTAAAAAAATTAGAAACCTCATGCTGAAGTCTCAGTACCAGTGGCACTCTAGGTGGCATTTGGAATTAAACTAAGGCTCACAGGAATCTTGCTCACTAAAGAATCCTACCAGAGTGATGATGCAGTGAAATTAATTAAAAACAAACATCCTCCCCCCCAAAAAAAAACATCCCACCCTCCAACCAAAACAAAAATGGAAAGGCTTTTGAAAGAACAGCGATCTTGTTTTGCTTCGTTGTTATATGCAACAAGGAGGGCACGAGAGATCTTTGCCTTCCCATGCAACATTGTACTTGCTGAATAACAAGTCAAGCAAATAGAAATAATTAATTGCAAAAAAAAAAAAAGGCAATGAACTAGCCACCTCTTTAAACACAGCTGTCTGTAGTTCATATTTTCAGAGTTGAGTTTGTTAGTGTAGAAGAGCTTTATTGCAGCTTGAGCTGCTTCCTGTTCTTGTTTCTCTACACACACATGATTATATTTGCACTTGAATTTTCTATTTACCTACTTAGATAAAACAGCCCAAAACCTGGACAGATGCACTTTCAGTACACACTCCAGTATATATTGATTTATAGCCTGTCATAACATTCATTTAAACTCAAATAAAGAACAGCTGTAATCCACTACTGAGAGTTTCCTGGCTCTGTAGAGAAAAGAATCTCAGAGCTCCCTAATGGGACTTGGGAAATACGAATGTTTGCATAAAAGAATGAAATAACACAATAGCTACAAGTCAGTAACTACCATTACCAAGAAATACTTAAACCTATCCACTGTATGCCAATCTCCTCGTGGACAGCTTTACTTGGAGCTGTTGCTGGGCCTCACACTTGCATTGCCCCAAAACCACTTAACCCAAGTCCACCTAGGCAATGCCTTTAAAAAATAGCCCCCAAATGTTACCAGAAAAAGCTCTGTCTTCTCTTAATGTGTCCTGGGGCTCCACTCACACACAAATCCCTTTCACTTGCTACGTGGACACAACACAGCAGAAAAGCTGAGCCATTTCTAAACCAGGTTAAAAACCTCACCTGAGTGGATTCAACAAGGCATCAGGTGAGGGCTGCAACTGAGACAAGGGATGGTTGGGACTCTGAGGTGCTGCTGACCTCTTTCAGAAGCAGAAAGTAGCTTCAGTGAGCTCCAGCTGCCTGAGATGCAGCTCTGGCTGCACTCACACAATTCATGCAGGAGAGGTCTCACTGAATTCAGTGACATTCAGCTCTCTCAAGTATTTAAATCACTCCACTGCCAGTAATGAAGTTATGGGGTATAAGCTTCCTGTCAGGACAGAAGTGTTGTAACACCTCTGTTCTACTCTAGTCACTAACATTTAGTGGTGAGAAGTTTCTTATGAATGTGAAAAGAAATAATACTTGTTAGTTGGTTAGTTGGTGCTTAACTTGCACCTCACACAATGGAACTCTCTGCACACAGTTATTATCCAAAAGCTGAAATAATTCCCAAGTTCTAGCAAAGAAAGTGAAAGAAGTCTCAGACCTTCATTCGATTCTGTTTGATGCCTTCTACAATCTGCTCCATCTGCCGTAAAAACTGCTCACGAGAACCAGAAGATGCCATTGCTCTGGAAAGAAATGGAACAACTGAGATGTGGGACACTGAGTCTCAGCTACAGTGGTCTTGTACATTTGCCCATATCCAAGAATTCTCATTGCTTAGTGTTCTATGTACAAATTCATCTTTGTAATCACTGATTTCAGTAACAGTGCAGCTCTTCAGCTGCTGTAAGCTACCAAAGACAGGGGAACAGAAACTGCAGAGCTCATCACAAGTGTTGTCCCTGTCAGCTCAAGCCTGTTCCTTGCTCTCATGTGCTGTACAGAAATAAACTGCTAGAACTAAATAAAAGCATAAATTTTTAAGAAAAGCCGCTGTTATGAATATTAAGAAGGTGAGTAAAGGTCTAGGAGATCAGAAAATTTTCAGAAAGCAATTGCAGGCCCTAATAGGGAAAGCCTAGAAATCGTTTTAGTCCTTTACATATCTTAAACAGATTAAGAAAAAACAAACCAAAGAAAATGCAACCCCCCTCTGCACACACACTCAAAAGAAGCCCCAATCCAAAGCTCAGCTGTAAATTACAGTACTGTTTTCTACTGCCTGGACAGAATCAAAAGGCTCTCACCACTGAGCAAAACAGATCTACAATCCCTGCTGCAAACAAAAACATCCGAAATAGCACATTCCTGGGTTTTGCTGTTATTATTGTGTTGGATAATATAATAGGAAAAGAAAATAAAAAAAATAATTCTGATCAAACACAGGAGGTGACAAGTGTATAGAAGCAAGTAAATAGATAACTATTCTGGAAAGAAAAAAAGCTTAGAATTTCACAGTAGAATTATAAAGAGATATAAGAGGAAGGAAGAATTGTTCAAAACTATTAAATGACCCTCTCCTCCCCCATTACTCTCCTGAATTGCACTTCTGTAACAAAAATTTCTAATGGGCTTTTTGTGTCTGAAGTCAAAAAGATGCAGAGACAAATAAACACTGGCTGCATCACAGACTGATATTTGACCCTGAACTTCCACGGGAACCATGATTTTACCTAAGGACTTCACACTGTATCAAAAGCTTCAAATACAGATTAGTTTATAACAAACATAACTGAAATATGTCCCAGTCTAATGTTTTGTACATAATGTAATAACCACAACTTCACAAAATGGAGGAAAATATTTAAATTAATGCCAGGAAAATTATGACTGAATTTCCACATCTAAAGAGTTAGATACTAAAAACATACATTGGCTATAAAAGCTTGGCAAACCACAGACTTGGAATTACCTAGCTGGCTTAATCAGAATTGATAAACTATTTTATAAACCAGTTTATGATTATAATAACTTTAACAAATTTTTAGTCTCTGTAACTGATGCCCACTCCCATTTTTCCAACCCTTTGCAACTATTAAGAGATAAAGAACCATTACTTACTGTTGGAAGTTGTCATGAATAGAATTTAGTAAGTTAACCTGTGAATTAGAAAGAAAAAAGAAGAAAATATAAATTTGTCTTTTCTGGTACGAGCTTTCACAAACAACAAGATGAAATTTAATTCAAAAAACTGACTCTGCAGATACTGCCCTGAAAAGCAGCCAGCTGCATGAAATCACCATAAATTTTCTCTCAGGAGAAAAACCACGATTCTTCTGATTTAGTAAAATCTATTTCAGTGGTGGAATCACAGAAAGCAGAACAAAGTCTTGGACCACAATTGAGGTTTTTAATTTTACTGACACTTAATTATACCACTGATAATTTTCTAGCATGACTTCCCAAACTAAATCAGTAAGATAAAATAGCCTGTATACTTGCTCAACATGTGTTGAAACTGGACAGAAAAATACCTTGCAGGTATTGGCCCAGTGCTCAACATTGACTGTGCACAAGCACATCATAATTAAACAAAAAAACCCCACTTTTGCCTCAGACTGGAAGCACACAATGTATTGTGATGAAGTATCTCCACACAATCCTGCGAAGACTCAGAGAGCAGTGCAGGAACAGCAGGTGAATTCCTGCCCTGCTTTCAGACTGCAGGTAAGTTTTACAGGTTTCTGAACAGCCACGCATCATTACTTGCTTTGCTTATACAGATTTTACAGGATGCTAAAAGATGAACTTGCAAAACGTGAAGAGTGGCATTTCAGTAACATTGCACTGACTCAAGATAAAATCAGCAATTTATAGCAGCATCAGGGGAATATCTTGTTGTTTGGTATAAACTCCCCCAACTAATTAAACTATATACAATATATCCTGTGCAACCACCTTTGATTTTTGTCTTTTTTTTTTTTTTTAACATATTGCAGAGAGTATTAAAATTCAACAACTAGCAATTAATGTGATCCTTTCTCTTGGCTTTGAATGTATTTTGCAAGTCTCTTGTGGTTAAGCCTTCCAAGCAGTTTCTCCTTTTGATGAGTGTTTGAAGTGTTCTGCATTAAACAAGCCCAACCATAGCAAACAGAATCACTTGCCCCACTGCTGTGGAGAGCTGAACTCATCTCCCCCAAATCTAAAACCTTCCAACTGAATGAGACAGCAATAAGCACATGCATGGAAGAATCTGCAGGTGTTCCTGACCTTCCCTTGGAAAATACAAACAAATTCTGAACAGATTTCAAAGCAGCCAAGATGCTTAAGAATTCCTGTTATTTACAGGAAAGAAATTATTGCACGACTCATCAATATTTGCCAAGTCCACAACCCTGCCTCAAGACACTTCCAATAAGTGTCTGCTTGAGAATGTAATGACAGTTTATACCACAAAACATTCATGCCATGAAAAGTAACACTGCACAGCAGTACTGCATAACCACTGCATAGGAATAAAGCTAATGTGTTACATTACATTGAAATCAGCATACGCACCCCAAAATTGAAAGACATAATGAAAAAAATGAGTTCAAAAAGCATTCAAAAAATGAATCTTTCACAAAATATGATTAAAATATGAACCATGATCACAGAGACCTTTCATGTCAGAACTAAAATCTTCATAGCCAAAATTCACCTGCACTGTAAATCCTGCTATTGCTATTTTAAAGCAGTGATGCTCAGTGTGTTCTATGAAAGGGTTGGTTTGGGGAGGAGAAAAGAAAATAAAAACAGGAACAAGACAAAGTGCAAGTATATTCCAGAAATCTCTGTGAGGCACAGATGCCAAAGGCATCTTTTGTACATTACTAGACAGCATTGACTTACTGAAACCTTGGTTGTCCTATTGAATCTCAATAATATTATACACTTAACTAAGTTAAGATGGCATCAGAAGACATTCAGAATTCTGAGAAACCCAGAAAAGCACTGATTTATTTTGACAAGAGTATTCCCAAATTACATATCAGTGAAATAAATCTGCTCTGTATTCTGTGGGCTGTCTTTTATGTGCCCATTTCAAGAACAATCTCTGTATGCTTTTTAAATTTGCAGGCTTGCCCTCAAAATAAAAACCCAAATATATCTGTATTAAACTCTAGCTTAGGGAAGAAGCTAAAGTAATATAAATTCTACAGCTGCTACTTAATGTAGTTTTTTAAGTCTGGTATATGACTTTTCTGAATGGAAAAAATGAAAACTACCTAACAGGTGGATTAGAACCAGCTGTTTAAGGGAAAGAAATGGCTGCTCACGAGCTTTGAAACCAGAGATAAAGTGTCTTTACATAGTCAGAAATTTGGCCATTGCGTGTCTGTCAAACTAAAATATATCTAAGCAATGCAAAATTCACTAATCTGTCCTTATGTTATCAGAATAAACAGAGAAGCCTGAAGTATCAAAACATAAAAGTCGTAATTTTTATCAGCTCTTGACTCCTCCTGTTTCTCCATCTTTATTGAAATCAGATGTTTTGTCATTGCAAAAAAAGAAAACTGAAATCACTCATTTAAGTTATGCCCAGGAAAGAGGTGAATATATATATATATATATATAGCAGGGAGAGAAAAAAAAGTCGTTTCCATGAAAACTACTGTTCTGATCCAGTAAAACCACCAGCAACTTCAATGTGGGGAGGCTCAGACCCTGAGAACTAGCTCTGATGTTGTTGACAGCAGCTGGAATTTGCTCTCCAAAGTTACTGACTTCATCAGTTCATAATAAAAGATACTGACCAAAAAGAGAAAAAGAGGATAATATGGTCCTGTGATAACATGACAGAGATATTTTCTAATCAAATGTTACTCCTGTTTTGGGAAGACAGCAAGTGGTTTAAACACGGTGTACTAACAGCAACTCTTTGGCAACACAGACCACTTCCCCTCCCAGATTAGAAAGATTCTTATGAATCAGTTGTTTCATTTTTATTTACAAAGACTAGTAACTCTCCTCTGACAAGACTGAATATGGAGAAAGCTGAGTAAAAACTTTTTATCTCCTTGTCCACAGACTCAATATTTAGAAAGCAGTAAAAAAATTTTCTTACCTCCTTTTCCAAATATACCTTCTTATCATCCAGTGTATTATAAAGAGTAAAAAACTGCTTCGTTTCTTTGTGAGTTGCTGAGACTGCAAACAAAAAAAGGAGTAGAATAATAAAAGAACATAAGGTGAAATGGAATCTGTAAAAATACTTCATAGGCTTTCTAGAACAGACTTTCCACTATCAATAATGGAACACACTCTTTAATACACTTTGGAAGGATGTTCCCTCTGCATGTAAATCGCAGCAGGGTTTCCAGCTATCATCTTTTATAAGAACAACACAGCTCAGTGTCTAAATTAAGCCTGAAATGCTGACAGTCCTTTATGCCAACATATGTTGGCACCATCAGCCTATCCATCCTTCCTTCACAAGCCCTTACACCACACAGGGTCCTGTGCTGCTCACAGTGGCCCTGGCATAGCTGTGGTGTTAGAGGGGCACAGGCTGGGCAGGGACAGGGAGGAACAGATAATCTGATAGTACTGCGTGGAAATAAAGAGCATTAGACTATGTATTTCCAGCTACACAGGTGCAAGATGACCAACAAAGCTTTTGCTGTTTTAAAGCCTTTTTTAATCTTACAATCTCTTCATGATGATAGAATTGAATATTTCTGGTTTAAGTGATTACAGCAAATTTTGGTCAGAGCTTGGTGGAGAAGGTAAGGCTCAGCCATCCCTTCCCTTTGGGCCTACAAGATGATGACTGATACTCAAATCTGCTGAGTGTTCTTCTATTCTTTAGTTCTTCAATGCCTAAGGAAACCCAAGATATTTGTGATTTCCAAGGAAAGAAATCAACACAGAAGGACAGTCAGCCAAAATCATTAATATATTAAGTACTGTCTAGAATACCAGAACCTGGAAAAAATGCATGGGTTAAAAAGGATAAACCTTGGTGAATCATGCTCATTACATCATACTGTAAAGGCTAAATAGTTGCCATCTTTAAATAAAACCTTTACGGAACTGATATACTGGACTAAGCTCTTAAACAAATCATGCTGCAGCTTTAGAAGTTTCATGAACACAGGCAACAGGCTTATGTCAGGTGTAGTCTCTTAGTTTGGTTTTTGCAGACCTGCTGCCAAATGGAAGAGGCCTTTCCCAAACCATTTCCTTCATGCAGCTCTTTCTGTTCTTGCAGCAGCTCTGGTAGTCACAGATCTTTTATGGATTCCATATACCAACTCAGAAAATGTTTCAAGATTTCCACTGGGTTAGAAAGTTGTGTCAAGCTATGGAGCAAACTGGCTCACTGATTCTCTTGAAGACTCAGCTTAATGTTTTCAATGGAAGAGGCTCAGTTAGGTCAGAAATAAAGCCCCTGAACACTGTAACTGAGAAACATTCTAGTACAAAAAAATCACTAAAGGTGGTAAGTCATCATTGAAGACTCTTTCCCAACACCCCTTGGATCAAAGTGACCTCTGAAGGTCACCTGAATCTGGCTAAATGAAAAGCCTTTAAATACATCTAACGTTACCACAATTCAAAGAAAGCCTGGCTAGAGACTTTCAGCTCATTTTTCCAGAAGCTTAGCCTGTACAACACAGGTTCCTAACCATGACGAGGCAGGGTATCATCTTGAGTTACTACACATACTTTGTACTACAGAAAGCAGAGTCCCATAAAATTCAAAGCATCTTAAATCTACACCCAAAGCTGCACAAGTCTCTTTGATCCTAATCTTTCTGGTACTTCATGAATAAATGAAGCTCCATAATCTGAGCAGGTAGTGCTCTGACCAGAGACTGTTTGAATTAACACAAGACAACAAAGTTCTTTGTAGCTGGACCTGATTAAACACACTGCATGGCACAGCAAAGAGGGGAGAAGAAGTACTGGGTTTGTACTCACATCTATTCCATGTACTGAGTTAGGTAACACACATGGAAGACAGTACATGACTATGTCACTAGAGATGCCTCCCCAGGGCAAGGGATTTGGATCACAGATAACCAGACTGGAACTGCTCAACCCTAAAGAGCTTGGTTCACACTCATATTTAATAACTGCAGAATATATTTAAAACATTAGCTAATTCTTCTTGGTAGAGATGTAATTTTATGCTAACACACAAGCTAGTCAAATATACACCAGTAAGCAGACTAGTCTGTTATCAGTTCAATGACACAACTTTGAAATTTTATTCCATTTGCCTGTTCCATGCACAGCAAACACGTTCCTATCCAAAAATTCAGCTGAGCACATTTCCCAGTCTTATAATGTCTGATTGTGGAAGCTGAAGACAATTTGCACTCTTTTCCTACCAAGATACTGCAGGATTTTGCTAATCAAAGAGAAGAAAACAACCCATTCAAGAGAGTGCCTTTTCTTTGTAGTTCTTGACATAGTTTGGTTCAGAACCAGATATTTTATATCTTTGAACAAGATGAAAGAAATCTAATGGTAAGGCAAATTAATTAAACACGACCCAAACTTACAGCAACCTCATTTTTAATGGCAAATTAAAGACTTTCTAAAGACAATGGTCATTAACTTAAATGACAGAACCTGTAGCAGACAAAATTTACACCAGAAAGGAGAAATTCTCCCTCAGAAAAATTCTTGAAGCCCAGCTTATAAAACCTTGAAAATACGGTGTAGAACATGAGTACTAAAAGACCCTTAAAATACCACAAAATTAGTAAGTGCTGTTGTTACATGCCATATGCTCCAAATGCAATTGCCCTCCTTTCAGGGCTTTAGCCTTCAGCAGGATGTTCCTGCTTGATATACATACCCTGACTGTAAAGTTCAATAAATCTCTTCTGATACTGTGTTAGCTCAGCTCGGCTGGGTACTTCATCAATCTTGCGTTGTAAAATGGCTATTTCTCTGTTTCTTCGAGCCTGAATAGAAAGTTAGGAGGGGAGAAAACAAAGCCTCTTCTTGTTCTCTTCTTAAAATGGATGAAGCCCCCCCACCAGCAATACTTTGTTACTAAATAATTTATTTTAAAAAAGAAAAGCTTTGGCTGAGGATCAATTTTTTTTGTAATTGATTTGTGGCAGAAAAACTTGTTAAAATTAGAACAACAAAGAGAAGTATTAGAAGTTACAAGATATGAAAAATGTCAACAATTTTGTACAAGTAAATTTACAAAGAGTTACTCACCAGTAGCAGCCGGATCTTTTGTAGTTTATCTTTCTCAGCCTGGTACTGCTCTTCTATAATCTTATTTGGCTCCTAGAATTTGAGAACCCAAAACAATTGTGTATTACAGTAGCATGTGAGAGCTGCAGTGCAAAAAATGGGCAGACTGGATTTGTTTTCTGGTTTTGTCTATCTTCCATTTAATGGCTCCCACATCACCGTTTATTGTTTTAGTTGTTTTTCTTAACAATATTTCATAATCTATGTTAAAAACCTGACCCATCCACTGTAAGCAATTCCATTTAGCTAGCTCTGAAACTTTTGATTTTGCAGTTTAACATTTGTCAATAGTTTTTGCACTGCTTTACAGGAGTCGCACTTTAAATAAAGATACAAATGGGAAGATTGTCCATACTCCTTGTCTGAGTGTTTATACAGTGGTGGGTTTAAAAATAAACAAGGCACCAGGATAGAATATAAAGCCTCTGACATATATTCAAGATTTCCTGGAACATGGACTTCAAGGTAATTTTTTCTTGTTAAAAAAGATTTAAGATTTAAATTTACTTTTCATTTTTTTTCACGCTGTGTTCAGGAGGACAGCAGCATCATGGAACTTCTAATCTACCTCATCTCAGAGGCATGAATGTATCAAATGTTTACCCACTGAAAATACAAGTCATTCAAGCTTTTCCTTTTCTGTTCATTCATTATTCATTGCCATCAGTCTGGATGCACTTGTGTTAAAGCCCAACTTCTGAGAGCTGCTCATGGCATGCAATGTACTGATCCACTGAAAACTTGTGCTTTCATCCTTCAAATAAATCCACTTCTAAGAAAAAAACAACCAAGCCAAACATGCTTTCTGAGGAGGAGCTGTTTTTGTCACAGGTATGCACCTCAGAGATTCTTCTCTGGTACTACAAAGAAAGAAACAATGCACAGGAGAATGAAGATGCACCGAAAAGCATCTCCGAGTAGAGCCCCATGGATTCTGCAAGAATAACCAAGAATGCTACAGCTATTTTTAGAATAGTGTATTTCTAGGTTTATTAGCCTGAGCTGTGGCTTTGCAAGGGGGATATGGAATTTTTCAGATATTCCAGCAGATTCTTTAATGCTTACAATAATGTCCTAAAAGTCGGAAGGACCTAAACCAACATTCCAAAATAAAAACTGAAAATAAAAACTTAGACATTTGCTATTACCTGTTCCTCTCCATCTTCTGCTACTTCAGCTTTCAAATTCTCAATACTTTGTTGAAGTCTCTCCATTTCTTCCTTTAAAACAAACAGAAATTGATGTGGCTTTTAAATGAGACCTATTAACAGGGAAGAGAAGGGATCTTGACAACCTACACTTCTAATAAAATTGCAGAGCTGATGACACACTCTGTATTTAAATTTGGAAGATTAAACAGCATTCTCTTCTTAAGGGTATGGCACCAATTAATACTTATTACGTTAAATTGTCTGTTTTTATCAAACACAGAAACAGATTTATTTTACTTGCAAATACACTAGATCCAGCTAAGACAGCTAATGAGTGACATGGAAAATGGAGCTGAAGAAGCAAAGCCATATTACAGTAGCAGCAGTGACATGGGACTGTAACACATGGCATTTGTAGAAATGAATTAACCTACAGTCACTTATAAGAAAGTTTCCATTACAATCCTTTTGAGCTTTCCAAAGGAATATGTATGGGAAAATGAGGTTCCCATGCTCAGTGAGGCCTTAGGGCACAATTTACTTCTTTTCATTCTATTACATTCCATCCACTATTGCTTGAATAGAAGGAAATGAAAACACTTCTCTCTGATCATATTTCTGGGCAGTCTATAAACACAGCAGTAAACAGGAGAGTGAACCAGCAATTAAGGACTAAAACTGAAATATGCTCTGAAACCTGAAATAGCTCCATTTCAGCCTTGTCTCTTTCAGTGGATTGTTCCACAGGTAGGGGCCTTGATGGCCCCTCCTCTTTGGCACTGTGCCTCTCCTCAGGTCATGTTGGCTGCATTACCAGGAAGAGACGACCCATTTCAGGCTGTGACTAGCACAGGTGGGTATCTAGTACAGCCTAACCTTGAACTTATATTTTAGAGTCCCTGTCAGCCCACCCCAGCTTGCTCTCAGCAAAATGGTGATGAGCAGAAGAGCCACAAGGGCCACAGCTGTGACCAGCACAAGGCAGATCTGGTGTCTACAAACTGCTCTATATTCAAGATGGCCAGGCAAACTTGGATGCCCTGGCAGCCTTTCCTCAGCCCTCCCTGACTCAGGGCAGGGGGCAAATCCTTCTGGTTAATCCAGTTCCAACCCTCTTGGTCATCAGCCTTGTTGCAGATATGATACACTGCACAACTGGGAAACTTCCCACAATTCTGCTGCAAAACAAGCAGCAGCAATATTCAGCATAAACCTGGAACTACCAGAACATGAGGTGAGGGACAGCTGATAGACAGTGACAACATCATGCTAATTTACCAAGTTTTAAATAAATCCTTACATAAGACACTGGAACTTACCCTACAATGTGCTTTAAACTCTTGCTCCTGGCTTTTTAGGTTTTCATTCATGGCCACCAGTGCTCGCAGACTCTGTAATACACTAAATTTGAAGATCCAGTAAACCATATTAGATTTTTAGTTTCTAATTAAACAGGTGGGGAATTAACATATATTAAAACAAGCTTAGTTCTAAATAAATTTCTAATAAAACCTGGGTAAATTAAAACCCCAAATATCACCACTGATATACCAAGGCCAAAATAAAGATGCAGTATTACACTGAGTACTTTGATAGCCGTACTGTTTTAAACCTCATTACTGTGGAAGTTTTGAGAGACTCCTACTTAATTTATGTGAGATGAAGGCTTAAAATATGAACAAAATAATTCACAAAGGCCTCATCTACTTGTCAAATGTGTCTAGGGTTCTTCTGCTTTAAACACCTACAATTACTTTGCACTAAAGACTGACACTTTTCATTTTGATTGAACACTATGGTAATGTTTTCCTGTCTTTGGAAAGCAAGCTGGAGAATTATTTCATTTTTAAACTTTAGTTACTTGTTTAGGTTGACAAAGCAAGAAACACTAAATGATTCATTTTTAAATCATTTTTCAGAATTTCAAAGGTCATAAAGAAAGAAACTTACCTGGAATCTGCCTGGGATTCTATTGTTTCTAAGGCTGCCAATTCCTTGTCCAGCTTTTCACTGTAACTCTTAACCTAAGGTTGCAATTAATAATAAATTAAAATACATTTCCACACGTGAGTCATGCTACTTAGCTTTGCCTCTCCATGGGATCAGACAGTTAAGCTGGCAAACTCCTTCACTATTTAATACATCCCTCTACATACAGAACTTCTCAAAAATGTTTCAGCTACAATCAGCACACAGGAAAACAAATAAATATTACCTCAGCTAATGTCTTTTTTGCTTCGGTACATTTTGCCTGCAGATCAGTACATTTAGCTTGCAGCTGTTATGAAAGAGAAAGAAAAGATTTTGATTCTATATTCACACTAATTACACCTGTAATGCAGAAGAGCAGCATTGGAGCTGTTCATATTGGTTGTCTATTAAACAACAGGCCAACCATCATAAACGTTTTCTTTTCTTGTCAGCTACTTCAAGAACATTTGATTGCAAGAATTCTCATTGAATATTTAATTAATGACAGCAACATTTACCACCTACCTTCTAGATGTATTAAATCTCAGAATAAACAACAGCTTTTACAAAGCATATGGCAACAGAATGGTAACTTGTTGGACAAAATCTCTGCTAAATTGCTCAGAATTGTTTAGCCTGGTTATACTGGCCTAGTTTCACACCAAGCTAACAAGAGAGTCCCATACTGGACTTCTCCCAATAAGTCAGGGTAATTCAAGACTTGCACAGAAGCAGCACAGCACCAAACTACAGACATGTTCATACCAAATAAGCAGCTTGGTTTATGGTTTTCTTTTGTGTAACTATAGAATGTCTAATAAGAAGGCAGTTAGAAAAATGCCACCGGATATTACACTAGTAATAATTTACAGAGGCTAATTTTAGAAGAACATCCTTCTTTAAAGTCCTTATGATTTAAGATAACATTGCAAATAGTAACAACAAAAACAGAACATTGGTTACAAAAGCGGAGCAGAAGTGAGCAAACAAAAAAAAAACACATGTAGCTCTGTTACACTTCCTTTCATGCTGGTTTAGTTTGCTGTTCAAAACACAGAGCTGTGACTTAATGTTCCAATCATTCCCTTCCAAAGTCAGACTTATTAAAAAAAAAAAAAGATTTCTCATTGTTTTTCTTTTCACCAATAATTCACCAATAGACTGAATTCTAACTAGTACAAAAAATAAATCCTGCAGTCCACATCTCATGAAAACTGACATAAAGATTAAAGAACTACCTGTTATGTGAAATCTTGCCACAATTTACTGCAGTATTGAAGCCAGAACTCCATAAACATTTTTTAAAAGGTGGGATCTTGACTGTCACTGATTTCAAACACTGCCGTTGGCAAGTAGCAAAAGAAATTCAGCCAGGAAACTTTTACTTTACTAAAGTGATAAAAGGATTATATTTGGCTAACAGCTGTCAGTACATTTTATTCCCTGTATAAAAACAGCAGAGACTGATAAGTACTGAAAACAAGCTACACAGAATTAAAAGCTCCTCAATTGTTAAAATGCATGAAAACAGACTTAGGAAATAATTAAGTTCTCCTATGAATTGTGAAGTTTGTCTGGCAGCTCAGAAAGATCTGTAATGAAGTAAGACCTCTACCAATTTTGTGTGGTTTACAATAAGGTTTCCTCCCCACCCTGAACTGCTTTCTGCTTCTCAGCAGTACATTGAAAACAAGCAAATAAATTCATTTATTCATATGCCAGGGAAACTGGCAAAGGGCATTACTTGCACCAGGCATGAAAACGTAATTCCCACAACATATATCTGGTTGATCCACAAGGCAGACTATGCTAAAATTCTCTAGACTATCAGGATCATCTGCTACAGAGAAAACGCTTTTGAACCTATCAGTCACTGATGCTGCACACAGACTTTGATGGATCCTTTCTGCTTTCCCAATCTTAACTGCACAACACAGGAGAGCTGCAAAAGCCACCCACGACTGCTGGGCTCACTTACCAGCCTCTCTTACTGCCCAAACAGGCAAGAAAGATCAAGGGAGCAGCATGGCTGGGGAGCTGTGCTAGTGCAAAGGTTCACTTTTTGAAACCTGAGCTAGCTGTTGCCATCTCCTAATGCCACTCCTCCTACACAACTGTACCCAGGCTGTGCTCCCCAAAATTAAGCCTGAGCTAACTGCCCACATGGGAATGCAAGGGCATCTAGAGCACACACACTCTCAAACTGAGCATGGCTCCAGTATGACTACATATTGACTGGAGAAAAACTAGATGGTTGTGAGCTGTTTGACAGAACCAAAATCTGTGGATTTCTACTAGAACACAATTAAACCTGAAGCAACCTGCTCTCTGTTATAATAGGACAGTTACAGCTACACCACTGCCAGTCATGACAACAAAGCTTCTTACCTGGAAGAGGTTTGCTCAGAGCAGATGCTGCCAGTGCCTGCATCTGTCTCTATTCTACAATATATGCACACCACATCTCTATGTCCCTTCACATGTATGTGCCTTACAGCCTTTATGGTTTAAAAGGAGAGTTATAGTGACACAAACGTACTGCAGTGACTCAGGATGTGCTGAACATCCTCCTTCCTGACTTCTGAAATTCCAAATATCTCATTCTGTAATTTGTGTTTCTACTTCAGGAAGCAACTTCAATCCAACATAGGAATTCACCAGGACTTAATTGCCTGTAAATCCATATTATGATTCTGAAATCCTGACACTTCAGTCTGTGCTTAAATGCTAGGTAGTGTCAGTACTTTTTTCACTAAGAGCCATCATCCTGACAGGGCACCAGTTACATTTGACATAAGCAGACATGGCAAATTCATACTACCAAAGTGTTAAAAGAATATAAACTCAAGCTAAAAAAACCCAAAATGTATTTGATTTCAGTATATAAATTTCAGTATATAAAATAACAGAATTGTAATTATAGTATATTATACTATATATTCTAGTATACTATATTTCTAGTATTTCCCTCTAGAATGGAGAGGAATTGTGGTGGACATGGTTTGCATTCAGTATAGTGAAAAGAATAATTTGTGTTATTGCAACAAAAAAATGCGCTGTTTCTAACAGATGGGCATTTCAGAGGGCAACACAAACAGAAATGCATCAGTTTAAGAACAAAACTAGTTTGGCATGTTCCAGAGGAAATGCATTCTAATATTGACCAGTCAAAACACTGTGATACTTTACCCTTCAAAATTCCTTTTTTTTCAACAAAATAAATCAAGAAGAACCTGCCCTGATTCTTCATAAAGGTTTTTATTAAAGTTGGGAAAAAGAAGAGAGAAATAAAGAACAGGAGAGGAAATTAGTCTTTCCAATGTTTCGTGCATAAGTTTTATTTCTGTAGCTGTATAAACTTAGGATTACTTGAACATTAGTCAGAGACTTCAAGAAATGTTTCACAGCATATGCTTTACTGGAAGGAGACTTAAGCCTTAAAGGGATAAATATGCTTTAAATAAAAGAAACCATTGCACCATTAGAGACTATTTTACTCTAATTTTAGAAATAAATAAATAAATAAGTTAGGTCTAGTAAGTGGCTGAGCAGGAAGGTTTTGAATCCCAACCTACCCTTCTTTTACCTCTGTTGTTTGCAATACAGCACATAACACTGTCTCATACAATGCCCCATGCAGACTCCTGTCTTTTGGAGCTCCTGCAACCCCAACATTTAACAAGTAAAACCAGTTAAGATGTAAGGTTAAGATGTTACTGACAAGAGCAGAGCAAACCAAAACAAAACAAAAACAGATGAAGGCTGCTAGAGCAGGGCTTTACTTGACAGAGCATCACCCACAGGAGTCATCAGCAACAATTTTCATCAAGTACTATTTTCTTTTGGCAAGCTCTTCCAATTACTGACTCTGATGCAGTCTGTTTTCATCGGATTCTGCAAGCTAAAGATGGTGCTGATTACAGCAATATGCATAATTAAAAGTAGCACTTCAGTAATGGCATAGCTTTTCCACTTTTCTGTGTTTAAATGGCAATAGCATATGCAGGTAGAAATAGAGGAATTGTGATTCTTGCCCTTAGTTATAGAAATGTACAAAACATCACTCACAAATTCAAGAGCCTTTGCCTTCCAAAAACAAAAGTGAAAATGTGAATCAAATAGTAGCTTGCAAAAACAGCCCCAAACAAACAAGCACAAACCCCATCTTGGTGTGACAAGCTGGCTCATATAAAGCACAGGAAGTGATGAAAGTAATTAATAACATATTTTGGAGTAACTTCCTAAATTGCTTCTTGAAACTAAGAAAACAGCCCATTCAACACTACAGCTAACAAATCAAATGGTGATTCTCTGTTTTTCTCTGAAAAGTACAAAAATAAGAAAACACGTTTTGATTTGCCAGCTCCCTCCTCACAGACAGGGCTACACAATTTTTTAATATAAAACCAGCCACATTGTCTTAGTAATAAATGTGCAAGCAAGACATTCAGAGATGCTGAAATGAATGTTCAGCATGACAAATTGCTGGTGCAGAAGATAGCTTGCAAATCTTTTCTGGATGACAACAACTTTGTGATCAACCACATTTATCAAAGTTTTCTTCTTTATTACACACACAATACTTACCTCTTCCAGGAGTTTGGTTTTTTGCACAATCTGCTTGTTCAGAGATGCCACCTTCCTTCTGTGTTGTTGGGCAGCTCCAAGCCTTTCTGGTCGCTCCTCAGCTGAAAGCTCAGATTGCTAAAATAAACCATAACAACAGCCTTTGGGACCTCACAGCACTGCTTTCTGCTTCTTCAGAAGCTGACAAAATACCAAAGTGGGACACACCTATGATATTCCTTATCTAGAACTGTGTCCCGCTATCCAACAGAAAGAATGACTTACCAATTTATCTCACATCAAGATAAGGAAGTAGCTGAACAACTGAATTATATTCCAAAATTTACAAGTATAACAAACTAAAAATAAAGTCAGGTGTCCTGGGAGAGGTGGAAAACACTACAGCATGTTAGAAGACAGGCATGATTTCTTTGCATCAGCATTACAGTTAAACCTGGTAAAGTTCTTAAACAGAAAAAAACACAAACATGCTAAAAGCCACCTCAAGTCGTGATATTTACTCAACTTGTTGAATTGGAGGTGCCCTACATCCCAGTAAGCAGATTCAGAACTTCCAAAAGCCTTGAACAATAGTGTATTTAGATTCTGAAATAGAAGTTTGGATGCATCTTGATGCTGAATGACAACAACATACTCAGTGTGGCAGATAAAATCCACTGAGTGGTAAATGTTTCTTGTGTATACTATTGACATCACTCTTTGAGAACTACTCAGTCCATCTTGCAATGCCAAGAAAGTGTCTCATAAATACATAATGAAGACAGCAATCTGGATCCAGTCTCCTGTTCTCTTTGAATAGTGAAAGCAAAACCGAGAGAAACACTCTTTACCAGAAATAACATTTGTAATAGAAATTGTATATTTGCAGAAGACAAAAGAATGATTAAAAACCAGTGATAGCTTAATGTCTAAGGGATTATTTACCTAGAAATTATCTGTGCCTTTTGAAAGTCCTCACATCCATCTGTTTTGGTAATTTACTTCATGCACTCAGACTACTTTTTTTAGTTAATCCATTTTCCAATATTGCATTAGAAAACCAGTTAATTTTTAAGTACTTCAGGGGCTAATTTACAGTCTGTCAAAGACTTCAGTACTAAGTGGTTTTTGAATAATCACCAAATGTTGACAACCACTATGTAGAATCAGCTATAATGCTACAAGAAGTATGACATACTCTTCACTCATATTTGCTTCTGGTTCCACTCTAGGCAGGTGGGTAAACAGCTTAATTTTAAAGGAAAATATGAGGCAAAGCCTGTCTTCCTCTCCACCATTTGCTATGTTATTCAATTTGAAAAGCAGCTTAATGATTTGTTGTACTTTTACATCCACAGCATGAAAAGACCAATTCTGACATCTTAACCCAACAACTCACATACTTTTTTTTCTCTCTTTGTTAGGAAAGGAAAAAATACCTCTAAGCAACAGCTGTAACACTGAACTATTCAATAAACACACACTCAGACTTATTCCTCTCATTAGTCAAATCACATTCCGTCCTCATGTCATGCACTCCAAAATCCCATCCTTCTCACCATATATTCAGCTTATCTCATATGCATAACATGCAAATTGAGAAAAATGGAAATGCAATAGAAAGAAACATGAGCTAAACCAGTCTGAGACCAATGTTTGCAAAAACTCATATGGCAAGTACAGCTTTGGTATAAAGAAAAAAAGGGGGTCATGTCTCAAGAAGTGAACTGTTACAGCTTGTTTTTTGACAAAGGGAAATAACCATCACTATAATATAGAGGTTTCTGCAGAGAAATCCTTCTGGTCTGCAAATGAAAAAGACAGTGATAAGCCTCATGCAGTCACAGCAGGCTAAGGATCCACTCTGCAGCAGCACTATAGTTTTAAAGTTATTGAGGAACTGAGTTCCAAGTTGTGGAAAAAAATCCATCTTTCAGCACAGAAGGAAGAAAGCACAAATTAAAGTGGTTCTTTGCTTTTGACCTTGTTACCTGGTCTCTTACTACACTTGAGCAGCAGTTGCCCTTTGAATATCGTTTAGGAAAGCTCTATCTGAACACTAATGTCTCTGGCTGCTAGAGGTCATCAATTTGCTACTTTATCTCAAATAAGAACCTCAATTATACATGAAAAAAAGGGGATAAGTGAATATATTCTTCAACTTCTCTGTGAACACACATTATCAATATCGTATCACTGGGAGGTATAGACTCATTTCTGCATTTCTCCCCATTCTCTGCAACTGCTCAATTGCCCTAAAAAGATTTTGCCAATTCAAATAAACAAGTTAAAGATGAAGTGTTAGTAGCCTCATTTTGTATGACAGAATTTGATAAATTAAAACACATTAATTACGTATGAGGATCACTAACCTATGACAGCTCAAAAACTGGTAGCCAAAATAAATGGCTAATTCTAGACTTCAGAGTCTGCCTTCCACTGTTCATATGTAAGTGTTTTAAATGGGAAAGAGGAAGGAAATATATTCAATTCATGTTATTCTTTATGATGAGATTCATACATGTGCTATAAACAAATAATAAAAGAAAAAATTTAGACATTACAGCACTTCATATTCTTAAAAAAAATTAAGAGTCTCTGTACACACCCACAAACTTCTTAGCAGTGAATCATTTTATTTATCTCTTCATGTTCAGCAATCTCCTACTATCAAATACACTCAAAAGTTTAGATCTCTGGTTAACTTCATCATAGCTGCCTCAATTTGAAGCTCACTGTCTAAAGTCCTCTAGGGAAAAAAAACCCCAACAAAACAGTCTCCAGCCCCATAATGGTTCAAATCTGTTTTCAGTCAAGTTCCACACAGATCTTTACCAGTCATTTCAATGTCATTTGCAATCATTTTTCCTTTACACTTTCCTGAGGCTCAGGAATCCAAAGATAAAAAACATTGCATCTCACTTTACAAGGGTTTTTGTGTGTTTCCTCAAATTAAAAAATATAAAAATACCCAAATTATTATCTTCTTTAAACAACATACCCTAACAATACTAAATGGCTGAAAAGTTTATTGTGCGATACTTCTACTGACTGTACAGTGAGCATAGTAGTTTTTATATAAGATCCTAGAAACTCTAAAATATGTTAAGTCAACTTCTCAAGATATAAAATAACTTACAAACAGCACTTAAAACTGTTGAAGACTATTCTCCTACAGGCATTTTTGAAGGGTGCAGTTTAGATACAGCACTACTCTATTTTTAGTATTCTGTCACTTTACCAGTTAACAAGCTTTTGCTCCTATTCTACTCCTAGCAAAACCACTTGTTACAGATGACTGTAGTTGCAAATTCTCAGAGGAAGAATACTTTAAACACAGTTAAATGAAAACTACTTTGAATAATGAGCCTTAGAAAGCTGGTGATGAAGAGATAGATAAAAGCCACATTAGTAATTTTCTGCCAGTATGTTTAGAAAGTGAGAAAAGACACTAAAATCCTCTCTCCGATTTACTCAACAAGTTAACACAGCAGCAGAATGGAGGGGCAAATACAGAAAACTGTATGCACTGATCCTCTGAAAAATGCCTCTTGTAGAAAGGTCCTGGCACGTGGCAACATCAGATTTAGGATTTTGTTTGTCAGCTATCTTCACTGGGCCTGTGGATTCTATTAAGACTCTGGTAGACAAATAAGCACTGCTGTGTTCCTCAGGCTGTGTATAGTTACAATGGGTTAAAACTATTAGAATTATATCCAATCGTTACTGAAGTTTCAATAAACTGTTTGATAACATCCTTAATTCTTTTCCTGGTGCACGAGTACGTGCAGAAATATATTTTATTTTTTTTATCACATCCAATAGATTTGAAAAGTGATCTATTTTTGGTTTGACTTGAATCAGTTCTTACTTTCCAGAGTATTAATCACTGTTCTACTATAATAGTCAAGGTCCTGCTGCCTTCTCTCAGAACAGAAGAAATGTAACATTGAAATATGACCCTTGGGCTTCTGTTCTTCCAATTCTTTATAATAAAGAAAGGCCAAGAATTTGCTATAGACTCTGTTGAGCTATAGGGTTTATCTCCCAAATGGGAAAGCTCCATACCTCATATGTGTCAACAAAAAGGAAGAAATATGAGAAGATTATTGGACAAATAAGAGCGACCTATAACTCATGTCTGGCAGTGATGTATTGTATGGATTAATTGCTTGAAGAGCCAGATTTTCTTTTCACATTACTGTAAAAACAAGCACAGTTGAACACAATAAATGGAGCAAATGTGCACATTTAATTGCCTTGACTCCTCAAAACAACAAAGGCTTGGGTTTGATGAGACTGGATTAAAACTAGAGATCCAGGGCATGACTGAGAATTGGAGCCCAGTGCAAGTGAGACAGCATCTGAAAATCTGAGTGGAGGAGGCCTAGATTCTTCTTTGAGCAGGCCCTCAGAACTGTATCTGTGGTTAACGTTCAACATTTTAAAATGTATGAACAGTTCAGGCCTCTAATTTGAATAGGTATCAACTCAGGCCCTTCTTCCTTCAAGAAAACATTTAACCAGGTGCTTAAACTCCAATTACTCATGAATATAACTCAGGAATATGTACTATCATACCAAAAGCTTATGCATCTTTAAATCCCTTTAAAGTACTTCCTTGAGTTCTGGCTGTGCTACTATCCACAGCATATATGAAACTGTGTTTCAAGAGAATCATGGCAATTAAGTTGGAAGCTTAAGGTCTAAATTAACAAGCTATCAAACATGATGTGGTAAAACACAATCAGGTGACACACTTACCTTTTCAGCATATTCAGACACTATTTGCTTGATCTCATCTGACTGGAGTCCAACAATCTGGCCAACTGTACTTGCTGTCAGTTTGCCCTGCAATTGTGTCAAGAAAATGTATGGTGTTTTGGAACTGCCTGTACTGTTTGCATGACAATTTCCATGAGCTCTAATTTTAACAGAAATTTGAAAAACTTTTACACTGCATAAAAATCTCTAATCAGAATAAAAGTCCAGGAAATATTCCACCACCTAAAATCAACTTTGCTAATGGAAATTTCTCACTTAAAACTTTTTAGCAAATCTGAATTCAGATTTCAGAAACTTAATTTTAATTCTGTTCTCTAAACTAAATTTGGGATTTGCAGTAATATAACTTTAGAAATGCAGGCACGTGCAAAAATGCATTTTTCAAACATCATGCCTGCATAAAAACAGTTTTCAACTAGAACTGAATTCTATAGTAGATTTCAGTAAAAAGCATATCAATCAACTTTGAGACTGGAATGGTTATTACCTTTTCTTTTGTGACTGCAAAATAAACAATGTTTAACAACGGAATTTCTTTCCAGTCCTCTCACCCAGAAATCAAAATATAAGAACAGACTACAAGTTCCACTCTATCATCAAACACAATCAATTAAGAAAACAAGATACATATCCAGAATTACATATCCAGTATTTTCAGTGTCTTAAGACTAACACTGTTGTTTATAAATATTTATCAATGCTTTGAAAAGCACCTTGAAAGGTATACGATTTTTCTTCACTCCCCCTATAAAAGGATTCCTTCTCTGGATAACTTCACAAGATGAATAAAGTAAGATCATAATAATGTATCTTGGGCAGCTGCACGGTTATGTCTTTCCCCTGAAATTCTCCTTCTAGAAAGCATTTGAAAGGGGCACTTATTTATATTGTTGTTACCATTTCAAGGCAAATGATGACTCATCATCCTCATAAAAATTATTGTCTTCCTAATTCAACCATCTTTTATTCCACTCTCCTTGTGAAAATTTAAATGCAATCATTCCAAGACCTCACACCTGAATCAGTAGCCTGATTTTAGGAATAACTGCCACATATCAACCATAATTTAAGCAAAACTGTATGAATTTTAAATGCTGCTTACCTCTTCTGTTGCCATTGCAGCCATTCCAGTCATCAGAGTTTTAATGCGAAGCTAGAGCAAAATATGAAGATTTATACATAACAGTTTAACTTCTATTATTGAGCTTTTTCTGTCAGGGACAGGGACACATGTATACAATTAGTATCATATAATGTGTATTTTAATACATGTAATGGGCACTAAATCTATGAAAGTTAAAGAAGAGGCGCCTTACGTTATAAAATTTAAGGAAAATTCCTTACAACAGTAACACATTCACTCAGATTATTCACTTCCCGTCAACCAAAACCCAACCTTTTAAAAATGCTCAAATTCCAAAGCAAAAATTGAATTTTTGGGTATTAAACACCATGAAACATTTCAAGTTCCATATTCTCCTGTAGGAAACAACTCTGACAAATCAAGGAAATGTTCCTTCTTCCAGAGAACAACTGGGCAGTGTAACTGCTGCCCTGCCCCCAAGTTAGTAACACCCATGCCTACTGTGTCTGTGGCACACCTCTTCAGCAGCCTGAAGGTCATCTTCATCACAAGGCTCAGCTTTTCCTGCTGCTGCAAGCCCTGCAGGTAGCGCCATTTTTTTATCTTCAGCCTTTTAAAGAAAAATTAAGACACTATTATATGTACTTCCAGTTTTCTAAAGTGTTAAGAAAGACATCAAGGAAAAAACTGGAATGTAGCTGTTGTGTTTTTATGAATACATTTCAGCCCCTGGAACATCCCCACGCTCCAAATTATGTCAGCTGAAATGGAAGCCTCCCTGATTTCTCTGAGTGTTCCAACTGTGTCTCTGGCTTCCTATGGACACATCTGGTGCAACGATTCCTGATCCCACAGCCTTCTGAGAGCTACCAACCTCAGAAGACAACCAGCTACCCTAAAATATGATGTCTGCTACATAGGAGAAGACTGAATTTTATTTTTTTTTACATAAATTAATTTTTATAACTTAATATTGGTCAAGCAAACACACAACACAAAAAAGTGTAAAATTGCCTATTTCAGTTAGAAGAACTCGTACCACTAAACTAAGCACAGCTGATGACAGACAGACTCAATTTCTAGGTCACTCCACTGCACCACTAACCTGACTATTTCATTGTCCACTTCTGCCTTACTGAAGACTCAATTCCCAGAGCAATCATGATCACCATCTAATATACAATATCCCAAAGTCAACAATATTTTTGAAGAAAGACAATGAACTCAATAAAAAAGACTGCAGCCTGACAGTTACTTTGAGGGGAAAACAGGCATGCTTAGATCAGGAAACATCTCCATTTATAAAATTTAAGTGTGAAATTTGTATCTGGAATATTGAGATGATGAAGGGCAACCTTAATATTGTCAATGTATCACTGGGTCCACAATATGTTTAGTGCATTATTTTCAGTATATCAATCTGTAATAAAACCTTGTAGCCAAATTAATATCTACACTGAAATAGAAAAATTGCAGATATTCTGACAAGGACATTTTAAGATTTCACAAACATCAAAAGTAAGGACGCTAATTTTCAAGAAGCCAAATGATCTATTTATGACATGGTACCATGTTTCTCTACCACATTAGATAATCTGTTTTGTAATCAATGCCTACAATATTTCTTAACAAGTTAAATGAGTTTTTAAAAAGAAAAACCCTTTAATGACTACATTATGGGACACTTAGTTAAATGAGGCTTACTAAACAGACAGGATATATGATTACCTCACAGTAAAAACAGACCCAAAACAAACACAAAGACCCTAACCAACACTTCCACAATGCAATTCTTGCCACAATTTGAGTTTTTTAGATTATTATATTTTTTACCTGTTCCATTTTTCCTGCTTGTCTGCTAAATCCATATCTCCTAAAAGAACAACAGGAAAAATGAAGGAAGTAGATTGTAGTTTACAACCTTCACAAACACATGAAGTTTCTATCCGTTTTCAACATAAGATATGCACCAACAGCCAGGTTCAGGTTAGTTTTGGAATGTTTCAAATAAACTAAAATAGCATATACTGAAGCATATTTACAGAATGATTTCAGCTCCATCTACCCCTTCTTCCATCATGACTTTCAAATCTTAACTCTTCATAAAATGCTGTCATGTAAAGCTCATGAAAGGAAAAAGCAATGCCCTCTTTCCATTTGGAAGTTGATCCTGAGCTATTATACTATAGTCCATGTTACTGTTAAAGGAAGGTACCAAAATAGTGAGACAAAAAAACCATAAAAATCCATGGCTTTGGGGCAGAAGAAGCCACAGAAGACACAAAATGGAATTCAAATGTCATTTGCACTCATTAAGTGTTAAGAGCTCAGACAGCAGACAATCTGTCCTTACCACTAAACTGTGAAAAGAAAACTGGAAATAGAAACTAGAAACAGAAGCTCTGTAACTTCATTTTGATGTGTTTGGAGAGCTCTCAGTAAACCAGAGGGACTTTCAAAGATAATGGAAAAGTGGAAACCTTGGTGACTTTGTCTCTATATGGGAGTTCGCAGAAAGTAAGATGCCCAAACAATGACTCAGTCTCCTGATGCAACAACCACATTAGCACTACAAAAAGAAGCAAGAGCAACTGCAGCTCCTTTTCCCCCAGACTTTCTAGGGGATTGCTTGCCAAAAGGCTATATTGACAGACACTTTCTAGACAGATCACGAATTTAAGCCATTTAATCACACAAAGAACAAGTATGTTAAAAAAATAATGCCCTACTAAGAGCATAAAGTCTAAAATTAGGCTCCCACTGTGCAAAACATAAACATGGTTCACACATATGAGGACTGTCCAGTTCCTGGAGAATTTACAGGGTAAGTAAACACACTGAAACCAAACAGGAGTACATCTCAAATAGTTCAATTCCGAAGTAATAGGAAAAAACCCCACCACAATCCAAATTTTGTACGTAATGCTTGTAATACACACAATACAGAACCCACAGAATGAAGCCTTTCACCTGCCATATTCCAGAAGTGTAGCATGAACCTTTGATTCCTCATCTAGCAGTTCCTCAGCTCCCTTCTGACGTTTGTATTTTCTCTGGGGTTTGTAAATCTCCTGTAAGACAGTGAATGAATTCAGAGCTTGTAAAAGCTTTTCTAAAATAAATGATGAATTGCTATCTAGAGTGATATACACACTGCTTTCCAACTCAATGTACTTACCCAAATAAATATCACTCACTTTCTCTTTTTGCAATTACATTATAAAATCTTACTGAATTCAATTCTAAACAATTTGCTATAGGAATAAAACCTTTCCAGGTTTTTAAAAAAATTATAAATGGATATTTAACAACAACATAATTTCTCAACCATCTTTTCTATCATGTTTGGAAGAAAAGGCAAAAATAACATGCTCAACATCTATTAAAATGATTTGGCTAATGTCAGTATCTAGAAATGTTACCTCCTTTGTGAGTTAATTCTATTTGCAAACTCTGATTAAATAAGTAAATGCAATTAATTTTTTCTCAATGATCCCAGGTTACAATGGAATTAAAGCAGATTTTATTGGAACAAAAATATCTTAGGAAGTCTGGTAGTAAAATGATTCATTCTCATGCTATCCCAGTGTGATCCAATAGCTGGACAACAGCCCATCAAATAAAACAAGGGTTCACAAGTACTATTTCATGCTGATAGAGTTGCTTCCAATTTAAAAACAAAAGGAAGAATATTTGTCTTGTACAGAAAGTCAGAACAAGTGAAAAACTATTATTTTCAACAAGCAGTTCCTGCACCATAACATTGCTGAAATAGCTTTCAATCTTTTTCAAAAACATGTAATCCCAGAGTACAGATTTCAAACAAGGGAAAATTGACACTATTCCTTGGCAAGTTTCTCCTGAATTTGTCTGTTGCCCTTTGGAGTTTTTACTTCATTTCCAATCTTAACTTCTGTCATCTTTGCTTCCAGCTATTCAATTTTGCTACATTTTTGACTGTCAGATGAAAAAGCTTTTTAGGACCGAGGATCTCCCACAAAGTGTACATTCACACCTACAGAGAGGCAATGTAAGTAATACAAATAATTATAGCTTTTATGATGGCACTCTATACCTTTGCTATATGAAGTGTAGGCATCATATCACAAACACTAGTCTTGGCATCAGGTAATTGAGTAGATCAACAAAACCACTGCAAGATAACCTCAATTCACTGGACAGCCACCTTTCAGCAGCAGCAGTTCTTATTCCAATAACCATTACTGATATTAAATATTCCCTTTTCCAACCTTTAAGCCTGATAATGACCATAAATCTCAGCATACTGTCCCCTTGAGAAAGGTAGATCCTCAGACCAGAATCACAATGATGAATTCAGACAACAAACTAATCTTTCACATTTGCTGATCCTTTTACAAGAGTGGATTTCTCTTCCAATTTCAATGCATAATGATTTAAAGATGACCTGCAAAAGAACCTTCACCTAATGGCCACCTTCTCCTTCTTCCAGTTCCTATGGATAGATAGGAGAGCTTGTCCACATTCTCCCTTGAAAATTCATTCTGTGTTCTTCTAGACTGTACTCGTGCCTTGATGCCTTAAGAGATCTCATGAACTAATCTTCTGTTAAGAAGATCAGATGTCAGCTATAGAAGACATGATCCTGACAGAGCTCACATATTTAAGGAAGAGATAGTTGTCTAATGATACCCTGAGCAACGATTAACAAGTGTCAAAAACTTTATGTACCACAAACTAGAGATCTGTGAGCCAGAGAAGACAGAATACAAATTAATAGAACACGAAAATGAAGCCTTTAAACCACTTCTGTTTCTCAGCAACCAAAGAGAACCCTTCATCATATATCTTCTGCATATTTCTAAATGACACTAAAAATTCTAGGTACTGGTGTCCTGTAAGAGCATTGTGATTACTTTGTTTCTGTCTCTTCAGTGACAAGGTCGGTATCAGCCACTTGGATACAGACTCTTCAGTGCTATTTAAAGACACACTCGAAAAATTAGGACAATTATTCTGAAAATTGAAAATAAGCAGAAGCTGAATGAATTTCAAGTGCTACTTGATAGAATGCACACTTGGAATTTGATTTATCCCACAGGTTTGCATTCTTTCTCAATTTAAAGGGCTATGCAGGTGCCTAAACAATACAATGATACCTATGTACAGGGGCAGGTAACTTGTAGAACAGAAAACGTTTCAGTGGGAAGACAAGTATTTCTGAGTGGAATAGGAGACTCATTGTACGTCTGCTAATAATTAAAAAAAACACAATCAAGCCACGGGGAACACTTAAGAGACTGTAACTGAAATTTTCAAAACAAGAGCAATTATTTAAATAGATTAACAAGGGATTTGCACTGGTAATCACCTGGAGACTTTCATAGCGACATTATTCTATAAACACACACTGTAATTCAACCACATACATTACACTCAGCAGCACTCAGGTCATTAGTATAGAAAAACAACTACCTCCCAAACCTGACAAAAGAGTAAGATGATTTGTCTGGTCCACTGCACAACCTCTCATACAGCACACTACACCTGTGCACGAGGAGCTCAGGGTGCCTGTCTAGAGATACCTGGAATAGCACTGATTTTCTCAGCAAAGCAGAGTCTCACCATCTGTTGAAGAGCCCTGGAAATGTCCTTTTCAAATCAAACCCAGATTTCTCGCTCCTTCTCAAATGCTGGCCTGGAATTTATCGAGGTGGTCCAAAACAAACCAGCAGTGAACTGCTGGGAGTCAGGAATGGTGAACTGATGATCCCAAGCAAAGAGGGAAAATATATTTGAAAGCAAGGACAGAAACTCCTGGGATAGAAACTCCAATTGCTCACTATGCAGCTGAACTCAGGTATGAGAGAGTGAGAGCATCTAGATATGCTACATGTCACTCTGTAATATTCATGAACAAGCTTTCAAAAAATATAAACAAGCAGTTTATCCAAGAGTTAGAAGATCTGCATCTGAAGAGGGACAACACAGGTGGTACCACCTTTCCCAACCAACATCTGCTACTTGAAGAAAATGTTTCTGAAGTAGGGTGTGTACTTTCACTGCTAATTATAAGAAGAAAGACAAGTTTTGAAATGGAGACATTTAAATTGAAGAGATCATCACTATATTAATATCAAGATAAATAGGTCAACTGCTGATAGCTTCAAACAAACAGCCTGCTGAGTGTTTAATAACCTGTGACTTTTGTTTGATAGCGTGGAATTCTGCACATTCTGTGCAGGCAGTTGATATGGTTTATCTACTCATACAGCGCACACCTAAAAGGTTTTCAGTCTGATGTATTGGCATTTGAGACCTGTTTTAAGAATGAAGCTCTATATGTAACTTAATTGGGATCTTCATATGAGAAAACTCAGGACTGACTGCATTAAACAGAATTAACTACCACCATTTCATTACTAAAACCACTTGCTTCTTGATCATTAAAAAAAATCATACAAATCTAAGATACTTACAAAGATATCAGTAACTGTTTTGATGGCCTTCTCTTTCCTTTGCATAAATTCATCATCCTGAAAGACAGTAAGGGACGTGATGAAAAATACCAGGAATGGAAGTTAAATCAAAACCATTGTAATGATTCTGTAAAACCAAATTGTCAAACAGTTTCTGAGTTGCCCAATTATTTGGTAAAATATTAATGATTTCCTGTAACACAGAAAAGTACTTGCTTCTGTCACCAGATGATAGGTAGGTACTTTAAAACTACGTCTAGATCAGCAGTCCTTCTGCTCTCTGCTTATACAGTACCTGACACAAATGGAATTCCAGTCAACTACTGGGATCTCCAATCTTTACTGCAGGATAAAGAAATGAAGTTGGGATAGGCTTAATGTGGAAAATAGAAGTGTCCTCTATTGTTATTTTAGTTTCTAAGCATTAAAAATAATAGAAAAAGACCCAAAACAAAACACAAACAAAAAACCCACCAATAAAACCAACCAACCAACCAAAACCCCCAAAAAAGCACAAACCTCAAAACAAAATCCAAAACACTCAAGTTAATTAAATCTGTCTATTCCAATACTCAGGACATCTATCTTTAATACTGTTAATAAGTGAAGAGACAAAACTTGGGTTCTAAGTGTTAAATATGGAATGAACAGAACTGATGGCTCTGCACTACAGGCACATATCCAAGCTCATTCCACCTCTCCTCCTATACAAAGGAAACTTCATCTCACTACTGCAGAACAGGAGTAAGAGAGGATCACAACATTGTTCTAAGCATTTCAGTTCAATGTCGGCAGCGTTTGACTATTATCAGAAGGAGAAGGGAATGTGACCAACATGTATCTCAAACAGTCTAAAGTTGCTCTTACCACTACACTTCCAGATAAAACTGCACCTCTCACTCCTCTGGAGGCCATATTTTACAGAGACAAATATATTTCTTTTTAACCCAAACCTATCCCTTCTCTCTTTCCCCAGGTTTTTTAGGAATCTAGTTTTCAAGAAGAATTTCTGGGGCTTGCAGGGAGATAAGAGCTGATTTTGAGCACTTTGAAACAAAACCCAAATTACAGAGCATGACTAGTACATCAATTCTTAAATAGCTACCTCAGCTTCTCCACAGCACTCTGGGTGTTTTTGAACAGCCAGACTGACAGGAAAATACCCAATATTGCAAAAAAAATGAAGACAATTGTTAAGCAATTAATTGTTAACCAGGATCTACAACCTTTTTGCGACAATAACATTTAAATTTTTTTTCTAGATGAATTTTTAAGAGATTCCTTTAGGACTAACAAAATGAGAGCAAAAGCAACTCTGGTGTATTGTGTTGATTTCAGAGCTGTGAAGCTGGTACTGCACCTGAGCATTTGACATATTATAACGGAAACAAGAACTGGTTTCACTTACCTCTGGCAGTCTGTGAGTCTTCTGAAACTGTGATATAGAGTAAGAACGGACATAGTCTCCCATTTCTTCCCTTGTTTCTATTGCACGTTTCACCAGCCACTAGAAAAAAAATTATATCAGCTGAAAGATGAAGAGTAACAGCAAACATCAAACTACTGCGTAATTATTTTTAATACATGATAAAAGCTTAAAGCACATTTTAAGCACAGAAACAAGAACACGTGATTTATTTGTAAACATGGTAACTCAGGAACCTAATCCTAACAAAATGATTCAGCATCAGCTGTTTTATAAACACATTTCTTCTTCCGTGCATATGTTTCTTCTATGAAATTTTCCTACCATAGATCACTCACTGTTATAAAAAACTACAGCTCCACCGTGAAAAGACGTATCTTCAAGCCTATGAAGTGTTCATGAAGAACCACATGCCTGTGTAAGAAAAAAGACTTCTTCTGACATTTATAAGACCACACAAAAAGCCACAAAATACTGAAGTACATTTTAAACAATGTCGGAGAAGATAAATCTTGCAGGCTGTTGACAGCTTGTGCAGGAGGTCACATAAGAGATGAGATCAATCTTGGGATCCAAGTTCAAACTAGCAACTGTTTCCTGTGCTATAAGCATGAACCCCTGGAAAGTGAGGGGAAGATGATGACAACAAGAGATGAAAATGCAGGCTATTAATTACAAAGCACATCTCAACACAAGTTTGTGTACATCCTTTTGTCTGTGAACATGAGCACAGAGCACTAAGAAGAACAGCAACATTTCTACCCACTGTAGAATATTTGTTAGTTGGGGGTTTTTTTTTAATTATTATTTTAAAGTTGTGCTACAGTCTATGGCAGTGAGCCAACTCAGTTTAATTTCCTTCTGTAGGGAAGGATTCATCTAAATTTTTCCTGTCATTACCACCAGATTAGTTTGCACAGTGCAAGAGGTATTGGGACACAATGCCAGGCAGAAGAACAAGCTTTTTTATTATTTGGGCAGATTTGAGATTTACAGATAGCAAGTGAAATCTTGAATTTAACAGGCATTAAATAAAGAGCCATTATCAAATACATAATTCCTACATGGTATAGTCAGCATTTTATAGCTCTTGCATGGTCTTTTTCAGAACACAGGATACTGGTGACACCAGCAAGTTTTCTTGAAAGCCTGTCTTGGTTGGGATGAAAAGAGGAACTCACAGTATGTGGAGCAGGCAGAGCTTCCCAGGGACCTGACAGAAAGCCACAACTTCTAAAAAGAGATCCTCTACAAACAAAAAACTAAGCCAATCAAAAAAGACTTCTTCATCAAGTATGGGTCAGCTATACCACCTACTGGCCAGCTACTGAGAATCACTGATCTCAGAAAAACACAGATTTCCTCCCTGCTTAGAATTAATGCTTCTCCTTTCCAGAGGTAACATCCCAAACCAGGATTTTGGATAAAGCAGGTCAGAGAAAAGAACACCTAGTGCTATAGTTCTTAGAGCAGGAGTAATATTTTACCTGTGAAAGAAGCCTGGTATTAGAAACATGGAACTATTCATCGTCATCAAATGACCTGGGCAAGAAATTCACCAGGACTGGAAATTAGGGGTTTTTTCAGTCAGAAATAAGACTTCAGAAGTCAAAAGTCTTATTAACAAGATAGGAACTTTCCACCTTAGGCAGCACCAGAACAGCTTGAAAGCTGTGTAACAGTAGCACACCCCCACGGAATGTTTTGTGGGGAGTGCATCAAGTGCATCAAGTTTTCCTCAGGAGAGCCCTCCTAGAAGATAACAAGAGCACTGGGAATTTTCCCCCACTTTTTACAAACTGCAACTTAGATTCAATTCTTACTTGCTAAATTCCTTTACAGGCAGGAGGTAAGGAGGTATTTAATGAAAAAGAAGCCTGCTTAACAGTCTTCATTTTCCCTATCTATCAAAGACATGTTTCTGTGTCCAGATGAAAGGAAAATCAAAAAAATGATAACATGCCAAGGATTCTCAAAATACCACACGTAACTGGAACACATCAAGTGTTAGCTTAAACCTTAATAAACTTGAGGACTACCCACATGGTCAGTTAGTGGTGCTTGTCACAGCAATGTATTTTTCCACCTATACAGTTTTTAAGTAGTAATAATAAAGGATATATTAAGCTTCAAGAAATAACCCCAAATGCCTTTAGCCTTATTCATATCCTTTTGATCCAGTGACTATCTTCATAACTTACTCCATAAGCTTAAACACAGACTGTAAGATATTTGTTCTATTTCCTAGTCTGGCAATGTAAATTATCAGATACCAAAACAAGTTTAAACTTCAGTTTCTTTAAGCAGGTGTTCCACAAAAGGAAGAATCTGACTACATTTCAAAGAATTTAGAGTTTGATTTGTGTTCTTCTTAAATATGGATCCAATGATACTTAAGGACTCTATCATCCACATTATCATTTCATTCTTTAAAAACATTAAACTACTTCTCTGAGACTATTCATTTCAAAGTTAAATGAAGAGCCAAACAATAATAAAAAGCTTTGTTAAATTATTTTATGCCAGTGTTATGGCCTTTTTCAGTAAACTATCAATACACCATAAAATTATTACCTGAATAACTGGAAATATATGAATGAAATCCAGTCCCTGGATCTGATGTGGTTCCAAACGATGAGGACACTTCATTTTTGGTAATACTGACACAATTTTTTCAGTTAAGGCACTATTATAAAACAACAAAAATACAGATGTATATATGCTACAATTTTCTTTTGTAAATTACAATTTATTTTTGCAAACACAGTTAATAGTTCGTAAGTTTCCTCTAGTGGCTTCCAGTATACACAGTTGTTTTACTTATAGTATTACACACAAAACTTTAAGATCTTCATGTCTGGTCAGATGAAATACCTATGTAAGACACATCTACAAATCTGCGTATTATATGCTCACATGAAGAGAAACTAGCTGTAAGAACAGATATATTAAGTAAGAGATATACACTCAAAAAAGTACAGAATCAAATGTAAGGACTTAAAAATCTGTTTGGCAGAATTCCCAAAACATATCTCGATGTTAGTCCTGAAACTTTATGATTTTAAATATATATTGCACTTAAAAGCCAAGTACCCAGTATATTTCACATAGTTTTCAAGTGAGTGAAACTGAACTGGCTGGCCACTATCTCATTCTACAGCTCAGGTAGGAACTTGTAAAGTGAAAGAATTACCCTCCCACAAGGGATTCAACTACAGAGGTTCCATCCTGTTTCCCCTGAATCCCTTATTTTAGGGCAAGCAATTTTTTTGCTGCCAACAATACCAAATACTTTTTTAAGTAGATGTCATCTCTGAGGATGAAAACTTTATTAGGAAAACCAAAGCTACTTCTCCACAAAGGAGAAAAATTAACTGGTCCAGTACAGACCTCAGTGCTATTTAGTACTGCCCAAATACATAGCTGGAAGAACAAAAGTGGAGGAAGAGATATGAGACAAGAGCTTTGGGAAGAGAGCCTAGAACATTATACCTATTAGAGGGAAGTGAAGCACAATCCAAGCAAATGAAATTAAAACAAAAGTTACTTATCAATAGATGCAAGATACACTCCTAATGTGTGTTTCCATGTTTATTTCAACCCAGCAATTAAATAACAGGACACCATCACAATGTCTTTGGAATAATACTGAGAAAAAACAATTAACTTTTCCTTATCTTGAGAATATCACAGAAGCCCTGAGCCACCACCAATATAAACATTACATGGACTTCAAAACAGCCTATGCTTGTTCGATTCTGAACGCTTCAGATTTACAAATAAATCATTGTTGCTGTTTTGGGAAAGGAGCCTAGTTTTTGTTTTGCCAGTTCTGCATCCAGTCAGCTGGAAAAATAACAACATTTTCAGAACAACTTAACTATTTCCTATCCTGTTGTTCTTAAGGATAACAACCATGACAGTTATAAAAACATGGCAATTATAAAAACTGACACCACCATCTTCATTCCTAGTCTCTACTTAATTCTCAGCAATGCTTTACATAGTTACTTATCTATGATAATTTGAGTGTCTCCAAGGGCAATGGCAATACACACAAATCTTTATTTTTAAAAGTGTTACAGCCTTGACAATGCTCAATGACTTTCAAGAAAACAGTAAAGAAAGATGTTCAACTACATTGAGCAAACAAGTCTCTTCATGCCGCTGTAACTTGACAGCGGCATATTCTTACTTCCTGCAAATTTTCATTATGGCTCTTTTATCACAGATATGCATGTGTTTAGAATGTGTTCCCTTTCTCAGCATAAACAATGTTTATAACCTACCTAATACAGGAATTAGCTGGCTTATGAACAAATTCCATGCATAAGAAATTAATCACAACAAAATCGCCTCACTGGGTCACTCTGAGGAAGGAAATCTCCCATTCAGTATGGGGCAGGTAACTATTTTGGCACCAGTGACATGCTTTAAATTCTGTTTGCTGATGCCTACAATTCCAACTCAGAACCATAAAAGAGAGTCAGAGGTTATTTACACAGCAGAATTGCAGACATAGGGCACTCAGGGAAGGTCTTCAAATGTTGCGCTCCCGTTTCCAGCAGCGTGGTCTCCTTCTGCCCTTTGTTTTGGCCTCTGCATCATCCCCTTGTGCCAGCACAAGCATCTGTGCAGCTGTGCAGAGAACTGGATCCAGGAATTCATTCATGTTAAAACTATTTTCCTTTTCCTTTTTATTTTTTTTAATTGCTTTTAATCAGGATCAGTTCCCAATCCAGTTCAGTGTGGAGCCACATAAATGCTCTCACTGCTTAGTAGGGATGTAAGACCACGGCAGCCCAGCGGGAACGGCACTGCCTCTTTTGAAATAAGCCGCTTTCTGGTTTTACAGTTTGCGGAACTACAGTCTGAGAAACCCAGAAACTTGTGTAATGTTTTGCAAACGGGCAGTCTTGAAAAGCAAGAAACTTCAACTAAAACCCTTTCCTAGAAACAGATAAATAGCAGGTAATTTCCCCCTCCCTGCCCGCTACCTCTTTCCTAAGAACAAAAATACCCCACTTGCCATTTAATCAACTTACATTTTTTGACCAATAGTGGAGTTTTCCTGAAACAATAAATCAACGTCGATATCAAAGCTGCAAGTAGTGATACACCATGTCATGCCACCTACCACCTATCAAAGGAGCAACAACATGGTTAGTTCCATTTTAAAGTGAAGAGGTAAAACCAAACACATCTCAGTATTCTCATAGAGAGACTGAAATAGATAGCATAACTATATCAACTTCTACGTACAACACATATACACAAGAAAAAACCAGCAGTTATTGACATTCTAAATTTCTCTCTTAGCTTCATAGTTTAGTTTTGAAAGAGCTCTCAGATTTAAAAAAAAAATAACAAAAAAACCCAATGATAAAACACAACACCACGTTAAATGTCATGGTCTCTAAAAAGTGACCAAATCAAAATTTTATCAAGGATAATAATTTCTGTATTCACATATTTACCTTTATATATATATGTATGCCTTTGCTAATATTAGTCCTTCCTTGCTGACACTTGCAATACCAAGTGCTAGACACAGTATCAGCAATGGAAATCCCCAGCTCTACAGAAATCTCTATTTCAGGCCCTAATCCAACATATACTTAGGCATATTTAAACTCCTGAGTGATTTCATCAACTTTACATAAATATTTAAAGACAATCTTTCATAAACATATGCAAGACAACCAAAGGCAAAGAACAAAGAAAAGGATTAAAATGTGGAGTAACTCACCAACATCGTGCAGCAAATTGGGAACCTTGTTTTACACAAGGTTTCTATAACATTACCCCTCCCACATTCCCCCCTGAAACAGTTAACCTACAGTCTCCCTTCTGCATTATCACCTTGATCATTCTCAATGGCAATGCTCGTTGTTGTGAGATTGGGCGTTGTCATAAAATGGCAACTTTGCAATTTTATTTAGGCAAGTATAAAACCAATTTCTACACACAAATGCAACAATGCTATATCCTAAGGCAGTCTCCTTAAAATTACTCTGTGGCTGTATGCACAGCCTCCTGAGCAGCTATGGTCAGTAACACCTGGGAGTTTGGAGAAACCAAAATTGCATTGCAAAGTGAGGCTGTGCTACGATCAAAGAAAGAGCAGAAAACAGAAGAGTCCATTTCAAGGCTGCTGTAGTTCTGTCTTTTCAACCCTTGGTTCAGAAATTTCTCACAGAGTCAGCACTAAAACAATTCAGAAATCTCTTTTCAACCTGAACTTTGCTCACTGTCAGTATCACATACTTCCTCTCTGGGACAATGAAAGGTTATATATGTGACATTCTAAAGATATGTAAAAACAGCTCATACACAGATACTTCCTCATTTTTCATTAATGAATACTTGTTTTTAAAATTACCAAGCTATCTCCAAGTATCAAATCTTTCTCATTATTCTAACTGTAGTTGAGAAAGGGGGGGGAAGACTCCCTCGATATGACTCTACCACAGCCTGTAACACCCACAAAAAAGCAGACAGCAATTGCATTGCATCCACTTTTCTCCTTTAAAATGGGCCTTGCTGCACTAAATGGTCTTTCAAGGCTGAGGACGTCCTGTCTGCCTGAAACTAGGTCATTTGCAGAATTATTTACGCAGGAAAGCCTCACAGGTTGCAAGTGTCTTTTATAAAGTCACCTAGAACTGCTAAACAAATTAGCAAGAAACCTAAGCCTTGTATACTCCAAAAAGGGGTTTAAAAATCTTGCACTGGTCTCACCTTGTCAAAGGGTGATAACCCCTTGATTCTTGCTCGAAAATACCCAGCAGCCACCAACAATTCCAAAATTTCAGTCAACTTGATGTTTTGTTCCTCATCTTCTCTCGTTTCAACCTGAAAAACAAACAGCACAACACAAATTCAGCGTTTCTCACTCATTTGAAGAACGAACATTTCCCAAACTCAACCTTAGCACAGACTACAGATCAGGGAAAACCTTGACTTCCATAAGTAACTTGGCTGTTAATATGAAAGACATTAAAGGTAAGACATTTCTACATGGCTTTAACATCATATTTTTTCACCCAGTTAAATACTTTAATCTGGTTCTGCAGTTGAAACTCCTGGCCCACTGCTTGCCTCCAGCTAGATAGATTGTCCCATTGCCATAAGCCACTTAATTTATTCTCCATTTCGCACATTTCTTTCAATTTCAGGGTTCATAAAATCAACACACCTCAATTTAACCTCTACCCCAGCTGAAGCCAGGACACGCTTCTATAATCCTTTTACAAAAACAGGAGGAGAAACCCACATGGAATTCCGCTTTTTCTGGGGGGGTAATGCAATTTCAAAGCAGAGCAGTGACACAGTGGAGTGTGACAGGGAGCCGGCCAGCCTCAGTGCTCCCCTCCATCGCTGCCTGCCCACCCCAGGGCTTGGTCCCCACCCCGCAGCCCCAGGGGCACACAGGGCTTCCTGAAGGCACCGGGCCCTAGGCCGGAGAGGGGGCACAGGGGCTGAGGGACCCCCCGCACACCCTCCCCACGGCCGCTGTGTCGGACACCCTCCCGCCCTGCCCTCCCTCCCTCCTTCGCTCCCTCCCTGTGGGGCCGGCCGAGCCCGGCGGGCAGCGGGGACCGTGCCCGGCGATGGTACCGGGCGGGTGACCCGCGCAGGCCGGGCCGGGCCGGGCCGGGGAGGGAGCCCTGTCCGCGCAGGGTGGCGGCGCGGCGGTACCTCCTGCGGGGCCTGGCGCTCCGGCCCCCGCGGGACCCCCATCGCGCTCGGTCGCTGTCACGTCCGCCCGGCGCACGGGAACGGCTGGGTGTTCCCGGCCGGCGGCTGCCGGGTCCCCCCGCCCCCGTGCAATGGTTCGCCCGCACCCGCTCTGCGTACGAGCGCATCCGGGCCGTGCCATTCGCGGCCGCGGGGGTGCGGGGAAGGCGGGCGCCGGCTCATGTGACTGGCTGGCCGGCCGCGCCCCGCCCGCCCCTGGGGGCGCCCCCGGGTGCCCCCGTGCCCGCCGCCCCCTCACGGCCCCGGCGCCGCCGCCCCTCGCCCTGCGCTGGTTTTCCTTCGTTTATTTCCTTTCCCGGGGGTCCCGAGGCCTCCCCCCGGCACGGAGGACAAGTGGCGGAGCGCTCTGTGACGGCGAGGTGCCTCACGGCGGCTCCTGCCCCTCACAGCCGGGTTCCCTTTGGTGACCTGGCAGCGGAAGGGTGGGGGGTGTTTAGCGCTATTTTGTCTGCCCTGGACACAGGTCACAGAATCACAGAATCAGATTGGAATGGAAAAGACCACTGAGGTCGACGAGTCCAACCTATAACCAAACCCCACCGTGTCAGCTGGGTGCTATGTCCAGAGACACTGACTCCACCACCTCCTCGGACAGCCCATTCCAATGTCTAATCGCCCTTTCTGTGCAGAAATTCTTCCTTATGTCCAACCTAAACCTCCCCTGGTGCAGATTAAGTCTGTGCCCTCTTGTCCGTTCTTGTTGGTGCAGAGCCCGACCCCTCCTGGCTCCCCGCTCCTCTCAGGGAGCTGCAGACAGGGATAAAGTCACCCCGGAGGCTCCTTCTCCTCAGGCCAAACACCCCCAGCTCCCTCGGCCTCCCCCACAGCAATCGTGCTCCAGTCCCACGCCAAAGAACCCCGGTGCCAGAGCAGCCTGGTGCTGCCTCTGCCCCTGCCCCTGCAGTGGGCACCTCATGGGGCTGTGCGAGCGTAGCCTGGTGGGAAGGCTCCACATGGATGTGCTGGGACCTGGTGGTGTCCCATGCCGGGTTTGGCAGCACTGGGAAGGCTCCACATGGATGTGCTGGGACCTGGTGGTGTCCCATTCCAGGTTTGGCAGCACTGGGAAGGCTCCACATGGATGTGCTGGGACCTGGTGGTGTCCCATGCCAGGTTTGGCAGCACTGGGAAGGCTCCACATGGATGTGCCTGGTGTCCCATGCCGGGTTTGGCAGCACTGGGAAGGCTCCACGTGGATGTGCTGGGACCTGGTGGTGTCCCATGCCAGGTTTGGCAGCACTGGGAAGGCTCCACATGGATATGCTGGGACCTGGTGGTGTCCCATGCCGGGTTTGGCAGCACTGGGAAGGCTCCACATGGATGTGCCTGGTGTCCCATGCTGAGTTTGGCAGCACTGGGAAGGCTCCACATGGATGTGCTGGGACCTGGTGGTGTCCCATGCTGAGTTTGGCAGCACTGGGAAGGCTCCACATGGATGTGCCTGGTGTCCCATGCTGGGTCTGGCAGCACTGGAAAGGCTCCACATGGATGTGCTGGGACCTGGTGGTGTCCCATGCCAGGTTTGGCAGCACTGGGAAGGCTCCACGTGGATGTGCTGGGACCTGGTGTTGTCCCATGCCGCGTTTGGCAGCACTGGGCAGAACCTGTGGCTGGATGAGTGTGTGCTGGGGGCTGGATGCTGTGCTCAGGCACGGGCTGGTTGCCAGCAGACTTCAGACCCATGGATAAAATCACACCAGTGCAGGAGGATTTGATGGGCAGTAACTGGTTGGTAGCAAACCATGTCATTGTGCGGAGGCAGGGCAGCATTCTAGGTGGCAACGGCTTTGAAAATACCCAGCAGTGGTCTCTGTTCAAGTCTACCACAGGTTTTCTGTTTCCAGGCTCTTTGCCATACACAGAGCATTGCAAAAAATAAACCCTGCACTAGGTTGTGGTTAGAAGCATCTCAGGGAGGTGAAGAAACAGGAGAAGCCATGCAAGAGTGGTGTTCCCATCCCTTGGAGGGCAGCAGAGCATATGTGAGCCAGTCCATACCAACTGCTGCCCTCACAGAACAATCAAAACAAGAATAATAATGATAAAAGCAAAAATATGGCAGACCAGATCAGCCCATGTGCTGGTGTAACCACAGGCCACAACTTAATTAGAGCTGCAGAAAACTGTTATGCAGCCCCAGAGGTTAGCGTGGCCACCAGGGCAACATGGGCGTTCTGCTTTTCATCTGCTTTGTCCTCACAGAGAATTGTATGTCTCTAATTTGATTGCCATGGGCAGGAAGACTGAGACAAACAAAAGGCAGGGACAAGAATGGTTGAAACAGAAGAGTGTTAGGAATGGATGTAAGTGACCTTCACGTGCACCAGCCAGTGTAGGTTGCAAGATAACTGCTGAAAAGAAACATCAACTTGGATAAAAGCTTCCTGAGCCGTGATATGGTCATAAAATTCCTTTTCAAAGAAACACATTAAAGAAAAAGGATAAATAAAAATCCAAGGGTAGTATGAACTAGGAGCTTGCGTAGTAACAGTATCAGACAAGAGAGGGAACAAACCTACCCTTGGAAACAGAACTGGTTCTCTGGCTTTTTAGTGCATAATAAAGCAAAGAATGAAGACAGGGTTAATTAACTCCTGTGAACTTTAAAACTCATGCAACTGGAACCCAAAATCACAAAGCTGACTTGAAATGATGTACTTACAGAAATGTAACAGGTTCTTTTAATTTGCTCTATGTCTATGAGACCACAAGGACTGGAAACATTTTTCTTCTTTACAGTAAATGCTGGAATTTTTCTTCACCTAGTATTTAATTGGGAAAGGAAAAGGAAAGGCATAAAAATACAAAAATGTATCTCTGTTGTCATTACAACTCATCTTTGATCACTTGAACCTCAATAAAATACTCTGCAAAGGCATTGCTTCCCAATATCTAGTTGTGATGCAAATTCACCCAGTTACCCAGAGAGAAACCTTGTCCCCTATGACATCTGGATAATCAATCTTCTAAACACCAATTAGGGTTAAAAAGAGTCCCAAGAGGGGTACCATCTAAAAACAAAAAATCTCACTTTCTTTAGATCTTTAGATTTTGTGCTTGCAAATCTCTAACATATTCAACTTCAATCTTTGTTTTCCCTTTCCCTGCTTTATTTTGATCCTGTGAAGGTAAGTGAGCTCTGGCTCTTGGTGCAGCTGCTTTGAACAATTCTGTCTTGATTTCTTGATTTCATTATTCTGAATGCCATGCAGCTGAGCTGAAGAGCTTCCTCTTTTTTTTTTTTTTTTTTTTTTTAAATAGCCCCGCTGTTCAGCAGGGACTTGTGACAACACCAGACTCCATTACCACTGAAAATGTGTAGCAATATGTTTCACTGTATCTTTTAGCACATACTTGTTTCCTCTTGAAATAAGATTAAAAACTGAGATGGAGTTGTAACAGCTACAGCAAGGACTCCTCACTTTGTAGGGCAGACACAGATAAATAAAGTAACTAACTTTCCAACATTCATTATGCGGAGAAGGCCTAAAAGAGATTTATTTCCATAAATTCTGGGTGATAGATAAAATACAGATAATGTAAGTATAACTGCCTGTGCAATGGTACTTTGTTGTACAGCTTCTTCTTGGTAGGGTACAACACTCTTTTATGTATTCCATAAAACACAGTGTCATCAACAGGTCTCAGAGTAAATGGAAGGGATCCCAGTGACTGCATTGGACTATGGATCTCCATACTGCCATGACTGCATCTCTCCAGTTGTAATCTAGTTACAGGAGAAGCTGAAACCAGCTGTAGGGAACTACACCCAAGCCTTCCAAAGTCAGTATCAAATTCTGCTTTGTGTTCTCTGGATCATATCTTGGATGAGCTCTGTTTTCGACACATTTTGTTGCCTGGCAGCTCCAGCACAGAGATCCCTTCCATTCCGATCCCTAATGAAATTATTCCTGCCATGAAGGTTTTCATCCAGATTTCTGGAATTAGCAATACTGACAGGCACAGCAGCAGTATCTTCTTCTGCATGCATTTACATTTCTTTTTGTTTGTTGTCTTGGTTGTATCCCATCTCCTTACACTTCAGCTCCCCATCATCTATTTCCTGAGATGTAGTAAGCATAGGGAACCATGCAGTAGGCAACTGCAAATTCCCAATTATCATCAGTGGAAGGGAGACTGTGCACTGTGAAATGAAAAAGTCACAGACCTGTTACAGTAGCCACTGTCAGAGGCTGCAGCAGACCATTGCATCCCATCATATGGGCTGATATGCTTTGCAAGGTATTGTGCCTTTTCAGCAATCATATATAACAGTAAATAGTGATGTTTTAAACATGCCCACTATCCTGTCCATGGATGACAAGTAGAACCTCCAGTCCAGCCAAAATCCTATTCAGTCTCTCCTCTGAACAATTTCTATTCTCACCATTTAACAGTTTAAAACACACAGGCAGACAAGAAGACATTTTTTTCCTTGAAAATTATGTTTGTGTCATTTTTAATATTGTTTTATTAAGATTGGCAGTATGAAAACAAACATTTTTAGCTCACTTACCAGTTAGTTCATCCCAACCAAATCCAAGGCAAACACTGGCAAAACATGAGGGAGTAAAGGAATGTGGAAACAGAAGAAGCTCCTGTTCATGGGCATCTTCTTGGTGATGGAGTTAGCAAATGGCCACACAATAGTTCCTTTTTTTAAGCAGGAAGAAGAGGAAAGACCTTATGGCTTATGGAATCTGTAGAGCAAAAGGTAGTCCAATAGTGCAAATATGGAGGTTCTGGTAAGAAAAAAAGCACAGCTTGCTCATGATCTCCATCAGAGATTTTGACAAAATTGGTGGCTGGTCCTCTCTATAATTTCATCTGTGCAAGGTCTCTTGTATCAGTCTCTCTGGAGAATAAGAAAACATTATAACTATCTGATGAAGTCTAAAGGTTTTACCAGACTTCTCTTTTTGCAGTGTCATGATTTTGATCATATCACTCAAAGACTGTGGTCAGGCTATTCAAGTAACTAATCATTCTGGCTACTTCAGTTTTTGAGAAACTTTTGAGAGGCTTCAGGGAGTGCTACTGTGAAAAATCGGGCTATGGAGGAGTTTCTGGGTTTCTACATGGGTACACATTTCAGAGTCCAGGCAAGGACAGGCATAACACACCCTGCCACAGAGTAGTTACTTATAGTGAAGGATAGTGCCTTTGGACATTTTCTCTTCTGAAAGTCTCAGGTCATCTGTAGCTGTTACATGCACAAGAAATTAATCTATGGGAGAATTAAGTGGGTTTTTCTGACTCACGTATCATTCATGGAAAACTAATTAAGTTTGAGTCACTGAGCCTCTACTTGAGAAGATACAAAGAAAATGAGAACCTTTGCACTAAAAGTGCATCACATGGTCTTTGATTTCTGATCACAGCTGTGTCTGTGATGCTTGTACAGTAAAGAATTGTTTTGCTTAATTTTTATATTTATTTATGAGCAAATCTCATTTGAATTCTTTGAAAACAAAAAGCCCAGGAACTTAAAATATACTTTTAAAAGATGAAACTTCTCCAAATGAAACACTTGTAAGATTTATTTGATGTTCAAAGAACAAAAGACTGTAGGTTGTTCGATTACTGACTTAAAAATCCTTACAAAGGAGCAGAGAGATGTATATTTTCACTGTGGCATTTTTAGGCAAAATATATGGATTTAGACTTTACCTTCTACATGTCATAATAATATGGCACATCCTTCACTTAAAATAGTTGTAAGACTTTCCGAGGTTAATTTCCCAATGGAGTGGAATAATCTGACACAGTAACAGACTCCTAACAGGTACACTTCACTCCCAAGAGAATGATGATCTAAGGTGGAGGAGTTTCTTTGGCTTTTCTTCTTTCATATCAATTTCCGTGAAAGAGAATTGAAAAGGCAGAGAAGTGGTAAGAGAAGCAAGAGAAAATATCAGTGATGTAGAGGTAGAAAAGTCAGAAAGGTAGAGATAAAAGGTGAACACTGGAAGTGGAGCCTTGAACAGAGCTAAGCAAAAATGAAAATAGCCTGCAGAAAAAAAAAAAAAAATAGCTGTCTGGGTAGACATCAAGTTTGACTTAAGTAATTTATATATGTGCGCCTTCTAAAATGAAACAGTCCCACCAAGCAATGTTTAGGAATTTTAACCTGACTGCAACTTAATCCTAAATGAAAAGCAAACTTTGCTACCATTCGCTACAACTCCTTCCATCTTCAGACTACTTCTAAGCAATGGATTCAATTTGCATAATGCAAAACTGCCATTAGAACCACACATCTTTTTAAAAATCAAATCTTGCTTATGCTCAGGCAAACAGTCTGACAAATGGTGGAAGAGCACCATCTGGTGACACCAGGCACTTCACCATATTCTGCTGCCATTAAAAAATTCCTGGTGTACTGACTGTGCTTTGGAAAGCCTGCCTCAGTGTGTTTTAATAGGTTTTAATTCATTATTCAATTACCCATAAGGAGTAAAATAGTAAACGTCCTGAAAACAAACCAGGGCTGACAGTGACCTTAGTTCTACTGTCCCTTAAATCACTGAGAAGTTCTTGTAATTTGAATCAAACATTTTATGAATTGTTCTGAGACATTTTTTAGGAGGCTTTGGAGCAGCTTTTATGGGCACCATGAAATGCAGTCCCAAGTTTTATTGCACTGGACATTTCAAGGCTTTTCTCTGTGTGATCCAAGTGTTTTCTTACAGTGTTCAAGAATCTTGGCTTAGCTGTCTTTTCAAAGATTTTCTTTTTCCACAGAAGCAATTATGAAGAAAAATAAATTACCTTTTGCCATTCTACTATTCCGAGGTAAAGAAAAAGGATGGATCTTAACCTGACTATTATTTGCAAATCATAGCTAGTTCCAGCACAAATTGAACCCAAATATGCTAACAAATAAAATACATGATTTTTCTGAATAGGTTCTTTTCCACAATGATGATGGCACCCATTTAATTAAAATTCAAGGGCAAGTTAATGTGAGTTTAGTTAGGAATTAATAAAAGCAGTTAGTAGTTATAATAAGCTTAGAAAACACTTTCTGGAATTTTAGGGTGCAAAGAACTGGTTTTCTAAGGCTATGGTTTGTTCAGACTAACTCTCTCACACTTCAAAAGGTGTGCAAACCCCTTAAACAACAGCGAACCTTGCCAAAAACTAGACAAAGGTCAAGAATGTTGAGACCCTTGAAGTTCCTAACTGTGACATTGGACTAAAGTATATAATTCATTAAAAAATGGTCATATAATTACAAGATTATTTTTGAATTGATCATATGAACCTGGTTCATATAGTGTTGATTTAATCTTTTATTTAATGAGATAATACAGCCTACAACTCCAAAGTGTGAAGAAAAACATCAGAATGTCACCTAGCATAAAACTGAACAGCACGTTTGAATAAACCATATCATGATAATCATGAAAGAAAAGTAATATGTTGTGCTTCCTCCAGCATCCTACAGCAGTGGGGTGCTAAATATTCAGCCAGCGATGACATCTAAAAGTGTTAGGTTTGTTTCAATGTTGAACATGCTGTAGGAGAAGCACTCAACTGCTAAGTCTGCTGTTTTGTGCCGTGAGAAATATTGAGGAAGGTTTTAGTAGCTGATGAGTTGAATAAAAATCACTCATACTAAATGGTAATCTAGAAAACAGGTCCATTATTGCCCAAAAGAATGAGGCAGGAAAAAGTTACATCTAAAGATTTAACTTTCAGTTTGTACAAGACTTCTAAGGCTTCTTAGAGTCAAAAAAAGTCTCCGAAGTCAAAAATAGAAGTCAAGAGAGCCCCAGGCCCAGAAGACCCAGATTCCAGGTCAGTTTTTAAGAAGGCACATGGTAGGGTTACATGCAAAGCAAATGTTCAGCACATTCAGCATGCTTTACACCTTGGAAGAAGCTGCCTGTGCAGACAATAATTGGCCTGCATTGATTCATGAGAGCTTTCCGCCCTTTCCAATGGCAAGATCAGGTGCCCACTGTGGCCAGGAAGATTTGTATTGTTGACAGCTGAGAGTCAACTTTGGTGAGGGTTCTTGCTTTTAGAATCAGGTATCTGCATTCACTCTTGCCAAAGATCTAATGTCACATATCAGAAAGGGAAACTTCCTCTCTGGCAGATGTATGTATTCCAAACAAGATTATTTCCTTTTCTGTGTGCCAGAATGATACTATTGCCATTATCTTCTGGATCTAATGGCACTCATACGGAAGCAGCCACGGATGTATGCTCTACCTGCTTAATTGCAGTCATATGGGTGACATCAGCTATCAGTGCTACCTGCTTTTTGTTCCTTCACAAATACTGTCACAGAGGAATGAACTGACTTGAGCTTGTATCTCTCTGAAGCTGTTTTGTTGCTAATTAAAGCATGGGTCATTTAATAAAGAAATCTCCACTTGGGTATAGCATCATTAGTGTTACTAAACAATGAACATTAAATATTTAGTCTCCATAAATAATGTAATCAACTTAAATCTGGTAATTTAATATATCTAAATCATATATCAATATGAAGGTTTTTCTATCTGGTTAGTTTGGGGTTTGTTGGTTGGTTGGTTGGTGGTTTGTTTTTTTGTTTTGCACCCTTTTTTTTCAGTGGCCACAACATGAAGAAAACCTTTGTTTCTTAACTGGAACAGAAACTTTCACCTAATATCTTGATTCTGGGAGCTGGGCTATGGACAAACATCAAATATTGCAAGGCTCATAATAGAAATAAGGAGAATTGGCAATGTCTTATTACACCATTTCACATCATTTATGCACAGCCACTTAGGACAAAGATTTCCCTCCAAGATTGTTAGAATTTTTCTTATCAGTCTACTCAAAAGCAGCAGTTTGGCTGACTCCAGTGACTGTGTTGATCTTTTTGCAGTTCAAGGCTAATGAAGATTTTTGTTGTAGAATTCTAGCAATTTCTCCACTGTCACCAGTAGTTCATATTCTTGTGAGAATTAGATATGCAGCTACATCTTCTCTCCTAAATCTGTCTCATCATAGGGAATAGAACCTCTTCCAGCTTCCAATCTCTTGGCCCTGCTCCGAGAACTTAGTGTATCTCAGGCTGTGGTGCCCTGTGGTTGCTGAGATGTATTGCTTATCTTTTTCAGACTTTTTGTAAACTAAAAAGCCATCCTATAAAACCGTCCATTCCCTGCAAATGGGCTCAGCAGAAATTCCTTCCGCTTTGGGAAGCCTGGGGCTGGCAGGAAGCTGAGCAGCAAGCACTGAGCAATGCTATAAACTGTCAGTTCAGCACAGTCCACATGGAGCAAAAATTACTGAATCCAGGAACTGCTTCTATGCAGGAGGTGCAGTGCACCCATTAATTCAGGTGCTATAACTTCCACTGAGAGAATAATTAGCCTTTTACCTTGACTATTCTACTTAGCTTAAAGCCACTTCTCTGTTATCATCTCTTCTGGAGAGACTTTCTTGTCCAGTTCCCTTTCTACTTGCAGATTTAAAGAAAAATCCATCAATGCATTTTCTTTTTTTGTCAGTCTTTGCTTCCCTAACTGGCTGTCTTGTAGTCCGGCCATCTGTTCTACTTCTCCCTTTGTGTAGCCAAAAAAAATCCTGCCATTTTTGATTTAGAAAGTAGGATGAAATGAGCTGCATATGCTCTATCAGAACATCACATCAGGATGTGCCTGCCTTTATTTCTGGAAGTGTATATGAAGTGAAGCAGCATGTTTCACAGTTGCTCAGAGAAAATAGGACTATGCTGATCTGTGAGAGAGAGAAAAGCCAGTTCTACTTTCAGTAAGACAAAGTGGACTGGGAGTTCCAAAGTGAGAAGGCAAGCAGTGGCTCTCATGCCATGCATTAAGTCAGAAGAACCAAGTGCCAGTGATTTCCCATGAACTTGCCAACAGACAGAACTTCAAATGTTGAGTCAGTTCTGAAGGGGTTTTATTTTATGAAAGTCTGCCTGCATATATGATGGGTGGTTGTGCAAAAGAGGGGCTGTTCACTGGGGAATATCCACTTGTTTCACAGGAGGAACTGGGGAAACCATGGTGAAAGGGAAACCATGAAACACATGTTGAGTCAGAACATGTATTTTAAACACTTTATGGAGAAATAAAACATACAGAAAAAACCCCAACATCTCAGGCCTTTGACTTTGGTCAGCTCTAGTCCAACTTCTTTCCAAAGTGTTATACTTAACCTTTTCATTTTCAGAGTATTTTTTTCCATGCCTCATACTGAGGTATTTCAGGAGGCCTGGACACGAGTATGACTGTTCATATATTCTGCCCACCAGAACACACTCCTGTGCTAACAATGCTGGATGAGTCTTTTTCATACAAATCTGATTGCCTTGAGGGATGTTGTTCTACTTAAGAACTGGCATGTTTGTGTTCCATTCTCATGCTTCTTCAATTCCACATCAAAATCTCTCCTTTTATAAGACAAAATAAGATTTTTCTAAGTGCCATGTCTGCACTTCATACAGTATCTAAAAATTGAGCTGCATTTTCTCTGCCATATAATTCATAACAGCTTTGATAGTTACAGATATTCTGAGATCAGAATTGAAATGCAATTTTATTGTTAGGATGTAAGGGGAGATAGACTGAATTTTGCTTTTTCTACAGCTGTACTAATTATCAAGCCTTTTAGTAATTAAAACAAACAAAAAAAAATCAGAAAAGCAAGGAGATTGAAAGTATTGTCATGGGGAAAGAGTTAATATCGGGGTAGGAAATTGCTGCTGACAAGCATCTATTCCTGACATTGCAGAGTAAAAATGTACTATTTTTAATAAATGTATATAAGTAATATCATCATTTACCTTTCAAGGCCATCAGATTAACTATCTAAAAACAGTATTTAGGTTAATCTTCAAATATCACTTTATCTTTCACAGTAGTTTTACTGCCAGTCTCAGCCAAAGCCTACTGCGGTCAAAGCAAAGCTTTCTGTTGCTTTATATAGAATCAGGCTAAAAAATTGCATCACTGAGTTGAAGCTGGATACACGTACAGAGGAAGTAACAGAAAATGTTGTGCTTTTACAGACTTCCTATCTTTAACTGCACCCACTGGCAGCAGAATATAGTCCATTTTTAACATCCTTTCCCTAACCAAACTCTACATTTTTAAGTCATACTCTATATGTAAATATAGAAATATATAATTTTATATATTTATATGGGGTTTTATAGATATATATTTCTGAGGGGTTTGTGGGGCAAAGTTTGGTTAGGGTTTTTTGGGGGGGTTTTCCTGGATGCAACCCATTACCTATAATGAGTGTAGTTCTACTTGTTAAATGCAGTGAAAATGCCAGCATCAAGTAACTGGACTGGAAGGAGCTACCTGACATACTGAGTGAGAAGAGCTGGTGATCCATCTGCTCTGGCAGTCTCTGTCTGATAAACTGCTGGCGCTTCCATTGCATAAAATGAGAGATATTATAATTACTGATTACTTTTCAAGCCATTTCTAGAGTTCTTTTAAGCTAGGTGGAAAAGATGGAATTTGAAAGAATATAGGGCAATATTGCTGTGAAAAGGAACATGAGGAAGAATTTTTCTCTAGAGCAAAAGGGGCAGGAAGATGCAGAAGGGAAACATGCCCAAAGAATGATGGCATTACTTAGGTTGGTGTTTCTGGAGTCTTCACAAGGTGTGTCACTGATAAAAAGCTCCCTTGGGTAGGGTATAAGGATGCACAGGATGGCATCAAGCAGCAATTTACTAGGGCCAGGCTTGCTTTGAATCTAGTCAAGGGCCATTTTAATGCTTAATTCAGAAGGACACAACATCTTCTAGCCTATTAGCAGAACTCCTGGCAATGGTAGGGATAGCACAGTGTCCCATGGGACACAAACCTTATGGACAATTATTTCCTTCCTGTCTTTTACAGCACATTAAAAATGTTTTTTGTGTTGGAAATGCTGTGGCAAGTCATACCTGGGCACATCACAGCTGTTTCCTGGGCCTGCGGGTCAGGTTCTCTTCCTTAACAGCAGATGGCAGTGAAGTTAAACAAATGAGTCTAGAAAAGGTGTTTTGCCTGGTGGATGGTGTTGCTGCAGAGCTCACAGAGCTCCGTGGTTATCCAGACACTGCAAGGTTCATTTCCAATGCACAGATCACCCGTAGCACATTCGGGAGGCAGAAAATATTAATTATCCATATCTGCTTGTAGTCCAAGTCATGTTTACTTACTTTGTGATTTCTTTGGTGATACAAACATTAAACAGATAGAATCTCTTATCATTTCTTTCTTACATCTGTATTTAAAACCTATGCATAGCTGAACAGATGAGGATGAAGCTCAGTTTCAAGTGAGTAAACTTTTACTCTCTATTACATATCTTGTGCTATGTCTGAGAGAATGAGAAGATGTATCACCATGGGTTGCTTTAAAACTTTTGTATTGCTGATATTTTATAATTGTTAAAAAAGGTGTGTGAAAGGGTTAATAAGATATCAGTTTAAAGCCACAAGAACAAAGATATTGAGAGTAAACTTTTACAATCTTGCCTTACACTTTAAATTAATCCCAGTTCTGGTGGCAGGAACCACACTTCTGGGTGTGGTTTCTATCTGATTTCCAGCAGGAAAATGATGGAGTTGTTGGTATAGAAATTTGATCACAGGTTCTACGTTCCTTACCTAAACTGAAAAAGGGATGAAAAAATATTAAGGATATCTACATAATGTCATTAATACCTTAGTTCCATGCCAGTGTCATGAAAAAACCCACGCTTGCAGGGTCTGGGATTTCCAATCAGGTTCCAGACCATCAAATAGAGCATCTATTTCCCTTATTTACTGCTCAGGGCTTGATTCACCTGAGGAAACCCAGGATTCTCCCTCCATCCTGAGGTAATTACTCAATTCTGTACCACTATGCAAAGCACTGGAGGAGTGCCTTGAATAGGCATTCAAGGCCCAAACCTTCGTTTCAAAACCTTTCAAGACAAAAGCAAGCTCTGGATAAAGTCCTCAGCTGTTTATGGTGCTGATCTGAGTGTCAGTACTGCCACAGCAGAAGGAAAGGGACTAGAGGAATCTTTCTTGCCCAGCTCTTTTAGACCATTAATGCTCTGGAAGAGAGACTTGGACTCTGCAGTCCTGTTCCTAAGAGCAGAGCCAAGCCAGTGGGACTTCCCAGAGAAGAGAGGGCTTCAAGGCTGCTCCCAAGAGTTTGATTTCCCTTATCACAGCATGCATAAGTACATATTTTATTTTCAAGCTCATATTTACATATTCTATAGTATCAATATGCTTTTAATCTTCCAGTTGTATTTGAATCTTTTATTTAAAAAATTCACATGGCACCCCAGCAGACATATTTTTAACAAGCAAGGGCATAAGTCTCAATCACTTGTGAAGAAGCAGCCTTTCTTAATCTGTCAATCAGTCCATGCACAAGATGCACAGACCATCAGTTGCTTTTTAGGTTATTTACTGTGACTTATGTACCTGCCAATAAATCTAAAATACAGGTCAAAGAATATGTAGCTCAAGTAAATCTATAAATGTAGCAGAAAAGCTTCACTAACTACCTCAGATTGCCAAAGCTGAGGTCATTTCCTTGTTGTGAAAAATACTGAGTCCATAAATTATTTTTATCACCTCTGCGGCAATGCAAACAGTTTCCCACAGATGCTGAAAGTATGATATGTTTTTTATTTAATATCAGAACACCACTTTTACACAGCTCTTAAAATATGAGGTCCAAGATTCTGCTTGAGCTTTAAGGCCCCAATTCAGCAACATATTAAAACAGATGCTTCAGGTCCTGACATTAAACACGTGCCAAAGTACTTTGTTGTATAGTCATAGATTGCTGAATTGAAGCCTAGACTAAATTTTTTTCCCCAGACACTCTGGATTTACCTTCAGTTTTCCTTCAAATAAAACAAGGTATTTATTCAAATATAATATGCATAAACATTTAGAAGCATTCAAAAAGGCTTGTCTTTCAGAGATTACTGGATGAGCCATAGCTCTGGGGGTAAACCTTGGACAAAAGTCAACGTATCATTTTTTACAACAGTTTAACTGGTGTTTATTTAATATTTAGTTAGTATTGCCTCCCCAAAGAAAACAAAAATACTTCAAACATGTAAACATATAAACATGGATGGTAAATGTCCGACAGAGAACTTTGGAGAAAGCACCACTGAATTAGCTTACAGTACGTTTGTTAAACATGAGCAGCTCTAATAATGACATTTCATTTAACAATGCCCTTTGTCTTTTCAGTTCATCAGTTACCTATTTCAGTAATGAACTGCAGTCATACCATTCTGATTTTCTCCTAATGTAAAGGCTGAGATCACTTCACTTGCAGTGGAGCGTGATGCTATTATTCTGTTTGTGGCTTAGGAAAAAAGCTATAGAATATATCACAATTGTAATTGTCCAACAAATATTAAAGTCTGTGATCAGTAAGGATACCAATAACTTTGTTTAGCTTTTAGTAGAAACAAGTAAAATTAAAAAAAAAAAAAAGAAGACAGAAGTGGTTGAAAATGCTCAGCACATCTATTTCATGAGCAGAGCAGTAAGTATTCAGTTGGGGAAAAAAATGAGCCACGCATTAAACGTTATTTTAATTTTTTATCAACAGTCCATGCATAGAACTTAACAGCAACGTCTTCTGTTAGGATGAATAACCTCAGTCACAAAAATAAAATGGAGTTGCCTGCCCTATTTAAGAAGGATTTTCTAAAGAACTAGAGGAAGTCAGATTAAGTGGGTAATATCCCACTTTGCACTATGTAAACACAAGACAGATAAAAAATATCATAGCACTACTTGATATGATTCATAAGTCTTACAAAGGGTAATGGAGCTTACTTTCACTCATTTGCCTACCTCTTTTTTGGGTTTCTTAGATTTCAAAAGCTTTTTTTTGCCTTTCTAGCTGCAAGAGAGATGTTTTAACCAGGCTGCTGTTTTCACTTTTCTATTCACCGTGATCCATTCGAAATATTTTCAGAGCTCTCCAAAAACATTTAATTAGCAGAGAGTTTTGTCCAGCACTCCATAATCTTTTCCCAACTGAACGAAATCTACACAATTTACAATAGATCTTTGGAAAACTGCTTTTTACTGTGTGCTGCATCTATAGATCTCTCTCAATTACCCACAGTAAATTTAGGCATTGTACAAGAGCAAATTTTACAGTCCATGAAGAGATGAAGTGAAATCTAGATGAAATTCATTGTGACAGATTCTCAGTTAGTGCCCTGATGTGTCTGTATTACAGAAGATAGACATTCTATTAGCATGGAAGCTCCCATAATGGACTGTGAATCATTTCAGGTAATAGAGATGCCAACTGGAATGACTGAAAAGCACTATTGAATTCCATTAGAGCTCTTTGTTTTTGAATCAGTCATTTCTTTGTGAATATCCAACTATATACTTCTTGACCCTAGCTGAGAGTAATAATTGTGAACTAATATTACAAAACATTAATCTGAGTTACTGTTCAATTAATGTTTCTATTTGAGGGTTATTTTTATGCTGCAAATGTGAAGGAGACTGTGGCTTGTATTACAAATACGTATTTGGACTTGAGCTAGTGCAGAATGCAATTTTCAGTTATATTTCTGTCTCCACTGTATTCAGTCTCATCTCATTAGCTGTAAAAAGAGTCAGGTATTGGCTTTTCTTTTTCAAAGTCATCCTACCAGAATAAAATAACTATAATCAACAAATCTATAAAGATAAACATTTTTATAAGAGATGCCACAAATAGTCTTCTTTCATTTAGGTGCTTGGTTAATTATCAGCAAAATAACTAACACCATATCCTGTTACCCAAACAGCCCCACCTTATCTATCAATCATGTATGATTTATCAGACTTGATAATTGCTTGGATAATTAACACAGAATTTAGGTTTATTCAGTGTGCTGAAACCTCAGAAATGTCTGCATAATTGCCATTTGTGTAGTAGATGAAGTTATGAATAATTCTTTCTCACATAAATATGAAGACTCGCTTGCAGGCAGCACATACTTCCTCACGCATAGCCATTAATGCAGATAGCATGTCATACAAGTGCTACGGTATTGTCACATGTTAACTATATATATATAGTTAAATTAATTAAAGTACATTGTAATAAAAATAAGGGGAAAAGCTTTCCCTTTGTTGGTACACACTGCATGCTTCTTTTGTGAGGAAGTACAGAAGGAGAATGAAGGAAAACTAGTCTACTCAGTACAGCAGCAACCGCATTTGAATCTCTGTAATATTCGCACATAAATCCATTGGGAAGTCTTTAAAGAGAGTAGGTTCTATATCTTCTGTCTACGGTCATCTATTTTCACATCAGAATGAGCAACATTATCCTTATATACTAAAGTATCTGTGTCTACAGCTTGAAAATGAGCTTCTCCTTAATGTTGTAATGACAGGTGTAAGATTAACTTTGTTAGGTGTCTAGCCACTCATGCAAACTAAATTAAATTAATGGAACAAATTTCTCTCATAATTAAGATAAAAATTCATGTCAGCTGTAACCTTGCTGTACACTAATTATATACAAATGATTTATCATCTGCTTCGCCCAGAATATTAATCCTCAACTCATTGATAACTGCAAGCAGTGTTAAGAGATGAGAGTTGATTAACTATGACAGATTGGGCAACCACAGTACCAAGTGCCTGAACAACCAGTGAAACCAATAATATTCAAATAGCACTTCTTATTTAAAAATGCATTCCCATGGAAACAGATGCATGTTTAATGAGGGACACAGAGAATTACTTCAATAAGGACTGATATTGGAAGAGTGGGCAGAACTAATCAATAATAATTAAGCCCTTATCCTGGTTAAGATATGGTTCTCTAAAGCAGGTTATGTACACATTAGTGAGGGACTAGTTCAGGCTATGTTACACATAATGTCTTCATGCATTGCTGTTGGTTATTTATTTTCCTACTGCAGTAGGTATCACATAGTTTACAGATGTTAAAAAGCCAACAATATAATCTTGGCTCCCACCAGCTCTAAAAAAGAGAAGAAGAAGCTGATGGCACCAACAGTTCTTTGAAAGTCAACTCCTGTGGTAATTACACATTGGGAAATTTCTTTATGAAAACGTCATTCTACAAAAAATCAACCTAACCAACACAAAAACCCCCAGACAACTCTTGGAACATCATCTATTAAACAGGATATTCATCCATCTCTTAGAATATGACATTATATTTTTCCTTTAAATGAAAATTATTAAAATTAACTTGTAAAGCCTTAAAAAAATATTACTTTTTATTTTATTAGGTGGCATGTATTTTTGGGGAAGACTGTTAGTTTAATGAATAAAATATTATACAAAATTCCAGACATGCTGAAGAGTTTCGAGTTAGGGCTTGGACTTTTTTAGTATTAATTCTGTCTCCCCAGGACGGTGTTTTTAAACTAATTGCTCATTGAGACTCCAAGAATCCCTGTCAGAATGAAGAAAAAACCCAGTCTTCTACCTAGGCATTAATAAGGCAAAACCAGCCAGCTGGACGAACTAAGTAATATTGCTGTAAATTAATTACTTTCCTGAAAAGCTGGTGTGTCTGAAGACAAGTTATGTGTGAAAAGGAAACTTAAATACTAATATGAATCTGAAGACAATTGCAAAATCAGAGTGTGAACCCATTATTTCCACTGTTAAGGTGGGATGAGCCCTGTGCAACCCTGCATGGTGTTGGCACAGGGATGTACAGCCTGGTCTGCAGGGAATGTGACCATGGCACAGCTCAGCCTTTCCTGTTGGCCAGACTGGTTTGATTCTGACATAAAGGAACAAAAATCTAAGAAATTGGCTGCCATCCTTCAGCTGCTCAGTGCCTGGGTTTAAGAGAACCTACCTTTCTCAGTCTGCTCATTCTTAGTATGGGGTCACCTATTTCTTTGGAACTGGAGTGGCTTATTTCATCTAGACTACATCAGGATTCTGTCTTAAATGTCAATTTGAGCCCTATCTTCAGCTCCCGCGTTCCTTAACACCCACTCAGCACTGGACTGCACGCAGGTGTTCCTGCTTAGGTAGCTCCAAATCTTGGCTTGGATAAAATTTTGAGCTCCTATTATGGATCACAGAGCCAGCTGAATGCCAGCCCCTCACAGGGGTGGGCCGGACACAACAGATGGTGTGCTGCAGGTTTGTCAGTGCTTTGTGGTGACACTGCAGGTACTGAGCAAACCAGGCTGGCCTCTAGAAACACTGAGCATTGCTCAAGCCTGGACTTCTGCTTCCAAGAGAACCAGCCATCCCAGCACTGCCAGTCTCAACATGTGGATGACAGATCAGGAGCAGCTTTCTACCTGCCAACACAGACCTGGCCTCTCAAAGAATATTTGAATCACCAGCATAGGAAGCAAATATTCTATTTGATAATAATGATTGTTTTCAGCCTCCCATCCCATGAGGGACTTGTGTTGGGTTTTTTGTGTTTTTTTTTTCTTTTTTTTTTCACATTTGTCTTATGTGCTTCAGAAGAAATTAAAGTTCCACTTAAATGAAAAGGAAAATGTAAACTTTATGCAAAATGAAAATTCAAACATTTCTCTCTCTACTTTTCTAGCTATTTCAGGGCTAATTGCCTTTGAATTTATAAATGCAGATAATGAGAAGAATCCTATGTATATGGAACTGAAGAGAATATATGCAGAGCAAGTCAAGTACTTGATATCCAATTTAACTTGGAGTTGGATATCAACTTTAAATAAGCAAAAAGGCCTTAAGTTTTTTTCATCATCTTATCCTTAGGGGATACATATCTGCTATGAACCTAATCAACTACAGCACAATGCTAATGAATGAACATTCCCGTAGAGAACAGAGATGGACCATCAGCACTGCAAGTCCCATGTGTCTCTTCTAGGAGAACCTCAGCATGGACATTTGGCAGTGATGGTATTTAAATGCAGCCTTCTAGGAATGGCTAAAATGAGTCTAGACTGATTAGTGTTACTTTGGCTAATTGCTTGAGGTAGGCACTAGAAACCCAGTGGTAGCCTTCATTGCTACCAGTTAGAGCTATAGCTAGAAGACCTAAATTTTTTTCATACTGATACAAAAGTACACCATCTTCAATAAAATTCTTCCAGTTTAATAGGCACAAGGAGAAGCAGATGCAAAATATGGATATTTTTGTTGTACTAAATCTCTTCTGCACACTGAATTAGTGATACCTGGAGCATCTTCTGCCCCTTCCCCTCAGAGTAAGAAGGGGGATGATGCTGCCTTCCCCAGCAGTATCACTTCGTTCCATTGATCAGGCTCTGCAAACAATGCAATTATTTCAGAGAAGAGCGCAGCGAGCCCTAGTTTTGCTACTTCCACTTATTACTGAGGAGCATCAAACTACCCAGCCATTTTCCTGCAGCCATCTTTAAAAAGGCAATGATCTCAATGTGCTGCTAACCTAATGAGGGCTGTGTGTGACAGAGCCATAGATACATTTTCTCACTAGCCTAATGAGCAAAGTGACAGACAGTGAAACAGTTCACACTTGAGTAATTTTCTAGTCATCAGCAACTGCAGTGTTCATGGGAGCAGAAGCCAGAGAAGGGACGGAGATATATACAATAAATACACACTGGCTCCATTGGCCAGAATAAGTTATCACTAGGATAGAGGTCTTGGGGCAAACTCCCTTAGGAAATTCAAACAAAAAGAGTCAATTTAAGGCATCTCTAGCAGTGCATTCAATTAAAATTAAATTTAAAACGTAGGATCAGCTGTTGGGATGTTAGGCCACCTGCCCAAAGGAAGAAAAAAATTAGGGATGTAACGAACCTTTACTCCTGATGTCTACAAGCTGCTCATGAATCACTGAATAGTTACCACCTTCTCACAACCATCCATTCAGGATGAAGTCCAGTACTCCCACCCCAAGAAGAAGGAAACTAGCAGCAGATAGTTCATTATCCATATTGACAGCAAGTGTTTGCATGAAAAATGCCATCCTTCTTACATTTTTAATGTACTGGCAACTTCTTCCAGCAAAACTGTTATTTCTCAAGGGAATGCTACTACGAGCCAAGCCCTGGAACAACTTCTGGTACAGGCTCCAGGTTAGATACCATAAGAAAATAGCAAAAGCCATTCAGAATCATGAAGTTCTCCAGGCACTATGTTAGTGCACCAAGCACTTCCCACTGCCCTTGCAGTCAGGTGTGGGAGTGGAGAAGACACAGCTGAGGTACAAGGGAAGGAGCCCTTCCTAAAGATGAGAAAACAAACTGGTGCAAGAAGAAGCATTTTACTTGTCCATGGTGTGATCCAGGTCTCAAAGAGATGCCACATCAGCCCTTCTTATCCCTTCTTGATCCCTTTCCTTGGATATTGCAATTTTTACCAGTGATAAAATATTATGCCTGCCTTGCTTCCATCTTCTCTCAGATGAAGAGAGGAGAGACATTCAATGGTACTGGGACAAATAAAGCAGTAGCTGCAGAGTCCACCTGTGAACCCCAGAACTGTCCCCCTGTGAACTGGCCTGACTCTTTAAGCAAAAGACATGATGGGAAATGAAGGTCTTGTGGTTCCTCATCTGAATCCTTCTGCTGTGACCCTTCCTGCCATGTATGGGAACCAACATGTGGGCAGAGGGACAAGTCCTGCCAGCATTCTAAGTGTGCTGGAACAGTTCTTGCAGAGCTGTGGACAGGCTTTAGAGTGCAGCAATGACATGTGGTGGAGCTCATACTGCCCTTCAGATCTGGTGCTGCTTTGCAGGCAGCAGTGACCACCACAGCTCCTTCTTTGGGCTGTGCTGTGGGAGCTGGATAATGCCCAAAGTGCCTAAACTCACCTCCTGCTGCACCAGTCTCAGCTTCAGTGTATGAGGCTGCCTGGGCAAGTACACAGTCTGGAGGATGGATCAAAATACCTTCTAATGATGTCAACAGCAACAGATGAGCCCTTGTGCAGTTCAATCCTACCCTGCAAGAGCCTGCAGACAGCACACATCTCAGGCTCTTCCACTGAGGGCAGAGCAGCTTTGCACAGTGCAGAGCAGCTTTTGCACAGTGTTAATTAGCTAATTCTCACAATCACTCCACAAGTCATTTCTGCCCAGCTTTTCAGGCCGGTGGAGAAGTGACGGACCTGCCAGGAGTCACCAGAGGCACAGGTGGAGTTAGCCAGAAACCAGACTCAAAGTTCTGGGCTCTGGTCCTCAGCTCTGTCTGTTTGACCAACACCCCTTTATCCAAACTCACTATGAGCTTGGCTGAATTGTTGTTTTCTCTGCCATTTCTCCTTGCACATGTGAAAGTATTCCCTTTGGCTTGAGACAGAAAGCCTGTGGTTCAGGAGGTGAATGGGCTCTGAGTCAGGTGCCCCTGTTCCACTGCAGCATCTGCTATTGCTGCCCTGGGTGACCCAAGGCAGGATGTTTAAACTCATTGTACCACATTTTATGATGGAAGAACCCAAAATTGCTTCTAAAATGTTGTTGTGCCAGCTGGGGGTAAGCAAACAAACAGTGGGAACTTTCAAAATTAGGGAATTCAGTGCTTATCTCTCACTGACTTTCACCTGGGCTCAGCATTCAATTTCTTTAGGCTATTTTAAAGAGCCTTGTCCAGAAAAAGAAACTGGCATTTATGGGCACAGCACAAATATTAAACTACTTTGACTAACTCTCCATGTGGAACTGCTCATATGCAATAAAACTGGCAGTGTTTTCTAGTATAAATAATCACTCATTTCTTGAAATCATAAATCATTCACCTTTTGAATTATCTGGGTGTCAGGGGATAAACTGTTAAATCTATATTTAGTATCTAACACAAAGTCCTGCCTCGTTTTCACAAAGACTGCTCACTCTTCAGCTGGGAGAACTTGTACTCAGATCCCTTGGATAAAAGTATTTAAATTTGAACGTACATGCTTACATTTAAACACTCCACCAAACACTTGAGGGAACTGAAAATTAGTTAAAAGCTGTTCTGAGCATTTTCAAAAATTACACAGTGGAAGGCATTATAGCTGGAAATGCATTTTAACTAATTTTTCATAAATGTCTTCCTTCTTTTAAAAATTTTGTCTTGATCATCACAGATATCCTGAAACAAAAAAGCTCTGGCCCTAACAACCATGTCCTGGATCACCCAGTGGAGACAGGGAGTGAAGAGCTGGTCTTGTCGGGGAAACCAGCCAGTTGTGTCAGGGAAATGGGGCATCAGGAAGGGCAGAGCCTGCAGAGGAGAGCTGTACTGCCCTCATGGTGGGAAAGGACAGCCCACTGTGTAACCCTCACCACCAACACAGCGGATTTGACAGGTCTGTGGACCAGTAATTGAACTGCAGCACAGCTGATTTTAATACCCTGAACTATTCGAGTGTCTGCATAAAAGTCTGTCCTGGACTAGATGTGGTGCAGTATTTTTAAAGGACCCTTAGTGAAACTGTTCCACTCCCTGCGTAGAGATGGACACACGGAATCTGCCAAAAAAATGTTCAGCCAACCAGGAAGTGTCAAGAGGATTTTATACAGGAAAAAAGATTTGAAGAAACTCGGTGGTTAAGGGAATGTTCATTTTACTTTGTAATTCACCTTAACTGATCCTGTATGTGAACCAAAACCCCCGAGACATGAAATGTGTGCAAAAGATATAAACCTGTGAAATGGTGGGACAAATAGTTTCTCCTCCTCTAGTAAAAAGAAACAGCAGCTACTTGGGAAAAGAATCCACGTGCCAAATCTGTAAATATGCTCTTTTTATGCTGCTGCTATAATTAATGTGAGAACCTTTAAAATTCCTATCTGATACTTACACTTGTTATAGCAACATATTTAATTCCAGTGCTACATGCTTTAGCAGATTCTTTTACTTCATTCAAATTACTAATCGTTTAGATTCTCTCTGAAAGTCTTTCCTCCCTCGCTCCCCATGCATGCTTAACCTAATTAACTATAAATGAGAAAAAATGCTATTCACATAAAAAGAAAATGTTAACCTATAAATTATCCAGTGCTCCCTCCTGAGGCTGGCAACGCCTCTCACAGAAAAGCTCAAATGTTGGTGCAGTATTCTTGGCTTCTCATCCAGTTTCTGCCACCCAAAATCGTTTTATACAACACATTACTCTGCCATTTTGTACATCTGGCAACATCTGCTGATACTAAGTCCTCTCCTGTGTTTTCAAGACTACACGAAGGAGGATTTTGATGGTGATTAATTGGAGAGAGAAAATCATTCCTTTACATTTCAAGGAACATTTGCAGAAGACTAATGGTCATTTATGGCAATATGGCCTCTTTATACCCATTAATGTCTTCCAGTGCTCCCTGTGGGTCACACAATTAACCACAGCTTGGTGTTTCTTTGCTGCTGTCATCCAAAATCCTCTCAGTTGCCTTCAGCAGTTGAAAATCTGCTTTGCCATTGCCAGATCAAAAGCCCACTCAGGTCTGTGGGACTGAGACATGTAAGAGACACGATCCTTGCTCTATATGTTTCTCCTCAAAATACAGTTTCCTCCAGAGGTTCTCAACTGCACTTTGCCTAATTCGACCCTAACAACCATTTCCAAATAAATCCAAATAAAGAGGAGAGACAATCCTTTATTTGTTCATTCCATTCTCATGCTTCTGTGATTTTGTTCATGCCACTCTCCAGTGGTGATGAAAAGGGCTTTGCTGTGCCTAGCACAATATAATTCTGATCCATAGCTAAAACTCCAAAGTAGTTTCATAACTTATTATCATTAGTGTTACCATTATTTGGAATTATAACACTCGCAATGAAACCTGACATAACAGATCCCTGTCTGGTAACATGACAACAAACATGTGCCCAGGTACCAGGTCACATCATGGGCACCCCCGGGGATGCTGGGCCCAGGAGAAGACTGGCATAGGCACATCTGGGGGAAATTAACTTTCCATCACATTTTCCATGGTTCCCTGCTGTCTGTCCCTATCTCCCTGTCACTGCAGGGATTTGTGTCAGCGTTCTGAGGGCACTAATAGGCCTTTAATGGCCACGGGATTAGTATTACACAGTATGTTGCCCAGTTTTTCCCCCTTTAGCCAATGAAAGGAGTCTGCTGTGGCAACAACAGCCTCTTGCCAGGACACTTGTGCACACTCTATTTTGGAACTGGCATCTCACCAGCTTGTGGTTTAATTTACCACCAATTCCATTGCACTGTTCAATGTTTGCCCCATGTACTGTCTGTGAGCTCTGAAACAGCTGCATGTTAAACTGGGAAGGACAAGGTGCTTACAAATGAGCTAGAAAGTATGGGTTGTGGAAATGTGAATGGAAATCTTTTATTTCCTTTCCCTAGCATTATGCTTTTTCCATTTTGATTTAAAAGATAAAAAAAGCACATGTATGTTGAATAAAAGTGTTACCAAACTATCCAGGAGTAAGTTGTATTACACTTGCTAAGACCATCCATGTAACTGGCCTGGGATCAGGAAATGAGTTCTCAGTTGTTCCACATCCATATGACATGAAGATTCCTCTGTGGTGACCTGGAAATGAGGAAGATGGTTCTAAGGACTGAAGCAGATGCCAACACTGTCATCCCTGCTCCCCACCAAAGGGCTGCAGCCACATCCCCTGGTACCTCTTGTGTCCAGAGTTCAGACACCACGAGGAAGCTGATCCTGTGTCACACAGTGTCTGAGTCACTCAGAGGACACTGCTCCCAGGCACATGTGGTGTTGCCACCTTCCCCTGGAGATGGCTGATGCCAAGAACCTCTCCTTCCAGAGAGGCAGAAGAGTTACAGCCATCAGCCAACACGAGGGATGGGTAGCTGACATCTGTGATTTGTTACAGTTTCCTTTGCTATCCATGTAACTTGTTCCAGGTATTTTTTAAAGGGAAAAACATCAACACTAGTGTTTTTCCCTTGTGATATCAAAAAAGACGTACCCAAGAACAGAAGAAAGAGAGAAAAAGAAGAAATGAGGACAACACTGATAAAACCAAGGAGCAATGCTAGATCAAAAAAAAGCATAAGTTAAAGAGACAAACTGCTTATCTTTGTGTTCCCAAATCCATGAAATTTTCCCCCTTTTGATGGTGTTTGATCACAAGCTGAGAAGAGATGGGTCTTCCAGCTGTGAGGAGACAGCCTCATACCAAAACAGGAGAGAGAAGCATTACCTACTTGCCATTTCTCAATACAGTAAAAGAAACAGAGAGAGAAAATCTCAGGAACAAATTGCTGGCATTTTGCTGCAAAGCAAAATCAAGACATGGATTTAATGAGTGTGTGTGCATTATATAGAGCAGGAAACACTGTCATCATTACACAAATTAGCTGAAATTTTTGTAAGTACACAACTGCTAAAATATCCTTATTAAAGGCATGCATAAAATTCAGGAGAAGATAATGCCATCCAACCTTTTCTTACTTTAACATTGCTTCAGGATGATTTACAGCACTTAAGGAGAAAAATACAAAAGCTGAGCACATACATTCACTCCCATTTTTACCTACAGGAAGCTCTGTGCTCTTTTCTGTGGTCACACAAAAGACTGAATCAGCCCCACAGCCCCTTGCAGACAGACCCCATCAATCCTGCCTGCCCCGCTCCCTCCCCACAACCTCACTCCCACTTACTACCTGCATTTCGTGTTCCCTGGGTTTTTCTGATGCCAGATCCATTTCCTCTCTCCTGTTTCCCATCAGAGGCTGAGCCCATTGCCCCAATACTTCACCAAGGGAGCACCAGTCAGTCCTGCCCTTTTCCACGCACCCCTCATTCCAATGCCTGCACAAACCCCAGCTTACTTTCCTGTTCACTGCCAAGAGCCCCTTGCAGGAATGGGTTTGCAGTAATACAACTGCTAAGAATTTTAGTTAATTGGCACTAATTATAGTCAAGGGGTAACTATAGGCACATTCACAGGGGGAGGGAGGATTGAAGGAGAAGAAATATAATTCAGTGCTCTCTCAACTCTGTACACACACTTAGCTGAGCGGGGTTAATAAGAGCATCAGTCTGGTTCCCGAGCACACAAGAGGTAAATAGAAGCCATTTTTCATGTTTTATTCTGCAGGTACAGTTTTACCATGGCCTGTTTTACAAGTGAGGTAAATGAGTCATAGAAAAAGCAAGTAGCTTGACCAAGGCTTTGCAGTAAGACATCGGCAACACAGAGAGAACACTGCAGGAGCTACTTTCCAGCCCACTTGATCTTCATAAGAACAAAATCTTGCATTAGTTTTATTATCATTATTGCTATATAACATCGACCCTCATCTCCAGTGCCAGAAATTTTAGGCTAAGCTGTGGCATGGCTGCACAATTGAATTTGAATCAATCAATCTTTAATCCCTGATTAGGGAAATGCAGCAAGAAGTATCTGAGGGAAAAGAAACTTCTATCAGAAACAAAATTATTATTTGTGAGGCTAACATCCTGGATCAGCTTATGGTTGATAAGATTCAGTAAGCAGCAGTGAAAAAATATTAGAAAGTCTATTAGGAGACACTAAGATGAATATTGTGTTCCAACCTTTGAAATCCAAGCTGTGCCTTAAGATTTTAACTATCTTTTTGCTCCAGAAAAAAAGAAAAAATTGAAAGGCGTGACTATTAAGCAAGGATAAAGGTTGAGTCATAAGCAAATGTCATGTCATAGATTTACCTACCAACAAGAAGCCAGCAGGGTTCAGGTCAGAGGTTAATGAAAGACATCCAAAGGTCATTCCGTGATTATGTGAGAGCATGAGTTTAATAGGGCACCGGGACGACAGACACTGACAGAAGATTTATACCAGAGGTGATGACACCACTACGAATAGTGCTGATAAAAAGAGCCCCAATATCGGCCTGAGCAGAATGATGAATGGCGCACACGTCCGCTCACACTTCTCATTATAAGCTCCTTCACTCATGGTGGCACTTAGCGGCGTTTATTTACTGTGGTTTGATGGTACTGAGCAGAAGCACAGTATATCTAATACTTTAAATGTAGACTTGCCATATAAAAATGAAACAAGAGATAAGATTAGACCATTGAATAATTGCCCAGCTTTCCTGCAGAGATTATATTCACTAGTGCTAACATTATTTTTTTCCTAATGTTCTAGTGCACGAACAGCTCAAGTGAATTAATTTTCTAAGGCAGAAGGTCAAAAGAAAATAACTGATAAGCGTTGTGCCTGCTATAGAATATCACTTTACAATATTCTCGCCTCCTCATTTATCAGATAGAGAATAAGAGATAATATAATAAAGGTATATAAACATATTTTTTGTCACGCAATATTTAGTTTTAGTTGTCCCAATTGCTATTTTTCCTTGTAGCTATGGGTGGGAAAAGGATCACAGAAATAAGCCAAAAATGTCAAAATGAAAAAACAAACAAACAAACAAAAAAAAAACCACAAAAAATCTACAATAAACCTTAGGACCAAACCCAAGGAAAACTGAGACCTGATAAATAACATGCACCGCACCGAGAAACTCCTTTTCAGACTGTTATATATTTATCAAACCACTGGAGTGTGAATTTATGAATAAGTCTTATCATCTTTCAGGCAGCAGGCACAATAAAAATTAGAACTACAGAAAATTGTGGGTATTACAAAAGGTTATTTCTATCAATTCATGTGTATCTGTAGATGGGAATGTCACAGAAGAAAGTTCTGTATGTCTTTCATGTACTTCACCCATGTAGTACTGCATGACGTCATATTTAACATTTAGTTGGACGTGGAGCAATATAAATAAATACTTACTCAACCAAGAGTGCACGTAATTTTAGGAGGTGGAGAGATGTAACATTCTGAGCAGTATCATCCCTCTCCAAGTGCTGCCATTATTGCTACTTCCCAATACAACAGATCTGTATTTTGTACCATATCTATCTTGTAGTACCTGAATGTCTCCCATGTAAGAGAAAAGGGAGGCAGCCACAGAAATACATTGCCATCATTATTTTTGTCATTATTGTGGTCCACATTGAAAGCATCAGTTTCACAGAGGTCATTTGGGTAAGCAAAGGCTTATTACAACACAGATGTGCAGGCTGGTCCTAGAAACCCTGCGTAATGTCACAATTATGCTACAACTGGTGCTCACACTTAGTGGAAAGATACTGCCTGTCCCAAAGAGACCCCACCTTCAGGAGGTAATAGGGGATCCACAAGGCTGCACACGGGGCAGAACATCTCCGAGTGCAAGGGATGCATTTGCTGGAGCACTGGGTGCTTCTCTAATAATGTTGTGATAGGTCTTCTATCTCAGAAGCAGCACACATGAAAAAGCCCCTAGCTGATTGCTTGTGAGTTTTCAAAAGCCAGTTTCTTGAAAGAGGGCCAACACACCCAAGCTACAGCCTCTGGCCACCCTCTAATTAAGGCACAAAATGTAAGCGTTCCGAAAGGGGGGGTAGTATTTCTAATACACTTTGGAATTTTCCTGCACCACAAGAACAAGGGTGTGATAAACAGGAAAAAAAACAAACGACCTACCCAAATTTCAGAAATAAATATCTCCTGGGTTACCTTGAAAATCACATAGTGGTATCTAATACCTGAAGGTTATGTGAAGGTTCAGTAGCTCCCCCAGGATAAGGGACCTCTGATGGACTCCAGAAAACCAGAATTATGTCAGGCAGAAGTTGCTGAAGTGTCACATCTAATTAATGGACAGAGAAATTACAGTCACTTACACTTCTGCATGACTAGGAGGAGTACAAAAAAGAAAAGCAAGTGTAAGTAACATCTCATGCCTGTGCAGCACAGGAGACCTATGAATTGTGTAAGCCACCACAATAAGTGGTGCCAGCTTGGCACCAGCTTCTGCAACATGGTAAACTCCAACCCGAGTGGAAGAAATGTCTTTTGTTACCAAACCAGGTATTCTATCAACTCACACCCCTTATATGAGCCACAGATTAGCCACTTTTAGCACTGATTCTCAGTCATCTCTTTCACCTATGCCCAGAGCAGAAGGGCTTTTATATATATATATTTTCTTTTAAAGGATCTCTCTCAGTTTTCTAGTGTTTCACAAGTACTGCAGAATAATTTACCAAAAATACATTTAACCAACATTTCTCAAGAGCAGAGTGCTTACTAATCTTTGACATCAGGGTACCTATTTTCTCCTTTGGAAAAAATGATGTAATCAGTTTTATCTAACGAGGCTGGGCTAATCACTAAAAATTAATAGAAATACATCAACAAGGCCATTAAAACACAGTATGTGGGGGTGGGGTACATTTACATATATGAAAACCGATGAAAAGGCAGGAGGCAGAAGGGTTTTCCTTTAAAGCTCTCTAGTGATCAGTGACACGCTGTCATTCAGCATGTTTTATTGTCCACTTGAACCAAATGAATAGAACAGTGTAATGGAAGCCACAGTGTTCCCAGATAGGCAGTGCATTTGTTACTGAGGCAGACAATAAAATGTTAGTAAAGCATCGGAAGCAGATGTACACCAAATGAGGATGAGATTTCTTATTTATGAATAGGAAAAATAAAACCTAAACGACACTTCTTATTTATTATGCAGCAAAAGAGAAAGCCAGGGGGACTGAAATTCTGCATATAGAGCAAACAGAAAATGTATTGGTTTTCTAGCACAGCCACAAGAGACCAAGTTTCATCTGAAGTTATAAGATGTAAGATCTTTGCTGGTTATGAAGGTAAGATCACTTTTTCTGAAGTAGCAGAAATTCACTGATGACAAAATATTACTCATTTTGGCCCATGTTCTGGTTACAAGCATGTCAAAATGCTTCTAAAGTCTCTAATAATATATAGCTATAATCTCATAACTGGAATAAAACATGATCTTTATTCTGCTGCACCACAAATGCTGGAAAATATTGATCTAAGAGTCAAGAAATTGTATAAGCAGATTAATCTCAAAAAGACTGGTGCATGAAATTCCCTTATTGTTTATAATATATTTGGCAGCTGACACATGCCTTTGGATTTATTTGGAACGGAAGATCTTCATATGGCTCTCAGGAAGCACATATGAGAAAATGACAGTGAACTGCTGAGAAGCTGGTGCCCTTTCCCAAACTAATTATGTTATTTGGAGTCCAGCATCTGCCCTGGAGATCCACAAAACAAACTAATTATCAGATAATCTAATCTGCCAGATTTAGATCAAACTTCTAGAACTGGTTGCTAATTATAGGTATATGCATGTACATATGTGTGTATCTGTATCAACAATATTTTTAGTTTAACACTCTATGAATTTAATTAATTTAGTTCTTGAAAAAGCTTTCTTCTGCGAAAGGCCAGAGGAGAAAGTACTGTGACAAGAGCCATAAATCCACAGCAGAAGGTCTGCTGGGTAAGTGGCACAGGGCGCAAGTTGTAATATTTTTCTGTATTTAAAGTATTTGTGTTCACTTTGGGTATGTATGTTTATCTTTATGCAAGTCCTGCCCTGCTCAGAGTACTTCAATTTCTGGGTAATGGGAATACCATCAAAAGACTGAATCTCATAACCTTCTTTCATAAATGAATCACTGGAGCAAAAAGAAAAAAAAAAAAAACTACAAAAAAAACATTAGGAACAACCCAAAGACAAACATAATACTGAGATTTTATTTGTTTCTGCGACCTGAAGACCAGTTTCTTCACTAAGGTAAATTTACAATGCCAGCAGAAACTGACATCCAAAATGTGTAGCCTGGGACTAAAGGGCTAAGACAAAGTCCAGGAGCCAGTTTAGGCTGGTGGTGGTTCAGTGTTTCACATCAACACATCTGGGCACATATTTTTCAGTATGTGTGAAGACCTATGTAGTTTGGCTCAACTTGTGTGCGATAATTCTACTAAAAGAGATAAGAATTAATAAAAAAATTTTCCTCATTAAACCTTCTTAAACCTTCCTCATTAAACCTTAAAAATATGTAGAAGAGAATACAACGGATTCTGTTAACGGATCCATTTGCCACCACATTAAAATATAAGTTCAGAAGGTTCATACGCCATGTTCTGGTTGTAACATCAAATCTTACACAACATGGCTAAGCCCCTGCTTTCATCGGGAAAGGTCAAGTCAAAGCAGTAGCTCAGAAATCCAGGACAGCCTAACAACCCTTTGTTGACACTAACTAGTGGGTCACTATAGAAAGAGAGACTGTTCTTTATCTTTTCACAAAGATTACAGCCAAGACAGTAATTATGAGGGTGGGAAAGCATTTTAATTTTTTAGGCCTCAGAATTCTATAACACAAATTCCATTTAAATTATTTCATATTACCATAGATTCATAGAATGGTTTGGGTTGGAAGTGACTTTAAAAATCACCTTGTTCCAACCTCCTGCCATGGACAGGGACACCTTCCACTAGACCAGGTTGGCTCAAAGACCCATCCAACCTGGACCAGTAATGTACTTCTGTCTTCCTTCCTTCTCCAGCACATGGCTCTCCAGTGTTGTCTCTGTGATCCTGAGACTTCAAAAACAAAATTTATAATAATGCTGACTCAGACAATTCTTTTTATAGCTTCAGGGAGACTTACACAGAGTTGATTGCTAGTTTCTGATCCGTTTATCCCGGTGTTCCTTGCACAATGCAGTTGCCCAACACCTGACTTCACTTTTCTCTTGCCAAGCTTGCTGCAGCTGCGTTGCCACGTGCTCAGAGGGTTCCCAGGATGGCACGGGCTCCCTCTGCAAGTGCCTGGATTGCAACCTGCCTCTTGCTGCAGGGCTTGGCATGGAGGTGGTGGGTGAACAATCTACCCAATGCTCAGTACTTGCTGAAGGTCGTGGCACGGAGCTGCCAGTGCTGGAATTTCAGGCTGCTCTGGTGTGAAATAACCAGAATGGGCCAAAAGAGTGTCATAAATTTAGGGTGAGACTCGAGAGCACTATGCTACTGCCCTCTCCCTTTTATCAGGCTCTGACAGCCCATTAATAACAGCATCAGATGGGGTGTTTTATTGTTTGAAATTACAGCCCAGGGTGTGTAATGCTGTTCCAGATGCCCTGGAGTGTCCATGCCCAGCTACAGCCTCAGGAAGGTAAAGGTCTTGCAAGTGGCTGTCGCATCCCCAGCTACATGCAGGTGTCCTGGATTCCTTAGAGCGTTTCTTAGTCAGAATCTTATGTTTAGGCACCTCAATCACTTACTGCCTGTCAAAAGCAACTATAGCTGATGGAATATATTCCATTAAAACTGCTTTTAATGGAAAATTGTGTTTCTAAGTAAGCCCTTGGTTCCTTTTTTTTTGCATTTGCACCATGTGCTTTCTGAGAGAAAGGTCAAATTTGAGAGGAAGCTGAATGCTGCAAAATGGAAATATTTGTTGGAAATGAGAACTTGTGGTGTTTGAATTGTCATTGTAAATTTGCAGATTTCCATTGGCTAAGAGAAATAGACATTTTTCAAACTGCTCTGTAATGTGTCCTTCCCAGCACTGTCAATGCCAGCAGTGATTGCTGTCTGACAGAAGCGCCTGAGACTGATGCAACACAAACATTCCTCAACACTGACCCAGATAAACTGTGCAGTTGAACAAATTACATGGGATAACATCATTATCTTCTTATTATGAGGCCTAAAAGTTAGATGTCTATGAAGTTTGGCACCCTTTCCATTTGCAACAGGTGAAGGAAAGAAGCAGGTTTCTCCAGAGAACAATTTTTTAACTTAAAATAGATACATGAAATCAACAGAAGGATCTCTCCGGGTGTGCTATTTCTACCGCCTGCAGAGGAATCTGCTGCTCTCTTTGGACTGTAAACTCTGCAGAAGTAGCCTCAGTCATAGAATCACAGAATATCCTGAGCTGGAAGGGACCCACAAGGATCACTGAGTCCAACTCCTGGCCCTGCATAGAGCAACCCCAAGAATCCCATGATGCATCTGAGAGGTTCCCACTCTGCCTTTGTACAGTGAAGGGCAAAATAGGGCTGGGTTATTGTCCTATTTCAAAATAATTTAATATTGATATTCTTTATAGGCATAGGTATAAAATCTGTATCTCTACAAATATAATGTCAAGTGAAATAAATTCAGTCAACAGTATTATCAAATGCAATTGGCATTGAGATTACCTGCTAATGGGTACATGGTAAGCACTGGGATACTGGGCAGAAATTTTCAAATGCAGTTGCTAAAATCTTTTCCGTCCTTATGGATCTGAGATTCCACAAAGGGAATGAAGGAGAAGAGAGGGAAAAGCAGGAGGCAGGGGGGAAGGGAAGAGAAGAGGAAGGGGAAGGGGAAACAGAAGGGTAAAGGGAAGAAGAAGGGAAAGAGGAAGGGGAAGGGAGCTTGATTTGACATGAATTTCCTCCCTGCCCTTTTTGCATATACTTACTCATCTGCACTGACCTTATTTTGACTCTCAGCAAGTGACACACTTATGACAGATGTCCACACTCTCAGGGCCAGAATGCATTTGGATACATTTTCCTCATACCTCCAGGCTCCATGCTGTCGTTGCTTCTCACCAGAATTTACCACTGAAAAAAATACACCACAATGAAGATCAGTGTCCAGCTATTTAGTCTGTTCTTTGAATCTAGATGTTGTATGGCACTGTAAAAGGATGGTAGGAAGTCTTTAATTTCTAAATCACATATATCAATGTATTCTAGAATGAGGATGATTACTTTGCATTTTCAGTATCTTATTTAAATGTCACAGTCCTTCAATGCTATAGCTGTTTGTGGTCCTTTGGCATGTGATGCAATGAGGTTATCTTGGCAAACTCCTGACTGGGCTGGAGTCCATATCTCAGAAACCACAGCCATGGCTGGCAGTGTTTACTCCCTAGGTAAGTCTTTTAGCAAGTACTGAATGAGTATGGAAACTAGATCAGGGCTGAGCCACGCTGGCAGAGTGATACAGGAAAACCCAGATTGCATTAGTCCATGCAGCACCTTTCAGTACATAAATAAAGGACTTTAGCCTCTGGAGCTGACAACTCAGCACCTTTTGCAAGTGGATAAAGAAACAAAAATGCCTTTGATATCAGCCCTAAAATTGTGTATCTTGTTGCTAACCTGAGATAAGCACAAGCCCTTTTCACATATAATAATACATGTGATCTGATGGTTTCACATTGCTGCTGTCTCTTTTTCCTTTCCTCTCTAAAATGCCAAAGCTATTGGAAAATCAATTTTATAGAACTTGTCCACTACTTGTGATGGTCTTGCCAAGACCCCAGACTAGTTCACAGCACGCTGCCTCTCTGTGTCTAACGAGCTCCCCATGTGCTGCAGGACTTGTCAGCCGTGCTGATCCCTGCCTGTGACCAGCTGTGTGCTAACCCAGGTGCCTGCTACACCTTCTTCTGCACGTAGTAAAAGACAAGACAGCATCCTCAGCTGGTGAGATAAAACACATTTATGGAAAATGTGCTCAGCTCCTTAATTCTTCATTTTGGCCTTCCAGAAACCTTCTGTATGCATGCAAAATTTCCAAGGCTTTGAAGGAGATCTATATTCCTGAAGAATAATTTGATAAAGAAAAATCTATTGTTTACATTTTATTATTTTTTTTTTTTTTACAATACTTGATATAGTTGTCTGGAATGTAAAATGAGGAAGGGACAGGCATTCCTTGTTTGGAAACTGCTGGTGGTCATTGGCCATGCTTCCACATAGCTCACAAACAGGCTTCTGCAGAACTCCTGCTACAGGGATGCCATAGATACTTGGGATCTGCAGACTGTGCTTGAAGAGCTCTACAGGCATTCATTCATATACCTAACAGGAAGAAAGCCTGGCCTAATCCTTGGGAACAAGGCTCCTACCCAGATGGTCTTACACTGAATGCAAGTCCTTGCAGGACCAGGTGCTCAGGAGGGCCAGAGTGGGGCTGGCAGCTTCAGCTGGGGACAAGGACTTCATTGCCCTGTCTGTGTCTGAACATGTAACAGGGCTGTGGCACAGCCTGTCACCACTGCTCTGAGCTTGGCTGGGAGTGGGACTGCAGAGTAAAACAGACCAACATGTATGGCTTTTTCTGTAATTATACTATCATAGAATGTTAAGCGATTGAAAGTGACCATAAAGATCATCTCCTCCCATAGGCAGGGACACCTCCCACTAGAGCAGGTTGCTCAGGGCCTCATCCAGCCTGGCCTTGAACACTGCCAGGGCTGGGGCACCCACAGCCTCCCTGGGCAACCTGTGCCAGGGCCTCCCCATCCCCGAAGTAAAGAACTCCTTCCTAATATCCAACCTGAATTTCCCCTCTCCATTTGTACCCATTACTCCTTGTCCTGTCACTGCAGCTCCTGATGAACAGTCCCTCTCCAGCTCCTCTGTATCCCCCTCTGGATGTTGGAAGGTTGCCGAGGTCTCCATCCAACCTTCTCCAGCCCGTCACAGAATCCCCAATCACCCTGAGTTGGAAGTGACCCATCGGGTTCATCAGGTCCAGCCCCTGGCTGTGCACAGGACACCCCAAGGGACCCCCATGTGCCTCACAGCACCGTCCAAAGCCTCTTGGAGCTCTGCCGGCCTTGGTGCCGTGCCCACTGCCCTGGGGAGCCTGGTCAGGGCCCAGCCACCCTCTGGGTGAGAAATCCTCTCCTGATATCCAACCTAAACCTCCCCTGACTCAGCTTCAGGCCCTTTCCTTGAGTGTTGTCACTGTCACAAGTGACAGATCAGTGCCTGACCCTCCTCATCCCCCTGAGGGTGATGAAGGTCATGGTGAGGTCTCCCCTCAGTCTCCTCCAGCTGGACAGACCCAGCACCCTCAGCTGCTCCTCACACGCTTCCCCCTTCCCCAGGCCCTTCCCCGGCCTCTGGATGCTCCCTGGGAGCCCAGCACCTTCCTTGCACTGCAGTGCCCAGGACAGCACGGAGTGCTCCAGGGGAGCTGCTCCGGTGATCCTGGGAGCTTCGCACTGCTCCTCTCCTACAGCCTTGCTCCAAGAGCCCCGGCTCCGGCACCCAGAACCTTCCTGCGGCGTGGATGTGTGGGGATGTGGGGATGTATGGATGTGGGGATGTATGGATGTGGGGATGTACGGATGTGGGGATGTGGGGATGTATGGATGGGGGGATGTATGGATGTGGGGATGTGCGGATGTAGGGATGTGTGGGTGTAGGGAAGTGTGGATACATGGATATGTGGATGTAGGGATGCGTGGATGTATGGATGTGTGGATGCAGGGATGAGCGGATGTAGGGATGTGTGGGTGTAGGGATGTGTGCATGTATGGATGTGTGGATGTATGGATGTACGGATGTGTGGATGCAGGGATGTATGGATGTATGGATGTGTTGATGTGTGGATGTGGGGATGCGGGGATGTGCGGATGTATGGATGTGTGGATGTGCGGATACAGGGATGTATGGATGTGCGGATACAGGGATGTATGGGTGTGCCGAGCCAGGGATGTATGGCTGTACGGATATATGGCTGTGCGGATACAGGGATGTGTGGCTGTTGGGATGTGTGACCATACCCTCCCCGCCCGCCCCCCGCTCCCCGCCCGCAGCCCGGCTCGCCGCTGCGGAGGCTGCGCGGGGCGGGGCCTGGGGAACATGGCGGAGGCCGAGTGAGTGCCGGGCCGGGCCGGGGCGGAGGGGCCGGGCTGGGGGGACCGGGCCGGGCCGGCTGGGCAGTCCTGCCGTGCCGTGCCTTGCCCTGCCCTGCCCTGCCCTGCTCTGCTCTTCCCGCGGGCCGGGCCGGGACAGGACAGGGCACAGGGGGCAGGGGACAGGCCAGGCCGGCGGGGCTGTGGGACGTGGTGCCCGGCGGGGCTGCCCCGGGCCGGGCCCTCCGCAGGCCGGGCTGGGCCGGGCCGGGCTGGGCCGGGCAGGGGCTCCGCGTCACGAGAAGGGGGTGGTTTTCTTTCGGCAGAAGACAGATGGTTCCTTGCCATCTCCTGCGCGCTGTGGCTTCAGTCAATCCTCTGTGTCGGCCCCCATGCCGTGCCCGCCCTGTCTGTGTGTCTGTGACTCTGTGTGTGTGTGTGTGTCTCTGTGTGTGTCTCTGTGTGTGTGTGTCTGTGTCTCTGTGTGTGTCTGTGTGTGTGAGCGGTGTCAGGCGCTGGAAGGCTCCGCCGGTGCTCTTGCAGAGCCCTGGGCAGCGCTTGCAGGACGGATCCCCTCATCAGCAGTGACTGAACAGTTTCGGAAATGTCCGGGGCGGTAATTTACTTGTTAACTCTTTGTGCCGGGCACCGCCGGGCAGGGTGTGCTGGAAAGCGTGGCATGATGAATCCATGTGCCAGCGAGAAGGGAGGCACCGCCGAGGCTCCGGCAGGGCCAAGCCTGCAGCCCTTGGCGTGGTGCTGCTGCTGCGATTGAGCTTCCCAGGAGATCAAGGAGCCCTGTTGGTTCACTATGCGGTGTGTTCCCATCTGAGAGGGATGCAAATAAAATAAAGTACAAAAATAAGCCTTAAAAGGAGATGCTGTCTCCTCTGTCTGCAGGCACGGTAGCCTCCCAGTGCAGGAGAAGGTGGTGATGTTGTCTTTAGTAATGTTAATTCATTTTTGTGAAAGGTGGTGATAGTGGACATATTTGGTGTGCCAGAGCATCTGTCCGAGGCTCTGAAGAGAGTTTCATGAGCATTAGTCACCTTGCTCCATTCCCCTGTTGCTCTGTGGCAGGCCAGAAGGCTTCAGGGTCAGTGGAAAATCTGGAAATTGGGATAAAACAAATAGGTGTGATACGTGTAGGGTGAGAAACCAGCAGGTGTAAATTACTGCTACTTTAGGACCTTGAATTACTTCTTATAAACACCTACCAATGTGTAGCCACTCAGGTGCCCTTGCTGTGTTTACCTGGTAGTAAAAAATTGTTGCTGGTGCCCTATACGACTTGCAGCTGCAGTGCTTGTATAAGAACAGAAAGTGATTTCCTTGAGTAGCAAAGTCCTGTTACATTTTGCTAGGCCTTCACATATAAATATATATTTGCTATATGATAAACAAAAGGAAATCAGATAAATGCAGGTTTCCTAGTCTGAAGCTGGTTTATACCGGACTAAAATTGGGCTTTTATTCCATCATAATTTCTAGAAAAATAAAGCAAGATCCAATTGGTGTTTACTTCAGTATTGCCATGTGGGACAGTTGGTGATTCTTAATTAGGTTGAAGATTCCTGTAGTTGAAGAATTACAAGAAATAGGGTCTTGTTAGAGGGAGATATCAAGAGATAGTATAAAATGGGAAAATGATTGCTGTGGGAAAATCGTTAATAGATTTCATCAAAGTCTGGGGACTTGGGCTGATCTCTCTCAGTATTTGGGGTTGGAATTAGATGACCTTTAAGGTCCTTTCCAACCCAAAGCATTCTATGGTTCTGTTTTGGCTGATGACCTTGGTGCACAAAATAGGATGCAGTAATGATGCTTGCTGGGAACCATTTGCAGGGCCAAAGAGGACTGAGAGATGGAATCATGCTGAATGTCAGAGTAAATAACACCTATGGGCTGAAATGAAGCATGCAAGTTTTGGAGCTGCTACCAGGGAACAAGGACTTAAGTAACATGAAAGAAAAGAGACTTGACTGTAGTAATGGATCATGGGGCATGAGCAAACCACTTTATGACTGAAAACAGAAACCATAATCCTGTGGGCTGCAAAATTGCTCATTTAAAGAGGGACACAAAAGTGTGAACTTTTTTGTACATTAGCTGTGGTCATACATTTAAAAAAAGAGATGTGCAGATTTCAGGGAGTGCCAAGAGCTGTTGGGATGGTGATAGAAGTGGAGAGTCAAGAGTTTAACTTGTTTTCCTGGGCAAGCTAAAGCTAAGAAGGGGCATAACAGTTTGAAAGCCCCCATTAGGCACGAGATTCCTCTAGAGTTTGTAATTGGGACCTACAGCCTCCAGTGCCTTATATCGAAAGGACTCCTGTAAATTCTGAGAATTCCTGTAATCACCTGGTGGGCAAAGCCCTCAGGGACATGGGAGACTCTCAGCTGAAATAGTGATGTATTTGTGATTCCCTGCTTTCTTTCCTGGAGGCTACACCTATTATCCAAGCTCCACTTATCCAAGTATTCAAGCCATGCCATCCGGAGGAGGAAGAAAAATTTTGGAGCACCTCCTTTTTGCTTGAGGGAAGTGTGGTGCAGTGCCAGTGTCAGCCTTGATGCAGACATCAAGGCTGGCAGTGTGAGTCAGGAAGCAGACTGAGGAGCCAGACACCTTGGTTGTCCTCTGTCCCCCTAAGATGTGTTCATTATTACAAGTAACATGGAGAATCAGCTGTGTCAAAGAGATCCTATGTTCTTAGGAAGACACTGCTGCCTTCCCAAATTGACAATGGGAAGTTGCATGTGATCAGAACTTTTTTTTTTCTTTTTTTTATTGCTTGTTGGAACCTTTTCTGTCTGATGGAGGATGCTGTGGTGTGGCATTGCATCTTCTGTGCAGTTACCAGGAGTATCTTAACTAGCCTGGATGTTTTTAACTTCCCTTTTGGCTTTCAATCAGCAAAAGTGAATGCTGTGTCCTCTGCTCTGCTGCTGCATCTTCAGAGAGCTTCTCTGGATCTGCTGGAGCTGGGGAGGAAGGGGGATGGATGTTCTGGTTTGGTTCCTCATGTGCCATAAATAAGAGTTAACAGAAGCCGCCACCACTTGGCAGTTTCAAATTTAAAAACAATGTCAGGGCTTTTTTTCTGAAGTTCCAGGTGGCTAAGCTGTCCATCAAAATCGTTGTTACACATGAATGTGGCATTTAATCCATGTATAACAAGACTCTTGATGGACAGGTTTTTTTTAAAAAAGGGGTTGGGATGGGAACTCTGCCATTCCTGTAGTGCCTGCAGTTACTCACAGACACTGCCTAGTGCACGGGCAGGCAGAGCTCCTTTTCCCTTCACCCTCAGGTGCTTTTTGTGCCTGGTTACAATTAGAGTTTGTAATAACGTACATAAAAAGTGTGTTACTTTGGTAAATATTTCTCTGCGTTGAGATTGCTTCTCTGGTTTGCTGACCTCTTTGCTCGTCCCAGGGGTTACAAAATTTGAGCGCTGCAGGATTGTTGAAATTCTGACTCCACCCCGAAAATTATTTCTCAGATTTCACTTTCTAGTTGAGAAATGTTTTCTGCCATCTCTTCAAGAAGAGAGATCTATGAAACTCCGTGGCTGACTTAGAATTAAGGGCTGCGTTTACAGTAATGTGTTCACATTACTGTGTAATGCTGCTGCATTACATAATCTCCAGTTGTTGCTTGAAGGAGGGGAGAAAAACAATTTATTGCTGCTACAAAGCAAGCCTTTCTTCCATCTGATACCAGGTTCATTTCGTCACCTCCTTGCCGTGGTTTCACATTCCTAGCTGTCCCATACCACGTGTTTCCTCCTCTGTCTCCTAACAGACAAAGCTATTTGTAAAAGCTGTTTTCTTTGTAAGGCATTTTTGCAGCTGCGTTGTTTCTGCTCTGAAATGACTGATTGCCTCCTCAGAATATTAAAAAAAAATAAATATTGTTTTAACCCAATCTCCAAGTAATTTAAGAGAAATATATGTAATGTTTCTTATATCTGCATTTTCACCCTTTTTATTATTTTTCAGAGTTTGGATGTCTCCTAATTGAAGAGAGTCAAAATACCAATTGCAAGTGAATCCTCCTCAGTTAGCCTGTTGGATGCCTCTGAGAACATAAGAAGTCATGGCAGAAAATGATGCAATGCCAACCTTACCAAAAAAGTGTGGCCCATATATTTCATCTGTAACCAGTCGTGGCATGAATTTGGTAATTCGTGGTATAGTGCTGTTTTTCATCGGCGTATTTCTTGCTTTAGTATTAAACTTGCTTCAGATCCAGAGAAATGTTACTCTCTTCCCCCCTGATGTGATCACAAGCATCTTCTCCTCAGCTTGGTGGGTACCACCTTGCTGTGGCACAGCATCAGGTAAGTTCAGTCACATGTGTGTGCCTGGCATGGAGATGAAAAAGTAGAGCAGCAGTTAGATAGTTAAAAAAACTATATGAAAGGCAGGGAAGATACAAATTTCTCTTCCATCATCACTGCCCTTTTTTAGCTGTTACTATCATTCTGATCTCCCTGTGTATACACAAATATGCATGTGTCCAGAAATTGTTGTTCTGCTACATTATTTTATTGTACTGTTGTTAGCAAAGCACAACCTTTGTTTTTTTTGCTGGGGTAGAGTGCAAGTTTAACAGACTGGAGAAGGTGGTGCCCCATGTAACCTGGAGGCTGGGTTACAGGAGTGTGCTCTCAGACAGCCCTTCAAAATACCCTGGCAGTGTCAGACTGTGCAGCACACAGTACCTTAGTTGAGCACAGCAAACCATGCTGAGAAATACTCCATTTTTTGGTGCAGTTTTCTATTTGTTCCTCATTCCAGTTGGAGGTAAGGCTTTAGCTCCTCAGAGTGGGTAGCCCTGATATGTCTCCGGAGTTGAGGCCAGGCATGCAGCTCACATCTGTAGAGGCACAGTGCAGAACAGTGCACCTCAGATGAAGTGAACATGCTCCATTTCTCCCATGACCTCGTAGGGAGTTGAGGCTTTTACATGTTTAGCTAGTTTAAGTGAGATGTCCACTGTAGGTAGTAAGAAATATCCCTTTTCCCTCTTCTTTCAGGTATCAAGCCATAGTCCGTGTTACAAGCATGATAGAGTTTGTCTTTCTACTTGGCTCTAAAAATCACTGATCCTGTGGGTCAGTTTCACCCTTTACTAAGGGAGTATTCTTAGCAGGTGGTACTGGAGGATTCTGCTTTGGTGAAACTGTTAGTTGCAGACAGTATCTTCCTAGAAGTCAGTTTTAATAAGATTGAGAAGCTCATGATCCTGGGTATTCATGTGAGTCAATAAACTTGTTTTCAAGATGGCATCACTGTTTTGCCAATGGTAATATTTAAGCCTGTTTTTTTCCTAGTAGTCTAATTGCTGTTTTTCTAATACCATCTAGAAATACTACACCCCACATGTCATAAAGGAGCTTCATTTGAAAGGAAATCTTCCAAACAGCTCACTGAATACTCCAGTGGAAATGCATTTGGCATGTTGTGGTGGCAGTTACATATCTGCTTTATCTGCTAGCTGTCTTAGTCCTCTTCCTGTTGCATTGCCAAGATTGTCAATTAGTTTTTGGTTCATATCCTGCATTTTTCTATTATGCTTTAAACTGGTTGTCTTGACAAATATTTCTGGTAAAAGTTTGATCTTTTATATATGGAGTAATGGGGGTTGAAATGAGAGAACTTGCTGCAGCAATGCACAAGGTTTGCAGTTTTACTGCAATGTTTGAACCATCAGCTCTTTGCATCAGGATGCACCTTGTGTTCTCTTGGGTCATCTGAGGACACTGCAGATGTGAGTGGGAACTTGGGAAGGGTAGCTCTTGCCATCATGTCACAAGAAGTTTGTGGGCCTTTCTGGATCTGATGGGCTGGTAGTGTTGGTGGAAAGACTGGATATGGCTTGTAAAGTGTAGTCAGTCACCTGCTAGGCAGTTGCACTGCTTGATTTTAAGCCACCTGATTTAAAGATATTACAGCCTTAATTGGTTTTTCCCAGCAGGAGTCACCCTTGTTGAGGTGTTCAGGTTCTTTCTTTTTCATTATCAGTCTTTTCTATTTTCTTTCTTATCTTCTCTGCTAGCATACATACAGGGAACCACTGTGGTAAATGCTGATAATTCACCCATTTTCTTACCATTTGTACTTGCACAGCCTTCCTGGAATTGACATGAACATTTCTCTGCAGTATGGTTTATTATTATGAACAGAATAAAGGTGTTTTGCATATTTATAATCAGTGGTGATCGAGGCTGCATTCAGAGAAGTCCTTTCATCCATCACCGTTATTAGTCATGAGTTTGGCCCAAGGCCTTTGGCAAGAAAATTGCTCGGGGAGGTGTTGGTTTTTTTTTCCTGCATCGGTTTTACTGATGATTTATTTTCCCAAATCCTGGAGATCAGTTTCCTCTGTGGAAAAATAAAGAGCATTTGTGATGTTCCCCCCAGCAGCATGCTGGACTGAGGGCACTGGAGTCTGTACTGATAGCTCGGTCTCTGCTGTGCTCCTGCAGCACCAGTCTAACATTAGGCTCCATTGTTCCTCCTCAGTGGGGTTGGTAACAGTCTCTTTAGCTGCAGTTGCAGTAGAGAACACGTTTATGAAGAAATACGGAAGGAAAGAGCATCGCAGTTCCCTGGGGCCTTGGGGAAGTCCGGTTTGTTTTCTGTGTTCAACAGCTACTGTGGGCTCTTGGCTTTCTCTGTTCTGGTGAGCTTGATAGTAGCATTGAAGAAGAGAAAAACATTATCCGAACAAAATCAGATTGTAACAACAATAAAAGAAAAAACAAAATGCCACACTCTCCTCGTACTGTGGTGTGTTTGTTTTGCGGTTATTTAAACATGTATGTTTGATATGTGAGATCTTCCAAAGTGCCCCCCTGCAGGCTATTACTGCTCTTTCTGAACTACAGTGCAGATTTTGGTGTGGGGGAGAGCTCTGTCATCCTCTGTCCCTAGTTCAAATTGTCTCTGCATTGCTGCTTCTGGCAGGTCACTGTTGCAGTAGTTGAAGATGCTGCTGAAGTTTTACAGGGCTTTTTTAAACAATTCTTTGAAATTCCTTTTCATTTACATTGTATGCTTTTGTGCTATTTATCCTTAAAAGATCTGGTTTAGTAGTGACTATAATTGTCAAAGTTGAGATAGTCTTTATTTTAGTTAAATATTGCCAGTGCTTTAGCCTCTGGGCCTTTTTTCTTTCCTGTCTCCACAGCTGTGATTGGGTTATTGTACCCCTGCATGGACAGACATCTGGGAGAGCCACATAAGTTCAAGAGAGAATGGTCCAGTGTAATGCGATGTGTAGCAGTCTTTGTGGGAATAAATCATGCCAGTGCTGTATCCTATGTTCGAATGAAATTGGTGATAAGAAATGGCTTTCCATGTAAAAAGACCTCACGCAGTCAGTCATGAATTGTTGTTAAACGCACAACATGCAGAATTTTTTCAAGGGAAATGCAAAATATGTGTTAATGGCAAACTGTTGTAGCAGTATTGGAGGTGATGTCTCATGTTTTTTTGCTCTGAAAAATCTTTTCATTAGAAGTGTCTCAGTGCTGGGCTTTGTCTTACTTAGAGTCTTTTCTTTGAATAATTAAAGTAAGTGCGGGAAACTATTCATGTGATAGGTATTATAGAAAAGTGCTCTAAGACTTTCCAATTTGATGTCCTTTTAAGACTGTAGTAAGAGGTTGAATCCCAGTCTTGAGGGCATCAGTGATGCACATGCACTTGCAGAGAATGGGGAAGACTCAGGACCAGGAATACTCAGGACTATACAACTCAAGGGAGTGTTGTTATCCCGTTCTGCAAATGATGCCTTCCTTGATGCCAGGAGAGTAGTTCTCATTCCTGTGTTCATTTGGTAAGAGCAATTAGAAGTCAGTCAGCATGTTGCAGTACATTGTACTCCTCCTAATTGTGTAGCTGCTCAGATACATCGTCACACAAGTGTGCTCAAAGCTGATGTCGCTTCCCTCTGAAGCAGCTGGGGATACACTGGGTGACAGGGTGCTTTTCTCATGGACTGGTGCACCTTACTGGCAGTGCTGTGAAGTTTTGTGTGGTCATGCCTAATGCCTTCTCTGTCAGCTAAAAGCAGGATCTGTTTGTGAAAACGGGTCCTGTAAAGTAATCAGAAAAGGAAGCTGATAATCTCTGGGATGCTTCTCTCTATCACTGTCAGTGCCAACACAGTTCACAAAAAGGGTGTTAAGAAATTCCGATTACCTGCTAATGAATCTCCTCAGGAAACGAAGGCAGATGAAGTGAAAGATGGGAGAGCAAGCTGAATTCCCACTGAGGTGGCTTGGCCCTCGGATGAGTTTTGTTGTTGTTTGGTTTTGTTCCCACCCACTGCTATCCAGTATGGCTTCGAGCCACTCCCACTGTCCCTCACAAACTGTCTTTCAATGTTGATTTACATGAATCCAATAATATTTACATTTTGTTTTATAGAAAACATTAACACTTTAATGTTGAGCTCAATGTAAAGTGTTATGTAAATGAAACAAATTTGAATTCATTAAGAGTGATAAATACCTTTTTTTGGTAAATCCCTGTCACCTGGAGAAGTCTAATGGTAGATTTAAGTTTTCATATCTAGTGTAATAAAAAATGAGGTGAGGATGAGATGCCCTAACTCTGAACAATAACATATACATTCTGTGTTTATATAAGTGCTTGCATTCTCTGGTAGCTGTAGAGTCTCTTCATTCTTGTACAGTGCCCAGACCCTGAAATTTGAAGAAGTGCCATAAGCTTTTAGTTTCCTGATATATTAACAACAATTAACAACATCTGTAGCTGTGTGAGAGTTGACACAGATAATGTCATTTTTAATGGTATTTTTTTCTGTTGTGCCAAAATATGATAAACAGAATGAAAAAAATCGCTTTATGCTTGTACGTGGTATTTGCAAGCTCATCCTTAACAACCAACACAGAAGGTGGATTTTGCCAACAATATCCAGTTGTCTCTCACATTAGCAGCCCTGTCGATTGGACTGTGGTGGACATTTGACAGGTCACGAAGTGGTTTTGGTCTTGGAGTGGGAATTGCTTTCCTGGCCACGTTGGTATCACAACTTCTGGTCTACAATGGAGTTTATCAGTAAGTATTTACTCCCTTAAGGTTAAATTATAGTGTTCTGAAGCTGTACATGGAATCAGAATAACTGAAAGGGTATGATATGACATGATTTCCAAGGCTGTCAGCACCTGACTTTGAGCATAGCATAAAATGGACTGCTTATGAAGATTGTTATATGTGTGAGAAATCTAGTTGGAAGTTGCTAATTGAAATAAAATTGTTACCTTACCAACAATGTAACATGCTTTTTTCAGTTGAGCAAATGCAGCTATAATCAATAAGAAACCTTCTCTGTTGTTTTCTGCAAGAGATCAAATTAATACATATATTTTTGAGTTGAAATGTCCTAATATCTGTGAATTTGCCTCCTGATTTGCAGAGTCTCTGTTTCTCTCAATGTTGAGCTCAGAAATGTGTGTTCTTTTCCAGATACACGTCTCCAGATTTCCTCTATGTTCGTTCCTGGTTGCCATGTATATTTTTTGCTGGTGGAATAACTATGGGCAATATTGGCAGGCAGCTGGCAATGGTGAGCTTGGATGACGGGGGGTTGATTGCCTTCTAGTAAAAGTTTAATTGCACATGTTGTTTTCTCTTCCATATATACCAAGCAGCTATTTGACTCATGGTTGTGCAGTGAGGTAGAAATCAGTAATCATTTCTTGTACTGTTACTTGGAGCACAGCCTGTGCTTTGTTCTGTACACTCTGTTACATTTAGGTCCTGGAAGGAGCAAGAGCTAAGTAAAAGCTCCTGTGTTTGGGGGGAAGTCAGGCCATCCCCTAAGTCTGACCTGCTCTTTCTGCTGCTCAGGGAGACAGAAATTGCAGACCCCAGTGTATGCACAAAACTTGGGGAAACCAAACTATTCTGGGTGAAGTTTAATAACAGCTGTTTTATTACCTATTTTGTAGAAAAATCATTCTCATAAGTATTTTTCATGATTTATGTAAATTAATATTATTTTGTCCACTTCTGTTTTTCAGTATGAATGCAAAGTCATTGCAGAGAAGTCTCACGAGGACTGAGAGGAAACAATATGCACCTTTTAAACAGGAAAATGTCTAACAAATGACTGTTGGAGGAGCATAAGGAACACTTGACTATGAAATTGCCAAAATGCAATTTTTTTCCCTTGAGTGGTATACTTTACTGCAATCTGTGATTGCTGCTTCTATAGCAACCTTGATGTCTGATTTTGATTACTGTGAAGTTACGATAGTATGCAATACATTTGACAATATTGGTTCAATTATAGGATTTTTTTTTTCCAAATCTAAACAGTTTACCATAAACTCCTGTTTGTCCATAACGTTGCAGTGCCAAACTGAACCTTTGCACTACATTTCTGTAGCTGAAACTTCTTGCTTAATCTTGAAACTTTATCTTGAAAGTTTTGAGGAATTTGTTCTTAACAGCCAGTGAAAGACAGGGGGTTCAAATTTAGGAATGAAGATCGCTTTCCCATAGTATCTGTATGAAATGTATGGATTGCAGGTGAGCTTTGATGCAATAAGTAACTGACTTCTGCCTATTAACACAGTGTATCATTCTTCTTCCTCACATTATAAGTGAGGAAACGATACAGGTTACATGCATTATTGCCATAGCATTTCATAGGTCTGTGGTTCGTGCCCAGTATCACAGAATACAGAAACTGAGTCTGGAAATTATTTGCTATTTTTCCCCTGGTACAACCAGTATACATGTTTGTATATGAACTTGTGTGAACCATCATTAGATGTGGACAAATTCTGAAACTACTTGTGTGCACACAGTGATACAGTTTGGGTCGTTCTTGTACAGTTGTTTAAGCTGACTTGCGTTGATAGGAAAAAAATTTAGGGAGTTTTTATTGCAAAACTTAATTCTGCTGAAGTAAGTCAGCCACTACCATATAGTGTCATAAACCCCTCCATTACCAATGTTACTTTTGATAGTCCTTGCCTACCACCTGCTTTGTTGGCAGAGATCAGCAGGAGGAGGCCAGGCTGTATTTTAGGTTCCAATGCAGCCCTTGTTTCTGTGACTGTGTCCAGGCAACCATAAATGCATTTGTTCTTAAAGCAGTTTTCGGGGGTAGGGCGATGCTGTTACCCCTGTTTTACAGCTGCCTGTGCACAGAAAGCCTGGTAGGACAGCAAGCTGAAATAGGCTGTGTGCTAATCAGTTCCCTTCTTAAGAAGGATTTTAGTTTGTGACCCATATTTGGGGGCATACATGGAATTTCCTCTTGACTTTGCAGCTCCCTTTAAAGACCATGAGATAAAAGAACTTATGCAAGAAGGCAGAAAGCAGACTTCAAGAGGACATTGCTAACCTGTGCCTGCAGTGAAGTTGGCATGGGATGTCTCCACTTTGTTTTCCCCTTCTGTCTTTGTTAATGATGTTTTAATGCGTTTTCCTTTTTTGTCTTGAAGTACTATTTTTTAAGTCTTCCATGAAAGGTTTATAAGATATGTTACAGTCACCTAGGGAGGCTGGAGTTGGTCCAAAGAACAAATAGAGGTTTAGGCAAGTGTTCATAATGAGTGTGTGAATGTGTTGTACACAAAGCTTGAACTAGGCAACTCTTTTTCAGTCTTACCTGCTTTACCTCCAAGTCTGAAAAGTATGGAATGGAACAGTCACAAAAGGAAAATTTCTTGAATAGGAAATTGTAAAAATTAAAAGCAAGTGAGGTGTAAAGAGCTTGATTCTGTAGCTCCACAAAGTGTCAGCAGGTTCTCATGATTCCATGGCAGTTCAGCACCTACAGCCATTGTCAAGGGGTAATGTTTTGGGAAAGCATGTACAGAAGTGCTTTGCTTTAAACAGAGGTTATACATGTTTAAGTAGATCCCTGACTAGAGATTTTCTCTTAATCAAACCATTCTTATGGCAATAAGAAGCATTTTACTAATAAAACCAAAAAACTGGACATGAATGAAGGTTAAATTTCTTTAGGCAGGCTTTGGTGATTGCTGAAGAAGCTGTTGGGTCTCTTTCTTAGAGTATTTCACCTCATCTACCTTCTTTACTTCAGCAAATTCCTTCAGCTTGGTGGGGAGCATGATGAATCCTTCTTGAGTTATCAAGGCATGAGTGGCATAAAAATTCAGATATTTCTTATCCTAACTGCAGAGAAAACATGGTACCTCAGTAGCCAGTGTGCTGACTTGGTAAACAATGTAGTTTCGTCATGACCAGTGAGTGTGTACAACTGGAGAGGAGTCGCTTTTATTATTCACTTGGTGGTAGAACTGCTGGTACCTGCCAGTCTCAGTACTTAAACAGAAGCAGCCTTGTGTATGTTAAAATGTGCAGTATGTGAGAAGTGGTTATTGTGCATCTGTGGCACCTACTTTATGGCACTTTGCACTCAGATTCAGCTAAACCTGGTTAGACTGTGCTCTCCGCTAACTTTTAAATTTCATTTTGGAAATTTTAAGCATGTTGTGCAAAGGCAGCAATCATCCAAAATAAATTTGGGTGGAGTCCTTTATTATACGTGTCTTACTGTTTTTATTCTTACTTAACTAACGTCAATACAGGATCACATTGTGGGTGTCCTGTTGTTTCAAACTGTGCTGTAATTTTATGGCTGATGTGTTCAAACCCTGGAAAAGGTTCATGATGAGAATGCTGACATGGCCTTAACTTTAGTGGTGGGAACATACTGCTACTGTATAGTATGTCATTATAACATTAGACTCTTAAAAAATTTTGTTCAATAGAGAATGAATAAGGTATATTTTAGATACAACTTTATAAGCACTATAACCTCTTCACCAATTAAGTGTTGTAAGTTCTATGCTGTTTAAACTGGCAAATTGCTGTCAAAAGCAAAATGTACATTAAATAACATTACAACCTTGATTGATAGGTTTCTTTCTTTAAGAAATCACACTGATTTTTAAAATATGCTGAATTGCCTTCTATCAGCAATCTCATAATAATTTTGACCATTTTTCTGGCATATTGGGACAGCTGTCTAGAAATACTGAAAAAGAAGCAGGCAAGATCAAATTGGCCATGATTCTATCTTAATTAGCATGCTGAGCAGCCTTGGAAAATCTGCCCTTTTGAATTTGCAGTGGGGGAATAAATCAGATAACTTCACTTGCAATACAGAAAATAGAGATTTAGATAAATAGCTGCTGTGAATATGAAAAAAATCAACCACAAATGGCAGAGAAACTCTTAATATATTTGTATTTATTAATGTTCTGGTCTGGATATGAAGTGAATGCTTTTCTGGTATTCACAGACTCCATTCATTGTGCCCATCGCTCTATCTCAAAAAAGGTGTGACAAATAGAGGTTTGGAAATGTGTAATGGAAAAGTATCCAGGCAGAGGTGAGGAAGGGGTGGGAAGAGGGGTTCATGGGGGTTTGAGATGCAGTCCCACTGCAGAACCACAACTAAGAGTTGGAAGGAGTGCAGTGGGTGAATGGAGAAATCCTCTGTTTGTGTTGGCAGCCTGTGACCCAAAATTCCTAACTCTGCTGTCAAAATGCAGCATCCTGGGTGTGCCAAGTGTCTGACCAGGCAAATTACAGCCAGGGATAGAAATAATCATAATTTTGGGTAGTAAAGACTAAGATCAGCCAAAAGCAAACAAGCAAAGGTGTTTTGCTGGAAACTTAACCTCTCCCTTTCATATGTAGCCTCTCCATGAGAAGATCACCCTGGGGAGCAGAAACTTCGGGTTCTTCCAACACGAGGGTGATGAATGGAAAGTTTCCCATTTTGGAGAGAATATTCCAACTGCTGAGCTGCCAGGCTCTCACGACGCATATCTTGTGCCTCTTTATCACACGGCTGCCCTAAGCAGCGGGGAGGAGAGTAAACACAGAAACTTTCCCTCTCTTATTTTCTGTGCTTCCCTGCTGCCATCTGTCTGGGAGCTGCCATGGGGACCTGTGGGCATACACCAGTCTTCACTATTTATGTTTCCCCCTATGTAAGGAAGGAACATAATTTCACCAGCTGCATCACCCTGAACATTTTTCATATGCTTTTTACATTTTGGAGCAGCGTTACGAATAGTTGTAATATAACCTGTGGAAGTGATGTTAAGTATCAAATGCAGGGCTTATGAAACTCTATTCACAGCTGGGCAGAGGGAACGCGTGCCTTGCCATGGGAATAGGGATCTAATGCTGTTAGTTTTGATGCCAGTACTAAATGCAAAGCATGAGTAATTTTGCAGCTTAATGTTCAGCACTAAACAGTAAATGAAAGGTCAGTCCAACATGTTAACTGTCATGGAATAGTAAACACTCCTTTAATTGCTTCAGGCAGCCAGCTTGGATTTTTGGTGTCTGTTGTCATGTTTTGAGCAGCATGGTCCAGAGCCTTGTCCTAGTCAAATGACAAAGCCTCAAATTAAAGGATAAACTTTATGCCTGGGCTTTTCAGGCAGCATACTGGGAGTCTGTGCTTTGAATGCTTAAAAGCCATGCTGGGGAAGAGGTAGGCATCATTTTTTCATCTGATTGGAGCCAAAATCCAGGTTGAAATGTAGTTTGGTATTTTCTTGAGGTTTTGCTTTCTTGCTCTTCAGTTCTGAAGTGCAGAAGTTCAGTAACTCCTGTTACACTTTCACACTGCACTGTAGCAGACAGGAAGTATTATACAGGAATAAAAAGGGAAAGGGCAGCTACTAATTTTCCCCAGGCCGAGCCAGTTGAGAGTTCTGTGTCCAACATGCCCTGCGCATTGTGTCAGATACATAATTTGCAAGATCCCCAGATCAAGGTTCACAGGGTTTGCTTTCTGTAGAGGCAGCAGTTTTGCCTTGTCTTTTGCACTTAAAAACCTCTATGCAGGAGGTGACCTGTTGTACCATAGTTCTGCAGATACATGTGTACACGTTGCAGAGCATTTGGAGAGGCAAAGTCCACAGGTGTAGCCATAATGCCTGCCTTTTCTGACTTTGGTGGTAGAAATCCTGAAATTGTGCCTTTTAAGCAAATATGGTTAAATATTTGTTGAAAGAAAAATATTTATGAATATGTCGCTGTCTGAATTCACGATGTAACTTTGCTGTTTCTGTTGTCTGATTAGTTCAGTAGCCTTGTAACCAACATTTTGATATTTAATACTTTTTTGGTACTCAAACCTCGAAGCAAGATTTGTTTCATGCGGTTGCAAGGAAAATGTGCGAACTAAAAATAAAGCTGTGAGGAACAGCATTACAACTTAATTTACTAGAGAGAAATTACACAAGGAGTACCTCCAGCATTTTCCATAATGTTGCAAAAAAGAAAGGGCAAATAAATGATCATTCTGATTGCACCATGGGTTTCAAAACAAGGGCAAGGGTAGTCTTGCAGATGCATTTGTATGGACTTGTTCTGATCTCAGATGTTCTCCAAATACATTGCTTATTTGGCCATGATCACCAGAAGGTGTTTTGGCTTGTCTGTTTCCTCCACACCAGCTGTGCCAGTTGTTTCCTCAGCAGCTAGGGATGCCTGGGGTAAGCCTGTCTATGCACTCAGAGAATTTGTGGGAATGTGGCTTTAGCAATGTTTTGCTGAGTTTGACACAGTCCTTTTGAACTCTGTGAGGAACTGGTGATCTGGCCCATGGCACTGGTTGGTAATGGTGAGGTAAAGTGAGGGATGTGAGTCCCTGGTGTTCAGGTGGGGTGAAAAGATGCCCAGTGCCTGTAAGGACATTAAGTGCATGTGTCAGTTGCAGGTTCCAATGAAGAGCAAAGTTGCCCTGCTCTACAGACCATCATTTCTGATCTCGAGTGGTGAGACATGCCAACAGCGTGGCAAAGAATATGCTTTTTCCCTCCTCCTTGCTCTTCCTTTGCACAAATACATAGGAGCCTGTGCTAAGGACAGTTAATCCTGTTCTTGGAGCCAGGACTATGTATAGGCTGGGTCAGCACTGAAAGACTCCACTGTTTCTTTTTAAAAACAAATGCTTGTTCTGTGCTGCATGTCAAGTGCAATCATTGCTGAATGAACTGACATGCAAAGCCAAGTTCTCAGCCGAACTGGCATAACTCCATTGATTTCAGTGGATATGCAGCATTTCATGGTGGTTGGGAATTTGGCCCACTGTGTTTGAAAGGGATGAAATTGTTTGGACCTCACTTGTTTTCTAATGTGATACTGGTCAGAAAAATTCCTATATTGTGCAACAAGTAAGAGCAACACACTGCAGATTTTGCCTTTACCTCCCCTCTTTCAGCACTGATCGAAACTGTCATCATCCCCTGTGATTTGCAAAGTGTGCTTTTTATATGGGATATCAGCTCTTCAGGAGAATCAGATCTGGCAGAGCACAATAATAATGCAAATACAAAATGCTGGCTGATGATGAGCTTGTTGTCGTAAATGCTTGCCATGATCTTGCTTTTTTTTCTTTTTTTTCTCCAGTATTTTGCTTGTAGGAAATTCAGCTGAGGCTTTGTGTTGGACTCATGCCTGCTGTGATTAAGCTGGAGAGAGAGAAATAATACTGCTTTGTGTGGTTTCAGACTCCTCTTACTAACCAGTTTCCTCAAATCAGTGTATCAAGCAAAAATCCAGCTGGAATAGTGGCCTGAAGAAGATGAATGGGAAGATCCTGAAGACTGATGTTTTGAGGACATGAATTGATGATGTGTCCACTGCGATGATAGGTGGTATAAGAAATGCTGGACATGCAGTATTATGTAAGTAATAAATGTAGAAATGCAGTGTTAAGAAATAACAAAACTGGTTGAAAGTGAGACGTATACCTGTTCCTGGAAATGTTGGGGTTTTTTTACAGGTTTGTTCTGCAAACTTTGATCGTTGCACTGATCCAGGGAGTGAACTTAGGGACAGTGAAGAGCAGCAAATGGGGGGGGTCACTTGATAAGCTGGCTGGATACAAAAGGGAATTCAGTTTAGATGTCAGGTCAAAATGTCCAGTGCAAAGACAAATACCAGTGGTATTTGTACTGTACACACACACTGGCTTTTTGATTATTTTTTTTTTAAATGTAAATTTATAAAGGAGAATCACCTTTAAGTACCAAGGGACAGAGAGAGGTATCATGGGTTGCTTTTGCATTCAACCCTTAACCTGTGTGGGACTATACTTGAGGGTGTGAGGAAGAGTTGTTCTTTTCAGACCCACGTGCCATTTTGTGTGCTTTTTTGAACCCCAGCTCCCTGAATTTGCACTGCATCTTGGGATGTTAAACCTGAAGGGTCTCACCACTTGGGATCAACTCATGGGTCAAAGAGGATGGTTGTGTTGCTCCCACAGCATGTGGCTTGACAAATGTGGTCCCTTAATCTGATCCCAGGAGACAAAATAAGCTTAGTTGAAGCAGAGGTGCTTCCCCAGTCCCTTCCTTTCCATCCCAGCGCCAATGCAAGGTCAGTACAAAGACAAGGCCTCTTCTTGTTTGTGGTAATGCCTCCTTCTGCCTTCCACTAGTCTCAGAAGGGAAACACCAGAGGTGCTATGCAACAGGAAAGGGACCCAGTTGCAACCAGAAACCCCCAGATTTTCAGGGAAGTTTCAAAGGTACAGGGAACAGGACATGTGTGCTGGCATCATCTGAATCAGCTTTTCATGGAATACTTATACTTTGGTGAACTGTCAGACCTGGTTAGTTTGTGATTTTTAAGGTCACAGTAACTAATGAAACCCAGAGGGATGTGGAAAGGTTGGTCATGTAGCTGCTACACAGCAGAATACAAAGGGATGGGACCTAGAAAAGGGACCAGTCAACACATCTCCTGATGTCTCTCTCTTGCACAGCTGCTGTGAGGCACATGCTGAGACTTCACTGAGGAAGGGTGTAAACAGGCAACTGACACTTGTATAGAGAAATCTTTATGGATTTTATACTCTACCTAATGTTGACTGATGTTAAAGGGACTTCATGGGTAGGAAATGCTGCTAGAAAATTGTTCTACTTGAGCTCAGATAAATGGTGCAGAGTATCTGGTGCGTGCAATGAAGATGAACATGTGTTCATCATTTTGGCATCTTAAATTATTAAGGCCTGCTCATTCTAGTATCTAAAGGTCTTGAAAGCAGAATCTTATCGCCTGTTGCACTGTTTCCCTGAGACAGTTCACAATATTGTTCATCATAAGCACTGTTGCTTCTAGTCATTGATTAAAACAGTAACTTCCAATTTAATCTTCCTATGGGAACAAAGTATTGTAGATATTAGTTTTTCTGCATGTCTTCAATATCAGGCTTCTCTTCAACACAATACTATTTTTAATTCATTCAGCTGACCCTTTGTTATGATTTCTAACTAAAAAAGACTGATTAATGCCCAGGCACAATACCTGCATTTTTTAAAAAAATGCCTGCACATATTCTGACAGCCAGTTAACATCTAAAACATATACCTCTAAGCATTTACATATGTCCTTAGCTTTTGAGATGTCTTCATTACGTTGGTGTGCCTGAGGCCTGACAGGAGTTGTAAGATGATGCTGCCTCTGTTTCTGGTAGCAGACCGTGAGTTGGTTTGAACCACAGAGGGTCTGGACCATGGTGGGCCCTTGAAGGTGGCTGCCAGCAGAAGATGGAGATCTACCTGCTCTCCTCCCTTTTGGTTCAAATGAAGCAGCCAGAGCCATATTCAGAGCCAAGTGATAATTGTACAGTTTTGCTTTACAGTTTACTGAGTGTTGGGGGGAAAAAAAAAAAAGTAGTTTCTTTTCAGCACAGTCTTGTCAAAATGCCAAATGCCGCTTGTTTTTGACATTTTCAGCTACTGTTAAATAATAGTCTTGCTTCTGTCACAGCTAATGTTGACTTGAAGGCAGTTGTGCGTTTCTCAACTCAAATGCTAAGCAGACAGGCTTGGGTCTAGACAAATATCTTTCTGGGCTTGCCCAAGGCAAGTAAAAATGAGCTTCTAGTTAGTCATTTGTTTTAAAATTCAAATTGGTGAAATAGGCAATTAAAAAAATGACAATTTTCATCAAAATTTGCAAATTAAACGTCTCTTTGCAGGCAGAGTGGGTTCAAGAAACTGCAATAGATAATTGCTATTTGAAATCAGTGAAGTATCCAGCATTTTAGGGCCATGAGGATTGTGGCTGTTCTGCCTTAGTAAACCTTGATTGATTTGGTAAATAAGCATTTCAACTTCTCTCTTTAAAATAAATAAGCAATTTTATTGCTTTATTGCTTACCCCTGTATGGGAGGTAAACAAGCTCTCGAGCAGCAACCCTGTAATATCATGAGCCCAAGTGCCATCTGTCACTGAGAATTCTGTCCCTTTATGCACAATAGCTTCTTATGGCATTAGGTCCATTGTAGGTTAATTGATTAGCAGAGATCCTCCTTTCAGTTGTTCCCGCTTTTCTTCGCTAAAGGACCGTATCTCTCATCTCCATTTCCTTTTCTCTCTCCCATATTAGCATACTAATCACACTGAACTCCCACTGCTAAAAAACTCTATCCATTTTATACTGGGGGAAGGGAGGAGGAATAAGCCAGCTTTTCCTGAGAGATTTGCACATGCTGTTTTTATGGCAGTTAGAAGGGAGGAAAAGAAAAGAAGAAGAGGTGGCAGAGGCGAATAATGCACCGCGCGGGCTCTCGTGTGCTGCTGAAAGCTGAGCCTATGGCTGCATAAATATTGAACATATTTGAGAAGCACTATTAAAATAAATATCAAAGACAACGTTGCTCACACATCTGTTTCTCCTCAAATTTTGCCACAGTGCTCTACATTTGTTTTCTCTCCAGCTGTTAACACCTGTCTTTCTGTCAGTGGTAATAATGCAACTTTAGGTGGGCTACGGAGCTGACAGTGACATGAAAGAATTCTCTATTTTTTGATGTAAGAAATTCCCTTTTCAAGACTAAAAAGGGTTCTGTGAACAAAGATATATCCTTGTGCTAATCCTTCAGAGCAGTATATAGGGGGGTTAGTTGATGTTTTAGGATGGCTTTTTATCAAACTACAGAGAGCTGGGCTTGTGTTGCACAGCTGAACTTGAACTAGGTGAGACATCCTACAGTGGGCAGCTACTGCTTGCCTTTGTAGTTCTCATTTTATTGCTGACACATATGCAGAAGGTTGTGTGTGCATGGTACTCCTCTCTCCATGTGATGCTTGTTATCTAACCTCATCAAAAGTGTATGCTGTGCATTGATAGCTAGCAGAGGACGCATATCCAGTGGTGATGTCTTCTTTATTTACCTCTTAAATGAGCACAGTACGCACAGGGCTGCCTGAAGAAAGCACTTTATGCCTTTGCTGTAGCTGTCTCAGCAGAAGGATGGTAGGAAATGCTCATCTGTCCTGGCATTGATGATGATGAGGCAGATCCTCAAATGGTGTAAACTGAGAAAGCCCATTTGCTGTGCCTGTTTACCTAATGCAGAAGAAAAAAGCTATTTATTCCTTTTGCCCTATAGAAACACATCCTAATACTCAGGGCAGAGCATTGATAAACCACACCAGACACATGCCACATAAGGAAGAAGTAATGATGTAAAAGCATGTGTTAGCAGCAGTTTAACACTCTTCACCCAAGACAAGCTTATTTTTCTGTCTGGGGTGCTACAGGCACGAGATCACGGCTGTTGAGCCTCCAGTCCTCAGTCCACCATGCCGCCTTCTGCGAGGAAGCCCATGGGTGACGAAGCTCCCATCCAGTGTGGGACTGTACATTTTTGTCCATAATCCCTACCAGTGAATCCCATGGAGAAGAATGTGGGTGAACTTTGCAGGGCCTTTCAGCACAGAGTGTCTTTGCTGCCTGGACAAAGCAGAGCTGCTGCTCAGACGTGGCTTGTCGAGAAATGATGGAGTATGCCTGGTGTGGCAGGGGGATGTCCCAGGTTTAGTGTCCTTGAGGGGCAGGTACAGTTGGTCAGCCACTTCAACAATAAATTCTCCTTATGAAGGCGCACGCAGTGATTTGTGGTCATGTTATTCTTTCATTAATAAATGAAATGCATCGATTTTCAGAAATACTGACTTGCATCAAAATTTGCCACCAGGGAACCAAAACTATTGCCCTCAAGGTCAGAAATTACCATGTTTGTCATCCGTAGGAGGATATGGAAGGGTGTGAACCACGTCACAGCCAAGCTGACCCTGTCAGCCACCACTCGCAGAGCTTTGCAGATGTCAGTCAAACAGGCAGTGAGGGAGATACAGGTTCCCCAGGAGGACAGCAGCATTCCTGGGACCGATCCCATTCCATGAGCTGTAATGGTTAACCATGAGTGGCTGCAGCGTTAGAGGCTGCCTTTGGCACAACAGCTCCGCTTCCCCACCACAATTCCTTGTGCAATGCCTCTTTATTCAGGCTTCCTGCAGGGATGAAACGTTTGACCCATTGTGCAGGAGCGGGCGGAGGGGGGGATTTCCCGAAGCGCTCTGTGCTGGCTTCGTTCTTCTGCCACTAAAGCAGTCAGGGAGTCGGGGGGCTCATTGTTTTCCAACAGGAGAGGATTTGGGCCAAGGCTGAACGCTTCAGAAAAGCCCCACCCCAAAGATCTGCAATAATAGAAAATTGAACCCAACTGTAACTCTGGAAAAGGGAAATGATGTTACAGCATGAGACACTCCATGTTTTCAGTTTTCCATGGGGGCTGCATGTGTTTTGGGGAAACCTTTTTATGTGTTTAGTTCATGCTGGAATATTTCCCACTGCCTGGGGAAAAATCCCAAGGTGCCAAAATCCACTGTTACCCTCAGGTCAGCTCTACCATGTTTTAAGTACTGTTAGTGCTGATGGGTATCCACACTGTATTGGAGCTCCTGGTATCTCTCAGAAACTCAATATTGTGCAACTTACAGCCAGGATGTTCAGGGAGCAGAATGTCCCACTCTTAGCAGATGGCTGCAGCCCACAATGTGCTATAACCAAAACATAAAATATTACTACTTTTGCATGCTGTGTTTGGGAAAACATGCCAAAGTGTAGTCAGATTTCACAGGACCAAGAAAGTTTCTTCAATAGGGTTTGGCTTTGGGATTCTTTTTCTTTCTCTCTCTCTCTTTTTTTTTTTTTTTTTTTTTTTTTTTTTTTTTTTTTTTTTTTTTTAATTTATTACCAAATAGATCTGTCTTCAATCTGCAAGTGCAATGGGTCTCTGAATTTGGCACTGTCACAGAGGGAGCCTGGAAAAGACTGTACTTCACTACAGTAGTGCCCAGGAGTTTAAAAGGTCTTACAAACTTATTTGGGCTGATTGATTTGGCATTGCTTTAGAGGTCTTTTTTCCCTGGGAAAGTTGTAGGGTCTGGCTGCTCTTGGGACAGGAGTCTCTAAGAGGAGAGTTGGCCTGATGTGACTTTAGCTGAGCACTGTTCTGCTGGGGGATGCTGCCAGGTGATAAATGGTGCTGTACACAGAGTGTGTAGAAAAGAGCATCCTTCCTCCCGGAGACAAATTACTTTCTAATTTCTGCAGGCTGCATGGTTGTGATTTTTCCCCCCGATGTAATCTGTATTGGGTGTAATGTTACATAATGTGCGATTAAAGACCAGTGATGACTAAGAAGGTAAGTGATCAAATATTTTACCGGAGACACATGTACACATCATTTATCTCACTTTTCTCTCAGAAGAAATTAAACCAGTTTCCTTGGCTGTTAGTCCAAGAAAATGAAATCCTGAATTAGATTAAGTGTTGCTCCTTCTGCCTCACATTCTCCAGGAGATGTTATTCAAATCTTGGGATAACATCAGCCCTTTGAATGGCTCTCATCAAGTCCCAGTTCACATGGTTTCTCTTGTGGAGCAAAAAATCAAATCACTTATGTTACTCTAGAGATTGTAATGTCATGGCAAGGAAGTTCTTATACCTGATGCAGAGATTTACAAAATATTTTGTCCTAGATGAGAAAACTCCTGGGTTATGCCATGGCAGCACTGGTAGTTTTATCCAAATTATGTCTGTGTTACACTTCCATTCTTTTGAATATGTAAGTCCCAAACAGACTGCCTATATGAATGATGAGCCATAACAACTGGATGAAGAGAGAACAACATCAGGATGAGATAAACCAAAATCTTTTTAACATTAAAGTCTTTAGTAGAAGATGGTTGTACATCTGTCCATGAACAGAGATGAAGATACTCCAGTCTAAGCCCTCCTCTCCTCGTTCCTCAACTGTTCCTCGAGTTCCTTAGGAAAGTGTAAATTGGCATGACATCAACTTCTTTCTTCATTGACACCTCAGGCTGAAGAGTTTCTCCTCGGTGGGACATTCCCAAGGTTGGGCAAATATCCTGAAGTTTCTTCCTTTCTGTATCTTGCCAAAGTCTTCATAAAATTAGCCTCCAATCCGGCAGTTTCCCAAAACTATAACTGCAGCACAGCTGCTGTCCCAGCTTCTCCATAGTCCTGGGCCATGCAGCAGCTTCTTCACACAGATGAGGAGAAACCCAAGCCAAGCAGCAGGGCATTTAAAAGGAGCGTCACATCGGATGGTGTTCATTTGTTTTAATGTGCAATGAATTATACATTTCCAGCCAAATTCAGAGCATTCAGTTTGCTCATCACAAAAGCCACCAGCACAGCTGGCAACTGTCCCCCTGCCTCGTTCCATGGGGAGGGTTGTAAATAACCCTGCAGCCAAATTCCGGGTGAACAGCGTGTGTGTAGGGCGCTGAAATCCAACTGCAAACCCCACTGTGCCAAGGGGAGAGCTCAACACAGGAGACAAACAGGGCAGGACTTTTGATGCCTATGCAGTAACAAATGGATTGGAAATGGAGTCATGCCATGGATGGTGAATAGGAATTGAAAAGTTTCCAAAATCTGGGGATATTTGTATTAGTTCGAGCTTTCAAAACTTTCAGAAAACATTAATGTCTGGATTGTTTCAGACTTCTCTGAAGCAATCTAGAGCAGGGTGTGTGATGAAATAATTTTTCCAGCCTTTGCAACGTGTCCCCTCACAAAACCATCCTATGTTTTCTGCCATCACGAGGCTGGCATTTGGATCGTGGTGCACCCAGCGGTGTTTGGTGAGCAGACAGCCCTCAGGCTACAGAGGTGCTCAACCACCATGTTTTTGCTCCACTAAAATTTCATTCTGTTTGGGCTGAAATATGAAGTGTTAAAACCTGCGATTTCCCTCCTTCCTGTTGCATTCCTGAGGGAAATTTTGGAAGGTGGCCAAAGCCAATAGAACGCAGAAACCCTGTAGCAGAGCAGTGCAGCAGAGGCAGCAGGAACAGACTGTGCTGGGAATGCCTGGGGCTGCCAAGGAAGCACAGCACTGGCTGGCTGTGGGGAGAGGGGCGGTAGCACCATTTCCTCTGCCCTCATCATCTATTCCTGTAGGGCTTTTTTTTTTATATCTCTGTAATTCAGAGTCAATTCATGGGGTCACAACTCTCAGGGGAGAAGGAATGAACACCCGTGGCCTTGTGCCAGGGAAAGACAGCAAAAGGGAGCAGAAGACAGGAAAAATGTGTCTCCCTCACCTTGACCACAGGCATCCAGAGCATAGATCCACTCTCCCTCTGCACAGCATCTCCTCACTTCCACTAGAAAACACGACCCTCAGTGCAGTGGTAGCACACTCTGCTTCAGGGCTTAAATGCTCATGCAAGCAAGAAGTGCTCTTATCTTTATTTATGCTAAGAAATTATGTTGAGAGGGAGGAAAAAAGTATAATTTAAAAAATGCAGATAAAAAGATCAGGAAGCAACAAGTAACAGCGGTGAAAGGCTGAAATGCACAGCCTTGGGTGTTCAGAGCCAAAGGTACACACAAAAATACACTTCAGTGATCATGTCTTTGACAAGCTTGAACTATGTGTTAAACAAAAGCCAGAAAAGGTCACTGAGACATTCCTGAAAAGGTATTAGTCAAACAGACATCCTTAGGAGAAGGTGGCAGAGCCTGCAAGATGTCAGCTCAGATAAGCAACATCAGTCCCTCCTGCAAAAGATGCTGAGTGTCATTCCCTGTTTTGAGGGTTCGTCAGTACCGAAGGTACTTTGGGGCACATGAAGACTAAGAGCCGAGTCCATATCCAGCTCCTGCTCTGGAAGGCTGCTGCAGATCAGCCTCATGCTGTATAAACAGTTGTCATACCAGAGGGGAGCTCAAGCAGGTTTCAATCACCTTGAAGGGGATTCAGTAACACACATCCCTCACATTCCATTGGGCCAGCCCTGGCCTCCACTGCAGACAGTGGGGTCTCACATAGGACAATTTTCCTTCCTGCCAGCCCCATACTGATGTCTCAGGTCCCCCAGAGCATCCTGGTGCTAGAGACTTATGTTTCAGTCACTGAGCTTTACACCCCGGGCTTTAATTCCTCCACATATCCATTGGCAAACTGTACCTCATTCAGAGAACTTCCTGGAGAGGCAATTCTGTAACAGTGGGGAAAGGCTTTGTGGTCGCCAGTGTGAATTACCATCCTTAGGAGAAGACAACATGCCCATATACTGTGATAAGTGGCTGTTTTGCTAATCAGAAAATGAAAGTAATAGGTCTGGATATAATTGTACTATCTGGAATAACATAGAATGTTATAACCTGGAAGGACAGTGCTAGGGCTGTGCCAGAAAGAAGCTTAGTACAGATGTGGATGAAATTTAATCTAAATATTTTAGGGTCAAGAGCTGTGTTGCTGTATTTTCTTTCTTCTTCATATTTTAATAGAGCTGTTTCTCCCTGGGACTTGGCCATCAGTTCTGTCTCCTAAAGCCAAGCCAAGAGCCATATTCTTGAGGCACACGCCAAGTGTCATGAAAAACCCTGCTCCAGCCACTCTCCTTTGGAGTATGGAGGCACAGCGCTCCTTTCAGCAGCAGTGCTGAAGAAAACTTAGAGATTTCTCCAGTTTTTCCACATGGGAGTGTTTTCACTGTACCATTTCCAAGAAAACGCTTCTCTGGCTTCATTTGGCTCCACCCTTCCTCAAATATGAAATGCGTCACTTGCTTCAGTGTGTTTTGTTCACAAAATAGGCAGTTTGCTTTGCTATTCTTGCAGAAATATCTACCTGGATGTGATGAACAGGGATGAAGTCTTCAGCAATGAACATTTTAATGCTGTTTGCCCTCTTAGAGGCATCAAGTCATGACTGGTTTATGGGAAAAATCAATTGAACATGGGATGTTCTTTGTGCAACAGGAGAGGGCATGTGTTTTTTGAGGGAATGAAAAGATATCTGGTTGACCTTCCAATGGACTTGGTGCAAATAATGAACTTTTGAGAACTTTTAAACTTAAAAAAAAAAAAATCATGCAGGCAATGCAGTGAATGTTTTTGTGACAAGTCTCTTTGGCCTGGGCTCTTTCCAGAAGTTCAAGTTTCTTCCTCAGATTATGTGCTAAAGACCAATGATTATGGAATTTAAACCACTTTATGTCATTGATGCAGTGTGTTATTTTATGTATCTGAATTACTCCAAGTAACAGTAAGCCTAGATTTTACTGTAGCTTGTCATAATAACAAATGCAATTTGAAACAAGTTTATTTATTTTTTAAAAATATCTCATTTAAATGAAAATTATGTTTACAATCCAATTGGAAATACAGTTCCATCTGCTATGGAACCAAACTCATTTCTAAAGCAAGGAAGTCCTGAGATCATATTTTTTCATCACTAATAGATTTCAGCTTGTTTTCAGTCCAAGTGTGTTTAGCTTCAGCTTGCAGCTACCAGAGCTTTCTGTACCTCAGCCTGTTGGCTTAAAGAGCCCTCTGCTGTCAGAATTTCCTCCCTTGATGATAACTAAACTACTGCCGAATTTTCACTTTACTAACCTATATGGATTGGTCTTTGAACTACAAAACAGGCTTTTCCCAAACACTGAATCACTTCCATGGCTCTTTATTGGAATCAGTTTCAGACTGCCCATGTGTCTTTCCTATGTTTGGTGGGCAGGGAGCCCTGATTTCTCTCTGGGAAGGTGCAGGAGGAGCTGGAGAGTCGTGATGGGATGGCAACTCTGGCACTGCTGGGCTTCACTGGCAGCATTTTGGTGCTGTAGTCCTGGTGGTAAGCTAAAGAAGAGCTGAAACACTTTCAGCTGTGGCAATTTCATTGCAGCCTAAAATTTCCCAGTCTCTCCTCTATGCGAGCATGGTGGGTACATAGGCTGCCCAAAGCACTGTCCAACAGGACTGCAACTAGTGAAACCTTTTAATTCAAAGAGGGGTCATTAATTTGAAATGAGGAAGGAAAAAGGGTGTTCTGAAGCATCAGGATTTTCTCAGATTAAAACCTCCATTCTCCTTTTAACAGAAGTATGGAAGTTGGTGAATTCATGGCATGTGTTTCCTATAATATCATCACTGGGAGAAGTACAAAATAAATGAAAGGGAAGTGATTTATTGTGGAGCCTTAGAAAAATTATCTGGAGCTCTTTTCATAGCTCCTTCAGTAATTGCACATGAAAACATCATGCATATAATATATAATCTGTCAAGCAATCAGATGTTCAGCTTTAATTCCCACCTGGCTTGGGGTGACTGCTGTGGGGCTGAAGCTTCACTTTGGGGGATTGAGGTGTAACCTCTTTGGGAATTTGAGAGACCCACCTGTATGAAGAGGTGTCTCAACTTCAATGGTCTGAAACTGAGTACAGTAAAGGCAAATCCCCCAGAAAAGTGTTCTGTGAACCATATGTGTACCCTGCAGTTAACATGGGGGGTGCAGGTTATTTAGAATGAAGGTTAATAGAGTTGAGATTAGTTTCATCCTGTGTGTGCCACCTAACAGTTAAGGTACTCATTATGCTTGTATGAATCATTATCTTCCAAACCTGCTGGTTCAGCTTCTGACACAGAGCCTTGTGTCACTGCTACCTGGTGGTCACCTAACACAGGCACCTGAGCCGTTCAGGTAAAAGTTATAATTCATCTCACTTGGGCAGCCTATGCTTAAATCCAACTGGAATGACACTAGCCAACTCTGAAGATTAGAAAATGCAGGGAGCTAGCTAAAAGCTCAATAACCAGAATTTCTTTCTATAGTTTTTTGTTGGTTTTTTTTTAACACCCAAAAAACTTCTGCATTTATGTTAGGGCTAGCCAAGGCATATCTGAACTGTAAAACTTTAATATTTTCATGTCAAAAGTGATTTTGCTAAAGTTAACTTTCCCCATACTTTGACTTATCAGTTTCAGTCGTAGTGGTGTGCATTTCAGTTGAAGTTTTATTACATTATGTTGGCAGCACATTATGTTTTTTACACATGGATTTGATTGAGAAATGAAACTGGAATAAGAATGAGGTAGCAGCAGCATCTGCTGGGAGACGCAGCTAGTGCTGATGTCAATCAATCTGATTGATTAAATATGGTGGCACACGTTTTATTAAAACAAAATGCTCTCCCTGAAAAAGACTATTATGCCAATATAACACACAGCTTTCCTAAAGAACGTTACAAAAGAGGTGGTCTGTTTGTGACATACAATGCTTGTAAATAACTGGAAAGAACTGAAGAGTTCAAATTACATCGGGCTGCTCATGGAAACAGCTATTTTATTGTTTTGGCATGCGGTAGCTGGTATTGTTGCACTGGCAAGATCAGCAGCACTGATGGAAGTTGAATTATTGTGTGGGACCACAAAAGGTTTTACGCACTCGCTGACATTTTTGTACAGGTCCGAGGCTTTAAAGTGTTCGGTGGCTTGTGACCAGGATATATGACAGGCTGGCTTGAGGCTCAAGATGCAGGCAGTGCCTGCCCAGCCCACGCCTCCGGCATGCAGGAATTAATTTCCAGGCACCCTCCTGGCTTTCTCATTGCAAGCGTGGGTGTTCATAGTGCCAGCCTGGGAAACAGACTCCTCTGGGAATGGACAGTTATCAAAGGCACAATTACCTGCCCATCGGGTACAAGGTACAGGCATCTTCTCCTTGCCTTCCTCTCGTAGAAACAAACAGGATGTGCAGCCCCTCCACCCCAAAATACAGCTGGTGGCAAAAGAAATCATTTCATGGTGGATTCTCTGCTGTCCCCAGAGGAAGGTCAAGAGAAACAATGAGTCATATTATTTGAGATGTGCTTGGAGGCTATAGGGATGGAGAATTTAGGACACAATAAATCTTCTCAGTGTTTCCCATCCACCTAAAATTATGGCTTCTGCTGGGTGTTTTAAAGAGTCAGTAGTTTTCCACTAGCTTCACTAGGGCTGAGGTTTTACCCACTTCCACTTGTATTTGACACATTAGGATGAATTATGAAAATTCTTGACCAATGTCAACATTCTACTCACTTTCCTCCAAATGCAGACATTCTTAATTTAACCCAGGTTTCTGCTTGATACATTCATCCTCACCAAGTGTATCCAAATAACATTTGCTTCAGTAAATAATATAAATGTAAACAAACATCTGCATCATAAAAGAGTGCGGCATCCTACTCTTCATGAGTGTGATGACTTTGGAATCAAACAAGTGTTGGTTGTACATGGCACTGCAGGAACAGAGCAAGGGGGTGCTTTGGCCATCGAGGCTCCTCCCACCTGTCATCATCCAGGCGCACGAACTACAGTGCAAAAATTCCTAATATGTGTGATAAAGCAATAGCTAGCAAAGTGTGCTGGCTGCTGGCATTCCTTTTTTCAAGAGGAGTATGCTCTTTACCAAGCTCTTTGGGTTCTTTAGATCCTGTGAGAAGTATGGGGCCCAGAGGAGAGAAAGGGAGCAGGGAGCCCTTTGATGGGATAGGCAGTGAACAAAATAAATAGTGAGGGAAGACTAAATGGGGAAAGAACAAATTTATATGTGGAATACCCAGTCTCCAGAGGGGGGAAAGAGGAAAGAAAAAACAGTATATGGCAGAAACTATCATCTGATTTCAGAAAAGGTCAAAATGCTACAGTGGTGGTCACAGTACAACAGCATATATAATAGCATATGGGATAAACATAGAAAACATTAGGGTTTGGTTCACTCCCTTTCCATTCTTATTTCAGGAGTTTCTCATGGTAACTCCTATGGATTAGTTCTTTTAATCAGAGTGAAATTCCTTGTCCTTGTGGTAACTCCCATGGTTCTCTTCTGGTCTCAGAGCAATTTCTTGTCCTGTTTTATTTCATTAGGAGGACACAGCCTGCTCACTGCACCCTGATGTCACAGCACCCTCAAACCCACATTTGCTCCCTGAGCACCACACTGCTCTTTGGCTATCTAATTCAGAGAAATACTTAGGTGGGTGCTAGAATTAAAACCATGCTCAGCAGAGAATCTCAACCTATTTAATGTGATGGCTTCAAAACAACCTGAGTACAGATGGCTTAGGCAATATCTGTGTTGAATTTTTAATGGCAGATTCAGAACTATTTTTATGATCCTACTGTTATTTCTCCTGAGAGATCTTTTCTTAGAAATCTAAGTAGAAAATAATAATGAGGAAAAAAAACCTTGCTAGGCAACCTCTTAAATATGCAGATGGTTTCTACAGTGACACTTCTGCTGAGGCTAATCTTTCAGGATTGAGATATTTTCAGAAACATCCATCTATGTTTTTTTTTTTTTCTTTACTCACAAAGAGTCATCTTTGTATACAAATCCTTCCTCCATTCCCACCCGCTTATTTGGTGGGTTTGAGGCTCACTAACAACTTTTTACATGAACAGACATTTCTTTTGTACTTTGCAGACCTCAGGAATGTAGCTAATGATGGTATTTGTACTGATCCATACTTCTGCCTTCAGCTTTCATTCCATCATGGAATTCATTTGCTTTCTTAAAGGTTCACTACTGCCTGCATTGTCTTAACTCACAAACTTATTCCAGTGCAGAATTGCTCTGAAGAGCATCAGCATGCTGATCTTACTGTTTTACAATGGGAGATGGTGTATTTTCTAATATACTCTCAAAAAGAGTCACTGAGGTCATTCTGAGCACATCAGTCTTTGGCAGGTGACTCTCCCATTTTTTCTTCTAAGTTTGTCTCCTTTCATACCCATTAATCTTCTGTACTCCCCACCTTTGCAGGAGTTTCTCCATTTAGTTTCCTTGCTGCTTGGATGCCCCTGGGCTGGGAGACTTTCTGGTTTGTGGTGCTTATACTGTCATCCTGATGGAGAAACCCAAAGGCAACATAATCTCTGGATTTATGGTTAATGTGCAAAGACAGGACAGTGATGTGGGCTTGGGGGAAAAGCCTCAGCTTTGCTACACAAGCAGAGGAAAGGATGGTCACTTCAGACTTCAGTAAGCATCTGAATTAAAGCAAATGCAGTGACACCACCCCTTTTGATATTCCCTGACAGTGCAAAAACTAAGATTGACATAAGGATTTGATTTCATGTTAAAATGCCAGACTGCACAGCAGTTCAAGAGCACTGAGTATCCTGTGCAGGTGTACTTGCAGCAAGCCCCAGGAGCAGCCTGGGCAGGAGAAATCACTTCAGCCATAGTGGTTTAATAGCTGAGAAACATGCATCAATATTTAAATAGCATAGAGTGAAATATAACAGCTCCTAAAACATTCAAGATCAGACTAAACATTCCTGAAGGAGTGAAAATAACATGAAACATTATCAAGCCTTTTCTTTAAATCTTCATGAATCTGCCAGTTTTACTACCAGACGTTCATAGTTGCAATTGTTAACTCAAAATGCTTGTTAAAAACAACTGAAGTGCATAATAGGACTTCGATGCATATTTTGACACATCTGCAATTGCTGGCATGGAAGGACTAGCTTGCTGCTAGCTGTTATTAGCCCTAAGAGAAATGTTTTGTATAGTGGGTCCATGAGATTTTATTATCTTGATAGCTATTGAAGGTTAATTACATACAGTAAAACATAATTAAAATGCATTGTTTAGGCTTTCACTCAGGACAAGGAGGTGATCTATGTTTACTAAAGTAGATAACACCTGCTCTGGGGATCCTGACCTGGGGCACAGCATCAAACTGGGACCTACTGACTTCTGCATGGTCAGGATTTTGCATATTATTACCTGGGATAAAACCCACTGTTAGTGGCAAACATTTTGTAAGACTATTAAGCAGTTGAGTACTTGATCACCCCCACATCAGAAGTGCTTTTGCTGGGCACGATGGATATCAGTTTCTCTTTTTGCTTTTCAGGAATCAAAATCCATTTCTTGATAAGGCAAATGCCCTTGAACAATGCAGTGGGAGGGAAGACCAGCTGGAGCTCTGCATTGTGGTTAGTTATATTTTGGAATCCTAAGTAGCTGTTTGCCTATGTCTATATTCATTAGACAGGGATTTAAAGCAAAAAGTACACCATTCATTATTGTTACCACAGCACAGACCTCCACAGCCAGCCCTATCAAATAATGCAAACCAAGTGAACAAACAACCAACATAATTTACTGTCAGCTTCTGTAAAAACCTGGAAAAAAATCTCCACAGTCCAAAGTATTGTGAGTGGTTTTAACAACATTGTCTACAGTGCATGAAATGCAATATTTTGGGGGCAGTAATTGCTGTTATTTAAACCTCAGAAAGCTGCAGATTTATATTTGTTCAGTTTCCCCTTAAGCTGGATAATAAATCTGTACAGCTTCTTCTGCGCTTTAGTTTGTGTGTGTGTTGGGTTTTTTTTGGTGTGTCTTTTTTCTTTTTATTATTTTTATTTCAAGAAAGACTTGAAATAAGATGATAATACCTGCCTATCTGCCTATACTGGTTTATTTTATTTTCCTTTTTAAAAATCACAAGATTTTTAACTGCTGAATTGTTCTGTATGAAGCAATTTCTGTCCTTAGACATCCCATATGTACTGAAGATAGCACCACAGATACATATGCAGAAACCAGCAGTCAATTTTGACTCAGAAGATAATACACCAACTGTGTATTAAGTTTAATGTAGATTAATGCGAGTTGCTTTCCTTTGCATGTATGTACACAGGTACAAATAATTAAGATTAATTCCACTTGATATAATGGCCTTCACTGTGCACGGTGCCATAAAATTCTTCTTTAATAGCTGTTAATTGGATGTATTTGCTTTGATGGTGAAGTCCTGATTAGTCTTGTTACCCTACAACCTCTTCCCCCTCCCTTTGCTCACTTTTGTGCTTAGGAAAAGATTCATAATAAGGGAATCACAGCTATGCAGTTTATTAGCAAAAAAATCAATGGATGTATCTGTTTAAACATATTGGAGATTAGGCTAAAGAGGGGCGCTCTGCATAATATTTGAAGAGTAAAGATGATGCATGTTTTCATTTTTTCTTCTTTTCCCCATGCAATGTTTTTTACTGGTAATAACTCAGATTTCTTACTCAATTTGGTATTTTTATTTATTTTCTTTCTTTGGCTTCTGCATTGAACCTGTGGAATTTCTAGGTGGTAACAGGAGAACCTTGGTACCTTCAGTAAGCTCCAGCTCCAGGATGTCAGGCTTATGGCTGAAGTTAGGAACTGCTTCCATACAGTGATCCCATGTGGGGTTTTTTTCTGGGACAGAGTAGTTATATGTTATCTCTGTGCTCTGAAATACAGCAATCCTAAACATAATGGACAGGGGCTTCTGAGTGTGCAAATCAGGACATCTTCACTGAACCCTAGGTGGAGCTTTAATTTGGGCTAGAAGGCCCTAGTTTTTTAAGCAGCATATTTTTAGCAAGAATACTTTGCATTTGTTATCTCCCAGGAGCACAGGTCTGTTTATGGAATTAACGAGTGATGGTTATGTAAAGGAAGAAGTTAAAGGTGCAGCTGCAGCCTAAGGCCATGTCTCAGTCTGTTCCTGGGCACAGCTCTCCTACTCTCACCCTCACTTTGACATGTGTGGAACTACAGGCAGTTTTCCTGGGACACCAGCCCAGAAACATGTGTAGCTGGGGCACTTTTTCTACCTGAAGACATCTTATGTACCTGAGCCCAGCCACCCTGGAGCTGTGACAAAGCCAGGCCTGGCCCCAGGAATTCTTCACTATGAATTTCTGCTCCAATGACTTGACTTTACTCACAAAAATCTTCTGTACAATTTTATCATTAATATTCTGGTTCCTTTACTCATGTGAGTACGAACTCATCAGCTTACTGCATTTCCTGTTCCCAGTGACCTCACTGAAGAGAACAGGGCTCTTCCCTTCTGCCTCTCCCCATCTGCCTGGAGCCACTCAACGCTGCTGGGACACAGCCACGCACAGAACGGGCAACCCTGCTCTGAGGCTGTTTGCACTCTAACAAATAGGTTCTTCCTCAAGGGATACTTGAACTAAATGTCTGGGGGGTCTGGTCCACTGCCAGGAAAGCTTCGGTGGGACCTCATCCAGCCAAGGATGGGCTTCTCCCTTCTTCCTCCTCTGCCCTGTGTTTAGTGAGTCAGCGCACTCCAGCAGCCAAGTGGGATCCTTGAAAATGTATGGGTTATAAATGACCGACCTGATTAAAAATTACTGCATCAAGCACTCCACGGAGGACAGGCTAGCACTGCTAGTTGCATGAATCACTGCTGTTTATGTCCTTTAATTAGGAAAATTGCCACACAATGAAGGTTTTAGGAGATGTCTTCTGACAGATCCTCAGGGCTCCCTCTGATTTTATCTCTGCATCCAAGTCTGCTGCTTATATGATTTGGATATCTTACTGCAGCCAGGGGAAGTCCAGACAGGGCCAATTTCTAAAGTGTTTAAATCCAAGAAGCCCCGTCACGATGCCCAATTACAGCATCATCTGAGGATCTGATTGAATGATTTGGAGACTGAAAGAGCAGGTCTTTTATGAGATTAATAATCTACGGAACATTAATATGTAATTCTCCCCCCCTCCTCCAAAAAGGAAGAAGTCTGCATAATAATGGCAATTATAAAAAAAGTTAAAAAAAAAAGAAGGCCATTTATTTGGAACCACTTAAACATGCTTTGCAATTATACATTTATTGTCAGTATAAAATGAACAATTCAGAAGAAGCTGGGTGCGTATCAGCAGAAGCAATTAAGAAAGGTGTTTATTTTACTGAGACCTCACCATTTCAATTTCAGAAGTAAAGCTCTATCACCGAGTTTGCAGTTGTTTTATTCATGCTTTTAATTACAGCCCATTTCCAAACTTGGCTGTGTCTGCCCTAGGGGAGGCTGTATTTCCATGCACTTCTGCCTCAAGTCCCCTCTAGCAAGGGAAGGGTTAAAACTAATATTTGTAGATAAAGAGGTAAACATATTTACATTCAGTTTTTCACACTTTATGCATATGTCATGCAGTGAATAGTTTTAGAGGTATGTTTGTACTATCTCTCCAGAATTTTTACAGTCTGCAGGACACAAAATCTCTATAAAGTGACTTATTGAAATAGAAGCAGATTGGTAAAACCGTTTCTCTCTTATGAACTGTGAAGAATGATCCTCTAAATGAAATCAGGAAGGAACTGGACAGAATCTTGTTTAATGGTGTGACAAAATGAATCACAACTATTCCAAGCATCCATCACTGCTAAAAGGGGACCACAAATGATCTGTGAACTACTATATATTGATTACTCATGTACTACAAGTGTCGGATTTAATGTTCACACACCATGGAAAGGCGGCAGGGACAGATGGTGCCTTAACTCTTCTTTGATAGATTTTAATGGTGAAATATTGATTTCTATCTGGCCAAGGCCTGTTGTTAGGGGCCAAAGTCATTTGTTGGGTATAGCTGGACACCCAGTCTGCTAGGGGTAATCAATCATTTTTGGCAAGGCAGGTGAAATTCTGAAGAGAAGCACCTTGGGTTCCCAAACTGTATCGAGATGAGGCTGAGACCAACATTTGCGCATGCACGCCTCCTCCTCCCCCCACACACACATACAAAAAGACTCCATGAAATTGTGCTTGTAAAGAATTATTAATGATAAGACATGTTTACTGAGGAGAGTCACAGCGAATCACAGCTGACATGAAATAGTCTGGGAGCCTCGGAGAGAAAATGAGCTTCTCGCTAAAAGGGACTATATTTTATTTAAACATCCGTCTAGGGCTGAAAACTCAGGTAATCTGTTGTGTTACAAGCCACTGGCTGTTCTTGCCATCCAGAGAGATAACAGTGAGGAGCTAATAGGAACACATCAATCACAATCAGGCTGCAATTCCACCGGTGTCTCCTCTTCCCAGCTCCTTTTTAAGCTCCTTAATAACGATGATAACATAGTTCTGGGCTTGTGAGAGGGTTTCTTCCCTTTGAGGGTCATATTCATAAAGCGAGTGGCTTGCAAAGTCAGCATCTCACTCCTATAGAAAGGGGGGTGTGAGCGGAGAGAAGGGGTTTGCAGGTGGGAGGGGTAGGGGGGCAGGAGAGGGTGGATTTCCCCTGGCAGTAAATCCATGGACACCCCTCTTTCCCCTGACAGCCTTCCCAGGAGAGGATTTCTGTTCAGAAGCCGGCAGGAAAGGGTAGCCTCTGCCCAGATGTGCCCCAGATGTGGGACCCAGTTGAGCCTGATTTTTCGTTTAGATTATCTTGCTTACCTAATGATTTTTGCTTCACTGCTCAGCTCGATTGTGTTCACTAGGACGGCAGGCTATTAAAATGTCAAGGCGCATTGAATTGTTGTTATCAAGGAAAGAGACCTTTCCAATCAGCCCGTGTTCCCCGGGTTGCATAAAGGCGAAGAAGGGATTGGAGGAGGAAGAAGACCTACTTCATCCTGGCGGGGTGGGGGGAGAGGTGCAATGGGGGGGGGGTGTGTGTCTCTGTGGCTATGTGTAGGCTCAGCAGATGTGTGTGTGTGCGCGCCTGCTGCAGTGTGCTGCGGTAATTAAAATGCCATCTTTTATAACAGGTATTAGACATTTCTCTCATTTGTATTTACAGGGAGAGATGAAACTTCTCCCTGTTGTGCTTTTCACTGCAATCCTTATAAAGAAAATACTGGGAGGAGGAAACTTGTGTGGTTGAATCACTGGCCACGCATACTAAGGAGCTGCTGGGCTGGGCTGAAGGAGAAAAACAAAGGCAAATGCCTTCCTCATGTCTACACCTGCCTTAAGGCTTGATAAGAAAATAAGTTCACTGATCTACTGGGAAAAACACAGGAGATTGTCCAGTATCACAATATTGAACAACTGGTGACAGGATGATACAAACCCAGCACATTTGGAGACACAAAAATCCCCTACCTCTCGTCACCACCACCACCTTGTTCATATAATTGCAGAACAGTTTATTACACAGAGGCACATCAGATATTGACACAGATTGATTTTTTTCTTTCTTCTCTTGTAAACCATACAGTACATCATATTGGTTGGGAAAAAATATATTCTTTGGATTTACTTCTCTTTGTTTAAATCATCTCACAAATATTTTGCTTTTCGCCTGTCATTTCTCTTTCATTTTCATTTAAAAAAGATGGCTTTGTTTTTGCTTGTGTACGGTTTTGTAGAATAATGACATCTATCCCGTCCCCCATGCATCAAGCATCATTGATTGGCCCGAACATCATTGTCACTACTGGGTGTTCATCTTCACACTTGCAGCTGGCAGGTCCCTCATCTACTTTCTGTCTCGCACATGCCCCTCTCCACAGCCGCACGCTCACTCACCACAGGCAGCCCACCTTCTTCTTTTGCCTAATATTCATTTCTCCTGGCATTTACTCTGCATCTCCTCCTCACAGGGATTCATTTCTCTCCCTCCGACCTTGTGCTGCTGTGTGAGTCTGTGGGCACAAACCGCAGCTGACCACTCAATCCTGCAGCAATCTCCAGCTTGGTCTGTGTTAAAAAGCTGGGACAAAACAAATCCTTCCATCTTTTTCCATGTTATATAAACTGATTTTTTAAAGTTTCTCTCATAGGATTTGTTTTCTCAACATATTAAGGCCCAGGGAGGAGAGAACACTAACAGGACTACTACAGGAGTCCTTGCTAATCCCACACGTGGCTGTGGAGAAGGGGTACACAACCCCCTTTCCCACCATGTTGTTGCTCCAGCTGGCCTTAATTTTTGCCCTGCCTTACATTTCCACTCTCATGTCTGTCTCAGGGCTTGTCTCCATGGAAAAATTATTGTACACAGGGCTGGGATGTGAATTAATTGCACATCCCTGCAAGGAACATTGCAGGTACAGTGAGGACTTGTGTGCACAAGGGCATTACTGTGGAGCCAGCCAAGGTGTAAATCTCCGTGTTGTGGAACCAGCTACCCCAACCCTCAGGTCTGCATGACCACCCCAGGCCCAGCTGGGTTTCACACACCCAGTGCCCACATGCACACATGGCACGTGGGCTTTTCAACCAAGAAGAGCCCAGACTGATTTGCTCGTGTGTATCATCCCAACCCTCTGCTACTGATAAACACTGATATATTTATTCTTGCAAGTTCTTGAGAGATAAGAATGCAGTATTATTCCTTTACAGAAGGGAAACTGAGATGTGAAAGGTCATGAAGTGACTTGCCCAAGGACCTAACAAAGTAGGTAGCAGACAGTAGCAACTGGTACTCAGCTCATGAACACTGTACCCTGGTTATTAGTACTCTAGTTATCAGACCAGCTTTCTTTTCTCCTATTAATCCTTTTTTCTTATCTCCTTACTGCCCCTCTCAATATCTAGCACTTTCCATGTTCTTATTGAAAACCAAAGCTTCCTCAAGCAGCTGGGTTTGCCTCCACACTGAGAGATGTGAACCAGACCTCCAACCCAGGCACAGAAGAAGTGAAGCCCTTCCACCTGCTTACCAAGTCAAATGGAGTGGTCTTCACTGGGGCTCAGGTGTGGGACTCTGCAGCGGTGCTGAACAAGTTTGTTAGGCAGTGAACAGTGTGTGACGTTGTTTAGCCTGCAGGAGGAAAGTGCTAGCATTGGTAGGAAGCTAACAGTCAGCTGAGTTAAGAAAATACATGTCCAAACAACACACTGAGAAAATTATCACAGCCTGGAGCATTCTACTCAGGAATAGAATACTCAAGCATAGGTTGACCCAGAATGGCAAAAGAAGGTAAGGAGAGCAGCACAGCTGAGGCCAAGTAACCTGGAAATGGTCCAGGTCCATGGAACCTTGTCATAGATGCAGATCTAGGCAAGAAGCAGTATACAAGTTGTGTGCCAGCCGCAGTATCTCAGAACATGAATAGTTGCATGGTTTTCTTATGCTTCAGTCTGCATGTTGATCCTAGTTCCATTGTGCCCTTCCAGGGCTGTCTGGGGTAAAAGGCTTGTCTTCCCTGCTGAGACACAAAGGCTTTTCTGTACAAGGCAGGATGAAATGGATGGTAACAGAGATGGGATGAAATCACAGTATCTTTTGCTGAAGTGCTGCTACTGGATTTATCTGCTGCCTAAGTCCCCCAGTCTTTCCTATGCAGCAGCTCTTTTCTGCTCTTGCTGCTTCCCCCGCCTCAAGCCATAAGCTTCAGAGGCTGTGCAAAATTATCAGCCTTCAAGAGGATCTAAGTTTCAGTGTGAAAATCTAATTTCAGACATCTAAGACCTGACTCTGCATCTGGCCCTTTGTGCAAGAAAAACCCCTTAGTACTGGCTATTACATAAATGTAAGTTGAGTGGGACCAGGAGAATTGTTTCCTGAACTGCACCAAAACCCCTGTGAAGAAGTTAAGGCTGGTATATATATCAATCATGCCAGCATAAAACACAAAAAAGGGAAGTAATTGTCCCCCAAGCAAGCCCTATAGTTCATAGAAAACTCACCTGAAGTCAGCTCAGTTAAAATAAGTCTGAAGAGAAAGACACTGGAAAGTTCCTGATGATCTCCTGTGATATCATGCATTAACCTTATAATTATGATTAAAACTTTATTTTCTTTGGCTTCAGAACTTATCTTCTTCCCTGGCTGCATCTCTTACCTCCCCAGGTGACTTCCATGGGGCAGTGGAGCAGCCACCAAAGCCTGGGTTTGGAGAGGGTCACTCAAACCCCAAGCCAACATGCTTGGACATGGTGCACCCCCTCCATTTGAATTCATCCCTTTCTCTGGGGACTTCCAGAACCTTACAATTAATCCCTTGGCTGGTGCCATGAAAAACATGACAGAGGAGGCAGAAACATGGGATATGCATTGAAATAGTAAGTTCAGCCAAACCATTTTGAGGCAGAGGTGATCCAAAGTAAATTCTGCTGTGTTTGAAGCCAGGCAGCAGCTGTCTCAGCCTGAGGGCAGATTCATTGCTGTGGCAGTGACCAATGACAGCCACAGAACAGCTGCCAGCTGTGCCAGAGATGTCCTTACCTGGCAGGTCTTGGTTCCTAAACACTCAGCGCACTGAGGAAACCCAGTATCAGCCAGGGCTGACCACGTGTGATGACAGGGTGAGGCTAAAGGTGAACAGTCTCTGCTGGCAAACAATCCCTGGCTCTGGCCAGCCTTGACTTTGTGGTTCAAGGGTCCCTGCTAGCATTCCCAAACCATACCTTCCACCAACCTCAATGTGTCAAGGGAAAAATACCCTGGGGACCTTCTCAAACAGTCAAAAGTCTTACAGCTCTGGACTCCTCAAAGCAATAACAGCAATCACAGGAAGCAAGGCCAAGCCACAACTAAGCCATGTCCTTTTTGTTTGTTTGTTTGTTTGTTTTTTCGTGCATACCACAGACTTATTTGCTAGCAAAGGAGCTGTGTAGGGCTGGAGAGCACAGGGCATGGCTATTGTTTGCAGTGGAGCACCTTGAAGAAACTAAACTAGCACTCAAAGCAGAATAATTGGTGCAGCAGGAGGCTGTGCCCGTGCTAATAGTTTTTGCTGAGATGAAGCTTATTAACATGTGCACTGGTGCATCTGTATTGCCTCTGGGACTCAAACTCAGCATGGTTCTCTGCTGTGCTGCATAGAGGTTTTACCTTCCTCTGACCTTGCTCAGGCTCCTTTGTCCTGTTCTACTGTGCTCTGAGTTAACCTTTTGTCTGCCTAGGCTTGTAGCCTGTATTTTAAATCCAGGCCAACTTTTTCAAGTTTCTTCTATACTAAAGGTTTTAGCTGTGCTGAAAGTATTTTGCTCCCCATAGTATTGATGTTTTTGGTTTGAGGAAAGTTTGTTGCGCAGTGCACACTTCAAATAATCAGCCCGTCTCTAAGCTGAAATTTTAAGCAATTACAAGTGATAAAAGACCTCACTCTGGTCTTTCCCTATGTTTGGATAAGAGCTGTGCATTTGCTCCACATGAGTTCACAGACTGAATCCCTGTTTGAGAGAGAGAAAATAAAAATTAAACTGTGCTTTTAGTATTCATACTATGGCTTTACTTCATCTATTAGAGGAACTAATATGAAATAGGCCAGAAGAGAAAATGTGGTCTCTGCATCTGATCTTTACTGTGAAGTGCAAGGAAAACCATTGATTTACTGCTGGTAGCACACTTTAGGTGGAGTATGCCAGGGTGTTACCTCTTATTGTGAAGACCATGACAAAGCCCAAGTAACAAAGTACAAAGTCCAGGTGACACACCTATCTTCCCACTCTGCAAACAGTCTCCACCTTGCTGCACCAACAGCTTTGCTTACATAGTTCAGGTTATAACCCATCCGTGGCTTGCTCCCACCTTACTGACCATTCCAGGCCAAGAACAAGCCCCAGCAAACACAGGTTTTAGTAGTGTTTTGCTAACAGTGCCAACCATCCCAATCTGCAAGTTTCATCTTGAAACACCCCCTGCTTAGCTGTAGTTAGTGGTTGTCCCAGCCCAAGGGCTCTTTCCAACAACATTTTGCACCAAAACTGAACACCCACTAATTAAGTAGGTGTATTTTGGCCCCAGACAGATTTAAGACATCATCGGAAGACTCATGGTTTGCTAATTTCCCCTCACTGTTCCACTGTTGAGATCTCCTCAGAGTAACCTTGTAAGCTTTCCACAATGTCCATGAATTTCTCTAATTCGTTTCTTTTGTGAACTCCAGTTGTTTTGCACTGAACTTGGCACGTCTCTGGCATACGTGATTCAGATCAGGCAGTCATCCTACACACTGTAAATCAATGAGATGAAATGTAGCCATTGACAGCACTTACAATTTTGCCCATTACTATGAAATCCTCTTTTTTTTAAATGGAAGGTTCTTTTATGAATCCACTGAAGCATAGCTGACAAAGCCTTCAATACCCACTATTGCCTAAATACTTCAAAACATAACAGTTATAAAAGATACATGTGGTGCATATTTATAAGGATTAGAATAAGCACTTTGTCCCTTTTTCAAGTTACTTATATACCTTGGATATTTTCTTCTTGCCCTGACTCAACTAAACACTTGTCTGTGGGCTTACCAGGTCTCTCTGCCTTTTCATGTGCTCACAGTGAAAAATATGTACTTCTAAAACTGTGTTTAAACAAAAAAATCCCTGCACTGTAATTATTCTTTATGCTAATATAATAGACTAGTAAATGTTCCTACATTTCTTGTAGGACTAATTACATTTCAATAATGTGAATCATCCCTGGAGCCACTACTGTTAAATATTTTTGGAGCAGTAGCGAGGGAGTTTGTTATTTGTACACACTAGAGAAGTGTGGATTTGCGAAGCAGAATAGCACAGCTCTACAGCAGTAACACTCCTGACGTGGCCATGTGAGGTCAGGGTAGACGTAGGGGAAAACACATCAGCTGGAGGATTTGCTGCATCTCATCTGATCCAAGTCCTCACATTCAGAACTCAGCTGTATATTTTATGTGTTGTGTGTGTCTAAAAAAATATAAAGGATTCCAAGACCACCTCTTTTTTAACTGGCTAAAATAAACTATTTACTATAAATTACAGATTAGCAAATAAAGCAAAAGAAGAGTTGAGGTTTGAGGTAAGGAAACAGTGTGATTTCAGATAAAGCAACAATTCGTTTTAAGTATCCTGTAACAATTTGGCAAGGCAACCCTGCCTATTTATGGACTTCTGAGAAATACTTTGATTTTTGACAAGGGACTGACATGGAGACAGTCATGTCATCCATTGGTGGAAGCTGTGACTGAAGCTCTGGCCTACCTGCTCAGTATGCTGGTGGTCAGGTGAGTCTTGTCTTCACCCTCTCTACTCTGCTCAATCTCAATGTTTACATTGATACTCTACATTTCTAGCCTGCTATGTTTAGTATTACCTAAGTGCTGCCCACTAAATGTGTCAGTCAATATTTCAACTCCAGGGCTGGTTTTCCTTGTCCTTGACCAAGCTTTGTGCCAGTCATAGCTTTCATGGTCACAGACCACCTGGCAATAAAGGCTACCACTACCTCCATGCTTTATAGCATCCCTGTGAAGCTGAAGGAAGCTCAGCACCTGAAGGCTACCTGCCAGGCCATGTCCTCTTTCTGCCCAATGCTTTAGCTTGAACAGAGCCGCTGCTCTTCTGACCAGGTTGCTGGAAATCTTGGATAGAAGGCATGTGCAGTTCCTCTGATGCATGTGGAATATACCAGCCCCACTGCTTGGGGTCTAAGCAGATAGTCTACAGGAGCACATTAAATCTGAGCATGCACAAATAAGCAAATACAGACTGGTTTTTGGATCCAAAAGATAAACTAAAACAAAATCATTTGGGTTTTTTTTCGTGGTTTAGGTTGAATTCACAAAATCAATCTGCATAGTTAAAAGGTCAAATGACATACATTATGGAAGTATATCCACTGAACATGCAAAAGCCATAACCTGGTGAAAAACTGACTGCTGTAACACAACAAAATAATAAAATTGAAACCATGACATTCCCAGCTACGTGCTTCTTTGTCCAATTTCCTCAAGCTTCTAGATTTTCTACAGAGGCACTTGTAATGCTTTACAGCTCTGTTCATCCACCCTGTTACTGCCCCTTCTCAAACATCAGAGTCCTGATCCAGGTGTAGCCATTCCCATTCTGCACTTGGGTAGATCAATCTGCCTTCCTTAGCCACATCTGTGAGCAGCGACTGGTGCAGCTTGCCTGGGCTGCTCCTGAATCAGCCCTGCACCAGAGCTGGGATGCTGAAAAACAGGTAGTTTGGGTTGTGGCTAGGAACAGCAGTATAATAAAGCCTGCTGCTGCAGGGAGATAACAAAGGGCTGGGAGGAGAGAGAGGTCCATTAGGGAAGGGCCACTGGAGAAGCTGGGTGTGACAGAAATGAGCTAAGGGATCTGTGTAAAGGGAAATTCTTGTCAGGAATATAGAGACTGAAAAGAGACTGGGGGGGGGAAAGAAAAAAAAAAAAGAGTAACAAAGGTGTACTGTGAAGAAAGAAAGTATAGGTGGATTATTTTGAAGAAATTCATAACTGCTAGAAAGAAAGGAAATACCTGTATTTCATCTATTCTTTTTCCCCACAACAAGTTTCAGTTTTGACCCTTAATATGGTCACTAAAGAGGCTTGAGAGAAGGACAAAGCTCTGTTTTAAGTAAGTCTGTGCTGCTCATGGCATCTCATTGAAGTATCTCATCTGCAAGAGGTATTTTGGGTTTTGCATTTCCTAGTGCAACACCAGATTGTCCCCAAAACTTTTGCTGTTCAGACCTCCTGCCTTTTACAGACTCTTTTTCTTGCTGGCAGGAGAAGAACAAAAATTCATATTTAGAATGTGTTCCCTCTTTTCCTAGGAACCTGACTTGAAATTATTCCCCCTCTAGTCAGCATACCCTTCCCCACAGGGTTAACATTTCCAATGTGTAACAACGTATGATAGTAATAAAACCAAATACTACTGTTATTATTATTGTTATTGTTTAAAACTCTCTCAACTGAATGTTTACCTGTGTCATAGAGGTGGAGTGCAGGTCTTCAGAATGTTTGCTAAATGAACACTCAACAGCCCACACCTGAGACGTGTGAAGGGTTGAGGGACATGCTAAAGAGAACCACAGAGTGTCTCTGCAGTCTGCCCTGTGTGGACTCAGTCTGCAATATTAGGAAATGGAATACAGACATTTTTTTAGGCTTTATTTCAGCCAAAGAGGTTGTAAAATGGGCTTTTAAGCTATGCTTATGAGTTTTCTTATGGAAGCAGCCAATGCATAGCTGAAATGGCATATTTTTCTTGTCTCCACATGCCCCTTTTCCTTCTGTACCCTTTCTCCTCTTTAAATTCTTCTTTCCAATAGAAAGGGATCAGAGCCAAAAGTTCCCTAATTCTGGAAAGTGCTTGATTCTGAGGTTTTGACTTAATTTATCTTCACCTGATGATGTGAATGAACTACAACCTTGTTGACTTCTGTAGTGTTATCCGAGGCTAAATCAGCATATACCTGATCCACAAAGGAACCATTGTACAGCATGTTGGCATTTGATCACGTTGGGGAATGAAAGCCATATTTGAGTGAGGCCTACAAGTGCCTCATTACTGCACTGTAAACAACTGGATATTACAGTAATGGACAAGGCTCTGAGTGCTACGAACGGCTTCACATTCACTGTATTGATTTGCAATGTGCACAGTGATGGTCTGCTGTAATAAATACAAATGCCATAGTGTAGAAATGTCAGAACAACTTATTAAGAATGTGTCTCTTCCTTGCTCGTGCAGTACAGCGTGTGCATCTGCACAGCTGCAGGGTTGTGGTGAGGCGGGGATGAAGCTGCGGCTCAAAACTCAGCATTGCAAGAATATAAATTCAGCATATAAACACAACCTGAACCTGCCAGTCCTGTTTCCTTGTGCTTCCCTGTAACAGAAAAGGCTCATCCTGTGCCTTGGAACATATTCCACATCACAAAAATAATATGTTTTTTCTCACATCTCAGTAGGGTTGAGGTGCTACCAGGTCTCAGCCAACATACCACAGACAATTCTCTGCCCACTTTCCAGCACTTAGAGAAGTGGGAGTGCCACCAGAGCCATCATTCATCTTAACAGTACAATTGCTTTTTCTAAACCTTCAGCATTTACCAGGGCTGTAGTTCAAACAAGAGACCTGTGGCAGATCACATGTGTGCTTCTGGTGGGTACACCTAAAGTATCTCTCAAGATATATGTATATAGATTAATATTCTTTGACCAGATCAACAGTTTGTATCACATTTGCTTGATCTCTTGTTCCACTAGAGGGTAAGAGGCACCTTCCTTAAGGAGATGGCTTGTGTTCCTCTGCATGTCTCCTGAGGTACCATTTCCCAAGCCATTCCTCTCTGTGACAGCTGAGCTGGTCTGCACCTCCCAACTGGATGCTCTCACTTCTGGAAGAATCCATACACTGACAGGCAGTTTCTTTCTAGGTTTTCCCCATGTTGTGCTGACATTCCTTTTAGCTCATTACGTAAAAGGATGTCATAGTGAAAAAGCTGTCCATATCTACTACCTTTAGTAAGATTTACTGTCGGAAACATCTCAGTCCCACCTGCCCCAAACTCTATCCAATGGAGGAAGGCAGGAATGAAACTGGGAAAATTGCTATGCTGTATAGGAGAAATTACAGGCTAACCATTGTAACAAAAATAAACAAGGATTTATGAATGAGCATGGAGTGTGACAGGAGCAACGGAAAGGCTGGGAGGAGAAGTGGATGGAAATCTCCTGCTGGAAACTTCTGTGTGTTTCCACGATCAGAAATATAAATATCACCTATGCCCCAGGAATGTACACTTATACAAACATTCAGATAGATATTTCCATGATATTCATCAGCCTTAGCACTTTGCAGATGACAACTGAATTAAACCCCATCATACATCATTTGAAGGAGAATTACTGTGCTAATCATGCAGATTGAAAAATGGAAAGGTTAGATGACTTAACACAAATACAGGGCTTGTGGCACAACTGAATCCATAACCTCTGATTTCACCTGACCATTCTTTGTCCTTGTATTTATAGAAAAAGTCCTTTCAAGTTTAGCAACAGAAGGGACCTATGGAATTTCACAGAGGTCTGTAGATGTAGCTACAGGAACTGCCAAGACCTCCTACTTTTTTAGTGTTGTTCATGTTGTTCAAGTAGTCCTATGAATTTAGAGATTTCCTACGAGGTTCTGCTGCAGATGCCATAGGAAATGAAAGAATCTTGAACAGGATAGAGAAGGTGCAGTGCTTTGCTCCCCAAATCCCCCATTGGGTAGGCATGCCAGGAGAGGGGAGGAGAGCCTGCTGTTAACCTCATCTGATGGATAGTCCCTGAGGCACCACTGCCATCTGGTGAAAGCTGGAGCAGCCCATGGGGATGTGTTAGGGAGCCATAAATGACAGCCTTACCACTGCACTAAGCCCAGCCCCGAAAGGGAGCACAGTCTGGCCCACTGAATTTTATTGAGGGTTTTTCTTTGGAGTTTTTCTTTTAAAGTCTGTTTTAAATCTCTGAACCAAATCCATGATTCTTCATAGAGTCTTTGTATACTCATCAAAAATTATAGTTATTAGACTGAGTTATTAATCTCTATGTGGAAATCACAGGATGTTGTCCTCAGATTTGGGAAGGTTGCTGTAGGTTTGCCACTTTTGTCTAAGCAAACCCATTTTTTGAAGCATGTGAGAAGGAGCTGTCCTGCTTGTGCTGTGCAAATGACCTGTGGAGGAGCAGTCAGTGGTGATTACATCTGCAACACTGAACACACTTCTTGGTCAGATTTGTCAAAAAAAAGAGTCCAAAATGCTTGTCTTAAGTATGTGAGCAACTATTGTCTGTTAGTTCCCTGGGCTTTGGAAAATAACCTGGTTCATATCAAGAATGCTCAAAACTGGTCTTGGCCAGACTGATTTTGCAGATGAGGAGAAAGAAGCCACTGGCATGAGCAAGCTGGCACAGGTACCCATGCTTTGGGAGGAGGCAAGGAAGTGAAGGAAGTAGAAATTACTCAAAAAGCAAGGGGGTGTTTTTTCTGTTACTGACTTGATATCCCACATGGTACAGGGAAAGCCAACAAGTGCGTTGTCTCCTGGGGGTTGATCCATTTCAACCTGTAGGCTGAAGTGGGTAGAAGTGTTGACTAAATAGACCTTGGATCAAGCTTCCTCATTCTGTTATCAGGATTGAGTGTAAGTGATGTGAGAGTGAACAAAATCTCTCCAACAGAATTGTACTTTTAGTTTAAATGTCATAGTTGTCTTGGATGAAGAGTATACACCAACATTTACTTTTTCCTTCCACTCTTGATTTCAGAGTCAATGATTTTTATATGGGCTTATATACCTTGGAAATTTATTATTAAAGTGTTTAAGATGTTGTGGGTTGCTTTGCTTTGAATCTCAGAATCATATTTAGAAATAGTATCAATTGCTGTTTCAACAAGGAGAGATTGCATTACAATCAATATTATATATTATATCCTGAGGTCTGTTGTGAGCAGATAGTATTAAGACATACATAATTTATTGTCAATCTCGGTAGTGGCCCAAAATCCTTAGCGAGGATCAGGTCAAGTTTTGGACAACCTTTGGTCAAGCTTGTAATGACTTTGTAGGTGCTAGGCTAACTTCCCTGAAATGTAAACCCATTAACTTCAGTGGGGTTAAATAGACAGTTTTTTAAGGGCAGTAGGAAATGCAGAGACTTAACAACTGACTAATAGGTTTTTCAACGCAAGAAAAACAAAGGAAAGGAAGAGATTTCTATGTTGGACAATCAATTTTGCATCCCAAAGAACACCCTGGCTAAAGTACTGGAAGATGTGAGAAGCCAGTTCTCTATGCTTCCAGCCAGAATCTAGCTAGAGGCCTGAATACAGCATGTCATTATGATTAATTATGGGTAATGAGTGTTTTATGAACCTAAGAAAGAAAAGCATTTATTTTTCTCGTATTATAGTGGTAGTGCCTTGTTTTGTTTAAAGCTGGGATTGTGAAGCCAAACAGATGATGAAACCCCTTTATTAGCTCTTTTGTTTTGCTTGAGACTGTTTACTAGACTTATGGGGCCAAATCCCCATCACACAGTGGCTCTGCCAGTGCAAGAGAGAGCGATTCAGTTCAGAAGCTCTGGGGTTTCGTATTTTTGCCTCTTGTTCTGTTTAATTCATTTTCTGTGTCAGAAACCCCATAGACCTACCTAGGATGCTGTGCACCAAACATAAAGGGCTTGGCACTAAGCTGTCCTGAAAATGGCCTGCCTCCGGGAGTTTATTAGCTCTGGGGTCTGACTTAAAGCCTGCTGGAACCTCCAGCCCTCAGACCAGACCCTTGGGAGTTTCTGTAGGAACCTGCAGCTCAGGGTGAAAAAAGCTTGAGAACAACGAGGGCTGCGGGGACCGGGCTGTGACAAAGGGGATGTGCGAACGGTCCTGCCTGGAATTGACACCCCATGGCAATGCCACCCAACACCGCTCATGGCAAGGTCGGGGACTTTTCCATCCCTTCAGGATCTCCGTGCTTTCCAGACCGGAGTCCGCGTTAAGTCAGCAATGTGCATAGTGCTGGCTTTGGTATCCAGAGGTGTTCTCAGAGATGGGCAGCGGAGAGTGGATGTGAAGACCCTGTGCCTCACCCCTTTATTTTAGCGGCCTGCGGGCAGCAGGGCAGGACAAAGGCTTTTGGCTCTATCGCACCTTAAGTTTTAAAGAGGGGTTACAAAACAAACAGGGGTAAAAGCGGTGAAAAGAGAGGAAAACAGCAGGAAGGCATCAGCGAGGGGTCCGCGGCTGTTCCGCAGCGCACCAGGAGGTGGCGCAAAGCCCCTGCTCATCCCGCGGAGCGGAGCCAACCCCGCCGCTCCCAGGGACAGCTCCAAGGGACAGCTCCAAGGGACAGCTCCGAGGGACAGCTCCCAGGGACAGCTCCAAGGGACAGCTCCAAGGGACAGCTCCGAGGGACAGCTCCCAGGGATAGCTCCCAGGGATAGCTCCCAGGGACAGCTCCCAGGGACAGCTCCAAGGGACAGCTCTTCCATTGTACTGCCCGGGAAGGGACCAGGGGCTCACCCTCCCGGCGTGCTGCTGTGACCCGGGCACTGGGGTACGTGCCCAGGGCTGGCAGTATGAACTGTGCCAAAGGAAGCAAATACAAGGGAGCTTTATACTGCTATTACCGTGCTGCAATAATGGTGGTAAAACAAAAGTATTACCAAATGACTTCTAAAGTGTCATATTTCTAGGACAAGTGATTCTTGCTGTGCTGAACGCCGACCAAAATGTTATCAGATTTTACATTCTTTGTGCTTGCCTTTCCCCTTTTGTACAATTTCTTTCTTCCTTATTTTTGAAACTTTTTTCATAAAGTAATACTAAAAATAAATAAAAGTAAAAATAAATAAAAGTAAAATTAAATAAAAGTAAAAATAAATACATTTTTATAAACCATTGCATCTTTGTGTATCAATTAAAAAAATTAAGAGCTCTGTCATGAAATTGTGTTATCAGTTATCTCTCACTCAAAATGGGAACCACTAAATATTTTCCCTTTCTCCTTATTGAAATAGTGTACATTAGTAATAAGGAGTTTCAAATATATTAAATGGCCTTTAGTGGTAATTTAACAAAACAAATAACTTGTCTCTGTGACTAAACTGTGTAAAACATGGCTTGATTGCTGAATTACTGAAACATTAGAAAAATAAACACATAAGTTTCAGGTAAACGGAAGTTTTTATTTAATTTAAAAAATCTAAATGTGTTGTTACAAAGCTGCCATATGAAAACTCATTTTACATTGTGAAAAAAAAAAAAATTATATGCACATGAGTTCAGCTTACCAGAAAATAAAAAATAGACTCAGTTTATTGTTTCTAATATTACAGAAGTTCTAGGTGGGTTTTTTGTTTGGGTTTTTTTATTGTTTTTGTCCTTTTTTTTAAAGAAGAACAAGGGTCTGTAAAAGAAGCATTTATTTAAGCTTCTTAATTGTCAGTGATTAACAAAGCCTATTGTGGGACAGTTTAGACTGCCAGTATACAAAAAGCAGTATATTTCAGCATACTTCTCCAGAACGAAATGAAAAATTGTCTTTCTATAATATATTTTTGACACCTTTTGACACATCCTTTTTTCCTCTCCTGGCTAATAAATATTTTTTTCAGGGAAATGTTATATGTGTTCCAGGTACAGAAGCTTGTGTTGTTTCTATGAATGCAGACTTTTTCAAGCAGTATGAATATATGTTGCAAGAAGCATATCTCTGTTCAACATGCTATCAAACAATCTTTTTTAAGGTATGGGGAAAATTAAGTTCTATAAAGATTAGGAGAAACTTTAGGATTAAATTTGTGCTAACTTCCTTGCTTTTTAAAATTCTGAGAAATGTTGGCTAGATTTTTAATTCCTACCTTAATAATAACAACACATATACCTATTTATTTTGCATTTTGCGTTGGAGGTCTCATGTTGGAAGTGAGGGGTTAGGGAGGAAAAACATTGGAGAGCTTTAAATGGGAATATCCAAAACATTATCCAAAAGACTCAGTATTATTTTAAATTTCAGCTAGAAAGACTTTTAGGAAGTTGTATCAGAATCTCTTTGGCTTTATATCAGTGTAACGTCAGTGCAGTCAATGGAGCTATGTTTGTTTGCATCAGCTAAGGATCTTTGCTATTGTTTTGAATCTGATTTTAAGTGTAAGTACTTTTCTACAAACCTTTAAAAGTTCAGCCTTGCTTATTCAAGAAAATGAAAGCTTTGAACTGTGACTTAGAGTTTGAAAAGACATTTCAGAATATAGCCAGATTTTCTGTTCTTGCTAATTTATCTTTCCCTTATTATCTTTAGAGAATGTCATTTTTCGAGCGTGCTAATGCAGCAAACTTTTATACCATCATTAAGGATCATGGTTTATTGGATTTCATCTGACTACTCAAGCAAACATTTGTTTAGTGACAGTCTTAAATACGAGATTGTACCACAAATGTCAGAAATGCTGTTTGAAAGTTTATGAGTAAAAACTTCATTTTTTTTAGGAGGACCCAGAAAGGAATGAAAATGTAAAAGTTTTACATGAACTTTCCCTGTGGTGCTATGAGAAAACTATTTGGCTCTTGGGATATTTTCAAGATTATTTTGTAGTATTTTGTAATAAAATTTGTAATTAAGTTTAGGAAAAGCATTCATAAGGTAGGAATGTAACTCCGGCATTGTGGATGCAAGTGTAGATCTATCACCCTTAAGCAATCATTTTCTTTGACAGCTCTTGATAGCAACAATTGAACGTACATTATTCGACCATCACAATGACTTTATCTGGCTTTTCATGTTTTTAAACTAATGGGAAGTTTCCTGTTTTATTCCTTTTCTTTAGATCTTTTTTTTCTCCTCTTTTGTTTACCTGCTGAAAGAAAAAAAAAGGTGGAGAAGCTGCATTTTGCACTTTTTTACAACCATTGCTGAAAATCTGTCACAGCTACCAAGGAAAGCTAAAGAAAACCAGAAACAGAAAGACTATTATTTATAGCTAGCAAGATACTGTATGGCACCATATGGTAGAATTTATCAAATTCTTTCCTTTCTCATGCAGAGCGAATAGGGGCTGGAGACAGTTCCCCGTTGCAGTCCTTCCTTTGCTGTCCACTCATTCATTTACTCTGTGGGCTGAATCCTGCTTGACCTACAGCTTTTACACCCATGAACTCACTTCAGAGGGCATGGTGAGCAGGGTTTGGCCCTCTGTGTTTATTTCTTCTCTCTGCAAATGCAGTTTTGCTCGATATGCTGTTTGCATTTCAATCAACTAAAACAAGAGGATGGATAAATTAATGCCTGACCTGGCGCTTCACATCTGATGCTGAAATGTAACAGTGCTCTGCTGAGGGTTTGAGTTTGCAGGGTGACACTTACCAGGTGTAAGGTGCTGTAAGGTTAAGAAGCATCAAACCTATAATAACAGTCTGACTTCCTCTTCATTTTGTCTCCTTTTGTGTTACATACTAGGGCAAGGAAAGTCTGCCAATCACTATCATTTCTTTTTCTTGTTCTGTAAAGGCTGGGTCGTCACAGCAACAGGCCTGTGACAGGCTGGTATCCATTTAGAGCTCCAGGGGGGTCCTAATAGGATTGAACCAAAAGATCAAGTGAATAGCTTCCTATTTTAGATTTGTAATAACTCTGAACTGCTTGCATATACATGGACCTTACAGTGTTTTGAGAAGACTTTTTACCAGAGAAAAGATCTGTCTGTTTCTAAGAGCGCTGTACTTTGGAAAGGATGCCCCTTAGCCTACTCCATCCTTAGAAAAAGGAAGATAAAAAAACCCCACAACAACAAACCAAATTACTCTCACTTCTCTTTCTCCTGCACACATGAAATTGGAAGGTGTCATTTCCTTTCATTAATTCATTTTACCAGATCAAAGTAAATAGTCTGTTTATGGAGAACAAAGAAGCCCCTTTTTGGTATTCTGCTGAAGTCGCTATCAGATTCAGAAGTTTACTCATCTTTCTGAAATCTGGCAAGGCTGCATGCTACGGAGATTACAGCCAAACAGCTCATGCAAAACGGGCAAATAAATTCCATGCAAAACAAATTCTAACAGAGAAAGAATTAGGAGGAGGCATTTTGTTGATTTGGGAGACTCTTGAGAGGCCAGGGCTCTCATTCAGCTTTCAGAGGGGGCTTTGGTAAACCCACAATACTCAGCATGCAGATGAAGAACCACTGGGGGAGGGAGGAGCTGCATTTTGTTAGTTATTTCACCAATTATGAAATCTGTCAGGAAATAGATGTTGCTTCATACATTTCATTCCCAGACAGATTCTTTTATCTACTGTTTATTAGGAAGAGCATTTTATGTGGAACTTCTTGTAGGGCAAGATCCCAGGAGTAAACATCTCAAGATCTAGCTCCAGGAATTATAAAAATATATTTTTAAAGAGGAGTAAATTTGGGTAGCTAGTTAATTTGCCTAAAGTAGGGCTTCTGAAGTGCCTCATTCAGAGAGGGTGGGACTATCACATCACAGGTGGGACTGTCATATGAGCTGCGTTTGTTTCGGCATCTCCTGTCAAGACATGCAGAGTTAACTCCAAACCAGTTGTGTGTTGAAGATTCCTGATGCTGTCTGGCCTGGATGTCCTGCTCTGGAGGTGTTGTGCTTTGGCACCTCAGCTGTGATAACACTATGCCAAGTTATGACACCTGAAGGCTCACTCTGAAGAGGATTCTTTTGAGCACAATCCTTTTCCTCCTTTTTTTGCTACTTAGATGATAAGCAGTGCCAGCCACTACAGGCCTGAGACCACCTCTGAATCTCTCTTTCAGCAAGCAGACTTTATAGCCTTTGACTTCTTCACCCTTCCCTAGAAAATATTTTCATTTTAGCCACAGAATACCTTCATCATCTTAAACCCAGTACTAGACTCTTTCAGAGGGGTCTTTCATTTTCAAAAAACCTGCAGTTTCTATACTAAAAGTGCAAGTTTCACATATGTCAAGAAACACAAAGACTGTGTCTGGATAAGTAAATTCTTCTATTTTCCATATAGGATCTTGGCACATACATACTTTCCTGGCACTTTTATCAGTACAAATTTTGAAGAGGATTTTGCATAGATTAGGGACCCAAAGGCACTCAGTTAATTAGAATTAGGGGCATCCCTCTGTGAGAAGGGATTAGGCAGGTAGAAGACTAGGACTGTGATCCGTCACCTTTTAAGGACAATGGTGAAAATGCAGTTCATTGGTTTGGACCCTGTGTGTGGGGCTGAGATACATGACAATGAGCACTGAGATGAAGGGAGCTGGGGGAGGGACATAGAGCAAAACCCAGGGGCATCTAGAATGGGCTTTGAATGCCCTAAACCAAAATTTATCAAACTTCCCTTTTGCATTCAGCTGAATCAAAAGAAAGACACGCTAATCAGATTTTTGTAGAGGCCTTTGCAAGCTTTTCTGTTAGGTTTTACTCAGATTTTCTAGAGAATATAGTGTAACATGGTCTGAAAAATTGGAACAAATTTATGCAGATTTTATTATGAATTTTAGGGGTTTTTTGATTACGACTTTTGGCATGTTTTCTATCTTTTTTTTTTTTTTTTTTAAAGGGGATATTTTCCCTTTCCTTTGAAAAACCTGTCAGGAACACTTTCATTCTGACAAAGTAAGTCTAAAAGGATCTTAACAAAATACAAGGGACATCCTCATTTACCTGCGAGGTCTGAAGTTTTAAAGACATTATCTTGAAAGCTTTGAATGTTACCTTCCTGCTGTAAAAAAGGCAGAAAGTTTTTACAACAAAGAAGATATAAATCATGTTACAATCCCACACTTCGTTGCTAATCATGTTGCAACTCCACTATAATTATAAACTTTAAAATCTGAAATTTACGTACACAAGAAAAAGGAAAAACATCAAGTCAATTATTTTTTTTCTCCCCTATTTCATCTCTTCCATTCAGCCAGATCTACCAGCTTGATCTTGTCCCCGAAGAAGTAACTTTGGTTTCCTGCTGCCATTTATCCTAGAATAGCTTTCCACACATGTTGGAAACACTATGGTATGTCACAGCAACATTCTCCCCATACAAATAACTAATTATTACCTTTTTTTCTCTTGTTTTGCTCGTATTTAAATTTAGGTCTCACTTGGCTGCAGTAGGTAGATGGTGAGACCATAGTCACTGCTCTAAGGACACCTGATAAATTTATTTTGACTTTAAAAAGGAACTTTAAACCTAGTATGTTGATTGAGAACTATCTTCTTCTGCCTAACTTCCAGGCTTCAGAAAAGAGCTGTAAGTTTAACATGATGAAACCCTTTTTCTTTAAAAGATTATTCAGTCCTCTTCCATTGAGAAGCTCGCTGGCCATGCTGACACCTGACCTACCACACAAGCACAGTGAGAACCTGTCTGTCTGCTCAGGGATGTGTTCTTCCATCTTCACCCACAGAAGGAAAAGCTCCTGGGCTTTCAGACATATTTATAATGTTTACTTTTTCACTGTATGAGCAAGGCAGTGCTTTGTATGTGTGTTTGTAAATAAAAGTTTACTCAGAGTAAACCTGTATGCCAAAGTGTCCCGAGTCTTGTGGCTGTTTCTGCCTCCAGCAGGACTAAACTTTTCATAACTGGTTTCCAAGCCGGACTCTTCAGCAGTTTGGTGTCTCTGATAAAATGTTTCAAAAGGACCCTGAGTAAACATGGTGTGATAAAGGTGTCTCTTCTCACCTTACTTCCTTGCTTTCTCCAAGTGTTGCAACTCTGACTCCTGTTAGACAAAGACCTTTTCCGTGAGGAAAACAAGTATTTTATTTAACCATGATATCTGGTATGTGTTCTCTTTTGTCCTGATCTAGACTAAGCTGTCCAGGTCAGGAATGGTCACCTTTGCTATTATTCTGTAACCTGTCTGCAGAAGAGAATTACTTTTTGGTTTATGTTGTACAGCACCTGGCTCCTGGCACAGTGCTAGTACAAATAATAATAATGTACAGTACCTGGCACAGCAACACCTTATGCTGTCCATATGTGGCACTGCCATAAATGTGATAGTGCAATACCTCCAGTCAACACACAGAATTACCTCTGACTGAAACTAAATGGATGTGGGTGATCTTGATGATAAATCTGCCCACCCTGGTCCATGCTTTTCTTTATGCAGTTAGCTGGAGTGAGGGATGGGATTTTTTTTTCTGACAAACTACCCACTTTTCAGCTGCAAGCACAAGAAGATACTTCCCAAGGACTCGTCCTGCCCATGACATGGCAGAGCTGCACAATCTCCCTGCATGATGGATCTCCTGGGGATGCCTTGGCCCTGCATCTGGATGTGGCATTTTATGTCAGCCCAGCTTGGAGCAAAGGCTCCACCACACTCCCCTCATGAAGGCTGCACCCTCTGCCCTTTGATGCCTCTTCATCTGCAAGGTTTGGATAAGAAAGTGGGTGGGCTCGGATTGAATTCAGGAGGAGACTCCAGAGGGAAGTTCTGGGATGGGGGAATGTCTCTGTGAAAGGGGTAAAGTCTACTTGGCCATCAGCATGCATGGAAAAGGGCACTTAAAAATTAGAATAAGCTGAGGAAATCAGACTCAGTAGCTGTCCAGCCTGACTTGGGCACAGCCCAGCCTGTCTCCGCAGCAGTGAGGCAGTGCGTGGGTCAGCAGTGCTGCCATGGCCCCTCTCAGCCCTGACACCCCCGCCTGCACCCCTGTCCTGCCTGGCCCTTCACACCGCACAGCAGGGCTGCCTGCCCACCTTATTTATATATTATATCATTTATATTATATTATTTATATCATTTATGTTTATATTATACCAGTGTGGCAGAGACGAGTGAACCCATTTTTGTGGTGAAACTGCGTTCTTCCAATGGAAGCAGCCCTGTCAGAGGTTTTGGACTCACTCTCCTCTTTTCCTTGCAGGCCCAAAGGGTTTCGGGTCCATTAATATTGAAATACCTTTTTGTGCTTTGTCTGACTACAGACAACAGCAATAAGCCTTGGTTCTGCCAGACTTCTGAAGGAGTTACACCTTCAGGAGAGCTCAAGAGCCTTCAGAGGGAGAAGGAAAGAGCAAGGAGAGAGAGGCTGGATCTTATGCACCTCTTTTTTCTCTCAGCTAGTTTTGTGGGAGCTTATTTACACTGACTTTCACCAGAAGTCAGTCTGTGGCATCGGAGGCTCTGAATTTTACATAACTTCTCTGCACCAACTTTCAGCCACATATTCTTTCAGAGTACCTCAAAAAAACAGCCACATAACAATACTCTTCCCTAAAAGTGTGAATTCAGGGCATTACTGTGGAAAAGCATGTGGCTTGGCTTACTGCACAGAGAATTTCCCACATAGACAAGCCCTCTGTCTGAGACAACGAAGACAATTGGGTCATAAATCTTTTAAATGTGTAAAATGATAGCTGTCTTGGCAATGGCAGATCTGATAAAGTGTATTCCACCTGGTGTGGAAAGGCAGCATATGGCCACAGTAATCTCTAGTTCAATCAGAAATGCAAGGATTTAAGTCCTAGCCTGGAAGGATTTCTTGTCGCTGTCTCTCCTCAGCCCTGTCTACAGATAAGTCTGCTCATGTGGCATGAGGCAAAGAAAGGGAATGTTGTTTGGTGGTTGTGCTCTGGGTAGGAGGAGTGTTGAGCTTGGCTGAACTTTATAGAAATTCTCTTCCAGATCTTCTGCACTGTGGGGAAACCTGAGCACAGATTTTCATCCACAACCCGCCTCCTAGTTTTACACTATCTCCAAATGGGCACACAAAAGCTTTCCTCTATAGAACCCACAACATTTATAACACTTTTAATTACTGTTAATTGCTTAAAGTTGTAATTTTCTGTATTGCTAAGTCCAAGTATAGATATGAATCAAATATGGGAATATCTGTAAATGTCTCCTCTAGGCTTCCTCCTCCTGGGAGGGAGAGAGCTTTATATTGAGAAAAGCTCTGCAGGACTGCTCCACTCTGGTTTATTTCGTGTAGTTACAAACCTTTTCCATTTTGGCTTTGTGTAATATTTCTTTTGATTAGACAACATATACTGAGCAATCCACAAGTTACCATGAGACTGGACTGTTTGTATAGGCAATCAGGGAATTTCTCTTCTCATTACCATATTGAAAAGGTCTACCTAAGCTTCCATTTAAACCAGACATAGGCTGTGATTAAGTTCTGCTGAGCAAGATTGAACGTTTCTTATGGGAGTCCGAAAAGGTAATTTTAATGGAGTAAGGAAAGACTCTCTGAAATCAATACAGGAAAGAGAGGCTGACAGTTTTGTTATTCATTATCTTCTAGTTAAAAGACTGTTTTAGAGTATTCCAGATACTTCCTAAAATTTGGGGGAACTATTGATGAATTTTATGCTTCATGTTTATGTTTAATGAAACTTCAGATAGTCTTATATAAATATTTCTCAACAGAGAGGTAATCTTCAGCAAAGAGCTACATGCAGGATGAGGCTGCATATGTGCACACTTTAACCAATGCCCCAGGTGCAGACACTTTACAGCTCAAAGCCTGACCTTCTCTGTGTCTCATTGTGCTTTCTCCTGGGACTGCTCTAAAGCTTAATTCATTGATTTTAGCGGGTTCTTAAATGGACTGTAGGTATATCTTCACATCTACTGCTTTTAATTCCGGGTTTTGTAAGGATCCTGTTGCTGTAGGAGTCAGTTCTGAAAGACTGACCAAGTTCTCTGCGCTTTTACTGTAGCAGAACTGTGCCGGCTCCAGCACTTCTGTGACATGTAGATGCTCAGAGGCATTGCTCTCTCTTGCAAGGAAGAAAAGAAATAGTCTGTGAAGAGCAGTGGTGGCACTCCACGGCAACTTTCCCACTGCTGGAATGAGCTGTGGGAGAAGCTGCCTCTCTCCCAAGTCGCTCCTCATGGGGTGACGTGGTGGGTGCACGTCTGTGTACGGCTGGGTCTGGGGGCTCTGCACAGCTGCACAAGGAGGATCACTAGTTCTCTGTCATTCCTGTTTGGATGCCACTCTAGATGTGTCCATTTCTTTACTTATTGCAATATCTTAGAGCACAGGGACCCACAGTACTACTGTGTGAAGTACTCCAAGAAGAACCAGGTTTTATGGGAGTGGACAAATCCATACACCTCCCCTAAATTAGAAAAACAAACGAATAACATCAATAAAGACCATTTTTGGCTGTAGTTTAAAGATAGCTGGAGCCATTCTCTCTGAAATGAGCTTCTGCATTTTTAAAAAGTATTAGGCCAAAGATAATCTTCTGTCACTACTACTTAATCTTGACCCTCCAAAGGTCATTCAGTGGTACCACTAGGTTTTAGGCATGCCATTAAAAATGGAGAAAAAATGTTCTTATATGGTGATAGTGTAATGAAACACAACCTTCCACTGGCCAGAGGGACTCTCGAGGCAGAGATATGTGGGGGTTTTATAGTGTTTGTGAAGGATGCTTTATGTTCTGTAACATATGGTATTGTTGTTACTCTTTTGATTTGTAGTTTTGGGCAGACACATTCTCATAACCTTTGTGCGCCTTCGGCTTTGGAGGTCCTAAAGCTGCTATTGTTCAGTCAGTTTCCAAGCTCAAGAAGAATGTTTTCTTCATAAAGAACATGTTAAATATTACCAGAATTTCAGCATCAGTTTTATATTTCAGGCATATGATTTGGCATGTTCTATAGATGACGGTACATAGCTTTTAAGTTATGATTTAATTTAGATTTTTTAAATTAAAAAAGCAGCTGTTTCTCTGCATATGAAATATGAGTCCTCTGTAACTTTACTTATATAAGCGTTGTTTTCAAGGTATAACATATTGGATAACCTAAGAGCAGAATAAGGGCTGGATTCAGTATAACATCTGTCTAGCTGCTTCCTACCACTGAGTGAGTGCAAGGCTCGGGTGAGCTTGACAAATCATTGTCAGTGGCTTGGATAAAGTTTATTTCTCTCTTTTTTCAGTTATCATTCTTTTGCCAGACATACCTGCCTTCTTAGCTGAGTCTGAACATTGGTAATTAGATTTATGGGAATTGTGGTGGTGGAACAAGTTTCAGTAGTGGGTAAACTGAAATATTGCAAAGGGGATGGCAGATCCTTTGGATTACATGCCAAATACCACCTGTGCTGGGTGAAATGCTCCTATGCAGACAGACAGTGCAAGATCATTTGGTGTCTATTTTAAGAATGTAAGGAGTCAATGTGTGATGTCATGAAGAAGGTAAAATTCCCCTCATGTTTTATGTGTTATTGATAGCATGGTAAACCACATACAACATGGACTGTAGGATTATATATGGACTCCCTTACTGTTGCCTTGATTTTTCAGATGACATGAAGCCCTTCTGCCTTTGCACAGTGTTTAGCATTAGATTTTTTTCCCCCCTAAGATTTGTTGTCCTTTTGTTTTCCCCTTTTTAATTTGCCATTTCATGAGTTTCTAAAAAACAATGAATGATTTAACTTCATGATATTCAAAGAAGAATACAGACAGGATATCCAAATGTGTGTTAATAGCTATGTGTTGTGGACAGTGCAGTGCCTTTGTGGGCATGGAAAGTCACTCTTCTAGGAGTGTGACTAAAGGAAATAGGACTGAGTTTTTCTACACTAAACTAAACAGCTGTAAGTCTGATAATAAATAGTCTCTAAACATTGTTCTTCTCATTCAATATCTTTTTTTGCTTACTGCTATATAGTCAGGAACAGTTGTGGTTAAGTCAGGAACCAGTGCTTCAGGATTTCTCAACAGGAAGGGAAAGAGCTCCATTTTTCATGCACCTCTCTGCTCTCAGGTTTTCATTCATGTCTCTTCTTGGGGCATCCTATGTAGCAGAGATAAAATGAATGTCCTTGACATTCCCTGCACTTCATTCCAGATATTGCACATCATTTATATGCAGTCTCACAATGCAATAATTTTTCTAAGATATTGTGGGTAGCTGAAATATGTTGTACTACTTGTATGAGGATGAAACTCTAGTTTTAGACTTCATGCTGTGGCGTTTTTTTCTTTAAGTAAGATTCTTTGAATGTGCACCAGTCCTCAGATTAGAGCTTCACACACTTTTCTAACCTCAAATAATCACAGCCATTATTGCTGTCCCAGTATCAATAGTGATAGTCCCTCATCCTTGCCTTCGTAGCAGAGTACCAAGGAGAGGCCTGTGGGAATAATGAGCTGGGTAAATGGCCTCTTCCCATCCCCACCTCCTACTAAGTCAACAAATCAAAATATCCAGAATAACTTCCTGCAGTCTTTTTAAAATTCTTTCTTTCATGGAATTGTTTAAAATGTTGTGGGGTTTTTTTTGTTGTTTTTTTTGTTTTTGTGTGTTCATTTTTGGTGGGTTTTTTTGTTTGTTTTTGTTTTTTGTTTTTGTTTTTGTGGGTTTTTTTTTAATCTCAACTGCTTTAATATGAAGATTTTTTTTTATGCTCTTGAAGTGTCTTTAAAATATTTCTTTAATGAAGTAACTAATGACATAAGACAATCATTTGACACCAGTTGAAATGCTTCATTTGTGAAATATTTAAATAAAATACCTACACATTATTTGTCTATTCCACTTTGCTGTTTTCAAATTATTTGCTGGGTTTGACCCGAGTTTTCAAATATTTCTATGTTTTGTCACAACATGACATTTCCTGATGAGTATATTATTTTTTCAGAAAAAATTTTACCCCACTGTGCTGGAAATATCTTGTGTGACTGTAAAACACTGGCAGAAAGTGGATTTTGAAAGAAGAGCACGATTAATACTTCACATAAGAAATCTCCACCAAGAAATTCTGCTAAGAAATGTGGAATTGTTAATGCAAAGTCTTTCACTGGGGAAAGTTCGGGACAGAATGAAAGCAATAAATCAGTGGTTTAAATCAAAACTAGAAGTCCATAAATTCCTTTTTCAGCAGTAGGTTAAACTGTCAGGTTTAACAAAAGCTTACAGCACTCGCCTGCTCACTGGCTCTGATTCTGATTCAGTGCTATTGCTACCAGGTGTCACGCTGGCCCCTGGGTCCTGCAGCACTGAGGAAACAGCCTGTTGGGGCATTATTTGGATGGGTCAATGCGTCAAACATGGTATTCCTAGGGAGGTTTCCAGCACTGCTGTGCATGCCCTTTGATAATAAATTCCAAGCCCAACAGATTTTCAATGATCATGTGTGACAGACTCAGTATAAGAGTCTCATTCTGGAGCTACCACTCAGATGGGGTTTTTTTCTGAATGCTCTGAATAAAAAGTCATATAATAATTTATGTATAGATATCTCAATATAAATTGCATATTAATATGTTTGCGTACTTATATATTTTATATAAATTATATGTTGAATATATGTATTCATCAGTATTTTTATTTTTTTTAAATTATTTAAAAGCAGCTTGCTGAGATGTACAGTGAGAAAACACATTTTTTCTTCTCAGGTGCAGTATTTGAATTGTTTTATTTCTTTAAACAATATTTTAGTGTAAGTTTTATCACACCAGCTGCTGCTGTGTTGTCATTGCTACAAGTTTCTCAGCATATCCTATACAGCCCTTCTTTTCAGGCTTAATAGGTCAGTCATCAAATTAGCTTTGGACTATAATGTTTCTTGGGACAGCAGCAGTTCTGCAGAATGCATGCTGACAAACCAGCTGCTCATCAAAAGAGGAAAGAAAGACAATAGGAATTTCAGGGGACTTGTGGATGTCATCAAAGTGTGCTTGTGTGAGGCTTAAAAGGGCCTAAAATAGGCTGTTGCTGAGATATCAAAGTAGATCAGAGTGGACTAACATAGTTTGTAACTCTTCTGTGTCCATTCTTGTGGACTGTATCTCCTGGCAGCAGTTTTGTTTGATGGGACTTGCACCCTGTTATTCTTCCTGATTGTGGCAACTGTTGAGTGTGGAGAACATATTGAAACTCTACCATCATCAGTAAGAAAGAGCTATAACTAAAATAACATTAGCAGCAGGACTGAAAGAGGGACTAAGTTTTACAGGCTTCTCAGTCCCTTGGAAAGGAATGTTAAGTTAATTCTAGGTGTTGCCTTTTGCAGGGCATCTGCTCAGCAGAAATTTCCTCTGCACTTCTCAAAGTCTGGCTTAGACAGGTTAATAAATCTCTGCCACTCTTTGGCTGCAGAGGGTTGGTATTTTATAGCTGCAGAAGGTGAAGAAGAGAAAGTTACATCTTGCATGAAGAGATAAGTCTAGGGCAACACCAAAGGAGTACACAGACTTCTTCATACTTAATGCACACTGCCAAGTAGCAGAGTGTGTTGTTTTATTGGAAAACAAAGGCTCAGAGTGTGGAAAGACTGAGAACTGAGAAGGCTGAGTGGACTGGAAGGAAGCAGATTTCCTTGCAGAGCAGACTGGGGAGATGTAAGGGAATCAGTATGTGTGTACGTGATTTGTGGTTGTCACTGAAGCTACAAAGTGACCTAAATCAGATTTTAGAAGCTGAAATTTATTCTGTACCACTGATAAATGAACTCAAATAATATTGATTCAAGATATTTTCTTATTTTAATGGGTTTTGTGTAAACCCAGTTTGAAATGCTCAACAAAGTTATAAAAATGTCCTTTCAAGTTTATGTACTTCTAAATTGTGATTAATTTGATTTACAAAAGACAAAGTCTAAAAAGAATGGGAACATTCATAGCCCAGTGATTTAGTGTAAAACATAAAATTACTGGCAAAATAATACAGTTATGTGTTTAAAAAATGTAAGGAATAAGTTCCAGTGATGCCATAAATTCCAGGAAAATATTTTAGGAACTGCAACATAGGAATTTATTGTGGCTTGGCTCGAATAATGATTTCTCCTTGGCCAACAAAACACTTTATAGCTTTAAATCTATGGATCAGTATCAAAGCTGGTTTTATCAGAGGGGATTCTTTTATATTTCCTAAATTTAGAATAGTAAAATAACAGGCAAATTAATAATTTTATACTTGAAATGTAATAATTTAAATTAAAAATTAGGCAGTTTATATTGTGCATGATGGTTGCAAGGTACGCAGGCTCAGCAAGAGAATTCTCATTTTTCTGCCATGGGATGGTGTCAGAAGCACTGCTAGCAGTGTTCTGTTTTGTTCTCCACACAAACTGACAGTAACTGGTGTAGGTTTGACAGTGACCATCTTGTATGGTAGTTTGGAGGCTCACAATGAAACTGATGAAAGGCACATCACTATAAGCAATACAGCTAAGCCAGAAAAATAGTGTTATCCCTGATTTCCTTGAGCTGGCACAGAGGGAGGTTCTGTTACATTGTCTTCTGAGTCCATTTTCCACAGGCTCTCTTTTTCTTTATGCAGTGCAGAAGTGCTCCACTTAACCCCTTCTTAGCAGGGCAAAGACAAGGGTGTGGAAGATATGATCAATTTTATTGTCCTCTCTGTAATGATGCATATTTTTTCCTTCTATGGAAGCTTGGGGTGGTTTTTTTTTTGTGGTCAGGTGGAGTTGTGGTGTCTGGGATCTATTAACATGACCAAGTTTTGGCGCTGGTGAACCTGTAACTCAGGTGAGCCATGGCCAGAGGCCATGTTCAAAGGCAGAGTGCTGCACTGCTGAAGATCTTCACATTGATCATTTCTATAATGGTCTAAGTGAAAGTGGGTGGAGGTTTAAGTGACTGTCAGCTTAATAAAACTTGATGTTCCTGTCCTAAGGATTTTACTGTGCAGACTTCAGTTGCCTATTATGACTCAGATTCAAGGACTTTTGAAGTCAATTAGAATTCTTCCATTTATGTCCCAGTTGCCAAAAAATATTTGAGTATTGCAGAGCAAATGTAAGAATCTGCTAAAGGAAAGAAGTGAGTCTTGCCGTTTCAGTTGTAATGCTGATAGCATTATATGGCATGATATGTGTGTGTATATATATGCACAATATTCTGTTCAACTGCTTCAAAACTCAGTGTGCCTATACTGCACATCCACTTGAAGATGTTTGCAGCTGATGCAAAGATCTGTGCAGGTCATGTGGCCATGGTGCAGTACACAGCCTGCAGGAGCTGCAAAATCAGTGTCTGGGCTGGCTGCCTTCCCATTTAATGGTTTAGTCTTCTCACAGGATAATTCAGATCAGAAGGGAGCGCTAAATTTAAGAATCAGATTTACTTCATTTGGTAGTGGAAGTGTTGATCTGGGACCTGTTTTTATCTGTCCAGTGTCTCTACTCTCCAATATGGGTTGCTCAAATTTGGCCAAGAACTGAAGTGGTTTCTCCGTGGCTATGTGAGAGAGCAAAAATAAATCAAAGGGCCTAATTCTGGAGGAAGTGGCCTATTCTCTTGTGAGAAGTCTTCTCTCTCATGTGAGAAGTCTTGTCTTTCATGTACAGAGTCATCCCAGAATTCTGGCAAACCAAGTGAGGTTTTTCTGGGTTATTTGCTGGGGAAAAGGCCAATAATGCAATTTAAAACTGTACGGACTCCAAATCTTGTTTTTTTTTCATAAAACTCCCAAATGTGTTGTTTTTTGCATTCATGTCACTTAATAATTCAGTCCTGATCTTCCAGTCTGTCTTCATTTTCTGCCCCACTTTGGGGTTTCAAATATACTCTCTTTTCCTCAAACATCCTGTCACATTCCAGAGGTATAACCATATCCACCACCTTAACTCCAGGTGGCTGGAAGCTGATTCTGCATAAATTAGAGAGAAGAGCTGCATTCTTCTCTTCTTTCCAAGAAAATTGCCCCAAATTAAACTTATAGACCATAAATCTAGCCACAATAAAGCTGCATCCACCTCAAATTCAATGGTTCTCCACAGTTCGTATTCACACAAACAAAAATGGTTTCCCACCATCATTAACTCATATTCTTTTACCTTCTTCTGTAGTTTTGAAAGCCCAAATTCCAGCATAACCCGTACAAGCCAGAGAAGTAAACAACCCCACACTCATGAATAATTCAATTAACAAAGCAATGCAATGGATTTCAGTCATAGAAATAAAATCCAAGAAAAGGTCAGACTTTACTCCCATTACCATGCAAAACTTGATTTTGGATCATGTAGCACAAACACATAAAGAAAATGTTGTTTATTAAATCCAGTTTTTGCTAATGTGTACTTGAGGATGCCTGGAACTATTGCAGCAGAAGCAACTGCTGCAGCAGCCAGATACTCCTGCACATGGGTGAGGTTGGTGAGGAGGGAAACTGTGTTGGCATGACAGCCTGATGAAGCCTTTGACTTGTACCAATGTATCATTTGATCAAAATCAGTGAAATGTTTTTCTCTCCTTTTACTTTTCCAATCTCAATTATTTCATGCAAAATGCAGTTACAAACAAACCCAAACTTACAGAAATTTAGGCTGCAATGTTTTTATAAAATCCCAACCCATTATGGACAAAAGCAGGATATTTCCTAGGTTCAGCTGACATCAGCTGATATGCATTTTGTGCTTGTGTTTTTGTCTCTAGATAGAAATATATGTAGTGAGATCAGATCTCATAAATGACTGCTATTATTGGTCTTGTGAGAATTCCTCTATTCTGGTACTGAAACTTCTCAGAGTCGTTAGTTAGAAACTTGCAGCTCTGAATCCTCATGAAATCTCAAACCAGTTTCACCATCAGACTTTTAGTCTGAAATCAGTGCACTCCAAACTCACACAAGGCAGCTGTAAAAAAGGTCACCCCATATAGATCTTTTCAGTTCCCAGCCAGAAAAAAACCTACCTTCTATCTCTTCATACTCATATATTATTCCTGTAACACTGAGGAGCCTTGTTTCAAGGAAAAATAATACTGAACCATTTCCTATATATTTAATTCTGGGATACAATGACTGAATGAAGTGAAAGGGCTGACTGTGTCCAGGGCTTACTATACTTTGGTATTAGAATAGTCCATCTCATCTGTGGGTTAATGTGAAAAATACAGCTGCCATTATCATTGTAGAATATTGCTGTCATTAAATATAGCAGGAAATATATCTATTCTAAAAATTTCTTATCTTTTTTCACAAGTGTTTGCTCTGTGCTATGAAATCAGCACTGCTAGATGAACACAGCACAACTTCTTTAAAATCAAGTGACAACTTTCTGGGTTTCTATTTTCCTCCATTGCAAGTCCAGATAGCCTTGATTTAATAAGAGTATCCATCATGAGCCAAAAAGAAAAAGCTTGTAGGAGTATTGTCTCAATACTTTTTTATTTTCAGAAAATGCATTAACAGTTTGATATCTACTGTCAGGGATGAGATAAACAAAATATGAGCACAATACGCTCTTGCCCTGGGTGAGCTTGCTGCAATACCCGTCAATTATAAGACTTTTTCATGGCTCCTAAACTCCTTTCTGAAATGTTAAAGGTCTTACTAATCTTATCAGGTCGTTGATTACCACCTGCTGAGCACAACAAAAAGCCAAAGAATGTGCATTACCTTCAATACACATCAGTGGTTTTACTCTTTCTCCTGTTCAAAAATTACTCTGTTTCTTTAAAAGATGTGAATATTGAAATTACCTTGTTCAAAATTTTCTGTGGTGTGCATGGGGCAGTCAGCATCTGTTTCAGCATTGTGCCAGGTGATACAGCACACTGTGGTGTAATTGCAACAATGGGATTCTTAGTGCCAGGGATGCAAGTCTCACCAAGCTGATGACAATGGCCAGCAGAAGGGAAGTTTCCATGGAGCCTCATCCCTTTCCTTTAGCTCTCAGTCTCCTGAAACAAAGCTATAAAGGCAGTGTCTGTTGCTGGGAAAGATCTGGAAAAACCTTTCCTCTGCAGTGGAGTAGGGGGCACAGAAGATTCTCTCATAATATAATATATGAAGTGAGAATTAGGAAAAGAAAAGATGTTGTTTTTCAATGCTGAAAATTGAACCATGTGAGATACTCCAGAAGCTCCAAGTATAAATCTTCCTTATATAGACATCAAAGCAGCAGGACTGGAAGAAGCCCCAGGGGGTTTGGGAAGCTGAGTTTTGACTAAGGAGGAGAATAACTAGCATGGGTCAAAGCTTACCTTCAGTGGATAAGCACCCAAAGTTTGTCAATTTATTTCTATTTACTGGACTGCCAAAATTTGGCAGGAGATACAAAGAAAATAATCTCTATTATGATGCTTTTAGAATTTCCTGCTTTGGTTCAGCTTGGAAATGCTCCGAGATCAGCTTTCTTGCAATGTTTTGGCACTATTTTTTCATTTCTCGCTTATTTGTACTTTGATGTTCTTTTTTTGCTAGCTGAAGCCTGAACTAAAACCTCTGTAGAGGAGATGGCAACATGAGGCTGGCTGAATTGGGCACTAAGGTTAGAAAAGAGCTTGCACAGTGGGAGATACAGGAATTTACTGCTTTTATCACAATGACATCAGCTGAGGAAATGGAACTGAGATAGTTTCACAGCCAACAGCAAGGTCTGGGAGGAAATAATAGCATAAGCTTATGCTTTTGTATCCAAAATACTGATGGATATAACCACACAGCATTCACCAAGAGACTAAGCATCTCTGAGCAAGCAGGTAAGTATCTCATCTTTCAGACCTCTGGAGACAATCTGTTTCAACACTACATTCTTCTTAGGCACCCTTTAAAAGCCCGCATATTTGCCCCCCACCCCATCACCCTGTGATGACATACACGGCTGTGCTTCTAAGCAGGTCCTGCCATTTGGAACCACCTTCCCATGTCTTCACCTCCCTGATTCTCCATCTCTTCAAATCTTTGAAAACACTGCAATTCCCTCAATCCTGTATCCCTGGAGTTCTTTTTTGCTCTGCCTATGGTTAGTGTTAATTACTCTCTAAAATACCCCTTATGCAACTGTTTTTGATGTATTTTGTCTTGAACTGACACCTTGGCTCGGCCTGCATGTGCAGTAAAGCATCAGGGGCTTCATGGTCTGTATCACACAGTATGATTTAGAAGCTGGGTCAAATTGACAGAAGCTCAAGTACTGCTATAGGGCATTTTTCCTCCAAGAATGGCCTATTGGCGCCAAGGATTCCAGCACTGTATCTTGTTAGTGGAGTAATATTAAGCCAAAGACTTGCTGCAACAATAACAAAAGTCAGTCCCATAAGTTTCATTATACTTTTCCCATGTGGACATTCCTTGGTGTCCAAGGACCTTCTCCAGACCTCTCTCCAGTTAGAAACAAATCAGAAGACTAGAGCTGGTTCTGTGATGTGTTTCAGCAGGCATGCACCTTCATGCATGCACCTTGTCTCCATGCTCCATACCAGTGTAGTGGGGATTACTGGCTGACAGATGGTGAAAGAGAATTTTTCCAGGTGTGGCTAACTAGTGTCACAAGTGACACTTCACTTGTGTCACTGAAGTTTTTGTGAAGTAGCTTTCAAACTGCAAACTTCTTTCATGGTATGTATTGAGCTGGTGGAAACAGACGTTTTGAACTTTGTTTTTGGGGTGAGGTTGGTGTCAAAGGCAGGTTTTTTCTATCTGGGGAATGTGTTCATGCATAGGGGCACTTGGAGAACGCAAATCAGTCTTTCTCCAGATATGTCTCTCCCACTGACTAATACTGCTGGCTGTGATAGGATACCATGACTCTAGGTATTTGAAAACCACATAGCCACATTCCCATTTATGCCCTTGGCTTTTCACATTCTTTAGGATTCCATCTTTGAATTCTCTCAGGAAATCCATGCAGTGATCTTGCTTTTGACACCAATTAACTGAGCTATTTATTTGGCCAGAGTAGGAGTGGCAAAAGGACTTGGTAGAAGCAGCTATAAACATAAGTAGTTTTTTATCTATTTAAATTCAATACAGGATGTCAAACAAAAGAACACCTTAGTGCAATGTTTTGCTTCTGTAACAGATTAAAACAATGTAGATTTTAGTGATGTTGATCAAGCACAGTTCTTAGGACTTGTTCCATTGCTCACTCACAGCACTGGAAAAACTCTCACTGACTTTAATAAGATCAGTCCTAGAATGAGGAGGAAAGTGTTTTGTGAGGATTAATTCTTCTACTTAAAGAACCTTCCCCTCATCAAGAATTCCTTCTGAACACAGAGTTAATGGCCCATTTTCTTCATTCTATAGCTTTAAGAAAGATAGCTAAAAGAAAAGATTAATTTGGGAATACTTGTGGAGTTACCTGAAATTCTAACATATCCATGAAGAACTGTATTATCTCCTGTTCCTGATCTATAGATTTAGTAGAACCTGAAAACAGAAGATACTTGTTGTTTAAAAAGATTGATAATTTGTTATAAACAAAAGTTTAATAATTTCAACACACTTAAAAATTGTGCATTGGGTTTTTTGTAAATCATCAATACTTTCCTATCCTGTTTTTCTTACTTCAGTGAAATGACAAACAGTGACATAAGAACAAAATAACAGTCCGATCTTTGTGTTTTGTAATGAATAATAAAGTGGTTTTAACCTCTTTAGGGATTTAACACCACGTTAATCCTTTAATCCCCAGAAAAAAAACAATTTTGTTGACATGAAAAGGGGATATTTAACTTCATCCAATTAATTTTCTTCCTTGGAGATACCATGATTATGAAGATTAGATCGAATAGATTCATTAGAATAACTTTATTTTATACAAAGTGGTAGTTTTGCCAGTAAATAATTGTATCAGAAAAGTTTGCATCACAAATATGCTTAATTTTCCTCAATATCAGAAATGCCAATATTTTGAAACCCAGAAAACTCTACCACTTCTTTAATATTCAGATATTAGGTATTGTATCTTCTTTTCAACCATATTTGACTAGAAGTGGAAGAGAGCAGAATACTCACTATTTTGCCTGTCTTTGCTCTGTGACTTTTAAAAGTGTGGTCATCTTCAAAGTTTTACCTAAGTAGCGAATCATTAAAGCAACTATTCTATGTTGATTTTCCAAATGCATTGCATATGGAAATAGAGGCAGATTTTTCACTTTTCATTTAAGTATTCGCAGAAAGGTCAGGTTTTCAAACATGTTTTGTGGTACTTCAAAAGGACAAGGCTTTTTTGAAAAATCCTGCCTTATAGTTTGCTGTCTCTGGAATGAAAAGGATATGCATAAGAGTGAGGAAGGGTGGTTTTATGGTTAAGACATCAAAGTGAGATTTGTAAAATCCAGATTACATTCCCCACTCAGTTGTAGATTTGACGTGAAGTTTTTGGTCATGTCACTTGACTTTACATCTTCCACTGAAAGTGGGTAGATAATACATCCTTTCTTCTAGTCTTTTTAGTTGCCTTTTCAAACTGGAAGTAGTTTGGGTACAGACTGAGGCCACAGTGCAATAATATAATAAATTTGCTTTCTAGTACTGGATGAAACACTTTGTGACTGAATGATGTGAAACACCAAGCCTGGACAGACCCTTCTCTGTTAGGCCAAAGCTGTCACTTCTGATGACTTTGTACCACTCATCTTTATGCTGGATGAGATACCACTGGGTGTACCACTCAGAGTGTGGTTTATGAGGTAGTTTAAGCCAAAGGCAGCCCGGGGTCCTGCTGTGGGTTCCCTCTCCTTCCCTGCGTTAGCAATAACAGGGGACATCTGTGCAATTGGCTGCATCAGTGAGTTGATCCAACTCAAAAAAAGTCACACACATCCCCCTGTCCCAAAAATAGTAATTTTTTCCTCACAGCCAAATGTGTGATCATTAATGCTGTCACAAGGGACAAGATGAGAGTGCAAGGCTTGGGCAGGGAAAGTGGGACCACACTGCAGATGCAGAGATTTTCCTCAGATTGGTGAAAGGCTTTACAAAGTGGAGTTTTAGACCATTATAAACATACTAGCTGAATTTCCTGACACAGACGGAGCTGTGCTGGCAAAACATTAGTACAGTATGGAGGATCCAGAACAGCTACAGTGAAGGAGCTCTTGAAGTGTGTGCTTGGCTTTCTACCCAAATGCTGGCCCTGGCATAAGAGAAAGCATGTTGAAGATGTTTTTCTGAATCTCAGTCACAGGCACTCACTCAACATACCGTGGTGTTGGTAACCAACTATTCCATGTCTCATTTTGAGAAGTGATGGGCATTTCAAGTGCCACTGTGCTTGCTCAGGAGCTTTGGGGATGAAACACTTTCATCTCAACCACAAAAACTATTAGACTGAGATTTTTTTATAGATTCCGCACTTAACATGAATTACACACTGAATTTTCCTGTGGTGTTATTATTTTGTTTTCATTATACAGGCAGATGAAACTGGACAGAACAGGAATTATTGTAATCCATTGGTGGATATTTTGCTGCCTATAGTATTGATTTTGAAGTTATGGGGCTGCAATGTTGCGGTATTTTTTAGTATTATCTACAGCACTCTTACTCATCATTAAAGCATGGAATTGCAGAGTATCACTTTCAGTAGGCAGAAAAACTGTGCCCTGACACAATACAACATAATGGTTTCCAAGGAGTCATTACTTTCTGTCATGTCAATAATTGGCAGATTAAAGCTCTTTAAATAGGCACTAACAGCACTGAGTGTAACAACTCCAAAGGAGCCATTACTTCTTGTGGTGTCAATAACCCATCAATTAAGGATGTCTAATAGTATGCATTGGTATAAAGGGTTAGAATGGCTCTGAAGGAGGCGGTTGCAGTCAGTTGTTTGCAATTGGTTGTTTAGGATTTTTACTACTCAAATCTTTTACCCTTCTTTTCTTTATTCCTTCTCCTGAAAGTCTGGGTAAGTGGTATATCTAAATAACAAAGAAATGTATTTTAATGTTGCATTTAGATTCAGAATAATTCAAGAGTATGGAATCAATTTTTCTCTTCCTTTCTCCCCAGAACACATTTGCTCTCACACAACAAACACAAATGCTGTTCAAAAAAATGAAGGTTATGCAAATGCCTTTTGAATTAAGACTTCACTGAATCCAAAACACATCTTTTACTTAGCTTCTGTATGGAAGTCCTCAATGTAAATAGAAAATGAGTATTCAAACCAGCAACATAAGAACAAAACTCATGTGGCTGATATTTTATTAGAAAGTCAGATTTGGTGAGAATATTGTTTTCATCCCCATAAGTAAGATCCAAAAACATGACATTTAGGGAACAAGGGGTTCAGAGAGTTGTGACTTTTCATCAGGCTGAGTCATACTTCAATTTGTAGTTTGAGTTTAGAACTGATACTCAGAAGTTCATTTATCAAAGCACATTAGTACACGTTAAGCACTGAGTTCAGTGAGTCTTAACAATATTCTAACCAGTCTTCCCTGAACTGTGTCCTCGGCAAGGTTTCATTCTAGAAGAGCAAAGAAATGAGCACCCAATCTTCCATACTTAAATTTTCCTGCAGAGATCAGTGCTTGCCTTGGCTGATCAATGTCTGTTCAATGGCTTCAGGAGGATTTTTAAGTCCCCATCTGTCATCAGTCCCAGACAAATAATAAAATATCTATTGTCTGAATCCTCCTGCTGACCTTGGGTGGAGTCAATGTGGTATTCCGTGATGGGAATGTAGTGAAAGATGAAGGAGGAGATATTTTATTTTTTTTTTAAATTCTGAATTCCACCCAGAAACTGTATTGGAAAAAAAAATTCTGGAAAGTCAGGGCTTCAGAATATTCTGTTTATAGTAATAATTAATAGGTCTGCCTGCATTACAAGGTCTTTAATTAAATGATTACATAATGTACATTGAAATACCATTCTCACTAATCCACATTACTCAATTAGCAGAGCATTAAGTGCTCCTTTCATCAAAAGATTTCCAGATTGTTGTTGTACAGATTTTAAAAATCATTATTTTGTACTAAACATGAATATTCATTTTCAGAGGCAAAGGAAACCAGATTGAGCACCCTTAAGTAATACATACAGTAAGTAACACTATTGCAGGGATATGCACCTTCACACATTGAAATAGCGATACTCAGAATATTTCAGATTAGGAAATTTTAATCATTCTTCACCAAAACCTGCCTTATTCACTGTACTGAGCCCTGGGAGTGAGTTAGTGCTGTGCAATCAGTGTAATCTCTTCTATGTGCAGAACCTCACCCCACTTTTTTCCAGTGCTGGAAGGCAAATGACAGTGGCAATGGGGCAATAGTAGAAGCCACGTCCTGTGGTTAAGTAAACTGGATTCTATCCCTGCTGCTCTCTCACACTGCCTGCCTTATAAAACTGGGCAGGCCCTCAGTCTTAGCACAGCTGAGCCTTTAGGATGGCTTTCTCATATTCTGGGTGTCCATTGCAGTTTATCTGTGGCCAAATTTAGAGAGATGTTGAATTCTTATAGGTATAACAGAAGTCAGCTCGAGCTGTGATATGAATGCAAAAAGTTCCGTAACAAAGCTGGATACTCAACAAGAAGATCCAAGAATAAAACCCACAAACAAAGTGATTTCAGATAGATGGAACTGATGGTAGTTCCTTGTGCCTCTGTTCTGCAGCTGTAAAATGGAGATTATAACATCTCTTCTGTAAGGTGTTATGAAATGCAGTGGACTGCATGCTTGTAAAGCTACTGGTTTACTCTAGAGAATGCCACACAGAAACAGAATTAAAAGAAAAACAACTTTTTACTGGATGGATGGATGGATGGATGGATGGATGGATGGATGGATGGATGGATGGAAAATACTATTGTTGGGCTGTATCAAACAAGCAAAAAGATTTATTGAATCCAACTGAAGCCCATCCCTGCATACAGATATTGTTAAAGTCCATGTATGTGCACATGCTGAATCACATGTAATTTCCAATAATTTTAGAGCTTGATTTTGTCACCATTTTGTTCTTTAAGTGTTACTTGATAGTGGTTTCAGGGCATCAATTTATGTGCGTGATTGTTCTGATAATGCTAAGAGACTTTTTCCACAGATTGCTGTGTCAGACTAAAACCTGAGCTATAGCAGGGATCAAGAAGTTGTGGTGCAAGTGGAATCAATGAAAGCTGCTCCCCTTTGGATCTGTGCCTGCAGTTGTACTCCCTGATGTGAGACCTGTTCAGCGGTTTTCCAGCCCTGGCACTCATGTCTCTTGCCTGTATGGCTTCTCCTGTAGCTAATAGAAAATAAATTCAAGCTGTAGTCTTACCTTCCACAGGGGCACTAATAAAATCTCTCACCATTCTCAGCTGCTACATTTAGGATTGAATAGAACAGAAACTGCGGAAATTTGCAGAGATTCAATACCTACCCTTCTCTCAAGTTTGGCTGACATTGCCTAGTAGGCTTAAAAATCATTTGCAAAATGAAAGGGTGAGGGAACATTCAGACGTGACATAATTGCATAAACTTCATTCCCTTAGGAGAAGAGGGAAAAAGAAACATGCAAAAGGCAGAGATTCCCTCTCCACTCTGCCAAGCCATTCATCAGAAGACTTGTGGTCTTAAAGCAGGAATGAGTTTTACCACCAATCCTAGTCTAGTGTGATCCCCCAATTGCAACTTTTACAAGAATATGACAAAAGGGTCAAAAATATCACATCCACATATCCAGGCTGGGGTACTTTACTCAAAAATGAATATCCATTAATTCAAAACTTGGGGCAAAAGTGAGTATAAGCCTGGCAGACTGTCTAAACTGCTTCTCCGTAGACATGTTGTTGTAAGCACTTCCTTTTTAGAACTACTGCTGTGTAACAGCCTTTCTTCATTTTAATCTTCTAAACTTGTCTTAGAGAGCAGATAGGAAAAAATATTACAGCAGTGTGTGACCCTTGAAATTTGCTTCTTCCTATCCCCTTCCCCAGAAATTTACACTCATATTGTAGGAGACAGAACTCTATTGTCCCAATTCATTCAACTGATGTATGTTTCATGCTCTAAAATGAATGTGCATAAAATGTTATGCACATTGGAAAATATATTCGCATCAAAATAGAAGAAATTTCTTGAGCTATTTTTTAATATTTAATGAGGAGAGCCCAAATTTCCTAAGTGAAGTCTTGATCCCCAGGGCTCCTTTGGTGTGGAATGCATTGTTCATAAAGAAGGTGCTGTGTATGAGGAAACAGAGCAGAAAGAGTACTCTCCATCTATTCATACTTTGAAGAGCTTTAAACAATTTCCAGAAATAGAAACAGCACCTGCTAAGGGCAGGAACATAATTGTTTATATGCCCTCAAGCATTGCTTTACTGCACCACTTTTCATCTTTTCTTGAAAGGATTAAGAACCAAATACTGAGGATTAGAGTGGTGGAAGGTTAAAAAAAGGAGAACAGAACAGGCTGGGCAGAGAGGAGTAGGGAAAATTTTTTGTTTGCAATACAGTAATTTATAAGGCCAATGGCCACTGAATTCTGTGACTAGTTTTGCTTACATGGTAAATGAAAATACACTGGATTGTCTCTTATTGCCCTGATGATCTAATGGCTCTAGTCAAGACTTGCAGCTTTTCATTTAAGAAGTGTGACACTGTACAAAACTCACCATGGACAAAAGGATGTAGGGCTACACCTATAGACCAAGGGCTCTTGGGACCATGGGGCTGGCACCAAGGGTTAGATGAGTCTCTGTTGGGACAAAGGGTACCTATGTTTCTGATGTTGTTGCAATTAAACTTCTGAAGCAAAGAAATAGAGAAGGAAAGCACTTGAGGACAAGAGTCTGAGTTTTGGTGACTTTGTCTTGGCTTTGTACAATATCCTTACACAGTGCACAAAAGTGAAGCATTGCTGGCTTAGAGAGCTGATCTTGGCATCATAAGGCTGGGGGTTTAGGTAGTTTGGCAAAAGCATTTTCAAAACTGTCCTTAAATCATATATAAAGGAACACAATCTTATTTTATCATATTGTAGTCAAACTCTTCAGGCAGTTTCAAGCTGAACATAAAGGTGTTGACTATAGAGTACAGTCATTTAAACTTACAGCAGGAATGGTTGGGAGCTGCTGCATTCATCTCTCCCTTTGCACATGCAGCACAGTTTTTCCCAGATTTACTTCCATATTTCTGTTGCATGCTTCACAGTTATTATTACTTTAAAAAATAGATCAAAAGATTTAACTTGACTGGAATTATGGAAATGAAATTGAGCTGTGGGTAGGGGTTACAAAATACCCTGAGTACAGCCTGTAGAAATATTTAATTGCTGCTGAGGGGATAATCTGACCTCAAACAGTTTTTTTGGGGGGGGATAGAAATAGCTATTCCACTTATGGGAAAACCAAAAGGACTCTCTTAGTAGCTGATAGTGGGCACTTTGCAAAAATTAAAGGAACAGTCTCAGCCCAAGTCAGCAAAAACACTGTGGTTACTTTCAGGGGGGTGAAACAGACACAGCTCAGCCTCTGCTGGTCCCACATGACTGCAGGAGCTGGCCTAAGGAAGTTAAGGCTTCCCAACCCACATAATGCCTATTTGGGGAATACTTTTTCTATGCTTTTAACTCAGTATCTTCCTATAGAATCACACAAGTATATGATGTTATTGCAACGGAAGGGTTACAGCTTTAGCAGCTACAAAGGAAAGAAAACAGTAAAGCAAGTATCTCTCCTGATGGAGTGATGCCAGATTATACATTGCAAGGTTTGGTCAGAGACATGCCCACAGCTAGGTTCATTGGTGTTCTTTGACACAGAAATGCTAGAGAACCTTTTTTTTTTTTTTTTTAATTAATTAAATAAGTTTCTGCAAAGGCAAAAATATCTTTTCTCTACCAGTTAATTTCCTTTGCATGTACGCTTTATTGGAAAGAAATAACCAATCTGCTACCCTGTAATTAATTGGATTACAGAATAATTACAGCCTTGTTTGCTTTCTGCAGATTACATGGTAATTATATTTGGTATTACCATGAAAAACCAAGAATTTCTAACTATGTCATTACATGGTTATTTCTACAATACAATACAACTGTTTAATTATACATGCAGTTTCTTTACTTCAATGGAAAAATGATTAAAATTATGCCAGTGCCTCAAAGTTTTGAACAAGTGCCAGCATGTTATATAACATTTATGGTATCAGTAGGCATTTGTGTGTGTGTTTGCAAGTATGTATTTACATACCCAGGGTTCCCCTTCATTCTTCCAATCTCCCCTTTATCCCCGAGGTACATGATTCAAGTTTTGCAATAGGTACTTAGACCCCATTTGATACAGGGCATATTGGCCCAGAAGAACTTGGTCCAGAAGCCATGAGTCTTTTCCCTGGTTCTAAAGTCTCTTTAGAAATAGCCACTACAAAGATGAAAGAAAGGATGAGTGTGTGATAGATACCTCAAGCTGCACGAGCTTGGTTTTGACAAGGTTTCTGTACCTGTCAGATTATTTGTTGGCATAATATCCAGTTGCTGAAGGATTGAGCTCTTCCGAGCTTCTTCCCTGAATTATCCTCTGCTACTAAATAAGCTGCTTTAGTTGGATCTTTTTAGAAAGAGTAAGATCATCAATGCCAGACGTTCCCTGTAATAAGAGGATAGAGCCAACCAGATCCAATAAAGTTCAATGTCTGTCATTTCTAGCCATGTAGAAAACCCATATACAGTAAAGTCTACTCTTTTAATGCTTGGGTCTTGCATTCAGAGTCCTGATTTGTAACAGAAGCATGAGTGGCCAGCAAATCTTTTCTCATCACCATTTCACGCCTCACTGATATCTGATGAAAGAAGTAAAGCAAAACCATGAAGTAATATGAGAGACAGTAAGAGTAAATATCTTTTTCTTTATGTGGTGACCTCTATGTCAAAGCAGAAGTAGGTACAAAGTAGAAGTAGTTTGCACTGACTCAGTCATAAATCCCTCTAAAGAAGCAAACTGATGAGTCATACAGGGAGCTGCGGGCCCATGAGAACCTCTGGTCTTTGGAAGAGACGTTCCTGATGAAAGTTCTTCCAACCAAACAAAGCCAAACCAAGAAAGTCCAGAACTTTTGCACTTTTCCCAATACTAGCAAAATGCACTGCATCTCCTAGCATGCCTTTTTTTCTCCTATATTGCCCCAGGCATGGGGAAAGCACCTTCCATCTGCAAAGCTGTACATCCATCAGCATAATGTATATCCAGTTAATACAACTGTATGGAATAACAGAATTTAGAAGCCTCAGAAAGATTACGAACCTAATCATCACGTAGATAATTATAAAGTACCACATGCTGTCTTTTTTGTAAAGCTGCAGGATTTTTTCAATGTACATTATGAGGGATCAAAATAAAAAGGAAAATATAGGGCATTGGTATATTCTACAGTCAGTGTTAAATCTCACAAAAGGATCAGCTAGGGTAGGAATAAGTCAGATCTAATACTATTTTTGTTTCCCAAAGAGACAATACTTTGTTTTGAGAAGGAAGAACAATTATTTTCTTCAGGTTTATCTCTTGTATATTGTTTCCTTTTGTTGGCCATGACGTATTATTTACAGGCTATTGTCATGTTGGGCAAGTTGCTGTAGAAAAAGGGAACTAAGAGACACTTCTGATCACTTCATATGACAAGAAGATATTGGAGGAATACAGATATCTGGAAGAGGCAGAAATTGACATTTAGGCTGTAACTTGAATCAGTAGGAAAAATGCAATAGGCTGGGAAGATCCTTGTAAGTAAACACTTCTCTTAGATACAGCTGTGACAGATGAATCAAAGGATGACTGTACAGTGAGGGTCAGAGAGGCTTTTAGGATGATATCAGAATCACTGCTGTTCTCCATCTTTATCCATTCTGAATCTGGTCATGCGGATCATTTGTGCCTTTTAAATCAAGGGAAATCAATGGGAGTTCAGTCTCCAGGGGTCTTGCAAGACTGTGCCCTGAGGAGAGGTATATTTTATACTCCATCCAAATTAGTTTGAATTTGTTCTGTCTTGCAGTAGATAGCAATACCTGCCAATGCAATCAGTGTCACTTGCTGCTGAAGATATAGCATGAAAACTCTGTCATTGGGCAAGACATTTTGCATCTTCTTCCCGTTGCAAAAAGCTGATTTCAACACTAGAAAATTCAGCAAAGCCATTTCCCCAGGTTTAATTGAAAGGTCCCTCAGCGCGAGTACAGAGCAAGTCAGCTTGATAACCTTATTCACAACCTTGAAACTCAGAGGGATAGTTCAGTTTTGCCAAGGGGTACCTGGATCCCATGGCTGTGTATTACAGTGCTTACATTAAAATGCAGTTCTACTACCAAGTTTCTCTAGATGGTTGTTCCTGGGTTCACACATGGACAGTGAAACTCATGAAAGAGAGAAGCACATCACAAATGATAGTTGCTTATTAGTCATCACCCAGGGAAGATGAAGTGAATGATTAAATTTTGCTACATCATGTTTCTTTCCTAAGTTGCTGTTGCAGATTTTAAGCACAGTGAGAACTACAAAAGCCTCCACATTCAGTTCAAGTGCTGTTTTGTGTTAGCATCATTATGTGCTGTAGTTAAGCATTTTGTTAACTTCAATATTGACAGGCAAAACATTTTTCAGGTAACTACAACTGGTAAATACAGCGCCACTTTAAGACTGTGGAAAAATAGAGTAATTAAGCTATCTTAATAGGGGGAAAAAAGAGCCATTATTTGCTGTCATTATGTACTGTTTGCTAATTATGCTCATCAGGTGATAAAAATGAACAAGTTAATTTAGCTTTTTAGTGTTTTGCCTAAAATTCTCAGAGATTCTCAGGGAAGTAATTCTTCTTATTGTGTCTTCTCTCTCTACCTACAGCATTGTATATTAAGGACCAAAATATGAAGCTGACAAGTGCTAGTTGGTTTTAATGGATAGTGTTGACTTCTGTCAATAGTGCTCAGCTTGTTGGTTCTGGGTTAGTGGTTTATCCAGGAAACTGTTGCTGATGCTTTTGCTGCTGTTGCAGTATGTTCATTTGAGACATGAACATCTGGGAACCAGGCTACTGGCTCTTTGTTGTTACTTTGTGAAAGCAGGGACCAAGGTTTTGGACACTGGATACTTTCCATTTATTCCCGGTTCAGTGAATGGATGATGTTTCAATGTCTCTCATCAATTTCTCTATTTCTTCATCCATAAAATACTTTTCCACCTTCAGGTGAAATGCTGTGTATAACGGCAGCAGACATTGTATATAGGCAAAGATACTGTTATTAAAGGTAGGCCACTGTCGCCCATATGCTCTTGGTTTGATTTGTAAATGTGGCAGCTCTGCACTAACTTTCTTCTTGAATTTCCCTGTGAATGAAATGAGGAGAATTACACATTTGACTCCTGGAAGGAGACATTTCATGACTGTGTTGGAGTTGCTTTGGGAGCCTCTGGGAAGGGAAGAAGTTCAAGCCCAGGCTGTCATGAAATCCAAAGGCAGAAGGCCATCTCCTCACATGGTTTAAATCATTGTGCAGCAGAACTGTATCAGTAGTTTGCTGGCATGTTCTAACCCCCTTTTAGAGAAATGTGTTTTAAATACTCTACTATTACTGTGGTTTGATTAATGAAATTCCAATTGAAAATGAAACACACATTTATTTACAGAATATGGCCTGTGCACTACCAGGGAACACATCATGGTAGAAGGAGAACTTAAAAAAAGCTACAAAAGTGTTTTCAGATCTTCTCATGTTTTGATTCAATCAACTGTAGAAGTACAAAGGGTGTTTATGTATGTGCAATAGAAAAAGCTGTATACACTTGAACGAGTAGTAAATTCTGATGAGCTTTCTTTTGTTCAGTTATTTAAAGTATTTATAGAACCCATTTGCATTTAGCTGGATGATTCTAGGAATTTTCATTGTGTATTGAAATGCCAATTCTAAATCACGACTACATATTGGAGTAATAATATACAGTGCTTTTTTCTTAATGATTTTTCATTTTGTGCTTGAGCCAAGTATCTATATGGGTTAAAATCTATAATTCCCAGAACTGATAGACAATTCAAAAGGCTTAACAGACTTCATGCATCGCTTGCTATTGAAACTGTATATCTAGAGGAAAACTAATATATTGACCTTAGAAGGCCATTTACAGTTTTTTGAAATAAATCCATTGCTTATAAGTCTATGGAGTTTTTATTTTGGTGTTAAAAGGGAAACACGAATACTGTGAGCATTTGGGCTTTTTGGAAAGCCCATTTTCAGATCCCAGAATAGCCTCTGCGTTTGATCTAGAGCTAAGTATTAGTTCCAATGGGAGCTCTGAAAAAATACCTTTTGTTCCTGTGGTTATATTTATTCCCTCTAGGATGCCACCACCCAGCCATTTCAGAGGTTTTATTTTGATGTCTGGGTGTAACCCAACTTTTGAAGGGAACAACAGAAGTTCTTCCTGTTTCCCACACTTATAAACAATTATTTATTCAGGATTTAATTTTAAATGCACTTCAGTCCTTTAACAGTCATCATTCCAATTGTTTAAAGTGACTGGACACTTCATATGGCACCTTGGGACAAAGAGTAGGAAGGCAGCGATACATTTTGATATCTCTAAGACTCTTTGCTAGTGTATAAAACACTTAGTTCACTAAGATATTTAAGCTCTGTGTTACAATTGCACATCACAAGGAAATTTTTAAAAGCATTGGGAGCTTCAACAGCTACAATAAATGTTAAAGTACCAAACATAATCTCAGATTTGGGACTTTTAAAGGTGGTATGACTTTTTGAACAAATCTTACTGGGTTATCTTTAACTATCAAAACAAATTAGTAGTTACTGATCTTAGTTACAACATAACTAGGGATAATAGAATATAAGAAGGCACATACAAGTGCTGGAAAATGCTTTCTACCAGTAAGCTTTAACAAATAAGGAAATAGCATCCCTATGGGAATTTCGGAAGGCTTTTACTTCAATAATGTAGAGTGCAATAGACAATATATTAATAATTCCAACATCTTGCAGAAAATCCAAATGCCCCTCCCTTTCCGTGATCCTGAAAAAATAAATATAATTAGAAGAATATTTAACTTAAGATGCTAAGATTCATATATAACTTAATTCAAAGACTGCACTTGAAATCACTCTTCAATGGCAAGCAAAAATAACAGGTGGAAGATCAAAGAGAAAGAAACCTAATTTCCCCACATTTCTGTGTGATGACCAACAGAAGAGATGTCCACTACCACCCTGGGACATCCCTGGGTGAGGGAAAAAAAGATTTTTCAAGGTCAAGCCTGTTGTCCAACAACCAGCTCTAAAAACATGGCTCAAAAGCATCCTTGCTATCAATATCAAAATCAAAGGTTGATGCTCAGACTGAAAGAACCAAGAACCTCACAGTAATAGGATTAGATGAATTTCCACACATCCTCTGGCTGATGGTGAGCCTGAAATGAGAGAATATGGAGAGCCTAGAAGACACCAGCATTATGCTGTCGTAACCTTCACAGCACTAAAAGGAAATGAGTTATACAACCATTAATAAGACATCCATGGCCAAGAGAGAATTTCTAAGCACTGATTACTTGACAAAGGCAGGTGCTCTCCTGCAGTGAAGAACGTGTAAGACAACAGCAGGTGTTGGTTGGGTTTTGACTCCAAGTATCAGAGAAGCATTTAAACACATTCTTACCTTTAAGCAAACATTGATGTGATTGCCTGAAAGAGACATTTTTCACAACTGGAAAAACTCCTTACCTGATGTCTGCATCAGAACATGCTCCCTGGTTCACTTACACACAGGATGGAAAACATGAACTCATGGGGGGCACTTGAGGTCATCTATGTTCTGTCTTAGATGGTAAGGGCATCCTATTAATTCTTCTTCAGTAATTTTTTTTCTCATCATAAAATGTCTGTTTGCATCAGTTCACTGGCACAGTGAGTAGCTTTCTTCACCACCATCCACAGGAAATTTTCATTAATTTATGTACACTGATTTCCCAGTGAAGTGTAACTTAATCTTATTAATTCCTGAAGGGGCTTATGTTTAGTTTCCATAAGGACAATACAGCATATGCATCCCATTTTTCTGTTCAGAGAAATCTCTGAAAGGGGGAGAGAAGAGAGAAGAATGATTTTAAGGGAAACTTGTTAAAAAAAGGGAGACATTTTTTGGTTTGTTTTCTTTTTCATTCTGGTTTGATATATTCTTACATGTAGCAGCTTTTATTTCTGTTGATATTTATAATTATCCTCTTGGTGGATAAGGAAAACTTTCAAGGCTCAAAGCCACTGATGCTGTAATATATACACTCTGAGGGAACTTCCTCAACTGCATTAATAAGAGTTAGGTGATGGAAGGCAGCTATTAGAAGAAGACTAAATACACATCCTAAAATATTGCTCTCTATTTATCTTTCTAAGATCTATGGTTAAATTGCACAGGCAGGAAAACCTGCTGTAGGACATCTTAATGGAGGGAATGAACAATACATGCAGACATAAAAGCAGAATGTGCTGGTGTTGGATCAGAGGATGAGTCAGCGGTGGCCAGGAGTCAAGCCTCCCTGTACTCCTTTCCAAGCCCAGTTTGTCCCAAGTGAAATGGTCACATGGATTACTTATGGTGAGTGAAACATTCAGAGTGCTCTGGCTTTTCATCTGGAGAATACAGAGAGATAATTTGGAAGAGCCTATTTGGCCGTGAGCCATGGTAGATGCAACTGATGATGATGTGATTGTTTTGCCCTACTTAAATAGTCTGAAGAATTGTGCTTTTGAGAAAGTGTGGTCTGTGTGTATTTGATTAGAGGAGTTATTGTGATGGTAAATAACAGAATAAGCTTATTTTTCACATTGCTCGTTTTGTGAGACTTCTGGCTATTTAGTATAAGCAGCAATATTTCCCGGAGTCCTTTTGAGTGTTAAATATGTATGACCCTAAATCTCAATTGCCTTGCAATGTGCACATTTACAAAACACAAAAAGCATGGGAACTGGAAAAGCCAGTATGACTCTGCGTTTGATCCAAGGCATCAAGAGGTACAAAACCCTCTCAGATTGACACATCAGTGATGTTTGATGCTGGGTGGGTTCAGAAGGTCAGCTGTACATATCACTGCTGAAACATTTTTGAAAACAACTTTTGAGAGAGTTGTGTAAATGTACACACTTCTCAGCAATTTGTTGGTCATAAATTGCTTGCAAATGTAACTGGTTTGTGTTTGGGAAATATCTGCAAGCAGTCTATGGATGTTATACCTTTTGTCCTTTGTCAACATCAGGATGCAATCTCATTTTGCCAGCCTGTTTCAGGCACTGTCCTTGCACATGCAGAGTTCATTAACTGTTAATTCTTAGTATCAGTCAGCCAAAGAGGCCATGTGATGGTGCAGATAATGTTTATCCTCGCTTATTGGAGCACTAAGGTTTCGCAAAGATGAAGTGGAGACATTCAAAGAAATTCCAAGAAGACAGATAGTGAAATATTAACCTTCAGCCTTTTGGAAAAACATCCAGTAACACTTTCAGCATAGGGGTGGGCAGATACAACTTGTGAGAAGCTACTTTGAGAAAACTGAAAGGAATAAGTTTAAAAAGCATAACCAAAACAAGTTCAGAGTTTTCATTCATTTTCCTGTGAATGGACTTAGCTATAATTATCTGTCTCTGTTGTCCCAGTTTTATGCTTTTTATTCTACAAAAGAGGTACAGAGTTCTAACAAATTTGTGTGAACTGGTGTTTTAATAATTTTCTGTTTATTCTCCAGAAGAATTAAAAAATGCAAGATATAGATTTTTTGATCCATTTTTAAAAAATATTATAAAATATAAAACATATTACAAGCCTCAAAAGTGTTGTAATAATGTATTTTATCTGCTGGAGGAAAAACATACATTTGGTTCAAACTCTTTCTCCTTTTCCCATCTCCGTAAAGTTTATTTTCAGTGTGTAATGGATTAAACCCCCCAATATTATTAGGTAGGCCAGAGCTGTGGTGGGTGTTAGTAGGTGGGCGACAAGGATGAAATCCTGGACTCATAGGATTTATAAGTGTACCCCTATTGGCTTTATAGGATCAGGCTTTCATTTGAGATTGGTTGTATCAGTATTGATAAAATTACCCATTTCATGCAATAATAAATATGCTTTTATAGGACTGGAACCTAAACTAACAACCTAAATTAAGGATCAAATTACAAGAATGTTGGCTCAAGTTTTTAAAATGCTGTATAACACGGCAAACTTCAGTGAGCTAGGCCTGAACTCTGACTTGCATTTAAATGGGGAAGTTTTGTGTTTCATTATCAAATAAAGATACTTATTTGTGATTTAGCCATAATAATTTCTTTCTAAAGTCAATTTCTTTTTCAAGAATCACTATGCTCAAGGTGCCCTAATGGAGTGCAACTATTAGATTTTCTAAAATAAGAAGCTGGTTTGATTTGGTAGGAGTGCAAACCTGTCTCAAGCTACTAACTTTTAATTTACTGGTATTCTTAGCAGTCAGAAATGATTGAAGAAGGCATGGTTAGAGAAAAATGAAAAAATAATTTGTTTTATTCTAAAATATCTTTGAGAGTATTTAGCTTTTTGTAGAGAAAACACACAATCTTAAAAGAGAAGGAAAAAAATTATTTATACATTTTATGATATAATTTGAAACTCAGCTGTTTTATTTAGCCTCTGAAATTACAAACCCCTGAAGAACTCAGTAAGAGGAAGACAGACCACGTGCTTGTGTGTGTGTGTGTGCATGTGCAAGGGAGGAAAAGGGGGAGAGCAAGCCCAAGCAGAGAAGTAGAAAATATTCTGATGGATCTAATTTAATTTTATGTTGTGTTTTTATATTGAAGTTCATTTACAAGTGCTGACACTTGGCTGAGAAATGCCACAAATGTGGGATCTGCCACAAATGAGAAAAGTATTTTTTAACTAACTTTAGCTGTGGATGATAATTTGTTAAAACAAACAATAGCTTACTGCATTACAGTTGAATGCAAAGATATTACTGTACTCAGCTAAAATCAAATAATCTTTTAGTTTCTGTTCTCTCCAAACTAAGCTAAACAGTGGTGTCATAAAATGACAAATTACAGGATGAACATAAAAGCAGTGCCTTCAAAAATACAATAGTTATACAAGCCATCTATTGTTAATGAAGAATATAATGCAATTTGTCTGTCTGTAATACAATTATGCAAATCAAAGATGGAACTATCCTGAAATCTCTCTACATTCGAAGTCATTAAAATGAGATAATTTATCAAAAAGAATATTACTGATCATGTTTATGTGTTGCACATTAATCCTATTACAATAATGTATCTTTCTACTAATGTAATGGATTTGTGCAATCTAACAGAAAATGACTTTTATACTACCCACAATTACAAAAATATTCAAAGCATATCCATCGCTGTATAATAACATATGCCTAAGACTGTACAATAAACTTATTAAAACAAACAAAGCTTATGAATGTAACCTTCAAACCAATAAAGACAATGCTAAATTCAATTTTATTGCCCTCATTATTTCAACAACTTCATATATAATAAACATGGTGAGTAAATTACCTTAACCTTCTTTATAAAGAAGAAAAATCTTATAAAAAATGTGTGATACAGAATTTGAGAATTGATTAAATTGATGCCAGGCATGTAGGACATGATAAAATCTTCTAAACCAACACATTAGTGGCAATCCATGTACTTGCAGTCCAAAGTCCCTCTAAATCTCAGCCCTCTGACAGATACTATTTTAACAGATGACAAGTCAATCCTTAAAGTAACAGCATCTTCTGAAATAGTTTCTATTATATGCAGCGAGGCGTGTGAAAATGTGCTGAGGTATATATGGACATTCTTCCATTCCCGTGGAAATACAATATTAGGCTTAAAAATTCCCCACACAGATGTATATTCAGAAAAGTCATGGTTCTACCTTGAAAAACTAAAAGCTGCAAAGGAAAAGGCACCATATTCAACTGTGAAACTAACATTGTACCTGTATATTATAATACAGACACTAGGTGAATGGTCATGTGCTCAAGAAACATCATAATATTACTTATTTTCTACACCCAGATCTGCACAAACGGGCTATTGGATAATATTTAGTCCTATTATTGTATATTTACACTAATTTCCTTTCTAGAGTTCAGCCCATCTTTATTGACCTAGGCTTGCTGCACTCTTTTTTCATCTGTAAAATGCTCCATTAGCTTCCTCAGTAGGCAGTTGCAAAGTACTGAACTGTTTGCCTTCTGGCAGGAAGGTTTTGTTTAGATGTGAGTTAGGGATTGAGTTGGTTGGCTGCAGAATTAATGTAGCTGCATACACACCTCCTGTTAACATTCTTGGTGACCCTCTCTGACATGAAAATCAAACTGCCTAATGCTGTTCACAATCATGTATTTCTCTTTCTTTGGAAGAATTCTTCTTATTCATCCTCTCAAGGCAGTATATTCTGCATATTGAAACAAGAAAATATTTTAAAAGAAAGAAGAAGAGAAAAAAGTGATGATGCTCATGTACATCATGTATTTAGTGATCAGCCCACTGCAGACTCAAATGTCACTGCTATCACCTCACATGTATGCAGAGTTCAGCAGATCATGGGATAGCTGGATGCTGCTGTTTAAAACTCATTTTCCCACTCCCTAACCCTTGCACTGCTTCCTGAAGGCTGGTCCCTCATGTCTTTTTCAGAGCTGCTCAGTGGCTTCTTTAATTTTTACCAGCCTCAAAGGACAGCACATCCCAGCTGGGCTCATGTTCTTACCCAGCCTGAGATTATTTTCCTTTCTGCCATACCTGCTTTCCTTCAATCTTGGAGGAGAAACGTTTGCAGTCTGGAAGCACCTGACTTCAACCCAGCAGTCATCAGGAGCTGCTGTTTGTGTCAAAGGATCTCCACTGCAATAGCTAAAATGGATTTAATGCTGCATTTTACTAACTGATAAAACCAGACTGTTCTGTACTGGGCTTTTGGACCTACTGTATGAAATACAATGCTTTGGAAAAATACAAAAGTGTATTAACCACTCTACAAATCTATAAATCTGGTCCTGCTGTTGCAGCTACAGTATCATGTTCAAGAGGATTTGAATTCCCAAACTTTCCCTCTGTGCTGTACTGTGAATGGGATAACATGATCTCATGGGCAGAAATTCTGCTTTTGAGATTTGCTGACATAGGTCGCTGCTTTCAGCTTCTGAGAACCTTTGTTTTCCTTTGTTTTCCTGTAGCATTTTTAATATACATGTTTTTTATCAAGTCTCTAGGAGGCTTTAAATATTTTTGAAAATCTGTTTGTCAAAGCTGTCTAATACAAGCATAACAAACCTCCTGTGATGGGCAGAACTGAAACACAGTAAGAAGATGACTGGTTTTAGCTGAAGTTTGGTGGGGGCAGAACCTTCCCTGTCACACCATTTAATATTTGCCCATATAGAGTTATAGGAAAGCAAGTTGAGATCCTGCTGCAGCTTTTTTGAACTGTTCTCTGTCTTTACTTCTGTCTCTCTTTAAAACAGACAGATACTCTAAGATAACTGATGTATGATAAATATACAAGCTTCTGCTTCTAATACCAGTAACAGCAAAGCTGCTCTTTATCAGATAAGAACTCATTCAGAAATACCTGTGTTTGGCACTTAGAAGACTTAATACTTCTATACGTTCTGGATAAATATTAATTCAACCAGCCCTGTATGACATGCACAGACATAAATTTCAAGTACCTCAGGTAACCAGCCCAAAGCAACCTCATCAGCCTCAGAGACTTTACATCACCATAAAACCTGTGTAAGTTGGGGTGAGAGCTGGTCCTAAGGATCTCATGTGCAGTGATGCAACCCCTTTTGACTTTGTTCTTCAGTATTCACCATGATAATGCCAGTCCATTTGGATTCCTGCATGGTGAAGGCTTTCCACACATTTCTCCTTTCTTTTCTAATAAATTGAAGTTTACTGGGCTTTTGTACTGAGCTGCTCATCAAACAGAATACTGAATGGATTTTAGCTTTGCTGGTCTCTGTAGAATAGCCTTTTTCCTCACTGAGCCAGCCACAGAGCTTCTGCTCAGGCCAACAACAGTAACATCACACAGTGACTTAGGTGCTTCACTGGGCATTAAGCTACTGTTTCCCAATATCAATTAAAAACTGATTGAAAAATATTTAAATAGCAAAAGACATAAAACAGGTGAGCCCTGGGAGATTTACATCCCAGTCTAATCAGGTTGGTTGAGTCCTAAGAAAAGTCAACAAAGATTGCTTATAAATTTATAGTTACTATTTATTTTGATGCATTTTTTAACATTTTGTCCACCTTTAAACCTGCCCTTATCTCTTTCTGTGACACTTCCTAGAAAATGAAGGTCATACTGCCTTATTTCACCCATTTATTGTAGTACCAACCACAGTTAGTGAGATGCTCAGGCAGCACAGCAAAGGAAGGCATCTAGAGTGCCTAATTTTGCCATACAGTCTAATTTCCCTGAAATAGCTTAGCTAACCCAGTAACCAGGGGTTATAGCTCAGCTGGTTGTGGCAGACCCACTGAGCTATTGTGCTTTTTACTGCACACTGGACTGTCCGAGTGCTGTGCTACTGTGTGAACAGGCGTTCTGGAGAAAAGCAGCACCAATTTTCCATACCGTCTAAGAAGCTCAATTGGCAGAACTGTGTGACAAATCAGGGCAGATTAAAGTCAAGCTGGGCAAATTCTGCCATATTGACATCTGCACATAAAAAAAAAAAAAAAAAAAAAAAAAAAAAAGGGGCATTGCTGGGTCCAAAAAAAAAAAAAAAATAACAAAAAAGGCGCATAATTTGGATCACAGTCACAAAACTCAGATGCAAGAAGGAAGAACTCCTCGGTGTTAAAGACAAGGGAAGACTCATTTTTGAGCAGAATGAGGCTGACTGGCTTTTCGGACTTTTCTGCTCTGTTGAGGTTGTAATTACAGACTCTCAAAACTTGTGTGACGTTGCTAATTTGAGACAAAATGGGACACTGATATCTGTAAGAACATTCAGGGCTGGGATTTTGATTATAAACTCATTATATATCAGCAAATCAACCCTGTGAATATTAAAGTTGTTTAGTATCTTTATATAAGTAATTACAGAAACCATTCAACAACAAAAGATGGGAGGACATAAATGTCACCTACCAAGAAAAATTTAAAGAGGTTAGTCAGATTTTAAGATACCTGAAAGTCAAACTGACCATTAAACTGTGACATGAAATTATGAAAGTGGAATGGTTTAACACTTCAAAAAACAACCTTCTTTGCTAAACATCTCGTATCTACAGAGGAATCTTTGTTAGATGATGCCCTCCGCTGAAGACACAGGTTCTGACATTTGATATATCCTATTTTATTTCATATAGCTTTGCGTCATGAAAAGACCCAGTTCTTTGCCTTACAGGTTTCATCATTGGGTAATTCCTCTGACTTATGGGAAGCTATATATACTATATATTAGCATAAAAGAAAGTGAAACATGACATAAACCCCCATTGCAAATAGTTATTTACTTAAGATTTGTGTCAGCTTAATTTTGTGGAAAATGTAATGCTGTTTAGCACAGAATATATGTCAAAGTATGTACTTATCCGACTCCTATCAACCTAAAAGTGTGCCTTTCACCTTGTAGTGCCACAGTTCCCAGTGAAATTGGAGAGGTGCCACATGTGTAAGAGCTGCTGGAAAATAGAAAGGCACATCTTAGACAGGCCTGTCCGAATCTATCCATCACTCTTGGTAATCCTTCTCCAGGTGCCCTGCCTTTTTGGGATATCTGGGTTCATAGGACAGTCCTGCAGGCTGCTGCGCATCTTCTGTAAAAAGCCCTTTAATGCCAGGCCTTAGGATGCTTATTTGACTGAATTAGCTAATGATCCCTGTGCGAAGTATTCATATGGGAACGAAGAGCACTTCCCTTTACCTTTGGCTGTGCCTTTCGTAACTCCTAGGAGGTTATTGCCGGCTCCTTCTCAGCGCCAGTGGGAGATAAGGGTGCCTGGTACCTTGCCACACAAAGACCTTAAGACTTCACTTTGTTGCAGTTCTGAGCTTTATCTATAGCTTTAAAGATACTAACTGAGGTTTCTTTCCTCTTGCATGTGGTAATGCTCCACAGCAGAAATCACAGGAGAAAACTACTTAATAAAGGATGTTATGAGAGGATCTTGAGTTTGGCAGGGCTTCTAGAACCATCTCTTGTTCTGCATAAGCACTCCCCTGTTATGCCTGGCATCCCTTGACATCACCTATATTCTGGGTCTGTGGATAGAAATAAAGATGTTGATGCTTATCTACCTGTATCTAATTTACAAAGAGCTTCCAAACTTCCTGTTCCCAAGAAATAGCATTGCAGGGATTTGATGTCCAAATAGGGATGGAGATGGGGAGAAAAGACAGGAGAATTAAAAAGTGTTTATCTGATATGAACAAAAAATCAAACAGATCTTCTTTATTTATTTCCATTTGAGACTGTCCTAGTAGCAAGGTGTAAGCATTAAATATACAGAAGATAGCAAGCAGAGGAAAAAAGTAAAAGAGTTAAATGATAGCAGGGATCAGTATTTTAGTGTATTCCTTCTACAATCTAATAGATACAAATGGAAAAGGCCAGGCACAACACAAATATTTCCTATTATGAATAAACTAAAGTCACAATGGAATCTGTCATGCTTGTGATATGAGAGATGGACAATATTCCCAAGCTGTTGCCATGATGGCACTTGAATGCAGTTTGTACTTTGTTTATGAAGCCAAATCAGAAACCCTTTTCCCCCTCCCCTCTCTCTCTCCTCTTTCTCTCTCTCTCTTTTTTTTTTTTTTTGGCCCAGCATGTGTAATTCTTCTTCATGGAAGCTCGAAATGGCTGTGGAGCAGCTCAATATTCCATTTATTTTATTTATAAAATAAATTCAAAGCCTGAAAAGATGAAGTAATTGACTTACTGGGATGACAGTTAAACCCACTAAATTTAATCTTATCCTCTCAAGTACAACATATCGCGCTTACAAATTATCACCCTGCACCAGACAGGCCTGCTCTCTTCACCTAATCCAAATGGAAATGAAGGCCTCTGTTATTGTATTATCTGACTTTACTATCAGCATTAATCCGGCTTAACTCACTTAATGATGCCACTTGTGGCACTATGAAGGCAGCAAAGAAGTCTATAAACTACTTCCATTAAAATGCAAATCTGGCCCACAGAGAAAATAAGTGACACAAAAGTAGGAGAATTCGGCCATACACTGTATTAGCCTCTTGCCGCACAGAACTGATACAAGTATAATAACTGATGCTGTGATTATTATTCTAGCTGTGGATTTCCAATGAAAGGAAGCCAGTCTACCACAGAACGTCACAAAAGTGCTTCAACAAGCCAGGGTATTTAATTTCTGAAGAGATTTATATTTTTTGTTGTCAGGAAATGAACAAATACTTATCAATGTAAAAACTGCTATCTTAAATCTTCCTGCCAGGTTTTTCATACTGATATTATTTGCACCCTATAACACAGGAAATGAAAATCTTCTGTGCCTTTCACATCTCCACTGTATCTTAAAATTCTTTAGTAACAGACTTGCTTCTTTTTTTAACCCCCTTCTGTAAACATAAAAGAAAACTTTTATGGATTAAGTATAGGGAATTACTAATGCCAAAATCTCAACCCCAAATTCCTTCTCCTGAACATTTCTGTCGGTTGTTAATTTAATTATTTTTTAAAGGGAATCATAACATCTGTTTTATGGAAAAGCCTGATTTAGTTTCAGTGTAAAGCTACTCACATTTACCTCTACCCCTTTCCTTCCTTACACACACACATGCATACTCATGTATCCTGCCTAGGCACCCCTTTGTGTGAAAAATCATTAATGCCTTCATTACTATGAAAGAAAACCTAGACAAAGCACTAGGGTTCAAGTTCCTTCCAATCTCTCTTGACTTCAACAGCTTCCTCTGCCTCAATATCCCTAAGACTTCAATTCTGGCTTTGGCACAGAGACAACAAGCATATCTACAGGGAGATGTAGGCACAGAGCTCCTATTGCTTAAATCAACATTTTTCTGTAGGCTTCGACAGCAAAATGTAAATGCAAGAATTTGGTCCAGCGTATTTTATGTACAGGGTGTTAGATGTGTGATGCCCCTTCACTTTTCCTTGGACAGCTTATTACTGATGATATTACAATTAGAGATGGGGCCAAGCTATACAACTGGGATTCATGTTTCAGCCTCGCACATGGGAATTTGATTTAGCTCGGTGTGCTGAGAGGAGTAGCAATGAGATTCAGGTTTGCATGCAAGTTTGGATGGTGATTCCCCTCTGAGGCTGAGGAATGTTTTGATCTGGAGCCCCAGTGCGCTCTCTGAGCTGTTCTCTCTCATCCCCACACACTCGCTTACCCCAGCCTGAGCATGACTAGTTATTGAGATGGCCACTCAGTCAGCTCTGATGTCACACTGCTGGAATACTGTTAAATTGGCTTTTCTCTCACCTTAGGCCCACACTAGTGTGATCTAATTGCAGCAGGCACTGGTTCTACTGTAACACTTCCATTGCACTCCCATCTGAGATGCTCATCGCTGACCTTTGTGCCACCAGTGTTTCAGCATCGGGCTGTTCAATGCAAAGGGAAACATCCAGTTTCAGCCTAAAGCCATGGTCTGTGCTTACAGCAAAGGGAGTTCCCACTCGTAAGAGGCCAACAGCTCTGCAGACTTCAGTAGTTTCTCTTTGTAGGTGTTCATGGGTGCTGGGGATTTTTGCCCCTTACAGAGTGAAGTTAACCCCTGGGCACAGCATGTCTGGAAGTCACAGCCAAACAGAGATGCAGTGCTACATACATATTGCACACCTGATGGGCTGTTCTTAAAATGGGGAACATGAGCAGATGCCAAGAGATAACCCAGAAACTGCTGGCAGGGGCACTGCCCTCCACCTGCACACCTCCACACAATCCATCCTTGGCACCTATGGATTTGCATTCCTTGCACCAAATCCTGAGCTGGTGTCAGACTGAGCTTTACACAGGGCTTGTTAGGAGGAAATAATTGGCTAATTTACAGAAGTGCCTCAACTCCCACACAACATAGGTCTGAGATGTGCAATGCTCTGTGTACAAGGAAGGCATCAGGTAGGTACTTCTTCTTACCACTACACAATAAATTTCAGTGGTTTAGCTTTAAATGTCATTTTAAAACTATGGAACTACTGAACTATATCTGAACATGAATGCTATTATTTAAATTTGAGATTGTTTCAGTTTAGCTGAATGCGTCAAGAATTGGTATAACATAAACAAATGATCAGAAGTTTCCAAGGGCACAGGGATTTTTAGTGATGAGAATAGAAGAATCTCTGAAATTTAGACTGTGAGGAATTGTCTTGTCTTTTATTTTAACACTGTAAGTGACACACGACTGGATTCTCACATTTTGCATTTTGTTCTCCTTGCATCATCAATGCATCTTTAATATCTTCATGCAGACATCCTAGTTATGTCCATTATACTTTTCCAGGAAATGGGAGGGTGTTGGACTGGTTGAGCTTCCAGTCAAGTTATTCTATGGTTCTACCTGCTCTAGTGAATCAAACCAAATACTTAGATATCTAATGAAATATTGACTTGTATCATGGACGGTGCTAAATATTTAACATTCAATTTCCCAAAAAACAGTCTTTATAATATATTGAATAATCAGCACACTGCAATATCCTGCATACATAGTGATGTGGTATACAGTAAATCTTTCTGAATGTTATTGTATTCACAGGAGGTGAGAATTTTAGATGTATAAAAATATTTATACATATGTGGACCAAATCACACCAAGTTCATACTTGCAATTATCAATCAATTTTGTATATGATTTATGCTAGTTACAATTGAAGAATGATCAAACGGATACCTGTGTATTTTTTTTGTTGTTATTGTCATTGATACAGTTGTGATTATCTAGAGATACATTTTTTACAGACTAACTAATATATTTGTGGGAGAAAATTTACACACTTGATGTCTTTTTGAGGTCTGAAATAGAAGCACCAAACTTCAACTCAATATTAGATGATAACTTTAATTTAAATATGCTAATCAATCAGATCATTAGAGATGATCTAATTCACACCTATGGAATGATTAAGGCTTAGCAGGAGATGAGAAATGAGAGGAAGAGTAATATACCATAAAAGCAGCCTCTCTGGTGAGGGTAGTTTTTGTATCTCTTAGCATTATGAATCATTGGCATCTGAGGTTGTATTTAGCAGGTACTGGCATGCTGGGTTTGATAATCCGGAATGAGAGAACCAAGATAAAGCACCTATTATGAAGGAATTTCTGGATGGTCCTGCTCTTTATCAATTTTTTTAACCATATTCCTTTGAACTTACCTGTTTTTTGCCAATGTGGGAGTGGGAAACACAGGACTGAATAAAAAGGAAAAGGTAGGACTTGCAGTTAAAAATCTCAGCTAGGTGAGCTCCTCCAGTCCTGACTCAGTTTGGACACTGCCTGCACTTCCCTTTCAAAGTCCGTAACTGGGAGAGCTGTTCAGAATGCTTTAAATGGGGAAAATAAACTAAAAACTTCTAAATAAAATTAAATATCTTGCCTGAGCTTTCTTCTTTTGTATCATTCTGGCTTTATTGCTTTCTTTTTTTCCTCAATTTAAGATCATATTCACATTTTTTTTTTGGGGGGGGGGGGAGTGCTTGTATGTATCTTACAATTTTCTGGTTTTATTACAGTGTTCAGTATAAAAAGCATAAGTGTTTCTTAGCCACAATATTGAACTTTAGTTATCTTTCAAAGTTTTATTTCATAATGTTGGTGGTTTCTTCAAAGGATGGGAGTTCCTATTTTTTCCAAATCTATTGCCCACAAAAAGTACTGAGCAAGCCCAGCAGAAATATGATTCAGTGTGGGGTCACTAAGATATAACTGCGCACAAGATATAGGCTGAATGGTGCTGGGTTACTCAAATCTTACCAGCACAATTCCAAAGCGCCTGGGAAAAAAAAACCCTTTTTTTGTGCTCATAAAGAAATTTTGGCTCTAATCTTGTGTACCTATGTTATTTCTTCTCTTACTGTCCCCTTTGGCATAACTTTTGGGTAGACAATGGTTCATTGTGTGAAAGTTGCTCATTCATTTTTTTCAGAGGCCACTGGACAAGACTCAGCAGGTAACAACTCACTGACCTGAAGACCTACCCATGCTCAGATAAATGAGCTGAATGTGAAAGGCTAAAAATCCCATTACCAGACCTTGAGCCATTCTGTCCTTAAGCAATTCTGCAATATTTCTAGGAAAGAAATAAATACAAGTTGTGGATTAAGGGAGAAATCAGATAAACCAGCAGTGAACCATTCTTCTGAAATATTTTTATTTTCCTGTGTTTTTGCTTAGCTGCACTCCTGAGGCTAGGAGCTCATAGTTTAAAGAGGTGTGTGATCATTGTGTCCTGAGTGAAACCAAGACAGAGACTGAGGCCATAAACCTTATTTTGCTACCTTGGTAATGATGTCCATCCTAAATTGTTAATAGCCTGTTTAAATTCTTCATACACTAGATAGCAGAAGAATTAGTTCACGTGACTACAACCAAATTTCCTTGAGAGATGATCCCACCTCTAGAAAGCCTGCACTTTGCTAACTATTTCTAAAATAAGCCGAACTCCATTTTCCAACAAGATCCAGAAAGTTTCAGAGTATCTACAGTCTAATGTATGATCTACACCTTTGGGGGTTCAGGACTGTTGTTGGCTGGCTATATGTGACCTTTGAAAACTCTTATGGGGAATCTTCTCCAAACTTCACCCTTAGCCCAGTTTTTAAGGGCCTTAAAAGTGAGGGAAGACAATCCCTCTGTGCACCGAGGAGAATTAATCTTCAAAGCCTTGTTATTTGTTAACTGGTTGGGTTTGGGTGTAACCTTTATTTCTCTCCTCTCATAAGATCCGATGCTTTATGAACAAATCCTGAACTCACCTGGGCCCATTGGAATTCAGGACAACTGCACACCATTCCTCCCCTGTGCTATTAGAGCCCTTCTGAAAAAGGATCTCAGGCTGGTTTTTAACTGCCTGATGTTGCTCAGGTGGTGCTGCTGCAGGAGATAGAACAGATAAAATCTGCCAGAGCAAGTGCTGAGAGTGCCTTTTCAATTAAGGGGTGAGAACAGGCAAGAATCCTAGCCCTAACCTCAGCCTTGCAGGCTCTTACCCTGAAATGAGCCAAGGGGAGCAAAATAAGTATGTACATGACAGAGTGAAGTTCAGCTGAAAACACATATTATGTAGTTCTTCCTGGTGAAAGAGGAAAACAATATCATTTTATATTGCTCACAGATTATTATCCTTTCTAAGAATTAATGCAAGCATTGTTTAAGAAACAAACAAAACAGGAAAATGTTTATCTTTTGGAAATGGCAATAATGAAATACTTACAGCAAGTTTTTTGGTTAGTTGAAATCACTTGGCTGAATGCACCATGAATTGAATAATCCTGATGATTAACGTAAAATACAATTAACTGAAGGGAAAAAAATCAACCTACTCTTTCAAATATTTAACTTCCTTATTATATGACTAGCTATTTTTTTAAAATACTATGGGGTTTTTTTCAAAATGCTCTTTTTGCATCTTGTGCAGCTTGGCTTTTAAGGTATTCAGTCCCCTAATTCAATCACACTCATTTCAATAGGGTTTAAATCTCTAAACACTTCTAAAAAACCCACTAGGCACTTCTTCATCTTTAAACACCTAACTACTTCTAAAAGTCTGGCCCTTGATAATTTTTGAAAATGGTCCTTTCTATCATGCAGTTTCCTGCTAGCAAACTGGAAAAGTAATTAGCATATAGATGCATCCCTCAGACGGTAGACTGGGTTAAACTGGATTTTTCTACCTTTTAATAACCATTGGAAAACAACAAGGAATTAATTGGTTTGGAAATGTGAACTGATGGAAAAAGTCAAGCTACAGAAAAGTTATTAACTATGCAACACTGAGAGTCCTTAAAACCATCAGTTAATGAAACAAAGAATACATTGAGTGAGAATTGATTTAGAAGTGAAGAAGACAGATGAAAAAGGAATTGCACTATAAGATGATGAAGAAAATATTTTTGTCTTGGAGACTGCAGCAGTCACTGCTGTAGCTGTAATAAAGTGAGAATAGTGATCCAGGGAGCACCTCTGAGGTGAAAAGTGCCCTTTTGCTGGGGTGCTGTGATGCTCCAGCATGTCCTCTGCTCAGGGCAGCCTCACCAGGCTTTATCACAGCGCCATGGACTCTGGTATGTGACAATGCAAGGTCTCCTGGCACCTCCTCTGATCATATCCAGCCATGCAACACCCCCCTCAATGCCCCTCCAGACATTCAGGGGTGCCAGCAAGCAAGGGGAGAAAAACTTCCACACGGGTGTGGGGTGCCCTGGTAGTGAGACAAGACACACTTGAAATCTGTGAGGAAAAAATGCTGTGTAAGAATGAGGATTTTTGTTCTTATTATATTATCCTCAAGGGCAGAATTTGAAATAACTGCTAGGAAGTGTGGCCTATTCCCAGTTTACATGAGATATCTTTTATCATGTTCTAGTCAGAGAAAGAAATGACTGCAAGAGGAACTATAAAACCTCTTCCTTGCTTTCATCTTTGCTTTTTCACTCAGCCTTACATGAGAGAGAGAGGAGCCCACAGCCAGACTGATTCTTGACTGACCCAGGATTGTTTTAACACAGGGGAATAATTACAAAAGACACATTTTTACTGTAAATACCCCCAGGTTAGGGGTTTTTTTTATTTGAACAGAGCCTTGCTCTCACAGTGTAAAGTAAATATTTTCATAGTTGTATGCAGGGGTGGTGGTGGGGAAATCTTTGTTTTGGCTTAGTTGTGATGATATTCTAATGGCGTAATTGAAAAAAATGATGAGCACAAAAAAGCTCTTAGTGGAAGTACAATATTTTAAGTGCTGGAGCACTCAAACTTCCATTTAAATAGAACATCAAACTTCCATGTACATAGAAATTAAAATAATACTGAATAAAGCATAATGCTTTGGCAATTGTGCTTTTTTTAGGTTTTCTAAGGCTCTTGTGGAACTAAGGATGAGCCAAACTGAAGGTGCATCACTCCACAAAGTACAGTATGGGACATATGAACTTCTTTGCAACGCTGCATCACAAAGCCCAGGAAAATGTAGTCACGTGGGATGGCACACAAATCCTACCCACATGTGTGAAGTAGAGGCCCAATACTGCAAGGTGCAAGAGCTGGAAAGAAGAGAATAGAATGACGCTGGGTTGAAAATCTAAATTCTCCTCTCAGACCTGCATGAAAGAAGAATGAAGCTCTCTGTCCCTCAACTTACGGAGGTAAGAATAAAGCCCAGCTGGGAGTTCTCTCCCTTTGTTGTCACTAACCCTCCTGCTGCTGATGGGGCCAGAGCCCAGACTGCCCCTGGTGCCCCTGGGAGAGGTGAAGCAGCCTGTCCCACTGCAGTGCCTCCTGCCCACTGCTCCCTAAGGCATCTCCACACCTGTACTCTGCTGCAGCACAAGTATAGTTCCCTGCAGTGCTTTGCATTCTCTCTGAAGTGAGATTAGATTTTGCTGTCTAGTAGAGAGTTGATGTTTGGGTGGAATAGCATTGGGCTTAATTTGTAAGTTATGGCTTCCTACTGTCATGTGCACTATTGAGCAATGCAGTGCAAAAGGTGAACACCTTCAAGGAGATGTTGCTGGTGCTGAGGATGAAAGGTTCACACTCTGCATTTCTGAGGTTTTACCTCCAAACTAAGTCCAGGTTTAGCCCATTAGTGGCTGGAGGGTATGAGCTGACGTCTGCAGTGCTTTGATCACATCAGCTTCTTCCAAATAAGGAGCCTGTTTGTGGCCTCTGAGTTTGCTCTGTGTTGTGAACCAAGGTGTGGTAAGCCAGTACAATTAGGAAACTTCCTTTTAATGTTCCTAGATCCAACTAAAATACTAATATAGACTCACCCCACCCATGGTCTGTGGGAAGCACTGTAATAAAGGAGTTAGACTTTGATGATCCATGTGGGTTCCTTCCAACTCAGGATATTCTATGATTCTATGAAATGCAAGCTACTGGCCTTATGGAAATCTAGTTTCCTGTTTTGCAAAGTGGTGCCTGGTACATTCAGGCAGAGGAGCACAAACTCCATATTTCTATGAGTTAAGACAACCAGGTGAACACTAATGGGTTTGAAACTTATGAAAAGTATTTGTCAGTAAGGTCAGCTCTTAATTTATTCTACACTCATTCTCCATATAGAGAGAGATGCATTTCTCAGATCCTTAATGAGCCATGAGTGCTTGTTTGTTCTAATCCTGTAGGAAGAAAAATTCAAAGGTAGTGTTTCAGTAGCACTGGAAAGCTTTGTGGTGCAAAGTGTCTCCTTGGGCCTACCTAAACTGAATAATATTTTTCAGTGAGAGCCAAATACCACTGACTTTCATCTACTTTCGAGACAGACAGTTTAGCTTTTATTTCTGAAATAGTTTCTCCTGAACTAGAGAAAAAAACTTAGTGGTTAGTTTTAAGGATGTCAATGCTGGTGAAGGGAATGCTTGCAAAATATCCATCTTTACGGAAGCTGGCAAATTAAATATCTTTGCTCACGAGCTAAAGAGAATATAATTGGGATATAAAAAGAGACCTTATAGTGAGATTCACTGGGAGACAAATGTAACCAGATTCCTGTGTATCCTACCAGTTGTGACACTTCTTTCTACCCTATGACAAGACGGTCCCAGTCCAGTGAAGCACTTAGGGCAGAGTAGTGCCTTGGAGATCTATGGCACTACTTGGTGTGTAAAGCTTGGCACACACCTGTGCTTCACTGGCTTGAGGCTAAACTCAGTGATACATATACAATGCTGTATTCAGATTTGCTATATTCAGTTCTCAGACCTGTTCTGATCCAGATTTTGAAGCCTTCTCTGAGGTAAATTTTAAGTTTCTTTTTTATAAACACAAAATGAATTTGATATAGTTGCCTCTTTCACTCAGAGATTTGAAAATACTTTAAAAATATGAATGTATTGATCTTTCACTATGAGAAAAGTAGTAGCAACCCATAAAACAAATGAGGAACCTGAAAGTAGAAGAGTGGAGAAAAAAAATCCAACAATAACTGAATGGAATTGGAAAACAAATTTGTCTTGATTGTATTCCCACCTGCCTTGGGTTCAGTTTCATTAGCTTTCTTGAAAGGGAGCTTCTGTCAGGAAAGTTTATGAAAGCACTGTTTTAGGTGACATTCAAGAATAGTTGAAGAAATTTTATCTTGATTTTGTAATCTGGCTTCTTATTCATGAATTTATGCATGCCCATTCTTCTTTACATATGAAAATAACTCGAGGTACTTGTATTGCTCAGCCAGATTAAAAGCTTCTAAATAAAACACTGAGTATACATTGCTTACTGAAATCTTTCACAGAATTCAATTCAAATATGTGGTGATCTCTTCTTACCTAACACAGGAATTCATAGAGAGGCAAAGGTTTGCAAGAGTATGACTCATTTTTTGTTTACTATATTTATTGCTACTGAACCATTTTGAATTTAGAGAGGGAAACAGTGAGGGAAGCATAAGAAAAATCCTCAATAAGGATTAGTAAAAGATAAATAAATGGGTTCAGTCATGAATACTATAAAGGGATAACTCTTTTTAAAAGGGTGCAGAAAACGATTGAAATATCATTTGTACATACATTAACTTGTGGAACTCACTGTGGAACATTAGAATACCATAACAGTGACTGCAAGACTCACTTATTATGTGTGGAAAGAAAAGCTGCAGCCACTTTAAATAGGAGGACAGTACATAGGAAGAAGAACAATAATGCTAACCATTAAGCATTGGGCTTTGGAAGAAGATTCTCTCATAAGCAAGTTATTGCATAATTCTGTTATGGGAGTTTCACACCTTCCTCTGAAACGTCTGGTGCAAGAATGCAATAAAACACTAAATGAATTTCTGACCTGATGTGGCATGACAATCAATAGAATTCTTTTATTAGCTAGCTCTAGTTTTAAGAACTTGTCATAGTAACAGCACGCAGCTTTGCAGAATGCTAACTTGTGATCAAATATTCAATTTATTTTGAAAACTAAATCTTTCCTGCCTTATTGCACATTTCCTGAAGTCTGGGGAGATTAGCCCAGAAATCCCAGCCATCTACCACTAGAGAAAACATGGGCTATTGTGGTCAGTTTTTTAACACCTAAGGTATGCTGGATAGGAAATCTGTACTGGTACAAAGCAGCTGAGATGCAGCAAAATTACTCTGGACCAAGTAGCCAATCTATGGTTCAAGTGCAGGGTCTCCAGCAATGCCTCTTTCCTCTAAACAGCATTCCACAGCAGTGTCTTCTCTGCCACTCTACAGCCTCAGGGTCCCTTCCAGTGTCAGATGTCAAAATATACTTGTTCCTGATCTTCTGATGGATATTACAGTAAATCCAGTCTGGGAATACAGTGGGCATCAGATTACAAAGTCAAAAGCTATTACACATGCATCAGACATGCCTCTGATGTCTGCCAGGTGATGCCTGAATTTTTGGTGTAGGACATTGTGCAGAAGATTTGCAGCTTCTTGAGCTGCTTTGTGCCCTCCCCTCCCAGCAGAAACGCTGGATTCTGCAGGTGTGACCAAGCTCAAGGGAGGTTGATACTGCTGGAGAAAAGGCCAAGGCATCTTAAAATGACCCTGTGGGTTTCCAGGGCAGTTCACGAGGGGAATTCAAGGACTCTTTCATAACCATAGTATCACAGCAAGGTCCCATTAAAGTCAAGCACAAGCTACCTTGTCATTTCAGTGAGATTAAAATTATACTCTTCCTGAGTGCTTGAAAATGCCTAACTCTGAAATGAAACCTCTGGTGAGAAACCCTGAGGGGTGCAACACTGAGAACCATTCCCACACTCCTTCCAAATGAAGCCATGTTGTAAAGCAGTGCATTTTGATAGCGTGGATTACGTCTCTCAGTGCAGCCTGAATGATTTTTCCCAAAGAGTGCAGCAAAGTGTTAACCCAACAACTCTGTGGTTTTGAATTATAAACATGTTTTTAAGGCACATCAAGAGTATTGAATCATGCAAATATCTCTATGACTGAAGGAAACATGCCTGTGCATCAGGAAGGTTTATTTTGTGCTGAGTAGCACAAAGAATCAACATGATTTTTAACAGCCATATTTTCATGCAAATGGACTGTAGCAATTTGGAAGGTATTCCAGGAACCCCAAACTTTATGCACCACCTCTGAAGTCATCTTCATATAGAACACTATTTAATTTGTCATTAATTAGTAAATTGCTGTATGAAAGCCAGCAAACTATCTTGGCTGAATTGATCAGCACAAAGATTATTCTTCTGGAAATGAGCTGAAATTCATACTGCTGGGCAATTTCCATGAAAATAGAACAGCCTCTTGTAGCTTTTATTTTAAAATAAGAATAAAATTATGCCAAAAGGCATCAAATAAAAAGAAAAATCCTACCTAAAAGACATAGGCAAGAAAATTCCAACTCGTGTATCTGTCCCAGCAAGCTAAAAAGACATTTCTTGCAAGGAACTATTTGAAACTTGAATTTATTAGGGACTATTTAGAAGATACTGCTAAGTGTAAATCCCTTCTCATTGCATCTCCTGGAAGTCAGGGTAGATTTTGTTGTATGAAATCTTTTCCTCTTTGAAAGTCAATGACTGGGGAGGGGGGCACTGGGGAGGGGGAGACTTGGCAGACTGCCACCATCCTCTTTCATTATTTCATATGTTACATGTCCTATAGAAATCTGCATTTGCTTGGTTTGCCACCCTGTGTGTCAATGCTGGAATGATTGTTATTTTATAGTTATAAATAATATATGTGCATTCAGAGATGTTTCAGATATTTAGCTTCCTTGAATTCTCACTTTTGCATACTTTCCCCTCCCTATACTCACCCCCTGCCTTCATGTCTGCTACCAAGTCAGAATAAAAGTCTCCCCCATCTCTATCTGCCATTGTTTTTTCCATGGTTGATTGAATGGTGTGCTAGGTTCAGTGAACTTGGTCTTGGCTACTGCTCCACCCAGAAACAACCTTCTCCTCTATACCAATTATCATATGAAAGCTACTAATGTCGTTTTACTGCAGCTCTGCTTCACGTTTCAGAATTGTAAGTGGCATCATGAACTCCACATTTGCCCAGTTTCAGGAAATAACCCTTCTACCTTCCTTCTTTTTGCCCTATATTTCATTGGAAAATATTGTCTCCTTCCTTTTATTTGTTAGATCAATGTTTTCATTTTCATAAGTAATTGCTACTTCATACAGGAAAACAACTTTCAATCTGAGATTCTCATGCTGTTAGAAATATTGGATCAAGTGGGACTTATCCTCTGAGGATGAACTGGTTATTGCCACTCTTGAAGCTTTAGAATGGTGGGAGTCTCTTCAAAAAGAGTTTCAAACAGAAAATTTTAAATTTCAGCACAGCACAATAGTAAAGGAGAGACTCTAATATGGTATAAATTTTCAATGTTGTTGACCAACGTCACAAGCTAATGGTCTGACCTAAAACCTCGTTATGTATAAATGTAAAATATTTTTTATATTGAATATACGCATGAGCATAGATGAATATGCTGCTGTGATTTTGAGAGGTTAGTATCAGGAGAAATTAATTTGTTTTTTACAATAGTGTTTGAGTGGCAAGACAGATTCTTTGTTGTCATTGCGTGTTTAGTAGCTACATAGCATAGGTACAAAATCTCACTCTGTGCCACCATTAAATGTAATTGGAATTCATATTAAAGAGTAAACCAGTTTTCTGATGTTGAAACAATAGCTTCACAAGAACAGGTATAATTTAAATAATGAAAAGCATTTGCCCGTGTCTTTTTCTTGGATTTAGTCAGAAGACACAATATATACCAAAACTTTCAGTGTCGTTATTTTTTTAGCATGTTTATTCTAAAGAAATCTTCACAAGAAACTACAAATGTTAACAGCTGGTATTATTAATCTCAGTAGCAGGAAATTCAACATGACTGCCTTTACTGGGTGTGTGGGGGAGAGGACACTTCACTTCCTAAAGGAATATTGGGTTTTCATTATTTTTATGTTTGTTGTTCCCACAAAAATGGACCCAAGTGTTTTGAAAACATTATAAATATGGTTGCAATTTGGCAGTGTGAGCTGGTTGCAGCCGCTGTGTGTATGTGTCTCTCTGCTCGTGTGTGGAATTTGGCCAATTCGAACTCTGAGTGGGTCACAAGCAGCCAAATGGCTTTCAGTTTTCTTTTGTTGTAGCTGCATTCCCTACAGGGTAAAACCTTTCAGGCTCTACTTCAAGGTACAATATGCTTCTCTGAGGAGATAAATGACTAAAATGCAGTGTCTGCTTGTGAAAACTCCAACTTTGCAAAGTTACGCTCATTTGGTCTCCAAGAAGTAATATCCTTCCAGGTCTCAGTTAAGCCAAGACACATGCTAATTTTCTTTTACCTTTGAAGTTCTGGTAGTCTTAAAGAAATATGTGTTTAAGAGAAAAATGGCATCTGCTTCACCGTGAAGGAGTCGAGGTGTCTGGTGTGGTTAATCTGGAAAGCTCTTCTTCACTACCCTTTGGAGCGGAGTGATTAGGTGTGAGTGCCCAGTCCACTATTTGGGTTTATGTATCATCATAGTTTATTTTAAATATTATGAGGCAGCTGGAATAGGCAAACAGTCTACTGTTTGTCACAGAACCTCATCTTTTATTATTTGGCTGCATAAATATCTGAGGTGTGATAGGCTCAGTCATGAGAGGGATGGGCCATCCTCCATAGCAAACTGAGTGCTGTCTGTTCTTGCTGGTGTCAGGCAGAGTTGAGCTTATAAAGCCAAACAGGGTTCTAAGACAGCAACAAAAGTTCCAGACTATACTGGAGTCCTGATGAAGCCCAAAGGCCAATACAAATTGCAGGTTTATGTAAGCAGCTGCCTCCCCTGTTATCCAAACCTTTAGTAATGTGTGCTTTGCCAGGTTATCTGGGGGTTCATTTTTCTGCTGCATTCTAGGTTGTTGCAGTTATTAAAGAAAATTATCACTTGGAATGAAATATATATATACACATACAAAATGAATGTATGGAGTGAAATATGTGTGTGTACATAGCACATACTGAAAAAAACAAGCTAAAAGGAATGTTTTGAGACATTTGAGAGTGTTAATATTGATTACTAAATAGATTAAGAGACAGCCACAAGAGGTTTTGTCAGGAGATCAAACTTTACCTGTGTGACAGTGTTAATAGTATGAGACATGAACATTTATCAACAAAACAGTTTCAGCTGCTTGGCAAAAAACATCGCATCTCTGAAGTGTTTTGTCATACAGCTTCTCCCACCTAACAAATCATGGTGTTATACACTTAAACTTGCTCATGTCAAGGAGAAAAATGTTTCCAGCAGGAGGCTGTATCAGTAAAGTTCTTGATTAAGGAATTCTTCGAAGATATTTTTTATTTAGAGTCCATAATTATTACATTGTTGATAGAAAGGTAGCAACAGAAATGTTAGAACCAGCTGGATTGGATCTGTGGTTCATCTGGCCCCTCTTGTCTCATGCAGTAAATGACTATACTAGACTTTACACAGCAACAAAAAACCTAGGAGCATAGGATATTTCTTCTCATACATTTTCTGCCAACTGTATGTGTTCAGTAACTTCTCCAGAAGTATGAATCTGAGACCTGAAGAAAATCACTGTCTATGTAAAAAATAATAATAATAAAAAAGTAAGACTGGTAAGACTGACTTATGCAGAACAGCCATTCCATGTATATCTGAAGAGTTGGTTCAGATGTATGACAGAATCACTAATGGGCATCTTTTGGTCTGAGTAATGTGAGGACTGATAGTACCTTTTGCCCTAATCTTCTGTCTCAGTCCACGCCTCTGTTTTTCAGTTTGCATTGTAATATCTATGTTAAGAATGAAGAAGTTCTTTTTCCAGAAATCTTGTTGACAGTTGACATCACTCAATGGAAATTTCAGTGAAATAAACTAAAATTCAACATCTGCAAAATAATCAGTATATGACCCTTAGTAGGGGAGCTCTTAGGAAGCAGTACATTTGCTCACTGACACACACCCAAAAGGTCTCCTTCCAAATAGTAAAGAGTAAAAGGAACAAAGGGACTTTTCCCTTATTTTTAGCTCTGGATTCAAGGATGAAAGTAAAACAATTACTCCTAAGAGGTGCTGTAAGTGCAGCATAAAAAGGGAAGGGCAAAGGCATAAAGTGACCATAGAAAAGGATCAAAAAAGATGCAGATAATTTGGGTAGATAGCTGGCTGCTGGTCACAACTGAACTGAGAGCTTTGGAGTTGTCACAGAAATGAGAATTGCTTGGTTGCTTTTGCCACAACACAGCCTGTAATTCATACCCAGCCTTCAGCACAAGACTTAGGAGCTGAAAGCCAGACTGTGACTGAATTTGGCATTTCTGGTGTGCTCAAGTTGGAGACCAGTTGCTCAGAACTCATTCTCTAACATAAGGTCAGGCATTTCAGCTCCATCCAGCCAGAGAAAGGGCAGCTTCTTTGGACTCTGAGCACCCAAATATTTTAAGGAATCTGGAAAACCAAATGTTTTAAGGCTCCATAGATGTGTGGAATGTGCCTTTTAAAATTGTGTATAACTTTATACTCACGAGAGTTTTTACATGATTGGGATCTGTACAGGTTATTAGAGTAAATAATAAAAATGGAAGTGATCCAGAATAAAATTTATTTTGGAATATGTAGCACTGTTTGATGAGGGTATCTTACCACTAAATTCCATTATTTGGGAGATTATCAAGACATGTGACATTTGGGGAATGCTACAAACAGGTCTCTATCTCTGTGATATTATCCCAAACAAAAAGAACTGGAGGAACAGAGATGGATTTTGAACTACCAAAAACTATTATCACATCAAAATGACATTTTTGTTCTGATAAAAAGTCCAGCGTTTTCTTATTATTCTGACATTATCAAAACAGTATTTTTGAACATTTTTATAAGATTCTCATATTTCATCTTTCTGCCAAAAATTTGATTTCAAAAGATTTTGAAATACTTTTTTTCCCCTATAAGATGGATATCTGATGTTTGAGCAGTCCTAGTCTGTACATTTTACTTCAAAGTTTAACAGATCTGTAGCCTAGAGTAGTCTCTTCACTGGAAATTAATGCCGGGTCCATTGGTTATATAATAAATGCCAACAGCTGTCAAAAGCAGAGTGAAGCAAAAGGCGGGGTGGGGGGGGGAGGAAGACAGTAATTGTCTTATAAGAGTGCCTCATGGTAATTCAAGATACATTCTGCAAATTCCACCTCTGTGGGGTATGAAATAAAACCCACATTATGTTGGATTGGTAAAACCTGGGGTGGCCCAAAGCTACTTTCTCTAGGATGATTTCTTCCTCTTTATTTTTATTTTCTGATAGCTTCCCTAACTCTAACAAGAGTAGAAAAAAATTGGAGACAGGAAAATGTATGACCATGGTAAAGAAAAAAAGAAAGGGAAAAAATCTTTTGCAATATCAGATAATCTTGAAATACAATAATATATCTTGCAAACCTGTGAGATCTATAGCCGGCTTATAACTGATCAATTTTCCACCCAGGTTTACAAGAAAAATAAAGACCACTATAGTTCATAAATCAACATTTCCTAAGGTACTTGTATGTTTTCTCTCTCCTGAAGGTTAGTGATTTTAAAAGTAAGCTATAAAAATCAACACATGCAATGAAACTTAGGCATCCTAGCAAGAGGATATTTGTAGGGCCATGTATATATGAAGAGATAATACTTATGTACTATATACCAGGGAACCATAATTAGGTTTTGAATTTCATTATATAACAAATGGCTGTTGATGTCTATAAAAGGAGAAAAGTATTTTGATATCAAAGTATTTGATGAGTTTTTTGGCAATCTCATTGACAGTTCTATTTTTACAGAGGTGCAAACACACACAAGCCTCGGTGAGCAGGTTTGCTTTCCTGCTTTGAACTGGCCCCCATGGAGAGTTTTCTCTGACTTTACACAGAAGTCAAACTGTTAGAGGGACACAAATATTGTTAGGATTCCATGAACAGCAAGAGTGACTGTGCAGTATTAGATGTATCTATTTCTAACCAAGGTGTTACTAGTCACTCTACCAAATCAATGGTCTGTTCTCTCTTTGGGAGGACTGTATACACATAACTAGGTGTATTCCCCAACACTTTCCCCGTCTTTTTTAATGGGGCTGCAAGGAGAATTGGAAGGCTCCATGGCTTTAATGATGGCAGTATGGAACACAGCTCTGTAACTGCTCTACCTGAAGCCCCCAAAGGTGTGTAGCTATCCCAAGTGCACCCTTTTCACCTCTCTCCTTACATAAGACTGGGACAGTGTTTGCCAGTTATGGCCCACCCTGCTGCCAGGCAGCCCTCTTTGGGATTCAAAGTTTAATGGCAAATATACCATCCTCAGTCTGCAGTGAAGGGGAGACCAATATCTGTTTGTGAAGAGCTCTTTGCTAAAGGTCAGTGCTGAAGCTCCTGCTCTGCAGGAGCTGTAGCAGTCTCTGGTTTCACAGCAGATTTGAAATTCCTGTCTGAAGTCCTCAAGGCTCACCACCCAGTTTAGCTGGGGATCTAAAGCAGCAGGAGCTTGATTTGCCATCATTCAGCAAGGCAGAGCCATGTGTAAACCCATATCCATCTATCACCAGTTCTTTGTCTAATCCACTTGCTCATATTCCCTCCTCTGTTTGGCTATGCATTTTTGTTTCATTCATTGTATAGAAGTCTTAACAGGTGTAGAGACACCAGCCTGTCATGGTCATCCATGTGCTGCATGCACAAAGATGGTTTAAGAAAAAAAATTATAAGTACAATGGACTTGTAAGATTGGGTTCCACACTGCCTATGTGTAAATTTTAGGTACCAGGCACTACAGTATTTGGCTTTTGAATCTACTTATATGTCTTTTCTGTTTTTATTTAGATACTTAAGTAATATCTGAGCTTAATTTTATCTTTCAAACCCCAAAACCAGTGCCCTTTCAGGATCAGCAGTCAGTCACCCTGAGCCTACTTCTGTCCTCTGTTCTTATAATCATACTTCATCTTGTTTTTTCTACAATGTAAAAATTCTTCTGCTTTTATGTTCAGCTAATTTCATAAGCTCTCTGAATTCCCTGGGAGCCACCTCCCATTCATACTCAGCCAGCTCTGAGTCCCTAACTACATTATACACCTTAAATTGAAAGAAAAAAAAATAAATTGCTCTTCAGGTTGCTGACAGTCTGCTACGAACACTTAGATGTGATCTTTTCCTCCTGCAGGAAGGGCTAGATCACTGATTTTTTTTTTTTGATGGTCTGGATGCCCTGTGCCATCCCCACAGTGAGTGCTGGAAGGCACGAAGCACTTCCAAGGCTTTAAAGGGGGCAAATCTCTGGATTCTTCAGCATCTCACTGCTTGGATTGGTTGCTATCTACATTTCAACTGAAGTTTGAAGAGGAAATTGTGTTTCCACATGAGAAGAAAATACACCTGGCAGTTTGAATATGGAAAGATAGCTGTGGCTGAGCAGCGCAACTAAGGTGGCTTTCTAAAGTTGCTTTGCAGCATTGACAGTTGCTCAGTGTAGTTGCTTAATCCAAATACTTTTACAGTTAGGATATGTTGCCAGAAAAGGAAATCAGCTCTTGAGGTGCATTATCTCCTTTCAAGACTGTCCTGGGGGCAGTTACTCATTATCCTGGAATAAAACAAATGAAAGATGTCTTTTAAAAAAATATTGTTCAATCCATTTAGAATCCCTGGAGCTGACTATTTTACATTTTTGTGGCTGGATAAAATAAAACCAGCAATTAGCTTGCATGTATTTATCATTTATGGTTCTTTCCTTCCTTTTGCAGCTCATTTTGAATACTATAATCCTGGCAGATTAGCTTTCTACTAAAATTATTATTATTTCCTGGAAATATGAATGAAATAGGAGAATATGTTCACTGTGACTGATGGCGGGAATACTCATTCTGCTAGGTAGCATTTTAAGCCAATTCCCTCACAACAACAACAAAAACAAACCTTTCACAATAAAAAAAAAAAAAAAAAAAAAAGCTATAGACCAATACTCATGCATGTAATTGTAACACTTTTTCAGAACTATTTTCTGTAAATCTTCCTCTCAGCATTCTATTGCTGCTAGTGATAATTTTGGTTTATCTCAATGACATTGAAACCTCTGTATTTTGTCCTTTCACACATTTCCATATGAGAAAAAAACCCAAACAAATAACAAAACAACAAAGCAGCTACTTCTTGAAAACTGCATTGTTATGGAGGTGCCAGAGAACTGGATGGGTTATCTGCATAGGTTAGGTGAGGAGATATTTGGCACTTTCCCTTCCAGCTCTGGTGGACAGTGACAGTAGGTTTGCATTTGTAACATATTACTCTAGGACTTGCCCACTGCTCTTCCTACTTTGCTTTATGGTGAATTTGAGGGAAGAAAAGGGACAGAGCCCTGGATGGGTAAGCAGTGTATTGTGCAGTACTGTTGTTCACAGATGAAGCAAACTAGAAGGGTGATGCTGAATGAGAGGTGGCTATCCCTGCTTGCAGCCGTGGATGTGCTGTGTGATGTCAGAGCCTGTGCTTGGAGAACTTCAGCCTCCTGTGGTAAAACTGCAGCTGACACAGGGCCAGAGTACAGACACTGCTCGAGCTGATAGCTCTGGGTCTTTTTGAATAGGAAAATTTGCATTCCCTTCTTGGACAGTGTAGTACATAACTTTTCCAGTGAATATGCCTCCGCTATTTTCGTTTTGTAAATTACCATCTTTACAAATTTACTATTTGCCATTTCATTTGCACGAGCAAGTGTGAACATAAAATATCCAAAGCCTTTGTAGCTTGCTAAACAGAGGATTATTTCAGGCCTAGATATAATATTTGGGATCTGCAGTGAGAGATATGGCTTTCAAGAGGCATCCTGACACTGACTTGGCATTCATGTCCCACCTGCTGAATGCCAGTGGGATCCTGTCCATTGCTTTCACAGTCTTTGGATACCACCCAGAGCATTCTCAAAGATGGGCAGGAACTGGGAGTGTGGGCTGGATTAGGAAATCACAAACAGTTCTGAAAGAGGTTTTCTTTTTCATCAAAATTTATTTTTGTCAACATTTTCTGAAAAGCTCAAACAAGAACTGCTCTGGAAAATAGACAGTTTATATTGTCCAGTAATTTGTCCTACATTCCCAAATTCAATTTTCATACCATGTCTTCCAAATAATTTTAAAGCTACATCATAAATGTTAACAATTATCAGAAAATTAGATATGTTTTCCTCATGAGTTTACTTTGTATTACACTAATTTCCTCTAAAATTTAAGATACATGTTTCTAAGGCCTTTACACTACTTCATACCATGGTGATGATTACTATCTGTTGCTCTCTTATCCTACTTTATTGTTGGGATTTTGCAGCAGTTTTTAGTTTATTTCTTCCTCTGTAAGTAGAATCAAAACTTCAGTGCCTGTTTTCCTTTGCCTGTGTTTTTGTCTTTCCACATTGTAGCAAAACAGCTTTGTCTTTTCCTTCTCATGCAGTGTGTATGTTCAAAGACTGTCATGGCTTTGTCTGCAAACTCCTGGAAAACAGCACACAGGTATATTTTCCCCATTTTAACCATTCATCTTCTTAATCTCCTGCTGCTTACTTTCACTGATAGCACAGTCGTCTTCTCTAACAAAGCATATATTCATATGCATCCTACTTACTCCGCTGATCACCTTGGGTGCTTAACAACACTTGCTCCCTCTCATTTCCTCACTGCCATAAGGAGGAAGAAATCCCTCTGCCAGGTCCCCAGTGACTCTGTGGGCTGCTTGCGGCTGGGCAAGGTGGACTCCCTAAGTACCAGAAAGATTAAAATCAGCATCTGCTACTTAAAGCATCTTGTATTCCTGTTGTAGGCTTTAGCCCGGTGAGTATTCCAAGTCAAACAATGCTGTGGTTGTGAATTGTTGTCTCGGTTGCAGCCTTATTTCTCATTCTTGGCTTGTGTCCTAGGACGGGATCCAGAGCAGTCGCTGACTACAGCGATACAAAAGAAAACACTCCACAAAAGAAACATTTGCACAATCCGCTTGCGAGCACACTGCTGCTGTTGTGTGTTTCTGCTGAGCTGGCCTCCAAAATACAGGTAATTTAAATCCCCCGGGGATTAAAAGTAAAAAACAAACAAGCAAACAGAAAGCTGAACTCTTTGTAAATTCTGCCTTTTTGAAGAAAGAGGTAACAGAAAGGAAAAATCATTTAGATATTCTCTTTAAGTGCTCTTGAGTCTGAGGACTGTGGCAGAGAAAAACTTCAAAATCCTTGTAGTCCTTAATGTCTACCCAAGCTGCAATGTTAGTAAAACTCTGCTCAACACTCCTCTTGCCTTCTTACCTTCTCTCAAGAAGATACCATTCCTCAGTGCAAGGAAGATTGCTGCTTCCAGACGTGGCAGTCTTCAAAATTTGTGCCTGAAATTACTCTGAGGATTTGGTGGTAAACCCCATTTCTGGTCCTCCTTACTGAACCCCGATAACTACAGCAGTGATCCAGGCAGGACCCTTTTTCTAGAACTACTAATGGATGTCCTAAACTCAAGATGGTACTCTGGATTTCCTAACTAATTGAGTTTCCCAGAAATCAAGGTGGTTTCCCCATAGAAGCACAGGAAGGTTTATCAGCTCTCCAGCCAGGGTGTCCCCTTCTATTCTACCACTCCAGAAGGAAAACAAGGAAGGAAAGTACAGCCCTACTGTAAACAAGTGGAGTTTTTTTTAGAAATGGTCTTCAGGAAATGGCAAAGAGATGTAACAATGGTTCTATTTATCAACAGAAATTGAAGGAGCTAAAAAATTTATAATTACCGTCATTATTATTATACTTTAACAACAAAAATATCTAGAAATAAGACTAAGAAAAATGTGCAGAGGAGATGGAAACAGAAGTTGCACAAATATTTTTTGGAGAGAATTGAAAGCTGTAATAAATTGGGTCTCAAGATGAAGGCAAGTGTACACAGAGGAGAGAAATGGCAGCAAAATTAGAAGATACATTATGGAAAAGTATTCTAAGAAAATATACAGACACTGAAATGTACCAAAGAGACAGATAATAAAATTAGTGTAGAAAGCTTAAAAATAAGGTAAAACCATGAAATAATAGGAAGCAACATACAGATTGGATGACTGGCTGTTCTAGAATTCAGAGTGATGCCACCTTTTTTTTTTTTCATTTAATACTCCAGCCTTCACTTAGACATGCATCTCTGGACATGTAGTGGCAGAAGACATTACTGCTGGCAAGTTCAGCATGCCAGGATTTTCTGAAAGTGGAAGAACTGGTGTCTTAGGATTTAAGCTACTCCCATTTATCTCTCTGCTTGCATCATGCGTGGAGCACAAGAACATGGTGGTTTTTTACTGTATTTCTGAAATGCAATTATTTTTGATTCTCCAAATTATTTTGCTAGTCCAAATGGGATACATGATACAAATCTTAATCAGAATGTAACAGAAACAGTGTGTTTCAAGTTTCCCACACCCAAAATGGCCAGTATTAAAATGAGATATTTTTTGTATACTGGGATTCTGGAATAACACTGTTTTCACTGTGCAGCTCATCACTTCTCTGCCATCAGCTCTTGCCTCATCACTGAGGGTTTGATGGATGAATTCAAGTCTGTTTTCTCCGTTTCCAGCCCCAGTCCTGTGCTTGGGCAGGATGCTGTGTTTCTCAGAACATTTGCTCAGGGGCAATTCCCTGGTCTGCTGCCAACTGCCCATGCAACCACAGGCAAATCCCTTTGCCTCTCCATGGCTCAGGTCTGAGGTAGCACATCCAGCTGGCTGAGAAGGGAGCAAACATGCTAAAGCTTCTCAAACATGGGGCTAAAACCTCTCAGCTCCCAGTGGCACTTGAAGGTGTTGAGGCCAGTGAAAAGGCAGCAGCAAAGCCTGGTTTTCAGCCACTGAAATGTCAGGGGAAGGACTTGGGGCAAGAGGAGCCCACTTGGAAGCACAGCTGTGCAAACCGCTTCACTGACCTTTGCGATGTTCCTCACTGTGCACTCGCCTTTCCCCAGCTCAGCCTCACCTCTTTTGTTCCAGCTATGCCTTTACTCAGTGCAGAGCTGGGCCTGGTGCTTTGTTAGGTCTTTCCTTGGTGCTGGCACCAGAGACACTTCGCTTCCCTCTTATCTGGCCTCCTTGCTTCACCTTTTCTCTATCGCCCACGTTATTGTATCACAGATATATCACCTTGGGATCAAAACAGTCTCTCTCCACACATATGTAAATTCTAAATTACCTCATCGTTAATCTAGGAAACAGGCAGCTTTCCATATTAGCCAGCAATCTGCTCCTCCACAGCACTGTGGTTCAGAGAGGAGCCCATTGCCCTTGGTGAGGCAGTGCTTACCCAGCCCTGGGCAGGGAGCCCTGGCTGTGCCACATGCCTGGCTCCTGCTGGCTGTCCTGGCTGTCCCAGCCCCACTGTACCAGGGTGCCAGTCCTCACCCACACCCACAGCTGACCCACACAGTGTACTGCCATTTGGAGAGGTGTGATGGAGAAACTTTGGAAAATCATCCCCTCTGGGCACCACAGTTTTACCTGGTTACCAGCCTTCAGAATCCTTCTGCCACTGGCAGTTTCAGTGCAGCCAAGCCAGGTGCACTGCCACGGTATGGTCATTAAGTTCATCCCATTTATGTGCTCCTATTACAGCTGACTGTCAATTAAACTGATTGCTCACATGCATTTTCATGTGCTGCATGCTTAGATATTAGTGCACCTAACAGGAGAACATGAGAAGCATGTGCTCAGTGACAAATTGAAATAAAAGGGAATAAATTAGCATCTTCCTTTAAAAAAAAACATGCTTTATTAAAATGTATTTTGTTCAAAACCAGGTGGAGAAATTTAGGTTGTTCATGTAAAATGTAAGCAATTGAATGATCTTCAATATTCCTCAATAGCGATTGAGAAACTGGCATTGTTTTCAATGTATTTCACAACTGGTTGCCTTGAAAAACTGCTTACTGGTATATAATGTTTACCCCTAACTGAGAAAATGATCTGGTGCCTGAACGGAGAATTATCGAAAGGGTGTTTATTGTCTTCTTGCTACCTTCTCTATGATTTAAAGAGGCATGAAGGGAGCCTGCTAAGTGATGCCCTGCTAAGGAGCTGTTTTCATTTGCAGCCACTAGTGAGTGCTCTTGAATAGTTTTTCAGGGCAGAGAGTCCTTGAAACCCTCTGAGCTGCAAAGTCTGGATCCCTGGGTGAATTTCTTGGAAACGGGAAAAAGAATGTGATTTACAAGGGGGGAAATGCAGTGCCACCGGTGTGGAGGTGTCTTCCTCAAACAGGGCATGAAACGAGGCTTGCAGAAGCAGATGGAGTGGCAGGGACTTGGCTTTATTAAGAGGGATTAAAAATCAAATAGCAGTGCTGACAATCTGCATCTCACAGTCACTTTTATTTCTGTCCTCTGGTAATCCCGCAGCTTTGTCAGGAGTTTCTATTTCAGCCTACTTGTGCCTGCTGTTACTTGTTTTGTCTTGTTGCACGTGTGCATGCCAGCTTGCAGATATAGACACTTAGGCAAGTAAATAAACAGCAAATGCTGGGTATTAGCCTGGGCTGAAGTCTGAGCCTTGTACAAACAAACATAGTTATAGTTGGCTGAAAAGATAATGATTTATTTAGATTTGGAAGAAACAAGTTGTAAGTTATGGACACATGCAACTAAAGCTTTTGATGTGCAACTTCACCAAGGGAATATTTATATTTTTACATTGACTGAGTCTTGATACTGTCCTAATAATAAAATAAAGACTTTGTATTTACAAACTTGGACAGAGGTTGAGATATTAATTAATTTAAAAGAGACAATAGAAATCTCTATCAGTATATGACAATACTTGTGCATCCAGCAAAGGCAATTTAGAAGATATGTGAAGCTCCTCTGAATGTGCTAAACTCTTTCTTCTCTTCTGGGATAAAAGTCTATAAAACTAAGTGGTTCAGATATCCAAGTTACTTTAAAAATTCTGCTGAAAAGAAACAAGCTTCATTGCTTGTGATTCTTAGTTAGTCATCATCAGTTAACTCCAGCACTCATTTTCCTCCACCCCCTCACCCTACACAATTCATACTCATTGTAATTAATTTTATGGCCTTTTTAGCAAAGGGAGACCTCTACATTTTATGCTACATTGCACAAGCAATTGAAAGTTGCAGATGAAAAAAACCCAAGCACCAAATGTTTAGCAGGTTTTTATTCTATTTTAAATGAGCAACCTATTTAAATCAATTATCAGCTTAAAATGAGCAGCCTGATCTAATTAGTGTTAGCCCCTGGTGGGTTAATGAATGAAAGGGAGGTCCTGGGCAGATGTGCTTTCCCCCAGGATATTCTTCTACTGACCACATTGACACAAAATCCTTCTAGGTAGGAGAATTTTATCAAACAAAATTGCTGAAAACCAGAATTATAAGATGTAGAATCATTAAATCTGTCAGCAGAACAATGTGCTTTATGCCTTTGGAGCCTTTACTTTAGTTGTGTGGGGTCTTTTTGCCGTATTTTTTAAGACAGGATTTATTACTGTGAGATAAGTCATTACAAATCCCAAATAAATTACTTTTATAATTAGCATATAAATTCATTTTTTAAGACACAAGAATTAGAGGTACTTAAGGAAAATGCCAACTTAAATCTTCAAAATCTTGGTCAATAAGCATAGATCAGCTCATACCCATAATTTCTGTACCTCTCTCCTGATTCTCAGTTCTTCATTTATTTAAACATAGTGTCTTCTGAGCTTTATTATGTAGCCAATTAGTAAGTTTAATATAGTACATGCAAATATAAAATATGCTAAGTATCATTAAGTGTAGCAAAGGGAGAAAATGATGCTGTTAATGAATGGTCTTATTTTCTTATCCCTTTGATGCATTTGCTAGCTATTCCACCATGAGTGCACAGATGTTTGCATTTTTTGAAGTTGACATTTGTGGAACCAAATGCTAAGTTATTGGTAAATATTACAGTTTGCTTCTGTGGAGGACTTCTAGGTTTCTTATTCTGGATGTGACTTTAAAAGTGGGCCCCACTGCTTTCCCCTCATACCCTATGTTTTCTCCTACCCATATGGGTCCATAAAGATGAGAGGGTCACACAGGAACTGTGAGGTACCCCCAAGAGCCCATCTGCTGCAGTCTCCAGTGGGGCTTGTATCCTCCTCCATGAAACTGGTGGGTTGCCTTTCACTTTTACAGATGTAATACTCATTTGCTAGATTCCCATCAGTCTGTTCACAAATACATTTATATAGACTAGAGAGACTATAAAATTTACAAATATTCTCCAACAGCAACAAAAATATTGATATGTTGACACTTATGTTTTACTCCTGGATACTTGGGCTCTACTAAATGAATAATCAAGGTTTCCTAAATTTCTCTGTTTAACTGGGATAAAGAGATATGTTGAACAAACTCTAGAGTATTTGATAGTAGAGAGTCAGCTTTAAATGTAAAAAACCTCACTTGTTGCTGTTTTGAAACATCTTGAATGTTTTGGAACAGTCCACACACTGTTTGAATGGTTTGACAGTCATGGGGCACTGAGACCTCAGCAAAAACAAGGGGTTTACGAGGGAAGTTTTTACATTGCTTTGCTCAGTGGTATGCACATATGTGTGTCAGAAAAGGTCAAAAGGATTTTTAAAAGATAGGTGTGAAAAGGTCCTTTTAAAATCTCCAAATAAGTGCATCAGCAGATGTATTAAAAAGTGCCTGTGCAGAAGCAACCACTGACCCACTTGCTCTTCCTGGGTTTTCCATTTCTTTTTTACTTCTATATTATAGGAACTTCTATGAACTTTCAAATCTTATGCCTTTGTACTTTTAAGGGGAATATTTTCATTAGTACAGAAGGGCTTCTAGACACACTGATACACATAATTGCACAATATTTATCTGGACATTTTCATGTGGAAAGCTTAAAACATTTACTAAGTGATGTTCACATGCTTTGAAAAGGCTGAATTAAAGGCTGAAGAGTGTGTAATTTGAAAAGTACATGAGAAGTATGTTTTGTTTTTTTAAATGAAATCCCAGCTTCAAGTTTTTTGAGGAGAATATCTACTGCCTTTTAGGGAGAGAAACCAGAAAAAATAATTTCTGAGTGATTTTTTTTTCTCCTTTTGAAAGCAAAATTAGAACCCAATAGATAATCATAGTTTCACCATGAGTTATTACAATGATTTATTCAATTAACCTCATGAATATAAGCCCTATCATTAAATAAGCTAAATTTGAGTGCAACAATTACAACTTTTGCTAACTGGAAGCAGTGTAAGTATTAAGTGTTTAAATATACCAATATTGGAGCATGATAATTTTTAAACATAATTACCTCTTTTATTATATTTTGATTAGATTAAAATTAATGCATTATTAAGCCATGATATGTTCTACCATCTAGACCTCTGTATAGACAAAGATAGGAGTTCCCCCTCCGCACACACCCTTTTCTCAGGTCTAAATTAATTAAATTCCCTTTAATTATAATTTACTAAAAAGCTCCACTTTTTCCACTATTATGTCTTTTGAACTTTGAAATTCAAAAAAAAGGAAAAAAAAAAAAGGAAAGAAACCAAACCCTTAAAATGGTCTTTTGCAGGAGAACTGAACTGTCAGCGAATTCAGGCAAAATTAATTATTTCAGCTTGATAAACCTTTTCATCTATTTGACTCCTTATACAGAAAAGCCAATTAATAATGTCAAACATGCTTTGCCTCCGGGGACCGGCGGGTTGTAATGAGTGTGTTTACCGCGAGTGGCTATAGCGGGGAGAGCCGCGCGTAGCGGCGCTCTAATCGCGCCACACCTGTCAAGCTGAGTCTCATTATCTGTGTACCAAGGGCAAACCTCATTTTGTCAGGAGTGGTTTTCGAAGAACTAACAACTGCCTGGGGAAGCATACAGGACTGTCGGCCAGTAGACGAGTCACTTAATTACCAATCAGAGCGGCAGAAGTGAATTCCTAATGTTCTTTAGTACCGACCCAGCTAATCACCGGGATGTGCGTCTCACCTTATCAGGGTGCCGGGACCAACCATTCATTTCCAGCACGAAGCTAATTCACCACGTTCCTCCGTGCTCTGATAGGCTGCGATGGAGGATGTTGCTCAGTACACAGCTATTCATCAAATGCAGGTTATCGCACCAGCGTAACCATGTTGATTGTCTTCTGATCATTAGCTGATAACGGGGAGGCTCTTGGTGATAGGATGGTCACCTCTGGGGTGACCCCGAGCTCCCTCTGAAACGAGCACACAGCAAACACAGCTCCCTAAGACAAACGAAGGGCTGACCTTGGAGTGGATATATTTCAAAAGCCATGTATACACACTACCTAAGCCTTTGGAACTTCCCCGTGGGATAAATAGTATTATCCTTACTTTACATATTGGGAATGGAGACAAACTTCTGGCCTGTCACAAGCAGATTTAGCTCTCTGCAGTGCAGTGGAGGAGTGCAGTGTCCTTGGGGGAATTCCTGAAGGACTCGGTGATGCTTGGTGACTTCACTCTCCCTGGACCCTGGGAGCATCTCTCTATCACTGCATCTTAGTCTGTTTGTAGCTAAAACAAGTGGGAATTAGCAAATGCAAAAAGGCCCATTGTATTTCTCCCCACAGCTGATTGTGTTGGGCTCTCCATGAGCCCACTATGAGCAGCATCTGTTCAAACGCACAACATGCAGAGGTGCAGACAGGTGCCAGCTCCGTGTCCAGGTAAGGTGCCTCACAGCTTTCACAGGGTTTCTCAGATAACCAAGGGTTGCAGAAAGGGTCTGGTGAAGGCATCGTTAGAATTGGAGAGACTCACAGCCTAGATTATCAGACTACACTTCATTTCCTTATTGCTATGTATTTTTAGCAATGCTGCTCTCTATACAGAACATACTGCTGTTCTTAGGAAGTTGATTCTTTCTTGCTCTATTTGCAGATAACAAATAACAGGCAAAAAACGCCATGCAGGGAAGTTTTGCTTAACATATGCTAAACTCACTGGGGTGAGACTGTTCTGAAATTCAGGAGTGTTAATAGATATCAGAAAATCCAAAGTGACTGCCCGCCAAAAGAGGTTTTGCATTTCATTTATTGCAGAATAACAGCAGAAGTCAAAAGGTCTGTTTATCACTTACGTAAAAAGAGCAAAACAGTCCATAAACACTGCAAAATAAGTGGAAGACTTGTTCCCTCTTCCCCAGCAATGTCATCACCAAAAAAAATGGTAGAAGAGATTCATGAGATGGCTCTGTTAGATGACATCTCAGCTTCTTCTTGCCTGATGGTTGGCAGCATGGAGGGATGTTTGACAGCAGATACCCACAGGGTATCATATGAACTTTGTGTTTGAAACCACTCCTTGGGTGTTGCTGGGTGTTGTGGAGGTGGGGTTTTCTTTAATTTTAATTTTTTTAAATCATCTTTATTTTGCATTGTGGGAGTGAATTGTCATGTTCTGAAATGACAGCTGCACTCACCTGCCACCAGCGTTCTGAGTGATTAAACAAAGTGAACTCTAATTCTAGCCAAATTAATGCAAATAAGATGGAGATGAGAAGGGAAAGAGGAAAAGTGGAGGGAACCCCAACTACTCAAACATCTATGTCTTAATGTCAGACAGCCACATGCAGGAAAAATTCATTTCCCTTGTGCCATAGCTTATCCACTGGGGAGAAGATTATGGCAGTCAAATGAAATCAAATACAGACACTGTCAGCATAAAAATGTCCCCAGAGCAGTTTGTGAGCAGGAGGAGCTGGGACCAGCTCCTCTTGGTCAGCAAGATTCTATCCATGTGGATTCCTATTCTCTGCTGAACTATCACAGTTCGAACAAGCCAGCACAGCATAACTTGTTCTCTTGATATTTAGCTCTGGGGACACACATCACACCAGATGAATGTTTATTGGAGGAGCTACCAAGGAATGGTGGATCCAGGGGCCAGACTGCTATTAAAATACTCCTGTCTTGCCCTGCATTTCCTTTCTTAGAGAGCAGTCTTGCAAAGCAGCTAAACATGTTGAAGTCAAACTTACTACTAGTTTTTGTACAGAGTAAAATCTAATATCTCACCTCATTTTAAGGCAACCCTTGCAGATTGGGCTTTGCACACCCAAAATGAGTGTAAAGCAGCAGAAGAAATCAAAGCAGTGAGCTGGGAAAAAGAAGGCCTGGGATAGCCAGTAAAAGAAATTAGCCTTGTAGCAGAGGGAAAAACAGATGCTTTGCATTGATTGTTCATCTTCAGTCTCATTATGACTTTCAAGCTGTTACTTCAGCTTTATTGGTTTTGGTTTCTCTTCCCAACTTTCAATGCAGACGATGTCCTGATTTCTCTATTCTCTGGCCAAGTGTAGCCTGACCTCTCCCTTTAATGCAGTAAGTGACATTCATCTCTCCCTTATGAAGGCAAAGGGTGAAGAAGAGGTCAGTAGCCCGAATAATTGTGTCTTGGACCTCTTTGGTGTGGTTATATGATCTTTTGTTTTCTGTTTTATGACTGACAGGTTCTCTAAAACCTTCTGGCAACACTCAACTTTCACAAAATTGATAATTTTAGCTGGGGGAAAACTCTTGGTATTGTTAGTCTTTTAAATTTTCAATGGGGGGAACTTTGATAAAATGTATTGTTCCTAATCCAACTGACCCACATCTAAAACTCTAAATGCAATAAATTGAAATATTGAATTGGAATCAGTTTGATACAGTCAAGTATCTGTGTGAGCCATGACAGTATTTTGAGGCAGATGTGGTTTGGATGCTTCATGCCCCTGTGCTCTTTATGGGCCATTACTATCCGTATTTTTTCTTTTGACCTAAAACATGATAGGCACTGTGGGGTCTCTCGGGAAAGTGGTTCACTGAGAGAGAGGGGCAGGAGGGACACCAAGCCATAACACCCAGGAGGCGATGGGCAGCTCTCACTTGGGTCATGTTGCAATGCTTTATTGCAAAAGAAGGCTCCCCAATTCACTTTTTTTCTGCTTCTTCTCCTTGCTTCAAGAAAGAAACATTTCAGGTGGTTTCAGAAGAAAAAATTCTCACTCTTTTTACTTCTTTTTATTTTTACTGGAGGTAGACATTGTGCCTCCATAACAGTAGCTGAATCTAGTGATGGTGGTGGAAGGTTCCAAGTAGAATTCACTCCACATTTCAATGCTATCGGTTGTTAGTGACTCCTTTGAATTTTGAGGGCTTTGGGAATTGAGATATAGGGGATATCCAAACCCTATGTCCTAAATCCTCTCACAATATGTGATCTCTGTGATTGCTACATTGGAAGTGCCTAGCACAAGATGTTGTTGAATCCCAAGGGAAGGACAGAGGAACAGTAAGAAAAGAGGTAAGACTTGACAAAAATTGTTTAAATTTTGAACAGTTGGACCTATTTTTCTCATTCTCTCAAGACCTTCAGGGAAGTAAATCTTGAGGTTTAACAGAAAGAAGTGTCTGATCATTCTCTCCATGTCAGTCAGGCCTCAAGTCATACATGATATCCTAAGAGCAGCTTCATCTATGTCTGTGAAAAGGAGCTGTTGGCTTTGACTCGCAGCCCAGAACTCTGTTGGATTTTGGTTTTGGTTAGCTGCATTTTCCCTTAGCCACACACTTAATCTGATCTGCGTTATCACTCCCTGATCTCATTACCTCCTTCCTTGAACTTGCATGTTGCTTTAACTGTCTTAGAGAGAACAATGCCTTTAAAATGAACCTGTAATTTTATTTATTTGTCTGGGTTATTTGAATGTCCTTATAAGAGGTTAGGCAGTTCTGTGCTCATGTTATCTGCTGAGACTGGCCTGGACTGGGGGTTTTTTACGTTGGTTTGCTGGTTGGTTTTTTTGCTCCCACAAGAGCGCTCTCATATATGGAATTGGAGCCAAGGGTTGGGATACTCTGAGCGGTGGCTTGGTGGTACAAGGCCAGCACTTTTTGGGAAGACCAGACTTCCCACCCACGTTGCTGCACCTATCCACAGTAAACCTGAAACCTCTTGGAAACCCTGGGCTTTGCTGGAGCTGCCTGTTTGCTTTGTATATAGTCAGATGGGCTGATTCTTTCCCAAAATACTGAGTTTACTCCCCCCTAAACTGCCTAAGAGTTGTTGTGCTATACCAGATGTACAGAGTAGGGGTGCCAGAAAGAATGTAGTTCTCTGACACGAGGAGACATTGAACACGCTTCCAAATATGGAGAAAAATAAGGTGTTTTTTAAAAATGCTATGGTCTGTAATGCTAAACATAGGCAGAATTGTAACAGAAAGAAGGTTCTGTAGGTTTTGCCAACTGCACTGGCTTGAATAATTCTCTTGTTCTATACTTAATGATTGCCAGGCATGCTTCATGACACAAAAAGTAATTTTGAAGAGGAGACTTTTAAATTCAATTTTTTTTTCATCCAGAAATCAGCAGAATATAAAAACATTCACAGTACCTTTTTCTTTCAAATATGCAACACAGGGATTTTGGGGGTTTATTTTTGGGTTTGGGTTGGTTTTGTTTTTTTCAATTTTAGTGATGCCACTGTGACTTTCAGGTACATTATAGTGTAAAAAACCCCAAACAAAACAAAAGAAAACCCAAAACCCCACAGAAGTTTGAATCCTTAGGAAGTGGTAGAATTAAGGAAAATTATTAGCCTGTAGGCACCCTTAAAAAAAGCTGTGACCCTGGAACAAACACAGTTTTAAGTTTTATAGATAAACACTGACCCATTTGGATCCCTGCTGCTTGAAAATAGATTAACCTATTCAAATACATATGAAGAAAAGGGAATCTGGCTCCTAGGCATAACACTGAACATGCCAAGTTCCAAAGCAAAGTGAATTTTCATTCTGAAGTTGTTCTTTGTTAAATGATGCCAAAGCAAGAGGTTTACCTAATGGAAACAACACTGGGCTTGGATAAATTCAGAAGTGGGTGCCACCTGGCAGAAAGCCAGGTTTTTACTACAGCTCTTTATGTGCAGAGCATAAATCACTCCTCCGAGGGACTATGTGTCCTATTGTCCCAGAGGTAAGTGCAGGATGCTCTGTGAAAAGTGGCTCGCCTGTTCCTGAGGCAGTGTGGTTAAAGATCTCTGTAGTGTCCCAGAGATGTGTGTTTCAGCCCTGAGACAGCCCCTGGCATGGGGCCAGTGCTCCTTGTCAGTGGGTCTCTGTCCAGTGTCAAGAGTCAGCAGCAAGCAAACACATAGGCAAGACACAATGCTCTCTTGTGTGCCACCAGCTAGAGAAGCTACTGTGCTTCACCCACCCTTTGGGCCCGCTAGTTCTCCATCAACCACAGCTATGCTTTCCATTGAAGAACAAGAGTTCGTGAAGCCTCTCAATGGCATTGGGTTTCCAGAAGCACAAAGAATACCCACAAGGCGTTTCCAGAGGTCCTTAAGTGTGGTTACTCTTGTGCTACTCTTGTGGAATCCAAATCCTGCTGGAATCAGAGTCCTTTTTATTAGAAGAATGGTTGAAACAAGCTTTTGGTCTTGCATGGCCTCTCCCTGTCTGTTTTGAAAACAGCCAGTTGGGCAGCGAGCAACAAACTCCATACTCAGTTAATCCAGCCAGTTTTTAAGACATTTATCTTGTAATCTTGTAGTACAAGCTGTACATGGTGACCTAGAAGGGAGAGAGTTACATCACTGTTTCTTCAGTATAAAACAGCTACCTAAACATATAAGTGGAATCCTACTTTTCCTCTTCTGAAAAAGACTCAATAGCCTGACTATACATGAAGTATTTTTGCTTCTGAAACAGAAAATACTTTGTTTCACCTCTTTAAGAAGCAGATGTCCAAACACACCAAAGCCTACTTAAATTTATTTGTCCAGTGGATGGTAGGGAGAGAAACCCAAAATCCAGAGCGCAGCTGGGATGAAGTGTGTCCTGTGAGCATGATTAAATGATTGTGAATGAAAAAGATTGTTTCTGTTTACTATGTGTTCCATCATAAAGCATTATGGAAAACATTCCTGGAGAGGAATACATGAACAAGATATTCTTAACATGAGCACTTCAGGTTCAGAAGTTCAGCTTTAATATGAACATTGCAGATTTTTTTTTTTTTTTTCACACAGAAAGGGAAACTTCTTTCTTATTTCACACAAAATGTGCTCAGCAGCCTGTGCTGTTGGTGTCTTGGTCTGTCCTTACATCTGCTCAGAGGACAAATGTCTGGTAATCTCCAAACATGGGAATGGTGTTGAAATATAAATTAACTATCTCCTCTGCACAGGTAAGAAGGAGGGAAGGAGGGCATATCTCATAGCCCACCCAGAAAAAACCAAACAAACAAAAACCAAAACAAAAAACAAACAAAACAAAACAAACAAACAAACAAACAAAAAGCAACGAAAAAAACCCAAACCCTCTTGAGGTCCAGATTGGCCACTCTTGATCTCCTCTGTTAACTTTGAAGAGCCACATCAAGAAAGTGACAGGAAAACACATCCATTTCTCTATCGGATTAATGCAAATAGAAGGCAGCACCAGTTCTCAAAGACATTTGAATGCTTAACAGTGAAACTCGATTCTCTGAAGCTGCATTAAATCCTCATGATCACATATCTCCAGGAGCTAATGTTCCTTCATTAACCTGGCCCCAAGCACCAGCCTTTGACACAGTCCTTCTGATGTTTCCTGTTGGCATTACATCTAGTTTATCTATAAAGAGACATTTTCCGCTTACCTGATAAATGTGTCTGCTCAAGGGAAGACTGAAGAAGTAATCTAAACATACATTTTCAAGATGACTAAAAATCTTTTGCATTTTCCTATTTCTTCTACCCTACCTTGTAGTTCAAAGAAGCTGGATTTCTGGGGGTGGGGGCTATCAAATTTGTATGTTTTCCCTTTTTTTTTTTTTTCTTTCTCTTTTGGTGACCTGAGGGCCTAAGGATGGAAGCAGGAATTGCAAACCACTTATGGAAATACAAGACATGTAGTCAAACAGCAAACACCTGTTCCAATGTAATGTTCTCTCTCTCTGTCCTGGAAATGGGCGTGAGCAAAAATATATTTTGGTTTTGGCTTTTTTTGTTAAATGATCCTTAGGGAATGCAAGTAAAAATCTGGGTTCAAATTATAGGAAAAAGTTGACATGCTTAAAAAAATTCTTCCAAGCTTAATAAATCCACAAAATATACAAACATCTCTTATACTTCCCAGAAATATGAGAGAAGGGAGAGCTTACTCAATGGCCAGGAATTGTGTTTTAAGTACCTTTTTCATGTTTCTTATTATGGAAGAAACATATGGGAACAAGACTGAAATTTCTTATGAATCTAACCCATAAAATCTGATCCTGGTAATCATTTATCAAGAGACATTTTTTATGGAACAACATTGCAGACCTGGATGAACTGTCCTTCCAGTGCTTCATCCGCTGTGCTTTCATGTTAACAAAGAAAAGGATTATGTTACAAAATAAACAATTCTTCTAATGAATACAAACTATTCTCGACTGTGCTGATAACAAATAGGCCAAGGTTAAAGAGCTAAATAAAGCATGTTGCCCTGAAACGCAGTAGTGACAATTGTGACTTATCATGATCTGTTAAACAGAGCTGCTCTTTTCCCGTTTCTCTTTGGGGAATTTGGCAAAAAAGATCAGTTTTGCAGCCTCTGTGCTGTACCACTGCTGCAGTCACACTGGTCTTGTTGGCATGATAAATTAGATCATGTAAGTAAGGGATCATTTTTGGCATTCATTAAATGCTAGCTATTACTAGTCCACTCCTTCTGCTTCTTGCTCTAGGCTTTGCCACCGACATTTTGTGCTGAAGAAACCCAAAGAACGGGGGCAAAGCTTTTATGAATAGTAGCAGGCAAGAGGTATGCAAGAACAAAACATACATGTGAGTGTCTTCAAGGGTGTTGCTACTTGATATATACTTTTGGGGGATGATAGTCTTGAAGGACAGAGCTAAAATATCCCTAATCTCCTTCCAGTGATAAGGATGGGCCTGACTGCACATAATCTGTAGGTGCTTCAAAACCTTATCTATGACTGGATATGATAATTTTCCTCCTTTCCTACTTCTGACTGTCATGTCTATTTAAACTGGAAATTCATTAGGACAGCTTGTGTCCCTTGAGGTATGTGTATCTCGTATAGTTATCCCTGAGATTAGCGAAGGTGTTCAGGTGCTGTTAAAAGATGACAGTAAATTTTTCTCTTCCTATCAATATATTCTCTCCATACAGAGCCTGGAGTAATCAAGCAGTGATTCTAGACAGTCCTGTCCTGACTGTTCTATGTTGATTTCCTTTACTCTATTTCATGGATTGTTCTTCATTCTGGTCAGCAGATATGAAACCAAATAGCTGGTTTCAGCAAGATGTCCCTTTCCGTTTGCTCTTGCCATGAACTGGCAGCATGCTTGACTATACCATTTCTAAATTTACAAAGTGCTATAGGTATCATCAGAGAAAATATGTCATAGAAAGTGATATCATAATGATGAAGATATGATTATGAAAATCTGGTTCTGTTAATTGCTGTTTGCATGTTACAGGACAAAAGGGAAACAACCTTGAAATTACACGAAATTTGAGACAAGAAACTTTTAGAAAGCTGTATTGTCCTGTGGTAGATTCCATTCAATGAATTTTTAGAAGTAAGAAAAGTCATAGTAACCCATTTCAGTTTCTGGATATAGTATATCATTTTAGATTAATGCTTTTAACATTTCAAGGTGCCATTCTGGAATACAATGATCTATGCTATTCATCAATTTCAACATCTTTTGTTATAAATTAAGAATAGTACCCCCCAAAAGCTCTGAAATCAAATTTGTCATTTGAAATAATAAAAGTAAAGTGTGTCATTCTGACTGACCGTATTTCATGTCACCTTTTCTGATTCTCCCAGCCGTGGTACTGCTGTCATTGCTATTAAAAGAGATGGCATGAAAACAAAACAAAAATAGAGAGGTTGTAAGGATATGTACAACAATAAAACATTTGGATATTTTGTCTGGAGAATTCCACTGTAAGAACTAACCAAGACCAGCAGATTGCCCTGCAAACATTTTCTAAATCCCTTACATTATTTGAAGATTTCAGGTATCTCAGAATATGACTGCACTGCCTGTATTCCCAAGCCTTCCTTACCAATGACTCTAGTCAGAACACTTCCTTGTGTGCTAGGCTTAACCCTGTTTATCAAAGTTTCTGCTCCACTCCAGCATTTACACTGTAAGCTCTTTGTGACGAATTTCAATCATATATTTCCACAGACTTCCAGTGACATTTTCCCTTCAGCTGTTAAGCAGGAGCAAGGAATAGCTTCCCTTTGGGTGGCCTGCACCTGTCCTCAGCCTTGACTCTTGAACAGTACTTCTGACAATCTCGATTTACAACTGTGGATATTCACCCTGGTGTGATTCCACTTTTTCTATAATGTTCTTCTGCACTGGGATTTCACCCCTAGTGTTCAGTCACTGCTCACAAGGAGGATAATCCAACCCCTGCTAATGTATGAACAAACCTGGCTTGGGTCCTGTGTTTCCACGTGGACAACACAGCCTTGGGTAGTAAAGGGCAGTGAAGTACCAGAAAATGTAATCTTTGGTAGAAGATGCCTGATCCTTTCTGCTTGCCATTCCATGTTCTGGAATTGGTGTGAAGCCTTTCAGAAAACAGATGGAGAATAACTTTCTCCAGCAGTCACAGCATTTAACCTCTAGCTGTGACACCATTTCTGTTTTTCCCTGAAAAATCCATTGATTTCTTGAAATTGTGATAATCTGCATTCATTCCACACCCTCTGTAGTGTTTGGATAATTGTGACTGAACTCTGAAATGCATTTCTTATTAGCCCTTTCATTTTAATGGAGTGTAGAGGCAGAAAAATAGCATGAGACTCCAGTTTTAACCCTGTACTTTATCAAAGGTTGTGTTTTTTCTACCATCTTACTCTCTTCACAGTGCTTGTCATGAAGCTGGATTAATATTGTGCTGGCTCTGTTCTTATTTGAATGAAGTGTCACAGTTTCATTGCCTTGTGTACTGTGTTCCCATATCTATAGAAATATCTGCATTTTACATACATCTCAGAAAGAGTAAGGATGTAGGCATGGAATGTAAAGTATCTTATACTCTGCCAGCTTACCAGGGTCTGTTCAGATAAAATTGTTACTTCCAACTTTTTACTTAAACGCTTGTATTACAACCCAAAATCTGGAGCTGATTTGCAAAGAACCTGCTCAGCATTCTTATATTGTCAAATTTAAATAAAACAATTTAGTCTGATTACTGATAGAAAAAAACTCCAGTTCAATGTAGCTTTCTTTATTTTAAATAAGACTGCCATATTATGCCTTTATGTTTTTATTGTTTAATAGAGCTATCTAAGTGTGCCTATGGCCCTCATCACCATCATGTGGAGGTGCTTCCAAAGTACTTAATAGAAATTACAACAATAACCTCTTTTTCAGTGATGAACTGAAGCTCTGCAAATCATGCTCTTTCCCTGGGTTCTCCTACAGGAAGGTCAGCAACCTTCATTTCCTTCTTACGCCTCTCCTCGCCTGCCCTTGGGAGTAGCCATCTCCTTTTTGGTTTTCATTACTCCAGCCAAGGTAAATAATAGAGAGACCTTGTTATTAATGTTCTCATTTAAAAATCTATTATGGTATTTAGAATGATGAGGTCTGACTCTAAGTCAAGGGAAGATTAATTACATGACACTAGTGAAAACGGGATGTGACAGTCTTTGGAGTGATATGACTAACCGTCCCAATAAATCTGAGCTTGCACAATTGCCTTAGTAAAGTGTGCACCATGTGCCAGCATTCAAAAAATCTTCCTCTGTAGTCATAAACAGTTACCAGGATGTCACTTAATTATCTCTTTGAGGCATTACTATGGCAAGAGGAAAAGCATTTCTTAATATACATTCACAGGGAAAGGGCTGCAAGGAATATGTACATGGAAGAAAAGATACTGCAGATCCAACTTTCTCTTTTTCACTCTTTTAATTTTTGGTACCAAAAGGAAAATGTGGAATGGTAGTGGCTTGCAATCCTAATTGGCAAACAAGTTATGCCACTTGGTAGACAGGTACTGCCCCTACTGTGCCATCCCCTCGTCTTTTAACACCTGTTGTTCCAAAAGCTCTGTCCTAACCGTATGTGGTTTTCTCATGCTAGGTTTTGGCCTTTAAAGACCTACATGGCTTAGGATCTGCATTTGGAAAAAGTTGCTGTTTCCTCCTTTAGCAGTTATTGATGGCCTTGTTTAAACCCACTGAAGTTTATATGTATTTATGTAGCCATAAATAAAGTCTTGGTTTATGCATTCTGTGAAGAGTGATCAGCTGGGTCAGCATATAGCAGCATATGGAGCAGCAACAGCAACTTTCATGCAGCTAATGCCAGGGGACTTTACCCCCAAAGTCCTCCAGCAATCTGTCTAAAAATGCCTGTTAAAAATTTCTCCACTTAAACTTCTTGCCCTTATTCAGCTGCCAGGTGAGACACAAACAATTTGTGTGGCTGAGCAGGCAGACATGTAGGGTAGGCACAAGGGATGATGAGAAGGGGAGAACTGCATGGGTGGGAAGCTCTCTTCAGAGCTATCAGAGTCATTTGTGGGTCTGATGGAGGCTCCTCGCCACCCACACCATATCCTCAGACTCCCCTCTCTGCAGTTGCTGACTTCCTTCCCTTCAGTTGTGCTGGATGTCACATTAATTTGTGAATGGCCACAATCTGACTCCAGGGGCAGAAACCTTCACCGTGGGGACAAGGGCAAGCAGTTTGCATGCATTTATTTATCTCTGAGAGGATGCATAAAGGTAAAGCAAATCACCCCGAGCAAAAATGAAAATTAGCATTGGTTTTGTTTTAACAACCTCAGGCAACTGAGACCTGGCTCCAGCCTGCTCTCAGCTGCACCGAGGTGGCTCTGCAGGCCCCCAAGCTCTGCAGTGCCACTGTTGCTCCAGTGGGACCTCTAATTCAGTCCCCAGCATCAGCAGTGCTCTGAGATGTGGAGAAATGCTGTCTTCCTTGCTCTGCTATTATTTCCCTTATTGTGGCAAGGGGAACGTAACACGAGCAAGATGACTTGGGGAAAAATGCCTCTCTTTTTAAAGTGTGAAGTGTGTTGCTGATCACAGTGGGGAAAGCTGCTGGTACATGTAAACCTCAAGTAACAGCTTCTGTTGGAAGATGTTTTTTGGGCCAGATCTTGGAAGATGTGAAAGAGAGTTTCAGCAAATTATTTCTAAAATCATTTTGAATGCACTTGTGCATTCTTTGTAAGAATTTACTGAGCGAACAATATCTTAACTCAGTAGTCATCCCCTTGCTCTCTTCTAGAAGCATTCTCTGTTTATGAATATTATATGCAGAAAAAATAAAGAAAAGGAGAAACCTCAACATGTGAAACTTTGCCTTTGAATGACAGGGCTTTCAGTTTAGGTTTCTCCTTTAAAGAATGTTCCAGAGCTTTTTGTCCAACATGGATATTATGAGAGCAGAAGAATATCAGCGCCTGAAGGGAGGGAGGGAGATTGCCATCCTGCACAGTCCTAGAACTCATGTATTAGATATCCATTTTATTGATTTACTGAGGTGAATTGACCTAAAAGCTTCACAGATTATTTATGTCTGAGAAGAGATGAACTTTCCGGTCATCACCAAGGAATGAGGCAACATTAGGTGAGCATGTAACTGCTCAGTGGTAATCAAACTAGAATTTAGGGGTCTCTTGACGAAATTAGCTGGAAAGAACTAAATTTTCAAATAAAATTTGTGAAGCAGTATATCAAACCCCAATTTTTTTTTTTTTCCATGGGCTTTTTCTTTTTTCTTTTTTGGTCAGGTCTTTCTTGGGCTTTTTCTGAGCAAACCCCAGGTAAAGAAATCATGATTATACCATAGATATCCAGGGTGTCTGAATACTACAAGGCTCCATGATGGCAGATGTCATCCTCCTTGGCCCTGTTCTTTCCCTCTCTCTCGCAGGTCTGTCTGCATTTAGTCCGGGCTTACAACATTGTATTTCTTCATGTACCCAGCTCCTGCCTTGCAGTGGATGTCTGGGTGGGCTGCGGGAGAGGACTACGACAGCCACGAGAAGGATGAAGGTTCCAGGAGCCTTGCAGGGTGTGCAGTGACCAACCAGTAGCTGTCAGAGCTGATGCTCCAGTGCAGCTGGGAACCAGGAGCAATCTCGGCAGTGCAATCAGGGCTAGGCTTCAGGTTCAGATTCAATGGCATCTGAACTGTTCTCACAGCGTGGTACAAATTACAAAGCAGGAGGGTACATTCTCTCTTCTATTGACCCCCCAAACCTGCAAAGGTGCCTGTATTCTTTAGCTCCATCTACTGGCACTTGGCACAAACTGGCCTGTACATACATACAAATCCAAGTATTCCTGCACGAGAAGCAACAAATAGCTTCCTACAAATTGCCCATCTGGTAGATATGATTGTCTTACTCTTAAACGATAATAGATTATTATTATTTTTGTAATCTCTGTAGGGTGGGGTCTATAATTTCTCAGAGGGTAAGACTACACTGGAAATGTGTTACTAGACTACAAATGAATAATTGTGTGTGTGTGGCAATATGCAGCTATCATTCCATGGAAGTATAATTGAAACATCATTAAAAAAACCATAATTAAGTCTTTAGCAATACCCAGGGGATGCAAGTTGTTTCTATTCCCATTTCAAAAATGAATGAACAAAATCTGACCAAAGAATCCTGGCTCCTATTTGCCTCCTCTCCTTGTTATATGTCTTTCCCTCTTCATGTGTTGAAAGAGATCATTTGGTTTCTCTTTCCTGTGGTCGATTTGGGAACTGTGCTGGAGGTGACTTTTTTCCTTGCTGTGCATTTCCATCGCTATATATATTAACTTTCTTTATAATATTAAGTTTCTTTAAAATATTTGCATAAAAATGGAGTAGTAGTAATAATTATTATGAGTAGGTAAAAGTGTAAGAAGATGCCTAGAGACTAGATTTTTAAATACTTTTTAAATAAGGGAAAATATATATTTTATGCATGAAACTCTTTAAGATGTTCTTCTCCATTATATTTTTCAATTGAAAAGAGTGCTGGTTTGCATTCATCACTTACAGCAACTGCAGTTCTGTATCCAGATTCCTATGGAGATTTCTTTTTCTTCAACTGCTTCTGCCAGCTTTCATTTTTCATACTGCTCATGTATCACTATTTTGTATAATGGGAAAACTCTGAAGGAACAATCCTCAGTTTTAAAATAAATAAATAAAACATCCAAACCAAAAGAAAATTGCCCTATTCAGAAGGGATCATTATTTGGGAATATACTCATTTGTATAAATATACTTTTAATCAAACTTTTTCCATATGACTTTAGAAATAATTGCCTCCTTTAAAATAATAATGAAAAAAGAAAAAAACATAACACCATGAGCCATCTCTTATTTTGGAGTGACTGCAAGACACCAAGTTCTGGCACAACTTTTCATAAGCATTCTCTGATGGTTGCAATTTATTTATTCAGTTTTAACAGTTATCAAATAAGACCAAAGTACATAGGAAATATTTGTTGTCTAAGAAAAAAAAATTGAAGGTGTGTTTTCAGCTCACATGATTTATATGTGTTTCCATTTTTAATGTTGAGGGAAGTTGGATTCAATAGATGATTTGTTTTCCATGGGGAAATCCTAGTTACAGCAGCGACTCAGTAATCCTGCTTTCTGTGCAATAAATGCACAGCTTGTCCGTGGGAAGTTGAGGAGAATGGGATTTTGGCCTAAGCAAATTCAACAGCAAAAAACTCCCTCTCTTCACTGGGACCTTTATTTAAGGTGGAATGGTCAATATTTTAACTTGTTTCCCACATAGGCAAGGCATGCTGACGTTGTGAGTCTGTAAGAGACTGATCCAAAACCCCATGGATCATGGAGATTTGGTTCAGTCCATGATATTTCTTCAGAAGGCTTTGGCCATAGCCTAATTTAAGATCAGCTAACATGCAGGATCCATAGTTAAAAGAAAAATATTTATCTCCCTACCTGATGAAGAAAAGTGGCAGTGGCAGGTACGTGGGAGAAGAGGAACACCTGGGACCCTGAGGTGGATTTGGAAGTCAAGGTAGTTGGTTGCAGGGGTTCCAAGGAGCACTGATAAAGGCAAGCTGACCTTCAATCAGCGTCTGAAGGGCAAAAGGACTGGTGAGTGAAGCACAAATAGGTGAACGAAACTGTATACATGTGTTTGCATTTCAGTAATTTTTAATAATAAGTGGGTGTTTTTTGCCATGGAATCAATATTATGAGTGTGTATTAATACGCTAATAACATTTTCAGGAGCTGTAGCTGGCTGTGACTTTGGGGGAAGGGAGACAGAGATGTCAGTTCGAGCTTGAATGTGAATTTAGTAGATTTACATCTTTGAATAAGAAACCTCCAAAAAGCAATAAGCAGAGGCTCTTAGTCAATTTTGCATATCATTTGGCCAATTATGTGTTATAATATTATGAAAAAATCCCTCTCGTTTGTGGAAACTGGTAGAAAAGGTCATATTGCCCTGAATGTGTCCCACTAGCTCAGAGCAGCCAAGCAGGCAAGTAAAGCCCTTTAATAGCCAAGTGGGGCCATGGAGATGACAATCTCAAGCAGAAAGGGACTTTTCTCAGGAGTGGAGTTATTTTATTTAAGTACTTCAGGGAAAGAAGAGTTGCATGTGTGGCATGAGCTCTCTTCTAGCTAATTCCAAGTCTAAACTGACCTTTGTACACCTTTCCCTAACTGTTTATCCAACTCTCTTTATGTTAGGTCTCCTGAGTACTCACATTACTGACACCTGCCAGGAAAGATACTCTGGCAAAGGCACATGTTAGCCATTGATTTCTGCCCACGTTAACCACTGATTTCTGCCCATCAAGATCTGCTCTGGGTCACCTGTGCAGGCTCCCGGTGGCAGGAGCATGGGATGACACAGGCTGTTTTGCTCTTGCTCAAGGACAGCTATTCTTCCTTTCTGAGATTACCAGCCCCCAATCCAGTCCAATCAATATCAGGAAATAGGCTGTAATCTCTCCATGAATATAAGCGCCCTTTGGGATGTGAGCTGGTCAATGCACTTTGATGTATTCCTACAAGAGCACAAGGTTTGGAACCAAAGTGTGTTGTCTTGTTCCCAGCTCACAGGCAGTTTCTGACATTTAAGAGGTATTCTTTACACACTAATCTGCTTGACTGTTGAATCTGTGGAAAAATTGAAAGTTAGGCAAGTTTTAAAGACAGTTTTCTTATTAGCTCACAGAATCAAGAGCTGAATAGATTTGCTACATCTAGGAAAGGCAGTGAATTAAAATAGGACAATTGTGTCTTTGCTGGGAAGACCTGTTTTTCTTTAACTGTACTTGATAGTTTCTATCACATTTTCATTTTAGTTTCCAAAATTAGCAAAAAATCCAGCTAAAATTGTCTCATTTTTCTCCTATAGCATTATTTGAGGTATAGAACTTTAATCTCTGCTTGCCATAGAACAAAACTTAGTTTTACAGCACTGTCCTAGAGGCGGCAGCAGAGTACATAAGAAACAAAAAAGCTAACACACAAATGGGCAAAGTTGTGTTTGGTTAGTAGTTAATCTATATAAAGTCTTACTAAAGGGTTTTACAGGAATAAAGTGCTCACATAAAACCCAAGACGGAATATTGGCATATCTTTAAAATAGGTAATAGGGTGAAAATAATACTGATGTTATTGCATGTTCTGGATCTGAGGGAAGTAAGTTGACCTAAAAAAAATCTCCACTTGTTGGAGAGCACTTGTGGAAGCAAACTATTTTGTGTTCCACAGATTTAGAGAAAGCCCAAACTACTTACATAGAGCTATCGAGGCTGTTGAGTCGGCAAACTTTTAAAACAACTGTGGTGCTCTGTGACACATTAATTGAAATGTACTTTCCAGTGCAACCATTTAGCAATTTATATAAATATCAAAGCTTTTGGGGTTTACTGTCAGTCTTTGTTTCTGTATGAGAAATTTATAAAAAACATATGTTTCAAACTGCCACTGAGTGCATGTTCAGAAGGATGTGGCCACTGAACTATATCAAACTTTCCTCAGTACAATTATTTGAGGAACAGAAGATTCTTCTGTTAATAATGTCTCTTTTCAGTAATAACCAGAGGTTGGCAAAAGTGCTATTGTATTGAGATGGGTGGAACAGAGCCTTAAAGCATGGGCCCATTGAAGTCATGGGCAATTTGTCACTGGCTTCAGTGGGACAAGCATTTTGCCAAAAAAATCAAATGCTTTCTGAAGTCTTTCCATGAATTAGTCTGCAATTAAAAACAAATCATCTTGTATAAGTAAGTTGTGTACAGAACCCACACTGCCATAAACTTCAGATCTGACTCCAGGTTCTCCAGCTTCTGGGACTGCTCAGCTCCAGGAGTTTGGTTTCTTTTCTTCTGATGCCTAGCTGAGGTGTTAACATGACGAAATTATCATGTCACTTCCAATATTTATATTCAAAGCCCAGGTGTCAGACTCAGTTTATATGACCATCTGTATTATAACAGCACCCAGAAGCCCCCAGCCAGAGTGGGAACATCCTTAGGAAGGGCACATTGCCTTGGTCTGCTCTGCTTGGAAATAAGGAACTCTGCTGACCACCCTTAGCCCTGTCTGTGGTGCATCTGCTTATGGGATGTGCTCAGGTCTGTGTTTGCAAAGTGGTGCCTGAGACCAAGCCCATACACTGCGTGCTGGGCTCTCCTCAGCAGGGGCTGTAGACACCACTGCTGCACCTCTGAGGGACAGCCCACAGCAGTGACCCCACAGCTTGACCAGGTAAGCAAATGGTTGTACAAAGGTTTGGGAAAGAGGAGAGGCTGAGGCTGACTAAGGTCCTGATGACTCCGTGGCCTTGGCTGCACGAAGGGCGTCACAGGATTTTCCAGGCAGTGATTTCCTAGCATCAGAGAGGGCAATTAAGACTTTTTCATCCAGTACAAAAGTTTTAGGACACCTTGTTTTATTACTGTTCTTTACGTCTGGGAAGCTTTTACTGGTTTATAAAATGCCCTGTGTGCCCACTGAAATAGTCTCATTAAAATGCCTTGGCTTGTCCTACAGTTGATGAGGAAGGAAGCTTCTTCCCTAAATCCTGCAGGCTTTATTTTGGCCACAGCTCTGCCTTCGTAAGAAACCAGGTAACTGGTTCTGGTGTCATCCTTTGTTAATTTTCTGTGCTCTGGAAAACCAGTATTCCTCTGTGCTCACCTAGACGGGTGCAGTAAGGGACAATGGGTGCTTGTGCAGTGTCAGGTATGTTCTGCTTGTATACCACCAAATATGCAAGCGATGGGCCCTTCTTGCTGACACAAGCTCCTGGGAATTTGTAAACATGTACCCATATGTATATTTTCTGAATGCTGTCTTCATTTGGGGTAATAATGATCTGAACTTACAAAAGAACAGTTTATACTCTTTTAACACCTAATCTTTACCCACTGATCCCAGGGAAGCAAACCTCTGCAATACACAAGAAAACCATTCTAATAATTCACATACAACATTTCTCTTTGTTTTCAAGAGAAAACAAAGGCTTAGCTAACCTGTACAAAAATATTTGCAGCCACGCCTTCTCCAGAAAACCCCAGCTGATGAGCCAAGCTCTCAACATTTCATTCCTGTGTAGATAGTTTCTAATTTTTTTCCCAAGGCTTTATGGTTTTCAACAATATATCTTTCATCACTGTATTGCCAAAAAGAAGTGGCTGCCTTGAAGCCTCCCTTAGGATTTGGACTGGATATCGAGGATTAGTTTATAACTGGTAACTTATGAACTGTGTAGTGTTCTAGAAACAACTTATTTTTCTTAATGTAATGGTGAAACTATGAATCCCCATCCTGAGAAGTTATTTCTGAAAGGATATTTGAATGAAGCTTTAAACAATACTTCATATTCCTATAACAAAACTGATACTTTTTAAATATGTGCATTTTTGTCTTCATACAAACAAACATTATTTGACCACAAATGTTAAAAATATTAATCTCTGGTTGAATTTGTATGTATTTGTTTTGGATTTAGGGGTTTGTTTTTTAGGAGGTTTTTTTTTAAATCTCTAAGAATGTCTGAGTTCGGCTTTTGTGCAGCTGAGATCTGACGATATAACACAAGAAACCCATTATTTGTAGGACTGGAATCACAGCAGGTATTGGCAGAATACAGCAATGGGAAACTTCTGAAGAATATTCCTTGCTTTTACCTGTATTAGCGCAAGTCATATGTGTTGGTAATAAGGGCAAGGCAAAAAAATAACAAGTAAGCACAGATTTTTTTATTTGAGCACATCTGTTTTATTTCAGTTCAGTGTGATGGCTGGAGGGAGAAAGGGATTTCTTCAGATGGCATATGTTTAGTTCCAATTCTTGGTAAACTTAAAACAGAAAAGGACATCTAATTTTTTAATGGATCTCCTCCAAGTTGGTTATAACAGAAGCATATCCATTTTTTCTATTGCCTATGGTGACTTCTTCTAGATAGAAGGTTTTCTTATAATTGCTTTATGTAGAATACATTCAGAGTAATCATCCCTTTGTTTGCACTGCAATTGCATCTGGAAATGCCTTTCAAGACCAGGGACCACACTGGGAAGCCTTGCAGGAACAATAATGGAAAGCCAGCCACCACTCCAAAGTCCTAAAGCTATCTAAATTCTGGGAAAGACGGAAAGAAGAAAATGGATTTACTCAAAGAAGTGATTTTCCCAAGGACACATTTTAAACTAGTAGTACTGAAGGATATAGCTGGAGTATATTAGCTCCTCAATATTTTATGAAAGTTCATATATGCCTGGAAAATTGCAACTTATTTAGCAGAAGTCTGCTTAGTCATATTATGAAAAATTATTTTTGTTCCTAATATAGACTGAGGTATGTAAACTAGATTACATTTTTGACAGTAGACTGAATTATTTATTAATGTTTATTATGATGATTATAATAATTTCTTAAATAACATACTGATAAAAGTTTGGGGAAAGGAGATCTTTTAACAAGTTCATTGTTTGTGTCTAAATTTACTTGGCCAAAGTCACAAGCATAATAGCAGTCAAGGTGGACCTTGCTCCAGTCCCAGCCTGAGGACTCAATTAAGAGGCTTTATGAGACCAGACACTGCACAATCTCTGTGTAGGTGTGTCTTTCCATGCTGAAGAATTCACTTTTAAAGGACTTGATGAATAAGGTTCAATATAAATAAAGGGAAGGAAATTAAAAAGAAAAATAGTTTATTCTGTTACATTTAGGTCTAACCTATCTCTCTTCCCCTTAATGCAAATTTCTGTTTCCATTTAACTCTTAGGAAGTAAAGCTGGGCCAAAGATGAGTGCTTTTGAAAATCGCTCCCTTAGAAACTTGCTGAAGGTCAGTGGTGGGTGTTTGTGGCAGAAATTGGAGTGAATACTAGTCTTAACCACAAGACCCTGCTTCCTATCCTAATCCCAGGTTGATTTTAGAGGGCTGTAGCACATGAAAAAAAAAGTCCAAATTTTAAAATATTAATCTTGGCACTGATGATAAGGAAATGATTAAGAGTCAACCAAGCAAAGGTACAACCACACTGACAGAGAATCTTCAGAGCAGAACCACATTTTCATCTAACCAGGTTTTATTGCAGTTCCCCTGATGCATGCATTTTGACTGCATTCTGCTTTTTTGTTTTGGCAAGCACCACAGAAGGCCTGATCCAATTCTTGAGGAAATCAGTAGAGTTTGATTGGAGCCATAGAAAGCCATGAAGTGAATTTCAAGAGATAAAGTGTGGAGCCAGACATTCAAAAATAGCTTTTCTCATATGTGTCACTGACCTTTCTTATGGCTTGCAAATGCAGTTTGATTACCCTAAGTGAAGTTACTTAATGGGAAAGCTTGAAATTTGTACCAGAACAGTGAACTTGCTTGGGAGCATTGAGTGTGAGTTGGGTCATGGCAAAGAGCTTGGATTCATCTCTCACCCGCATCTGTATTTCATTCCCAGGAGCAAACGTGGAATAGGATAAGAAAGGAACAGACTGGGCAGCCAACCCCCCACTTAACCCTGCAAGGTAGTTCAGGAAATCAGTTGACCAAAGGAAACCATGACTTAGGTGTTGGGCTGAGTGATCAGAGTACAAGCTCTTATCACTGTGGTTGTCTTAGTCTCTGAGGTCCCCGAGCCAAGGAGACAGAAATCAAACAGCCCAGTCTTTCATTCCCATTCAGAGAAGAAAACTTCATGAAGTTTGACTAAGTTCAGTCAGGACTGTGGCTCAGGAGCACAGGATAACCCTTCAAGCCTTGTCTCTGAAGACTAGAATTATTTGTTAACTTTTATTGTGATGATTATAATAATAATTTCTTTTAAATTATATTGATAAAAGCTTCAAGGAAAGAGCTCTTTTAACATGCTCGGTTGCTACGTTTGTGTCTAAACTTCCTTGGCCAGAGAAAGCCAGAAGCAGAATAGCAGCCACAATAGACCCTTGCTCCAGTCCCACCTTGAGGACTCAGTCAAGACTGAGACTTGGCTACAGTCATGTTGAGCAGATCTTATACTGTACCTGAGACAGATGTAAAGCCCTTTCATCAGAAAACCTCCCAAAAAGATGGAGTCAGCAGCTCTTTTGGACCCATCCTCAAGAATCCTGATAGGTTTCTAGAGCTGTCTCTGATCCCTGGATTCCTGGCTTGTAACCACTGCTGCTTTTGGCTGCTGTGTTTCTAGAGTGTTCAAGATCATGATTTTTCTGTAGATGTGACAAAAGTCTTCCTGGGAGGTTAAAAAACCCAAGCCCTGTAATCTCATAGTCATTCTGGTTCTTGGTGGCATTCTCTGACTTATCTCAAGAGAGAAGATGAATGAGGCAGGGGGAATATTTTATGATCCAGTTCTGTGGTGCAACAGCTGCACAACAGCTCCCTGGAAAACTCTATCCAGTGACAAACAGCAACCTCCAGGTCATGTGCAGGGAAACTCAATGTACTTCTCCTATATTATATGGAAATAGTTTCCTCTGTCTCTCAGATGTCAGACCACCAAGCGTATGACAAGTATGAAAGAAGATTGTCCAAGCATTTGTTTTTATGAATTCATCTTGTTGTCTCCATTCACTGAGTGGAAGAAATAAAACCTTTTAAAGTGTGCTAAGTGCAGTCAGTCTTAAGGATAATCTTACTGGCTAAAGCCACACTGATATGTTCATAAACAGGATTCTGTTATCATTTTCCAGCTGTTTCCAACTTTTTGCCCTCCCCACCCCAACTGAATTTTCAGTGCCAGTTTAGGCAGAAAACCCCCTCACACTTCTAAAATGTGAATCACCTTCTTTGAAAAGGCCTCTAGTATCATTTTCAGGTGTTAATCTGGGCTCAAGGCTGCATTTCAACTGACACCAACGAAATTCCCTGCATAGATGAGGAATGTGGGTGAACAGAAAAGCTGGCAGTAAACCCTCCAACATAATTTTTCCAACACAGAGCAGGATATTTCAAAACCAACTTTGTTGCTGTTATTGTGGTGAATGCTTGCCTCAAATATTCCTTCTTTTAAATGGAAGAAGAAAACCTTTATGGAAAAATGCTAAAATGTTACTGCCTTTAGCATATTTTGGTCCAGAAATATATTGTGGGGTTTTTTTAAAGTCTAATTCCAGCCTATTTTGAAGACGTGAACTTAAGTGTGGCATAAGGTTGATAATAAAAACTCTCCAAATGAGTGCTGTGATAATTACCGGCTGCTACAGAAATCAAGTGTCCATATACAACCCTGTAGGAGTCCTTCTCCCAAATACAAAGGGGAAAGTATGCCCCTGAGATAAACTTAACCTTGGCTCTGTGCAGGGATATTCAGAGGTGTTGTATTGGTAGTTGTTGTCAGAAGGTTCTTGGCCATGGCAATAATTATGTTTAAACACTCTCCGAATTTTAATTATGTACCAATGTCAGAAGCTTTTCACACATAGATGTTATTCCCTTTATTTTGAAAACATAAAGTCTTAATACTCAAAGTGTTGGGGGTTTTTTTTCTCCTTTATTCTAAGCAGATGTTTTGTCTCCTCACTCTTCCTTCCTCTGTCCTCTCCTCATTGGAAGGAATGATGAGTGTGTGCCAAAAGAAAATTGAAAACCATGTGAAAAATACAGGAAAATTATTTTGTTAGGGAAAAATAAGTTAATGAAGAACTGCTCTGTTTTGAAACTACTGGACCAAATTTAATTTCCAAATTGATTTAAAAGTATACCAGATTCCAAACAGTTACACTGGCTTCTGAACATTCTTGTGAGATTATTTTATGACATAGGAATTCAAAATAGTTAGAAGGACAAATTTTAATGCTGAGAAGAAGGCAGGTCTCTTCCACAGCTGCCTCCAGATCTTGCCTTTCACTTCTGGAGGAAAATGCTTTTCTGCATCTCATGTCATAGGGAGTGAACAAAGTGAGGAGGAGCCCTAGATGCAGGTAGATAACCATCCACGGGGTAATTTTGTGAAGTGTTTTTTTAGTTGCCATCCTTGCTGAAAGATGACGGTTTCCATAAATCCTACCTCCAAACTTGTGGTGTCTGCCTACCTGACGTTCTCTCTGAACTCTTTGCTCAGCAAACAGAACTGCTGCCTGCTAGGGGGTGGCAGGATTTGACCACATGATTTGATTAGAGCCTTAATGAATAGCACTGAAAGAAAAGCAGCACCCAATCAATAATCTGGGGCACGCAAACATTTATCAAAGAGAACCCAGAATGCTTTGCATTTATTCCTCCACTTACTGCTTCTGACAGTTACATCTGCATCCATCCATTTTCTTTGGTCTAAGTGAGAATCATTAGACACATAAGACATTTATTTATGTAAAAAGGAAATCCCTGTGGCTACCTAGCTTAAGCTGAGTATTATTTAAAATTCTCAATTATTATTTGTCCTGGATCTAGGTTAACACTTTTGCTTTCTTCTTTTCCATAATTTGAGTGGTTCTACCTTCCGAGCTAGTATGTACCTGCTATTATTAAACAGGATATCATATTTGTTTTCATTAAGGACCTGTGTGTGTGAATATCTTCATAAAACATACAGAGAGCCCTAACTGCTAAGACCTGTGGGACAAAAATCAAGACAACATCAGAGAAAAGATTTTTATTTTTTTTATGCCTACAGAGCCTGCTGTGGTTGCTATTTCAGCTGTTCATTAAAGTTATATTGCTTCCTTTATCTCTTGTGCTCATGGAATACAAGCACCTCCATAATGAGCTTAAATTACCACGAGCTAAGAATAGAAAACTCGATTTCAGTTCTTGGGAGGCTGAAGCTGTGGTGGTGCATGGGTAATCAAGCAATATTAGCTGTATAATGGTGCTTGGATCCCAGGGTAGGGCTGCTGGAATGTTTATGGCAGGAAAGCACAATAAAATATCTGTTTTCTGGGCTTTCTGGGTTTCTTTCTCCCCTCACCACTCCCGCCTCCATATACATTTTGAAATAAACATTGTTGCTCACTCTGTATTAATATCCTATATGTGTGGTTGGCCAGCCATGTCTGTCTTTGGAGAGCAGAACCCCCTGTGTTCTCATTTTCTCATTTATACAGCTAAGCTATGGAAAAGTCTCGATCACCTGAGTTATCAGTATCAGAAAAGCACAAGGTGAATTGAGTAAAAGTGTCAGAACTTAGACTAAAGAGGATGTGTGCAAAAAGACTCTGTCTCTGTGTGTTTTGGATGCTGCTGCAGATTTCATTCAATTAAATAGCAAATGGGAATATGATTCTTCCTTGTACACGTGATCATTAGCAAAGCACAAGCAGTGGTACCTTGTCCAGAGGGATCAAACTTACTCTCTTGTTACTTTAAGTTTAACAGACATTTTAAGTGGCTTCTGCTCCGAGGCATCTGTCCCCTTGGACACTCAAAACCCTGGAGGCTGATGCTGCTAAAAGTAGGCACAGGGAATGGTGGTGTGCCAGCATCTCCCCAGTGTTAACAAATTGCCCTTGACTTCAGCATACTGCACTAATCACAGTGCAGGCTCAGGGCTCTGCCTCATGGACTCTGCTGAATTAACTGTGATGGCTCCAGAGGTAATACCCTCCCAGGCACCTTGCCCTGCTCCAAGAGCACCCACCTGCACAGGCTAAATCTACCAGAGAGCAAAAAGAGAGGAAATTTTTCAAGAGGTATCCTGAAAGTGACCTGGATTGGAGGGAAAACTCCACTCTATCATGACATTATCAAAGAGCCTTTGGATAGTTTTCCTCTTTGACTGTAATACTTTCCACTTTCCACTAATTTTCATTCTCTTTCTAATTATTAGAAAACTCAGACACTATAGCTTGTAAGGGTTCTTTTTATCATACAAAATACCAACAAAAAGCTGCTCAACCAAAACAATTCCCCACTGTCATATATGTCCAGTGTCCTTTATAAATTTTGGTTCAGAAATCCATTACTGATTGCATCCCCTGTTCAGAAAGCAACACATCCTTTTTTGACAAGATATTATCCTCAGCTGGAGAATCCAAATTGGTGCAAAGGGGCATCTCAGAGTACCTTGCAGGACATTTGTGATGGAACACACACACCCAGCTAGAGCCATCTTGCCCTGGTTTACTCAGAGGATCCTTTTCCTTCTGGGGGAATGTACCTCTTGAAAGCACCACAGGTGGAAAAAGGCAACCCTGTGTTTAACCTATAGCTGCCACTTCTACCACCTTCTTACATAAAGTGCTTTTCTTCTGCAAGTTGTTCTGCCAATTCCAGGCAGAGAGGAGAGACCAGGCTCTACCTAAGGGCAGTAAAGTTAGTGGACTTTGGCCTTTAATGAGCAGAAGGGGCAGTTCAATTACAGTTTGTTACAATATATCATTAGCTAATATCTCCAGGGGTCATTGGCAGATATCATTAGTAGGGGGTCATTAGCAGTTAGTCAATATAAGGAGACCTTGAGCCAACTTCTGCAGTGTGGAGAAGGTAAAAGCAGGCAATGCTTTATTAATGGCTAATTCCAGTGGGGCTGGGTCTCTGCCAGGGGCTATCAGAGCCAAGTTGTGATCATCCAGGAGGGAGTCCTGGTATCTCTGATGATGAAAGACCTGGGTAAATGAAAGAGGCCTCCTTACACTTCACTCAAATAACTTTTCAAACGTAATTAAGTGACCAGTTCGAGAATACTAAGGCAGCCATCAGTCTGACCAGTGCATGAATGGGTCTAGCACCATACTGACTTGTGTAAGAGGCGAGGATTTCCTTGGGAGGTAGTATCTGTCATAGGCCAATAGTCCAGAATTTGTGATTTGTGGCCTTTCCTCTCCTGTGGTCCATGGCTGCTGGTACTGCTGTGGCCCCTTATCTCAGTGAGCCTCAACAGAATTTAGTGGCCTTGATGAGAGAGGGAATGATGTAGGAGATTCTTCTAAGGACTGCAGAAGTGATCCTCTAGGTTTTTGGGAGGTAGCTTGTCAAGCTGGTAGGACCTATGTAGGAGCTATGGGGTAGAGGAAATACTTTTAGAATGATCTGGATTATAAGTCTATTGAAGAGCAAATGCTCCCTTGGGTTTTGATCAGCATGGGTGACTTCAATGTGGAAAACACATCTGCTTTTCCTAATTAACGTCCATTTGTTAGAGAACTATGAAGTGCCTGGTGTATCTGGGTAGTCTCCTGGCAACCTTATAGTTATTCACCTGATTTCTTTAGTTTTCACCTGGGACTGTCTCCTCCCAACTCCCTGTGGAGCTTGTGTGTGTATGGAAGGGATGTGCCCCGTTCTCACCATGTCTCATGGTGTCCCACTCCCATCCTCCTCTAAATCCTCAGCATTGAGTCACTGGTGGTTTTCCTTGGGAAATTAGTATCTCGTGTCCATGGCAATGATGAGCAGTTTGGTCAGTTCTGAAAAGCATCTGTTTTTCAGATAGGCTGTTTTCCCATTGGAAGTTGCTAATTTGCTGAAGGTTAAATTCATCTGTAGCTTCAGGATCAGAATTAAAAAAGGAATACTGAAAGTGAGCATCTCACTACAGATAAATGTTTTGCTACAGAAATTCTCCCTTTTTCTCTGTTAAAATGGCTGTTTTCATTTTGCTATTTGATCACTAGTAAGAGTGAAAGGTACGATGGAAAACTGCTTAACTGAAAAGGCCTATGTGCATGTGATGTCATTTACTTTTGAAACTTGACATTTATTCTGGTTCTCTTTGTTTTGGGTTTTTTCTATCACCTCAAAGGAGAAATATCAAATTCACATCCTCAAAATGAAAAACTTAGTATGTCATCTTCCTTTGTGTAGCAACTTGAAAAGGAATGTAAATGGTCAGTGGTGGTGGTGTTAAACAGTTCTGATGTCAGAACTTGTACATCAGATGGCAAATGTTTGTTAGATTTGCCTCTACTTAAGTACGGCTAAGATCTCTGTTAATGCTTGTCATGGAGATTTGCATAAGTGCAATAGCAGTTTGCAAATTCAGTAATATCTCCTGAATTTTTTGGAGGAAGATAGCAATTTTATAGTGATCATGGCTCAGTAATTAGGTAAGAATTACCCATGGAATATGAGGAAAATGGTGTAAGTTAACACATCTAAATAAACACTAGCTACAAGATATTAATCAATTTACAGGTGTGGCGTATTTCTAATTAAACACAGAGATACTTTGCATTTTTATAGTATGCAGTTGTTTAGCCTGTATTTCGGAGAAAGAGAAATGATTTCCAGAGTGCCCTCCCTTTCCCTGGTAAATTAGGGTACTTTATTGAATAAAATGTCAATATAATGATAAAATTCTGTTTATAGATTTTTTCTTAAAAAAAAAAAAAAAACTTTGAAAATGAAGCAAATATTCTTTTAGCATTTATGTTTGTAACTTGGAAACAAGTAACCTGTAAGAGCATTTTTAAAAGGAGAATCCTGAAGTCTTACCTTTGCTCCCAGGAAAGTGCAGCATTCCTCTTTCTCTCCAAAGGTAGAAATTTTTCAAAAACCTGAGTCTTCAACCCACTCCAGTTACCAAAACCAAGGGTCGTTGACAGGTAGTATTTGATAAGTAACATTACTAGTTTCCTTTCCAGAGAATCTGCCCAAGTTTATACACAACATCTGCACCACTGAACTCTCCCAAATTAGTTGTGGCCCCTTATCTTTGTAAAAGACAGAAAACCTGACTCATCTCAGCTGACTGACAAAAACATGAACATCCTGCCAGAGTCAGGGTTTTAGCTCAGCTCCCACAGAAGGGTTATCTGTTGTACTTGAACACCAATTTTTTGTTACCTACAAAGGGTATTTAGATGAAATGCCCAAAATTTGAGTTCTTACAGGTACATGAGATGAATAATTAATTGAAATAGAGGTGAAAGAAGCTGATCTTGTACTGAGCCTGGCAGTTGATTTCTAAAGCCAAGCAAACCATATGTAATGGTTACTGAAGTCTCCAAGTCTCTGGACCATTCATTGTTTCCAACAATTTTTCTCAATGAGTGCTTCACTCAAAACCTTTAAAAAATCTGGTTGTGTTTCTTTTTTTATGTGATGGCAGCTTAAATCAATGAAATTTAAATGGTTTCCTTATACTTTTTTTTTTTGTTAAACAAATAATCACATGGAGTTAGATGATACAGAGTTTGCTGGTTTCAGTTTCCTTTGTTTAGGGATCTCCCTTCATAGGGGTGCAGAGAAATGAATGTGGTAGACCTTTTCAAATTATTTCTGAATTAAGTACAGTAAATTCCTCTGTAATGCGACTCATGAGACCTGAAGATCAAAGTCATACAAAAGATTTATCAAAACCAAATAATTTTTACACAGAATATATGGTAACTCCAGGTAATGTGATGTTGTTGTTCCACTTATCATGTGAAAGTGATGACGAGTGGTGCCTCTTTATTTTCTGGATCCTTCACTGGCTTAAGAGGAAAAGACAGCATCAGGAATCAATTTGATCTTTTTTTGAAGTCTGCCTTACACTCTCAGTTTGCCTTCTCCTAAGAGACACAGATGGCTGTTCCCTGCTTACGAGCCTACATGCACTCCTGTTCTGAAATCCAAGTCCTCTGCAGTATAAATCTGGGAAAGTTCAGTGAAGTGTGAATCTGATCGCTCTGATTAGTGCTGATTAGTTGCAAGCTGGAGTGTGAATAAGCAGTCTGACATGGACAGCGTTTTGTTATATGTGGCTGAAGGAATTGCATTTGCATGGTGAAGTATTTATGGTCCTATTTGTGACTTGCTTCGTTCACATCTGGTCCATGGCTGTCCTCTGGGAATGGCAGGAGAGAGAACAGGAGGGAAACGTGAAATGGTTCATCAGAAACCAAAGAACAAAGACAAGATATTTCCTTCCTCTGCAAATCCTAATCTGGGTGAGACAGAGTTTGTGGCAACAGGGGACATGAGGCCACAGGGACAAAAATATATGCATATAATGCAAGTGACTTATGTTTCAGTTTATTGTATTCTATGCCTCTTCTGCTATGAAGTCATCACTATGGTAGTGAAGTTTTCAGGATCTCAAGGAGATGATGAGTAGCTGGGAAGATGAAATGTGTTTTCGGGTTTTGGGGGGAGTTGGGGTTTTTTGTTTTTTGGGGTTTTTTTGTTGTTTTTTTGTTTGTTTGATTTTTGTTGTTGTTGTTGGTTTTGGGGGAGTTTTGGATGGTTGGTTGGTTTTGGTTTTATTTTGTTTAATTTCTTTTTTCTTTTTCATGTCCTGCTATTCTGATTCTTATGCTGCTTCTCTTTCCCATGAATCCCATTAGACCAAAAGAATATGTAGGAAGAAATTTATAAAAATTAGATGGAAATTAGATGGAAAGTTACTGACTTAATTTTTTGTTGTTGTTGTTTAAATAATGCCTAATTATGCTGGTGTGCTATTAATTTCACATAAAGAAATTTTCTGCTCAGCTATATATTTTCAGTCAATTCTAAATTTTTGTAAGCCCACATAATAATCTAATACTTGACCAATTAATCTACTCTTTGATCAGTTAAGAGGTATGAAAATATTGTCAATTGGTAAGAACCAACTGTGTCCCAATATGGACATGTAGACTTCCTGAAACAGGGTGTCATGTGTTTACTTTAAACATAAATACTGTCCTCCTTTTAGCCTGCTTTTTTTTTATTTTAGTGTATCAGCTCTTCTGAAGACCAGTTCTACCTACAGAGTAGGCAGATATCTGGGGGAGCAGACAGCTGGAGAAATTGTGGGAGACAAAGCAATGAAATACTTTGAAATTCCTACTGCATCTCTTGGGAGTCCAGGGGATGCCAAGATGGAGAAAGCTGGATAGGAGTGGAATGATGTAGCTACGGCTGCTGTTTCACAGCACGATCCCTCACCCCTGCTCTCCTGGAGCTCTGGCTGGAGGAGTTGGTGTCTTTCTCTCCATGCCCCACCCAAGCCATTCTCTGTGGTTTAAAACCACTTTTTTCCTTGTTGCAGGACCAGCCTGTCTCTGCCAGTACCTCAGATGTGACCTCAAATGTACTTTGTGGTGTGGCAACATGCTGAGAAGCCAGCATGGGCATTTGTCATTTTTTAAGGAAGGAACAACAGATATAGTCTGCACAACTAAATAACATCCTATGGTTGGGAGTGGATTTAGTCTCTTTGTTTGTTTTTATGGAGTCATCCTCACACTGAGACTTGTGATTTTAACTGAGTCACAAAGCAGCAGTATCTGCATTGCAAGAAAGAGATGAAGAACAGAAAATAATTTCAGCATATGCATACCTCACTTTACAGTGTTTGAAGACTTACTGATGGATTTAGCCTGACAAATTTTATTAATTATTATTATTATTATTTATTATTATTATTATTTATTTTGCCAAAATTTAGTTTTGTTCCATATCCTGTTTTTATTGCAAAGAACCCCTCATATGCCTGGTCTTTCTTGTGGCGTGAAATTCAGTATTTCACATTTCCAGTCAAGACCAGCATTAAATGAAACATGATGGTGAGTTATTCACATTCTGGAGTTCACTGCTGTAGATCATGGAACACAGAGGTCGCAGGAGCGATTGGACAATACAGAGGTGGTCACTGTTATAGGGGTGAGAAAATTACATAGCAGAGCAAATGTGAGGTAATAGTGATACCTGTGTCCTGGCATTTGAGGGCAAGGATGGTGTGAGAGATCAGCAAAGCTGATCTGTTTCCCACATGGTGACTACCAAATGTTCCAGCTACTGGAGCAGCTAGCTTTAGATTTTACTAAAATCTTTGGTTTTTTCAGTGAAAACCTCTTAACCAGCTATAAACTGGCTTTTATACAATTCCTAACTTCTTGGTACAGACAACAAGAACAGATGTTGAGGAGAGTTGATGAGGCTGAGTTGTCGACTCTAAGGAACTTTGTGCCTTGGTGCTTGACTTCAGTTAACTATGGTTTTCATTATCTGTTAGCTTTGTTTTATTTTAAGGGACAACATAGTTGTATATCAGAACTAAGAGCCATGTAACTTTTAAGTAGATAATGGTCAACTCTAGCTCAGATCAATATTAGTGCTTTTATTTTTTCGTTCTGCAGAAGGAAAACAAACATAAAGAATGCTTGTGTTTTCTTATAAAAGAACTCCTTTTCTGTTCTGAAAGGCTATAACCTAAATGATGGTCATGAAAACACAGGGTAAAGATGTAACAACAACAAATAATAACATGAAATAAACTCTGAAAGTCTTCTTGTGTTAGTTAATTCTGTGTTTGGGACTGCCAGATGTGCAGGATGAATCATATAGCTTCAGAAATGTTTCAGTTTCTAGGAAATTGTCATCTCCTATCCAAGAGCTGAGGGTGAAACAGGAATCTTCTAGTGGTAACATTTTCATGTGAAATGATGGGGCTGGGGAACAGGTGGGAGGTTTCCTTGTCTTTTGCTGGGAAATGCTGGTATGTTGGAACTAAAGTATTATCCAGAAAATTTTTAAGGTAACAAAAGGAATATTTTGTTTCAAAGGTATTTATATGCCCTTCATTCCCACTACAAAATAATTGGCAGCGCATTGATTCAGGTGAGACATAAATGCTTATTCTATCAGATAAGTCTTCAGATATTTTAAACTGTTCTATTAAGATTTGAGAAACTCATAACTTTCAGCAAAATGGACTTCAGAGTTTCCAGCACTCTGTTCTTTCTGTCTTTGTCTGCACAAAGTGCAGATGTGTACTTCAGAAATTCACTGCTGATGGGAAAGCTTTTCCTTCAGGGTTCAACTCAGCTCAGATCCAGTAGTAAAGATAAACTCCTGAGAGCTCCTTCCTTGAAAGTTACCTTTGTAGGTGTCATCATTAGAGACTCTTCATAATATTCCTTTTGTTCTGCTTTCTTATACTGATATCTTAACCTTGCAAAATCCAGCTTCTAGATCATGCGACATCAACTATCAGATTACACAACCCATGAAACAATGTCTTATCTTTCAGTGCCTATTTCCATTGTTCTTAACACGTCTTAATTCATAGGCACTGTGTTCTTTTTATGGTTTGAAACATTTCCATTAGTCAGCTGAAACATGGCTGAGTCTGACCATTTTCTGACAATAAGGTCAATATGTGTTTCTTTTCCTGGTGTAAATTGGTTGGTCTTTAAAAAAGCAGTGGGGGGCGGGGGGGGGAAACCCAAAACTAAAACATGTATGAACAATAATGCTACTCTTATGTTGTTGCTCCACACAATAGTTCTCATTTTCAGCTTTCACCCGTGTCACAGCATGAGCAAAACTGTCACTTATCTTGTATATGTACCACGTGGATATTGTCTCTTACCAGAATGAGATGAATGAGATTCTTAGAGAGAAACCTTTAAATTGCTTTTGTAAATAATTTTACTTTGCTGTTTGAATAGCTTCTAAATGAAGGCTAGTCACCCTTCTTTAGGGTGCTTAGGCTATTTCTGCTCTTTGTGCAGCATGACATACTTTGTATGAAAGGTTAACATAAAATGTCTTTAAATCGTACTCTATTCTCAGAATTTATTTGCTAATTTTCTTCAATTAAGCCATATATTTTTATTTCCTCTCTGATAGACATGGTTTAAAAAAAATCTCCCCAAATTACTATTGCTTTAATAATCTTTACTCTTACTTCAAATCCTAGTGAAAGCATAAACAGTGAAATGTTTAAATAGTCGAAAGCAAGGTATTATTTTTGAAATTACATTTTTATATTTTAAATTGAAATTGTACCTGGAACTGTATTTCCAGAGGAGGTTCTCCTGCATGGACCAGTATGTAAACTTGGAAATGGGAGCTCAGTGTAACCCGATGCAGCCCAGGAAACAACTGGAAGGGGCATCATTGGTGAGCTCTTGCTGCAGACCTGGCCCTTGCCCTTGAGGTATCACTGAATATTTACCAGGACTTACCCCTAGCCTGGCCCAGACATGGCTGCAATGCCCTGTAAGTGTCTGTGTCTGCCTGGGAGCTTTGAAAGAATGTCTGAAATCCCATCCATACAGAGGGAAAAAAAATAAAGTTAATGTGGTTCTCCTCCAAAATATTTTTTTAATCTGAAAATGTAATTGAATCAGCATGCTCATCATTTCAAACTTCTGTAACTGTTTTTTCAACCTGTTTTAATAACTATTTAAAATATAAACCATGGTGTGGTCAAAAAAAAAATAAAAAATTTATTGAACAAATGATTCATTGTAACATTAAAATGCAGGTGAAGCCAATAAATGTAAAACTGATTAATTAACTTAAGAAAAATCAATAATAAAAATACAAAGTGGCTACATGAAAACCAAAGCAATGCTGTGCCACTCCAAAAAAGACATTGTCTGGGAAAAGAAGTTTGCTTTATCAGAGTTTCACTGTAAACTAAGTTTAAAGGAATTACTTCGTTGGAACTTTGAAAAATAGTGTCTTAAAAGGCTCTTTAGGTTCATTTCAGTAAGTTTTTGAAATTCTGACAGTATTCAAAGTAATGGAAGGCAGCAGAAGTCTCGCCTGCAAACTGGACACTGAAGAGCAAAATAATTAAACTGAGCAATCTGTGTTACCTCAGATGCCAAACCCAGCAACCAGTTACAACCTGAATGCAGTTTTTGGTTGAGCATCACACACAGCATGACTTGTGGCTTCTTAGTCTGAAACCTTCTATGTATTCCCCATGTTTTTGCTACTGGGGTTCCTGAGACAGCTCATGGTGCAGTGTCTGATCAGCACTTAAATACAGCAGCATTAGGAGAGAAATGTGAAAGCAGAAAATGTGTCAACAGAAGTGAGAATAGGAAGTTAGAGAGCCCTGAATGAGAGGAGAGATCATCTAAAGATAATAAGTATGCTGCTGTTCTGTAATATATCTCTCGAGCAAGTAGGCTCTCTCTGGAAATCAGTTGCCTCAGCAAAAGATGTGCTTAAAACTTGTCTTCTGTGCCTGATATAGGAAGTGAAATATAGATTAGGGTTCTGAACCCACTTTTGTGCATTGGGACTGTATCCAAGGCTGGCAAACACGTGCAATAGTTGACCTCTCTACTGCTTTTATAAAGATTGTTGCTGGTGGACTCCTGCCACAAGAAAATAGAGAAGTGGGTTGTAAAAGAGCTTGCTTAGACTTGACAAGTTTGTTGAGCATTTCTTCCCTGAATTAGAATGAAAGAAGTTCAAGGTAGACTTCAGCTTTTTCAGCTGACACATCCTTGGCTTCAGAGTTGAAAATGTTTCAACATCTCTGAGAATTTCAGCAGATATTTGGGTTCACTTTTAATGTGCTTGATGTCAGGATGGTGTAGCTGAAAGCCAAAACTCCCTGCCAAGAAAGAAATGTGTCCAATATCAATCATCATGTACTTAGCAGCCTGAGTCCTGTCTGGACCAATGACTTTACTAACTTCATTCCCATATCTGGGTTACTTCTCTTTGATCCCAAAAATAGGATGATTGCAGGACATAGCCTAAAATATCTGAAGTGATCAAAAATAGAACTATGTGGAAACTATCTTTTTAGTTGGGTGTATTTTTCCTTGACTTTACAAGAATGTGCATATTTCTCCGTAGTAAAATTCCAACCTGGAACAAATTATGATGGGACAACTCTCAATGGGCATAAATCAGCATAACATTGTCCATTTACAAGGATTTGAACTCTTGGGGTATTTTGGTTTGTTTTTTTAATTTATTTTTTTTTCTCCACCTGAAAATTTACCACTTTCATGTAAAAATATCCTTCCTACTAGGAACTGTTTTTATATATGCTGTGATCAAGAGGTTGGGGTTTGGGTGGGTTTTTTCCTCTTTCCTTTCATTGTTACCACAAGAAAAGCTGATCTTGTAAATGGGTTTGTGCAGCTCTAATGAAGAATGACCTGATCTCCACAAGGATACACGTGAGGCTTTGCTGTTCCATGGTTTCCACTGAGCATGACATGTCTGGAATGCTTTATGATGACTGCATCATCAAAGTACTCGGGGGTAAAAAAAAAGTTGGACAAGCCTCTGAGCCTGCGTATTGACTTGCTTTACCATTTTATTGGGTTAGTCATCCTTATAAATCAAATTCTAACTCTCATAGTTTGATGATGTTGTTGAATTACCTCGGTGCCACCTCTGAGTACTGCCAGTGCTTCATGTCTTGGGCTCTTTGTAATAAAGTGAAGCGTATGTTTTACTTCTGAGGTGAGGTTGGCCCTGGAATACAACAAGGATTTCCTGAGGTTTTGCAGCTGTATCTTGCAATTCAGCCCTGTGCTCGCAGACTGACTCCATGCTGCCTCCTCCAAGCACTGTGCTTCTCCTTCCCCATCTCTCCATTTAGGGGCATCCCATCTAGGGAAGAGGAAGACAGACTTTATCTGGCAATGACAAGCACAAAACTGCTAGGCTACCTTTCCAAAAATAATGTTTTCCTCTGAGTACTGTAAATGAAAACTTCTCCAATTTAAGGGAAGCAAAGATGCTGCAAAGGCATCCAGTACGGGTGGTAAACTATTAGACACAGCCAGAGCTGCTCATTCATGTGTCAAAAAGTCTGTGTTGCCTAAAGGAAAGTCTCCTTCAGTTTAAATTATAGATAAGCCATACTTTTGGAGCAGGTACTTCTGAATTCTTTGCAGATAATCATAGTTGATTTACAGCATAGGAACAGTGCCTTTTTCAGAAAAGGTGTATTTTTATAAGCATAATGTGCTCAACGATGTGTGTATTCTAGCCTGTACCTGTGTTCTTTATCCATCTGTAAGTTTCTCTGTCCAGACTGAAGAAAACCCACCAGTGTTCCTTAAATCTTTTAACCTTAATCAGGTGCCTGGAGATAAATGAACTATCTCTTCATATAGGATCATTTATAACTCATTACTTGGCACTAAACTGAGTCCTTTGCCATAACACTGTGTTTGATGTAATGAAGAATGCCAGACAGGTGAGAGCTGGCTAAAGTTCAGAGCAAATCTCTCTGTGACAAACACGTTTCAGACAATGTCCCCATTAAGACATTTCATCTGCTAATGAAGGTTGCAACATAAGTGTTAAAAGAAAGGCAACATCCTCCCTACCCCCAAGTGAGAGGTGTCAGGCAGGGAAGGACCTGCTGGCACTGCCATAGCGGCTGTGACCTGCACGAAGTAAAACAGAGAAGTAACTATGGTTAAGTTGAGCAAAGGGAAGATTTGATGCTAAAGGTGTCAAATGCTTGCTTTAGACCAGAACCAGCCCCTCAAGTTTTTGAGCTCAAAAACCTCTTTTGCAGAAAATGCCAAGACTTGCTACAGATGCAGAGTTCAGAAATGGGAAAGATCTTTTTTTTTTCAGTCAAGCAGACTTGTCTTTTATGCTGTCTGTGGAAAAAGAAGAAAAGGACCATGATTACTGCTAATGAATTTTTGAATTAAAATTTCCAGTACTTATTATTGTTCTCATAAATCATACCTGTAAGAAACATTGCTTGGAGCCAAATTGTTTCAAAATTTCTATTTTGCTCTTTTTATTAGGAGAAGCCTAGACTTTTGGTCAGGCCCCACATCAGGGTGACTCAGTGTAGCTGTATTGAAGCTAAAGGCACTCCATGAATTCACACATGCTGAGGAACCAGCTTACAGTTTAGAAGTCATGGAAAAACTCTGTCAGCTCTTCAGGAAACAGTTCCCTGCTCCATCCATCCAAGACAGTGTGCAAATGTGTATGAGAAAGAGGAAAATACAGAAATTTCTATTGACTGGAATAGTCCATCTATTTTTAGACCTCCAAAGTTGCATGTTTTGTGAACAGAGATTTTTGTTAGGTGTAATTAAATTAATTTTCAAGGAAGTTACTAATTTCATTGAAAGCTAGAGATCCTCCCAATGTGTGATTCATCATGATTCCACCTCAGCCCTGGCCCGCAGGGATAACTAACTCCTTTGGTGAGAAGATAATTTTATTTTAATTCTCATGCAGTCATTGGACAAGTTGAAGACAAATGCCAGCTATTAATCTTTGAGTGAATTATTGTTCTATTAGGGTGTGGTGGAGTAAAGGATGTCATACTTTAGTACCTATAAAGCTTTTTAGATATAATTTTGTGTGTAAACCATAATAAACATAAAAATCATACTTTATGACTTACATGAAAAATACATTAAGACAACCAAAATTAGAGACTTTGAATAGCATGGGAGATTTTTTTTTAATAAAGGACATAAAGATTTTTTTTTCCAGCATTTCTATTCAAATTAATAACAGGGTGACCTTTTTTTCCCCCTGTAACTATTTTCCTGTATTAGCAAATTATTATGATTTTGTCCTTCCGCTCTTAGTTGACTGGAAACAGTCATGAAAAGAAGATCAATTTTCATGATTGGCATCTACTGGTGTATCAGAGATACCTGAGCGTCAGAGACACTGGAGAATGCAGAAGGGAGTGTTGACTGTGGAAGAAAGGAAGGATCAGACTCTGAAGAGCCATGCAGAGTAACCACATATTGTACTGCAAAGCCCACACTTTGCTGTCAGCATACTTGGTGGATTTTGCTAGCATATAAAATGTACTAGACACTCCTAATAATGATAATTACAGCTCTAAGCTTGCCAGTGATTTACCTGGGCAGACATGTACACCCATATGGAGCTCCATAAATTTTAATAGGGCTCCATGTGGGTTTGGAGACCGAAGTGGGGGACTGGCAGAGATAACTGTTGCTTGACCCTCACTCTGACTGGAATTTGGATGCACAGATATGTATCACTGAGTGCACTGGGTGTATGTCTGCATCTGTGCTGCCAGGGTGTGTTACCTTGAATCGTGTTATTACATTTGGAGAAAGTATTTGGGGATAAATGAATTCTGTTGTAATACTATTTGGCTGTGGTTTAGTTTCTCACTTTGCGTCTTCAAACACAGAGGATGAGAGACAGCACAGTTTTCTTGGTTAGTTATCACAGATAACCCAGATGCTGGTCATTTGTATTTGGCTTCCAATTAGCTTTAATTTTGTTTCAATTTCTTTCAAGTGTGACAAGAACACCTTTTCGGGGGACTGCTTTTATGTCTTTTAACAATTTATTTGGTATGGGAAATATGCTCTCGTTCCTTCACTTCTGGATTCCCAGAATAAGCTCTTGCTCATGTAAATGGTAGCACCAAACGTAGGCAACGTATTTGTATAAGGATAGTTTAAGTGAATAACTCTTACCTCTTTTCTAATTGTTCTAAGATGTTTGCTGAATTTCAGGGTCCCAAAGTTCTATTGATTTTGCTTCGAAACTGTAGGCTGGTTTGGGCCATTGACAGTGCAGGATTTCAATGTAGAAATGTCTTTGAGTGTGATTTTTGGGAATCTTCTCTGTTATTACCTGATGTAAATCAAGAAAATGGTATATTGGCTTCTTGATTCATGTTGATTGTTAATGTATAAAACATATTGGTGAGCTATTGTTTAAATTGCATAAACAATGCAGCAAATCACATTAAAAATAACTGAATAATTTCTGAGTATATACTTTGCTTGTGTCCTGAACCAATACTTATTAAAAAGACAACTTATTTATTAATAGAAAATCATATAAAATTATTTTTATAGCAGATTTAAACTGATTTTCTTATGAAACATATAAACCACAAACAATACTAAGCATGAAGTGATGCTGAAATTCACTTTGCTATAAATCATATCTGGAAGTCTGATATTTGGGAAAGTGTTGTCTGTTTTGCTACATTATATTACTAACAAATGCCATGATAGTCTTGAATTAGTATGAGTAAATGAAAGAGAAATGAGGAAGCCACAGCCGAAGCAAGTTTCTTTGATGAATATGTGTAAAGTTTATTTCTCACAACTTGTTTTTGGATAATTTATAAACATAAGACATGTAATTTTTTACATGCCTTGTTCTAATATGGAGGTAGTACTGGGTGTTTCTTGATTCTCAGCTTGTTAAAGCACGGAGACTGCAGAATTACTGACTTCCTTGTCTGCTGGGCTCTGATGTAATTCATTGTGCAGCTTGAATTTATTTTTTATTTCTTTTAACAAAGAGGAATCAGGTCAATGGGATTCAAGCTGTTTGCCTCAAAGCTTATGGACTATAAACTAAATATTTCTGAAAACAGTAGTCGTATGTTTCATTTCCCATTCATATTGTAAATGTGCTGAAGTAGGTAGGATCAGGCAAGAGGCTGCCTTTGTGATTTAAACTCTGTAATGGGGAGGCATTACTGCCCTGCAATCTGTGTAAGAACCCACACCATAGAAGTTGGGGCTTTAAGCCCCATTTGTTAGTTTGCTCCTCCTTTTCTAACTCTTACAATAGGGGTGGGTTGAAGACCAGACTTCAGCGCTCAGGAGTACTAGAATTTATTATAAGCACTTGTAAAGCCTTTTTGGGATATGAGGTAGCACATACATGCCAAATGCTGCTAATTCTGCAAACAAATTGCCCTGAAATTACTTTGGTTCTTTCCAGAATCTGTTTTATTCAGAAAAATTAATAATATTGTGTTTTCAAGATATAACTTTTTTTTTGTTGTTGTTAAATACTTCATAGTATATAAATAGTTTCCTTCAAATGCAGGTTTGAAATGCAATCTTTGAAACCATCTGTTATCCCTCACCTAGAAAACCTAGAAATAGCTTATGTTTCTTGATGCCTGTAATCAGGGTGTTTTAGCTCATTTTGTTTTGTAGCTCTGTTCTATATACTGCTGCTGCTGAATATGTATGTTTGTTGATGGGCCAGGGAAGTCGTGGTATCTGAGTAGGCAAAATAGACACTTTTATGAGTTTCAGAACTAACAAGTCCTGCTTTTCCATGAATTCATAGTTGCCAGCTCTGTTTTGAATTTTTCCTCACAGTTCAGGCATTTCAGAGGTTTCTCCTCACTGTGAACTCTCAAAAGTGCTTGATTCAGTTTTTCCATGAGTTGGGTAACTTTTGCATCTCTGCCCTCTATGAAGTGATTTTTTTCCTAATGAAATTTTAGGAAAGCTGATTGGGAAATCTGGGATTACTCTGCATTTGTCAAATACATTCCAAAGAGGCCATTGGGCTGAAAACTACAAGAAGTGGTAAAGAAGAATAGATAATTTGATCACATAAACATCAATTCTTTAGGAAATCAAACTGAAAATATCCAAGGAGATAGAAAAAATGCTATATGAGGTTTTTGATCCCTTTATTTGCATTAAAGAATGATTTTTTCCTACATTTGAGCCCTCTGATTACAGAAGGGCTGTTCCAGCTCTGTGCTGGTGCTCTCAGCTGCATATCCCTTGGAAAGCAGCCCCAAAGAACCTAAACATTCATTTAGTTTACAAAAATCTGATTTTCTGTCTTTTATTTTTGCTTAATTAAGAAAATGTTTTGATAAAATGGAACCACAAAGGTAGGGAATAATACACATGAAAAATTTAGGCAGGTCTCAAATATGTGCAACTAAGCACTCTTCATAATTCACATTAAACACTCTGCAATTTTTAAAAAAGAAAAGTAATATTTCAGAAGTACTAAGCATTATGCTTAAACCACAGATTCTGTAAAAAATGAACTGCATAAGCTATTAGCAAGTGTATGCGTCATAAACACCTTAGGCAAGAAAATGAGATCCTAATGCCAAATGCAGCTCAGCTCCATCAGTCTACATGGAGCTACACTTCTGCAATTTTATAAGATAAATGTCTGTGCTGTTTTATATGATGAAACTACAGCTTGGGTGAATCCTCTTATTTTTCACCAGTGATTTAATAAAGGCAAGCTCAATATAAATATTGAAAGGCTGCTAGTATTGAAAATACTCTTTCCCTAGTAGCTGAAATATATGAGAGCTTTGTCTTTTCATATTGATTGTTCAAAAGGAAAAAAAAAAAGTTAAGGCTTGTCTATACAAGAAGTGGGTATATTTACTAACTAGTGGGCTCTAAACATTTTCTCAAACATACTATACTTTATATTGCATTTGCAGAAAAAAGCTTCGTTGAGTTATGTTACATCCCTGCTACTGGGAACGCCAAACCCCACTTTAATCTCGGCTGAAACAACTGGTGAATGCCTCCCACCTCTTCGTAGAGATTAAAGAGGAGAAACATTACAAACTGTGTTTCCCTGCACCTATTTCTTTGACACATATCACTGTGGTAACACAATAAAAGAGCTGCATTTAATTATTTTTCCAGAACTCATAATTTTAAAAGAGATAGGGTATTTATAATCCCCATTTGTGCTCTCTAATCCACAAGATACGAAAAGATACAGAACATAAACCAGTGCCTATTGGAAGTGACCCACTGTGCCTCTGAAAATGTTTGTCTTGTTCTGCTTCTCTCCAAATAAAATAGTGAGCATTATTTTAATGATTGAAAGAATAATGAAAATAAGGAGCAATGAAAATGTAATCAAGGTAGACAATTAAGAGTCACAGAAGTGTCATTTTTAAAACAGTTTAAAATATCTCCTGTGCTGCTCTGCTATGTTCATGGAATAAACCTTCTTTAATTATTTCCTGTTCAGGCTTTCCTCTGTTTCCTTGGTTTTAGGAGGAGTTTACCTAGCAAAAAAACCAATGCTGCTCATTTCCTCAGTGGATTAACTGGGCAATGATGAAACAGAAGCTTCTGTCTGCTTCATTCTTTACACAGCCTGGTGTTAAAGAGTGACCTTTCACCCTCAGAGATTTTAAGGATTAAGGATGCTTTTAAGTCTCGGTCTGGTTACTAATCCACCACTTTCACTTGATGTTAAATAAGCACTTCCTGATTTACCCTTTAAATCCTGTAAACATAATAAAACAGAGTTTAACCTTTACCTTAGGATTTTACCACTATCTTATGCTCTGTCAAATAAACCTTTATAAGAAGCAGCGAAGAGAAAACTAATAAGCCGTACTCTGATTTTTTTCTAAATTTTATTTTTTTTTTACCTTGGGATATGTGGTAAAACATTACAATATTTTTAATATATTCAGATCAAACAGTTGTTAGGGTGCATTGAGGTCCTTACACTGTGCAAATAATGGAATTTTTAAAAAGCATTTATAAACTATTTGAGATAATGAAATAGATGTTTCTTCTGCATTCAGACTGCTGTGAGCAAACTATACTGGAAGGAGTTGAAATGGAAATATATTGAGAGAGATTTCATAATCCAAGGCTTTGCAACTTTCAAGAATATCATTTAGCCTCCAGCCATTGCTTTGTAAAGTCAGGCTCCCATTTGGTGTAAATTGCATGTAAACTGCACTTGCAGTCCAGGGACTGTCTTGACTTACACCAGCCATGGATTTGGCCCCACAGAATCAGGTTTTACTGTGTTTTACTCTTTAGGAAAATGGTACCTAGACTGATGAAATATTCATTCATGGCTATTTTCAGTGGTTGTGTTTAATGGTACAAAGTTGTCATCACTCTCTGCCAGAATACTTCTGTTTATGTCACAGCTGCAAAGGGTGTCTCCTTATCATTTATTTATATAAATAACTTTTTACCTATCTGAGTAGTTTCAAGGCAATGCTCCCAGCCCGGAGCCTGGTCTGGGCACCAAGGACCTGCTGGGACCAGCTGGGAGTCCCTGTCTGCATGACATCTCCAAGGACTGAAAACTGGGGACAATGGTATCCAGAAAACCAGTGTTGGAAATGCCTTCTTTCAATCATTACAACTACCACTCATCAAGTATTTTAAATATGGTTTGTTTTCAGCAAACATCCAAAATACCTAATTTCAGAAATTCTGAGTTCTGCCACCTTAGAGAGTTTCTGTTTTTATATCTCATAGTTGATAGCAGTAAGTAGAGAAAAATTATCCTGTGATAAGAAGTTAATTCCCTCTTCTGAGGCCCTAAATCAAGGACCTTATTAACAAAGGAATACAGTTATCTGTCTGAATGGGGACCCTGCTTGGCTTTTGATATCTTTTTGGGAATATTTATTTTAATTAAATTGAATATCTGCCTTGTATCTTGCAAATATCTGATTGTCTCTGCATCAGCTATTGCCTAAGAGGAAATATAGACAAAGTAATCATTTATACATGCATGATTTTCTTACTATGATCAACAATCCCTTTGTCTTCTGCCTTAATAATGCAAAATATCCTGTTTCCTCTCTGTTTGCTAATGCTGCTGACAGTGGTGCAAAGGATTCAAGTGCAAGTGCTCTTTGACAAGTTTGAGGGACCTGGTACCTGAACTCAGTCGGAGCTCTTCTCAAAACAAATTCTGATGTTTTAAAGTCCCTGAATGATGTTAGGACATAGTGCTGGGGCACCCAACTTTTCTGGTGTCTGCTGGGGATAAGCAGATGATAGATGGAGTTCACAAATGGTTTTAATTCATGGAGAAAAGATTATTTGCAACTTCCTTGGAAAATTATTAATTTTACTGGATAAGGCTGCTTTTGAGAGTTTTATGATTCCCAGAATGGTCTGCTGTTTTAAGAGACATAATATTGGATCTTTTTCTACAGCCTGTTTGGAGATAAAATTCCTGTTAAAGGCAATAGGAGCTGTGACAGTGTATGCAAACAAGAAACAGGACAAAGGAGAAAATTATAAACAAAGGCAATTTGATTTCTGCTTTTCATTGAAATTTGGGGAAGAAGGTGGACAGGAGAAAATGGTTTTGTTTTACAGGTTTTCCATCCACCACTGACACTGGCAATGCTTCGTTGATGTGGCTTGCGCCAAAGTAGTCCTGTGAGGCACTGCCAGTGGGAATAAAACCAGTATGAAACATCTGAATATCTTAAAAACAGAACAGCCTACCCTTTGAAATAACCTCCCACAGATGCTGAAGACACAAATAGTTCACAGCAGTGTGAATAACATTCCTCCCTATGAAGCAGAATTTGATGAAATTGAGCAAGAGCAAGCCAGCCCTTGGCATAACTCCACGAGATCCATAGGTGCTGAACTAGTCAAAAATTTGGTTCAGTAGATGCAGGGGGTTGTCTTTCCACATAATAGAGACAACTATAAGAGGTCACCCACCTTTCTTCACCACCAACCTTTAATGAGGGATCCTACATGCAGAGATCAAATGGAACTGAGCAAGAGGGGCTGAAAAACGCTCTACTGGAGTCAGTGACAATAAGCTTAGCTATTGAGAGCTGGCCAAACTGCTCACACCAGGCATGGCAAATCTGGGACAGTACAGCAGAGCAGTGTGGCATTTCATTGTGCACCTGCCTCCCATGAACTGACGCTGCAGGACTGGCAGGGTGTTTGTGAGATCGTTCTGCATGTCAAGGCACCTCTGCTCAGCCCCTGCTTGTCTGAGTCAGCACTGGTTATGGGAATGGTCACTGTCTGGGGGCAGGTGTGTGGAAGTAGGATATCTTGCTCTTTGATAGCTGACTGGCTCTTCTAGACCAGCAAAGCACGTATCTTTCATTTTGTTTTTAAATCAAAAATTCCTTCCCAGGACACAAGCCTTGGAAATCCCGGCAAGATAGTATTGATCCACCCAGCTTGAAAAGAAGCCACTACAGCTTTGTCGAAGGTCTGAACTCTTCCTTACTCCCCTAAAATCACCTAATCCCTTAACTTAAAAATGTCTGACAACATGTAACTTATCTGTGGTCTGCATTCTACAAGGAAAAGAACACCTTCACATCAAACTGTAACCATTGATTTTAGGTTTCAGAATGAATGCTAATTCAGGCTTCTGGTCCTATATGAAAAAAACCCATTTAATTATTTCTGCTCTTCTACAGAGATCTGAGATTTCCTTTCCAAGTCCTTGATGTGATTTCAAAAAGGCTTCATTCAGAATATCCAAGTGAAGGAAATGCATGAGAGTTAAAAAGGGGAAAAGAATCTAGAGTGTTGAACTGATGAGGCGGTTTTGTAGTTTTTTTCTTCTGTAACTACAACTTTCTTTTCTTGTACTATTTATTTTGTACTTCTTAATGTCTTGAAAACAGCTTATAAGAGACTCACACAGTAATTTATGACTTTGGTATGTTTCATTATTATCTCTGCTTGCTTGATTTTCCTGAATGAAAATGATTGTAAAACAGGATATCTTTTTCAGGATTCTGAAATAATCCTCACACCTGTACGTGTAATGAGTTATTTGCTAAAGCATTTTATGACAGTTGAAGTTCCCTCCCTCTTGGGTTCCTGCTATAATTAATAATATGTAGAACCTTAAATAGTAACTTTTAGTGAATTATACATGGAGCTGATGCAATTTCTGTTGTCATGGAGGGAAGCTGGACCACTGGAGAGTGAGGTGATTTGCCTGAATTCAGTCAGTTAGACCAGTGGTGGATAGGGGTGGAACATCAACCTCTCTGTGCAGTTCTCTGTCTATTAAGACACATTGCCTCAATTAACTGACAGAATTAAACCTGATTCCTCTATTCAGTTGATGGACAGCTGCTATAGCACCTACAATTCTTGTTTTGTTGCTGGGATTGCCTGCAGGAGAAGGCAGCCAAAAAAGGTTTGGGGAACAAGATCTGAAGGATTCTCCAAAGAAGACACTGAAAGCAAAACTAAAGAAACCAGAGGAGAGTGGGGAATAAGAGTCACAAGGGCTATGTCTGTGGCCAGAAGGCTGTAGCCATCTCCTGAACCGCATCTGTGCTGCTAATGGAGGAGTGACCAAGGATGGAGGGATACGCCCTTGCTTCTGGGCTCAGGGGGATACCACAAAGTGAAGCTGGCACCAGGTAGGCTGTATTTATTCGGGAAAGAGTAGCTTCTACAGAAGTGCAGAATGCCCAAGCGCTGATCTGCTCTGTGCTACCTGAGTCAACCATTTAAAAATGAAAGGAAGATGAAGCAATTACTGAAAACATATGTGTTCCCATTTCTCTGCAACTCTGCAGTAATGTGGAGCTAAATATATTTCCAGTGTATGTATGTATGCAAAGTATATGACTGTGCCAGATACATGCCAGAAATTATCTTAATCAAAGGCATTACATGGATTTCATGTAGTTACCATTCTTTTGCTATTCCAACAGGTCACTGTATTGTCACTAAATTCAAGAAGAGACCCAGTGGTCTTCTCATGCCATGATTTCTACAGTTATACTCAATTTACATCAAAATAAACAATAGACAAAGCACAGAGTTTAGAGAAAACCAAGAAATGGTTTGCTTTCAATGGAATTGATCTCAGCCAAAAATAACAGAAAGAAAGAAGTGTATGTATATATTTATATAAAACATTTAAATTTTATAATAGATTGGCCTGACACATGTAGTATTACATCGCATTACTTAGCATGTCTTAAACAAAACAAAACCTTTTACTGAGCAGTTACCATTCAGACAGGTTATGGCATTTGTAGAGTAATTAGCAACTGTAAAATATGACTAACCAAATCATTATTTTTAACAAAAAAAATAGGCGCCTACTTTCTTATGTATAAAACATTTTTTATAAGCTGTGCATGACCAGGGAATATTTTATAACAGCGCTTAAGACAGAGAAAATACTAATCAGGATTTTAAATGTCTGTAGTTATAGTCCTGTAAATGTTCTTGAAAATAAAATGAATAGCTTCCAGAGAGGTGCCTAAGCAGAGAGGTGATGCAATGGTGCCAGGGGGAAGGAATGGGCTGATGGGAGAGCTACTAAGAGCCCTCAGGTGCTCTGCAAGTCATCCAACGTGCAGGAGAGAGACTGGCCCATTACGAAGGTCCTCTGTGGTCTGGCATTGCTTTGTGTCAAGAACAATGGCTACAAGTGCTGCCAAAAGAAGGGGAACTTACATTCAACTTTACATTGATGTAAAATAAATACCAGTTAGATAAGGCTATGCTTTTTAAATAGAATTAAAGGATTCTTCGCCATGAGAGTGCACTACGGATTTTGCTAGCACCTTACCAACTCCCAGAGTGCAGCAGTTTCAGCATCTAGGAGGAGGCTTTTCCCAGGGATCACTCACTGTGCTTCCTAACGAAGCGCTCTGGGTTGCTCACCTGGCTTCCCTTTAAATTTGCACATCTTAAAAATGACTTCAGCGCCAACCCACTGGAGTTGATCTAAGTTCCCTCAAGTCTCATGGAACTTAGCTCATGTTCATCAAGAGCTTCTCTGAGTTGCAAGTCAGTGAGGTGTGAAATGCTTGTGGTTTGATGATTCACAGAACTCTCACCGTGAGCCTTAATTAATCAATCTTTGCAAGGAATTTGAAATCCTTAGATGAAAGGCTTTGTAGCTGCAAAACACTCTTATTACAATGGCCACCACTTGTCTTCATGGGGACCTCAGTTTTACCATTCTTTTTTGTACCGTCGCAATAACTTCCCTTTTATGTTGAAAGGGAAAGATCTGTGTAAACACATTCACCAGCAAACCTTTCTCATGCTGGTGGTTTAAATGAAACTGTGCTTGAAACGCAACATAACTTTCCTCACAGCTGTATCTCCCCAAGCTGTGATCTTGTCAGGCTGCAGACCTCAAATGAAGCTGGGCTGGGTCAGCACTACGAGAGCAAAACAGGCAATGATGCCAATGACTGAGGGAAATAAGGCATCTGAATCCAAGTTCCACGACTGTGGTGCCCTCACAGAGCACTGGGGCTCACAAACTGTCCTCATGGGCTGTTCTGGCATGAGTTAAAGCAAAAAGCTCTTCTCACTGTCAGTAAACTATATCTTAATTCTTTGCACAGTAAAATTATTCATTTAGCATACCACCATAGTACGTGATGCAGTTTCGTTAGAGGCAAAGAAATCTACCCCCAAGAGTGTACAGTCTGCATCCTGAGCATGGGTGTGTCACTGGATGTGGCTGAAGAACAGAAGGAGAGGAATGAAGGATGATGTTAAAATTACACTGTACTTGTGTCAGATGTGGTTTTCATTTTCCCACACATAAGGTACTTCGCTTGGCTTGAATGTTCACAGCTCTCAGTCTCACAGATAGATCCCTTTCTCCTGATACTTGGACCAGCATGGTTTTCAACCACGTTATGCATTCCTATTTGAGAGGGAATAATTTAATGAAAATAACTTGCACAGGTACTTAGAATTATGCACTGGAATTTGAGACTCCAGGTTTGTCTCATTTTATTTGGTATAGAAATTTTGTATTCATACTACAGATTAGACATTAAGGAAAAGAGAGTGAGAGGTAATTGACTCATCCACGACTAGATTGTCATGTCTGGTACATGAAATCTCTAAGGTGAAGAGATTTTTCTTACTTTGTTTGCAGAACTGTGTAGGAATGGGTGGAATTACGGGTTGGAATATGAAGTTGTTACTGTATTATTAGTGTTACATAAATAACCATGTTTTCTGCCTGGACAGCCAGTGCTCAAAGATAATAACAGAACAAAGACCATGGGTTTTGTTGAGCTGCTGAATTCCCAGACTCGTTGGGAGTTGAGGTTGATACCCAAGCCCAGGTTTGTCCTTTACAATCTGTGTTTAAAAGTATTTGGTGAACATAATGAGAAATTAGAGCAGGTCTGGGTTCTCTAGGTGGCAAATGAAGACTACTGAGCATAGTAAAAAGACATGTAAAAAACAAACACTAAAATACAGGTAAAAGGACAGGAGAAAGATGGTCCTTCTGCAATTATTTATGCACCAATTAAGTAAGAGTTCAAGGACATGCTATTGCACTCTGTGTTAAAAATCAGTATTCTGAAATCTGTTGCAAAACCCCATAAAGAAAGGTACCATATAAATGTCACAGTAGATATGTGCCACTGTCTTCAGCAGTATACCTGTGTAAAGGAACTCGTCTATACAACACTCAAACACAGTAATCACACTTTTCCACTGATTTTGTTTTCTGATCTTTCCAATTTGGCTTCTTTCCCATCTAGGTTTAGGTTTATCACTCACTTCTGATCATGTCTGGAGGTTTTCCTAAACATAATTTTTGCTTATCATACATGATCTGAGATCAGCTTAGTTTAGTCAAAGCTGCTGTTTGGTATTCAGGATACCTGTGTAACTGGTTGTGCAAAACCTGCTCACCTGATCTGGTAATGTGTGTCTAACATCTCAGATGCAATTGGAGAGACACTTCTTGGCTGTTTCCAGTGCTCAGCAGAAAGCAGAAGAAGGAGGACCACCCATGTAATTTTCATATTGAGGCAATGAAGAGGTTGGAAAGTCCCAAGCCACAGTTGTTTCAATTCCAATGTTCTTTATGCATGCTTTAAATGATTAGATCATGTCCTAGCTCCTTGAGAGCTCACACTTGTATTCCACTGGCAAAGAAGAAAACTGGAGGAAAAATCTGTTTGTACATAGGGAACTCCATCATATGGAACTTACTGTCTGTTGTTTCTCTGCCTGTAAGTTCCTTTCACTGCCTTAGAAAAATTTCAGTGCCTTAGAAAAAAGGAAAAATAAAGGTTTTTCTGTGAGGCAGCATCCAGGATCGAGGTAGTCTGGGGAGAAACAAGCCTGAGCATGGAGCTGAAGCAGCCTCACCTCTGTTGGGTTGCAGAATTCAACCACAGCCATACTCAGTCTTTCCTACATGAGCTTTTTCTGAAGAAAGTAGTAGAACTACATTTCAGAAAAAATACACATTTCTTACATTCACAGAGTTGCCTGGATTTTCATGGTAGTGGAAGTATAATTTTGAAATTAAGGAAAGATAGATTTGAAATGTCCAGTGCACAAATTAATTCAGCCTAAAGGAAATTTACTGTTTCCTTTAAAAATACTTGATCCTGATTGCTAGGCAGCTTGCACAGATCCAAGCCTTTCTCCATTCATACAATTAATTCAGTCATTTGTGTGTTTCTTGTGCATTTAAACTCCACTCTGATTTAGCTGCATTTTTATTGATCAGTTCATTTGGACCGGTGATATTTATATTATCATTTAATACTTGCTTTCTAAACAGTAGAACTTAGTAAGACTTCCTAGATGTGACAGAAGAGACATCAGATTTGTATTGCTTGTAACTTTCTCTTCCATCTAATGCATTTGTGAATTATGACCTTAATTTCTGAAAGTTCATTTAAAAATTAAAATTGATTAATTTAATGAAACAACATTGTTCCAAAGTCAAGTATCTCAAATACTCATTTTTTATTAAACAGTAGATCCATTCACACTTTCAAATTACACTTTGTTCAAAGGTCTCATGAAAAGAAATTTCTTCTTTTTTTTAACCTGTCCTTCTAAAATAAATGTTGAGGGGATTCAGCATTCAAAGAGCTCATAGAATTTGAGACAGAAATAATCCAAGAGGATTTCCATGGTGATAGGAATATGGTCCAGGCTACACTTTAAGGAAATGGCATAAAAGCAAATGTTAGAAAAGTTAGATTAATAAGTAATCATTTTCTCTGACAATAAAATCAAGTGGAATAGGCTAGACATGAGTGGAATGTATAAGTCATTGCTTTAAAAATGGGCTGGGGCAAGCAGCATTTAGTCAGGTGTGCTCAGGATCCACACTTCAATTTTGAGTCAGCCTCTTAAAAATCAAGTTAATTATTGTTTGGAAAGGGAACAGCATGTCTTGCTCTGTTTGGAAATGGAGGCTTCACAGCAAGACACTGAACAGATGCAAATGGTTAAGAGGTGGAAAGTAAGAGCCTGCAAGGCCACAAAGCTTCTGAGTTGAAAGAAAAATAGTGGGTTTTGTTTACTGATATTGAGTTCTTTTTAGTTGTATGAATTAAGTGACACACAAATATTTTTATGGCTGCATTTATTCTCCATAACAATATGAATGAGCCACTGAATAATAACCAGGTCCCTTGTGACTGCAGAAGAAGGGTGATTAAATTATAATCACATTGGATTAATTAATCTATAATATTTGTACTTTATATGAAAGAGGAAAATCAGCCTTCAACATAAAGGTTATGTACTCATGAGGTCTGTGTCTTAATAAAGAAAAGGCTTGGGGAAAAAGCTTGACAAGCCCCCCAGATATGATATGTTGTAAATGTAGACAGAAGGTTATTACTGATATAAAATGCATTCAATGTAATTATCAGCCACAACAAATAATCAGAGAGATGATAATGAATAATTAACATTTTTATTTTTCTGTAGTAATGTGTCTAATAGATAAGTGCACAACATAGAATTAATTTATTATGCTATAGCATTTTAGTAATGAAAACTGTATCATCAAAATATCTCTTCAGTGGTAGTGCAAGATATCAGCTTAAATAACAGATAAGGCTTATTCCTTTGTTTTCCCCACCCAATTGTACTGAAGATGCCCTGAAAGCAAGGAACTAGCAAAAGGAACCATAACAATCTTGAAAGAAAACTATAATAAAAATAAAACCCATATCTTCTAGTAAATTAAAAAACACAAGTTATTTACAAAGAGGATTCTCTTAATGTATTATATTAAATTCACATACACATTGTATTTTAATTCAATTTCTGCTGATTTTGTTACTAATTAATTGTGAATTTAACCCTTTCCAAATAAAATACCAGTTGCAAGTTATAAGGAATAAGTTAGTGTGTCAAAATAATCTCTGGTTTGAATGAGAGTGAAAATTTATGCCTGAAAGATAAGGTACATGTAGATTTTAATTTCTTAAATCCAACAATTTATGTATTGGAAGGATATTCTCAAAGTTTTTAACTGCTCATAAACCTCATTTTATGAAGAGTGTTTTTATACATATTACTTTTAAATCACAATAAATAATGTTTATTTTTAAATTGATTATTTTTACCTGTGGAAGAAAAAGTATTAATTTTATCATATTGTGTAGAAGACAGTCATCTAAATAAGTGTCATTTCTGAAATGCTGGAGCTCTGCACAGGCATGCCCTGTGCTTTTGAAGCCAAAAGTGTGATTTTTATTAACTTTTCTAAAACTATCTAATAAAGCCTCTAATCAGATACCTAGAAGCCCTTGGACCTCAGCTTAGTTCAGTCTACTAGTCTGCAGTTTAGGTGACTACTGGTGACTAATTATGGTATGTTTCACTGAGTTGCTCATGCTGATAACACTGTATTAATTAAAACTTTGTATTTCAAAACAAATTATTTTCATCTGCAGTTCTTGGAGACCACAGGTAGAGAGGCAGACTGTGCCCTGAGACTGTGACGTATAAATTGCAAGTGAAACTTCAGGGGTTAAATATGAGTGTTTGAGTTTCTACTATTTAATCAACAAGAAGCCACAAAACAGTACAAGCTGGTTTACTGCTTTCTAGAACAAGTGACAATGAAACAGAGGCAAGAAAATTGAGCAGCGTTGTTCTGTCCTCCAGCAGACAGATAAGAACCTGGGTAGGGAAAGCAGCTCATGTGGTGCGTTGGTATGTCAAATCTGAAATGTCCATTAACACCATCATATGGCTTGTTTTCATGTGGTTCCTCTACAGTCTTCTACAATGCAGGCCAAGGATATCTGGGTTCCCAAGGGTGTATGAAGGAAGAAAGTAATGGAGAAGCATATTTCAGGCAAAAAGAGAGCAAGATGGTGATTGGAAAGCCTTGTTTTAATATGGTTTCTAGGTTTGAGATGCAAGAGTCTAGATAATCCTGCCTGCTGTAAATTATCCTGATTATCCTCACCAAGACCAAAGTTGTGCTTTTCCAGGATAATATGGAGGCAAAAATACACTGCAAATGCTCTGCTGCAGAGTTGAGTCTTGCACACAGACCTGACTCTGGGATCACAGAGGACATGCTGACTTAGATGTGTCTGAAGACTGACACCTTAGTGATCACATTCTTGATCAAGAAAGCCACATACAGTGGAGATGAGTGCAGAAAGCTTTCCTTTCCATACATTTGAGAAAGAATTTCCCACACAGATGAGTTCCAGCTGCAATGCTGACTTCCCCTGGTGTGACATCAGACCATCCTAGAGATTCATCGCCCAAGGATTTGCTTTAATCCACACAACTGGGTAAACTGTCAACAGTAAGGCCCACTTTGAGGTAAGTGATATAAGCTGAGGAGTCTGTGGGTTGCAAAAATACTTCCTCAACTGGGCAAATTTAAGAACTCCTATTCTGTGGAATCATAAGCTGTTTGGAGAGTCTGCTTAGCATTCAGAAGTTCCATTGTCTTCATTCCCTATCACTCCTCAGGGCTCCCAGGCTTGCTTTTCTTTTTTTTTCTTTTTTTTGTCTTTTTTTTTTTTTTTTTGCCATTATGAACAGCTCCATCAGTTTCCCTTTCTGAGCAATATTTTAGCATTTCTCTTTCTTCTTTTTTTTTCCTTGTTCCGAGGTCTGCTTATTAAATTACGATGCAACTGTGATACTAAATCTTATCTTTCGTCTGTAGTGCAGAGAAGAGGCAGATAAGACAAGGGGAGGGACAACCATTTGTCTATCAGTAGACTATGAGAGCAAGAGAAAGTGAAGAGAGGAAGATGATACTTTTGATGAATATTTGTAGCTGAGCAAGACAGTGCACTAAATGGCTTTTCTATTTTCAGTATTGGAGCATACTTGTATTTCTAAAAGCAAAAGACTTTTACAAGGCTTTAAATCAAATATGAAGTTTAAAAAAAAAATAAAAAGATTTATAACTGTCTCTGGCAACTTATTATTCCCCGCTAGCCAAATTAATCTCCCGTTTACTTTATTGAGTAAGGTATAGTCTTCAGTTAAGAGAATTTTTGGTCATCTTATTAGGCTATATGATCAGCAATGGCCTGAGGTAACTTGCAGGAAGTGATTTTTTGGTCTGTGAGGGAGAGAAGTTACAAAGCACTGTGCCACAGGCACAAAGAGTGTGAAAATAGACACCAGAGATTCTTTTTAAAAAAAAAAAAAAGACTTTAATGTGCGAAGTTAAATCAATAAACTTTCAAGCTTACATTTAATGCTCCTTCAGCAGTGACTAGCTTTTCCTGATATAATGTGGTGGTGATTTGCTAATTGATTTGGACATCAAAAAGGCTAATGACCCCGTTCTACATTGGAAAGCAAAGCTGTTCGTAATTCAGAGGACCAAGGAATGTAGTGCGTCCATGTGGGCCATTCCCATCAGGCAAAGTCAGTCCCTGTTTCCATCCCTGTGAGCACAAAGATGCCTGGACTGAGGTGTCCTTAATGGGGTGTACCAAGCATTGGTATTGCTGGAGTGCTTATAGGAAGTGCAAGTCTCCCCTGTGCTGAAGGGGACTCTCCTGGGGGCACAAAGCCAAATTTAACTTTTGTTTTTACTGGCAGTGTTAGTTTTTCCTCTCTTTTTTATTTATGTTAATCGGAGTGAGGATTTCAAAATAAGAGTTCACATTTAGTTTTTGTTAAAAAACAATTGTTTCAGTTTGTTGCTGGGGAATGACTCAATTCCCTTATTAAAAAAGGTTCTTTTTCAAAAAAATTATGCAGAGTTAGGTTTTGGAAAATCTTGACCATCTTTCTATCTCTTCTCAAAGACAAATTTTTTAAAACTAAACTGCTCCTGTCATCAGGCTAATGGCATAGTGTCCCATACCCTCTCTAAATCTAGTTATTATTGATCAACTAATGCAATATTTAATTATACTCGCAGGGGAGAGGGACTTCTTCAGTGTGTGATTCATTATCCCTTATGAATGGAAACTTCTCAATCTTGGTAGATAACCAATAAACAAATGTTATTGATTGTTCTCCAACATCAAATAAGGATAATAAATATCACAATTTGGGGCTTGAATGTCACATTCAAGAGAAGCTTCATAACCATCCATTAATGAATTTCTAATCTTTGACCCCCTTGCTAATGCCAGCTGTGGTCTCTTCTTGATCATTACAACATCCCTGTCATTACAAAATGCCTATGCCTTGGATTATCTACATTAATACAGGCTGACTGTAAAAATCTTAACAGTGTTGAATGAACTGTACTAAAGCCACTTATCTAAAGAAGACAAATTTATTTTAAGGAAAAATGTAGTGGAAATTAAAGAAATAGCAAGAATAAATATTGGCAAAATGACAAACAAGTATAAGAAAAGTTCGTGTAAGATGCAAGAGAGAATTCTTTTCTGTTACTGAAAAAATTTCTTGATGGCTCCATCCAAATAAAAGTCTTGATCCTCTCACCAGAGACTGGGACAAGTTACCCCTCAGACACAGCAAACATAACATAGGATAATCAATAACAGTGCACCAGCTCCTGTGTTGTAGCTGACCATGTATGCTCTTGCACCTCCTGACAACTGCGGACTCCATGTTAGCAGAGACTTCTTCCTCATCTTTGATCCAGGCCAAGCTCATTTCATTGTATTTGCATTTACCATGGGCTACAGAGTCAGCTGTGCAAAACAGCTACTGACACTCTACACTTTGTTTTAGTGCTCTGCCTGTATCTGAATACACCTGAGCCCTAAATCCAAACCTGTAATCCTGGATCCTCCTGCTCATCTTCCACCTAACTCTGCAAGCTCTGCAGCTTATCCACTCATATTTAAGTTCTTAGTGGCAATCATGGATTCACTTCCCATGTCTATTCTCTACTACATGCTTTGTTTCTCATCAAATTAATCCCAAGTTTGTTTCTGAAAAGTTTTTCCTGGTGATTCTGAATCACTGGTCCTTGCTCTTCCAGGTTAGGACTTATCAGACTCTCCCCCTTCTCCAGTGTGGGGAGCCTCTCACAGGAGACAGCACTCCAACAACTTCTCCAACATGAACCCTGGGATGGGGTTTTCTAGGGACTGCAGGGGATTTTCTGTTTTCATGTGGACCTCCAGGGACTGCAGGGACACAGCTGCCTCACGATGGTCTTCACCACAAGCTGCAGGAGAATCTCTGGTCTGGCACAGTATCATCTCCTCCCCCTCCTTCTTCCCTGACCTTGGGGTCTGCAGGGCTCATCACTCCTCTCTCCAGCTGCACTTGCTGTTGTGCAGGGTTTTTTCCCCTTATCCCAGAGTGTGCTACCACCATTGTTAATGGGCTTGGCCTTGGCCACCAGAGGGTCTGTCTCGGAGCCAGCTGGCATTGGCTCCATCAGACACAGGGAAATTTCTAGCAGCTTTTCACAGAAGCCACCCCTGTGGCCCCCCCATCCCCCCACTACCAAAACGTTGCCAGATAAACCCAATACACCGATGGAGTTTGATGCCAAAAAACAGATTTTCAGAAGCTAATCTTTGCACTAACATCTTCAAAAATGGTACTTTTCAAGAGTCTAGCACTTACCCAGCCATAGCAGGAATATAAAATTAGGGTGTTAACTTTAATCAAGACAAAATAAAAAAGGAGTAATCTAGTGATTTCTAAGTCCACATTTATGCAGAATAAAATTTTAGGACACATACTTGGAAGTCAAATATTCACAGTAAAGATGCAGTCATCTTTACTTTTAGATTATCTGTTCAATTTGCTTTACAGCAAATAGGATGTATTGCAGCTCTTAGGCCAAGGAATTCTGGGTTCAAAACAAAAACACATGACCTCTCCCAAATGAAACTTGCCATTAGTTTTCTAAATAACAGAATTCCTACAATTCCCCCCAGTCCAAAGCAGGCCAAAACCGTTTCCAAAACAGCTTTCATCAAACTGTCTTCTGCATGTTTTCATTCTGAGAATGAATAGATTTGTCTTCAGCATTCTTCCCTGGATGAATGATGTACTTTCTAGCCCAAGCATTGAATCTAGTTATCTTTAGTGTTGTGCTTTCATTAAAAGTCTGCAGCAAGTAGTTCCTGTAGATTTACACCCTCATCCTTTTATTGCTGAAAATCTAATTTTTAAAACTGTCCTGGGATTCTGCTGAAGTGTTTGTGGAGTTAGATTCTTGGCAGACTTTTTTGTCTGAGTCATAAAAACCACATTGCTATCTGGCACAAAAGGCAGGGCATGCCCAGGGGATGCCCAGCAATGGCAGAGCAGAAGGAATATAGCAAGGCAGAGCTGGCAGAGCTACTACCTGGACTCCAGGCATCACTTCTATGCCTGGGACTAACCCATGCTACTTTCCCTATCTTCACTGAAAAGTACAAAAATTTAACTGTCCTTTTCCACCATATCCTTCCTTAATTACATCTTGCTTTTATACCTGTACTGTTCCAATCTGGATTTCACCCTGCGTGCATCATTATGATATCTGAGCCCTCAGACCCTAGCCATATAGCCAAACCATCCCAAGGCCAGACTGACTTGCAGCAACATCATAACATTTCTTACTCTTCTCTCAGTATCAGTTGCAGCACATAAAAAGGAACCACTAATAGAGTCTTTTCACATTAAAAGAGCAAGCAGAATGTGAAAAGTTATTAGAGAGGGAACAGAGAACAAAAGAAAAAACATCTTCATACTCTTGCGTAGATCTGTGCTCCCGCGTCTTGAATGCTGAATACTCTATTTGAGAGACCATAAAGGAGGAACTGGAAAAGGTCAGTGAAGGAAGATGAGGAACTGAGAAGGTAAGGAACATATTACATAGACCAGGGAACTCCTGGCTGGGATGTTGGAGAGGATAAAGAATGAGCATAGACATTTTTACAGGCTGTATTCACACTTTCCAATTCATTTCAGAGTTGAGATATTTTCAAATGAATCTTCTGATTGTCTATGTTTACTGCCTGCTAAGTAAGCTGCCAAAGCAGTTTTGGTGAAAGCACTTAATGCTTAACCAGTGAAATTTGTTTGCAAGCCGATATATAAACATCACCACATCATCACAATTTCCCTACTGTGTACCTGATAGAAAAATCATCCCAAGTGTTTACTATAAGGAAATCAGATACTGATAAGGGTTGAACAGAGGTGACAGTTTCACTTCCAATCATTAAAAATGCCAATTCCATTCCTCCTCACCAAGTTATTTCCTTTAGAGACAAGAGCAGCTCATAGAACTTATTCTGCTGCTCTAGGACTTCTGTGTTGACTCCAAAATCCTGAGTGGGAAGGGAAGCCCCAGAACAGTTATTGCTCTATGGTCTCCAATCTTTTCTGTGTTTGTAACTATAAAGTACAAGATTATGTGGGTGTGCTGTCACAGTGACAGAGAGAAAAGCCAGACCAATGCACAGTTCTACTCTCTTGGCTAGGAGAGCACACCAAGATCAGAAATACAGCACAGAGCCTGGGCTGATCGTGTCTGCAGACATGGCAGGACCAGAGCAGTAGAGGGGCAGGAGCAGAAGACACCAATGTGGGGTGGGAGAAGGTAATAAGAGCGATATCCCTAAAATTAGCATTTTGTCCTGCTTCAGTGTGGACCAGACTATATATTGGAACATAAAAATCTGGTGATTTTTTGCCACAAAATATTGAAGCCTAAATCCTGGTCTATGAGGCACTGAACAAAGCCTTACATAAATATAGACTACACAGTGCATTGCTATAAATCATGTCTCTACAGAAGTTACAGTAAGTAAACATTTCATTCATTCTCATATCATTTGCCACAAAGCCCTGGCATTAAAAACTTGTGCTTTTCAGTGGTGAGATGATTCTGTTATTTAACTGTACCTGGGTACCTAAAGGACCAGGGACTCATCACCTGGGTGCTATACAAACATTCATTTATTTATTTTACTTTTAAATATTAGTCACATTCACTCATCGAGCCAATGATTTAAAGTAACAAAAATATGTACTTTTGTATCATGTGCTTTCTGACCTTTTCAAAATCTTAACAAACATCCCTACATATTAATATTATCACAGTGTCTAAAGACCTTTTTTCCTCGAGGCTGCCTGAGCGTGAAGGTAAAAAGCAGACACTGTCCAAAGATCTATGATACATCTATGCAAGAAGAGACAGCAAATGAACACAGTTTAACAGGGAGTAGGAAGAAGCAATTAAACACTTCTTCTATGAATGATCAAGCAGTCTGATCACTGTCAATTATTTTTTTCTCTTTTTTTTTCCCAGCAATAATCTTAAGAGGACAATGAGGTAACTCTGTGCATATCTGTGTCGAGCACTTTCCAATTGTCAAAAGCAAATGAACAAAAAAGACCTGATGAAAGATTTATAAAGGGATTGAGATGTGGGCTCATGTTTCAGCAGGGAGGAAGCGACAGCAGATGCACTGACAGGAGTCTGTGAAGGACTTGGAAAGTGAAGAAGTGTGGTTCATATGTTATTCAAGAGGGGAAAGGCATAGTCAAAGCAACAGGCTAGAAAAACTTTCTTTTTGGTAGCATTCTTACCGGATATAAGTGGAATAAGTTTGCATCCTTTTTGGGTCTAAGAAAATAATTTTGCATTAATCGAGAGGTAAGATGATGAGAACTCAAGTCACTTGGAGGGATTCTGTATTTCAGAGATGATAGAACAGCCAGCTTTAGGAAAAGCAGACATCAGAGATCTGGGGATTGACATGAGTCAAAGTCAACACCAGGTTTGAATCAGATAGGATGGTGATCTGCTCGGAACAAAGGGAGACAGAAAGTTTGGAAAGAAAGGTTGAAAATTATGTGTTTGCCTGCTTAGTTTTAGGTGATAGCTAAATACCAGAGGATGTTAAAGAGGCAGACCAAGACCTTAATTTGAGCACAGAAACAGGTCTAGAGAGATGTAGATGAGTGAATTATTAGCATAGAGATGGCAGTTGATGGTAATTGAAAAAGTCATCTTTGAACAGACTGTGCTGGAATGGACAGGATTGGTGTCATTAATAGCAGAAGAAGCAAAGCTAAGAGTGTTTCAGCAAGGGTGAAACATTCAGAGGGCTGGGCTTGTTAAAGGCTTTAATTAAAGTCATGATGCAAAGTCCATTCATTTAAATTCACACTGGCTTTAATGAGTTTTGGATCAGATCCAAAGAAGAAAAGATGTGAATTTCACAACAGCAAATGGCAGAATTCAAAGCAGGTTGAGAGCGGGTAAGAGAGACATTGAAGCTCCGCTTGCACCTAATGTTATCCTTTTGGGATTCATTGTACCCAGAAGACACAGGCATTTCATATGATTTTGGTATGTTAAATGATGCCCAGACAGCACTAACTGTTGTGTCTTTAAGAACTCATACTAAAGAAATAACTCAGATTAAATCCAAGACTGTGACGGGGAATCCTTTCAGAATATATTACTGTATTGTTGTTGGAAGGAAATCCTGGCACTGGGATAAATAGGGTCAGATTATTGCACTTCTTTTCATACAGAACAATATATAGTAAATAAAGTCAGGCAGTGACTTAGAATATTGTCTGCTAAAATAAACTCAAACAGGTTGAGGTGAAAGACAGGACTTCTCTGAAATCAATGGGAATTTTGTCACTAAATGTTTCAAGGGTGTCACTATGGGGCTTCAATAAAGACTTTGATATAAATCAAAGGATTTTCTTTCTCTACAGCACGTGAGCAGAAGACAACTTGTCTGTTTGGGGATACTCAAAAAAAAATACATCAAAGAAAACATATGTTGTCAATGTGTGTAGGTTAAGGTGCTTAATCTAGGTATGAAGGCTTCATCTGATCTAAAGCCAGTTTAGCTGAGAGTGTTTACATGGGGTTTTGACATGCTTTAATTTATGTTTTATTGACTTCTCACCATTAATGGATTAGTTCTATCTTTTGCAAGTACTCACCTAGACAAGCCATCGGTTATAAGTGACAGAAAGAGATAGGTGCATGGAAATAGGCATGCAGGTACCATGTTGATCCAAACAATATGAATACTTTGAATTATTTATTTATTTAAATATATTTTACATTTGCAGTTTTTTCAGTGTTATAGAGGATTACCTCTATGACCTAAAATAACCAATGCTTAAGTGGGATTAGCTTTATTTTGTAAATGTCACCCTTGTTGAATCTGTACAAGTTTAATTCAATTTTATTGCTATCAGTGAGGTAGCACGTCAAGCTGTGATAATATTTTTCCCTCCCACTCCTTGTTAGTTTCCTGAAAAGACATATTTACAACACACCGAAGGGTAGGATCCTTCTCACAGCTTTTTTTCGTACAGTGACTGTATTAATCATGAGGAAAGATGACCCTAAATATTGGAACAAGTGCTAAGAACATGACTTCTCTCCCAAATCACAGGACAAATTTTCCATTTGGGATTTTGGGTAAATAGATAGGCCCGAGATTCTCATGCTCTTGTGCCTACCTGCAGAGCCTGTTTTCAAGTACAGGTGTGTGTATCAGTGCACTGGCTGTTCCAAGAGAGTAGGTGCAATAAAATCTAGGACCGTGGCCAGCATGCCAAATCTGCAACTTGATTGCAGACACCCAACATACAGTTCCTAAAAATTGGACACACATGTTGCATGACAAACAGTGGAGCCACAAGCATTGCCAGATAATCCCACTTGGAACTTGTAGGAAGATGGAATTATGGAGAAACCTCTGCAGATCTTGCCCAGTACAGTACCCAGACAGGTTCTATCTGCAGTGAAGAGGCTTCCCTTGTCAATGCGCTCCCAAACCTCCATGCCACCAAAACCTTCAGCTTGCCTAAGCGTGTGGTATGTGTCATGTGATCCACATTTCCCTGTAGGGTTTGATGCAGGCATTCCAGACTAAGAAAGCTGATTGAACAGGAAACACATAAAAAGGACCTCTCCCTGTATCTGTACCAGTCTCAGATCTGCATGACCTGTGTTCTTTGAGGTAGGAACATGGGAAGTTTTTTATTTTGTTTTTGAGCAGTCCAAATCCAGAGTGTGAGTGGTAATTTCATCACCACTAATGGTATGATTAGGTGGGAAGAAATCATTATAAGAAATTTTAATAGTTCACCTTAAAAGACAGAAATACACATTATGAAATTGAGATATGTATTCTAATGCTCTCTGTGGAACTTCCATAACATTTTGTAATACCTTACTATTCAACAAGGAAAGATTTTGTTATGACTCATTACTGACTGCTACCATGTTTAGAAGTTAGGATGGCTTGAAAATCAGTGCCAAAATGCTTGCGTAATTTTTTTTGCTGGCAATATTTCACAGCTTCTGGGTTTGGGTTCATAAGATGAGATAAATGACAAAACATATAACTAACTATATTTAATGCCCAATCTTGTTTTAGGTCTAAAAGACTTGGCTGAAAATAGAAGATAAAATTCTGCATGAATAAGAGTATTTGAAAAATTAGTATTTAATAACTTGTGTGCATGAACTTTGCCTTCATTTGTGTAAGTGGTTAAAGAATAGAAACATGAAAGTGCAAAGATAATTTGTAGGAGCCAGAATTTATATCCTTGAAAAAGCTAATATCAATAAATAATTCCCCAGTTATACTCACCCTAATAGAAATTTCTTTGATAGAGAAGATCTTTCATAATCTATGCACTGGAATTAGAAAAGAAATACTTGGAGGAAGTAATGATCCCCGTATGTGTTCTGGCCACATACTGTTATATTCATACAGCATGAGCCTTATCTAGCCAGGTGTGGTGCTTATTGGTCCTCTAAACCCATAGCATAATCAGAAGCATAATTTTATGTAAAAACTCTTGGATTGAGGCATAGCATTAAAATGTTAGGATAATTTGTATGGGTAGGATTCTTTCCAGTATTTTTCCCTTTGCTTTAATTTTCTTGTCTGAGGCAGAAATTAACTGAGAGTTCAAGGCTTATTTGGATTAAATGAATTGTCATTCTTGTGAATGAAGGTCCTTCTTCCTTTCCTCTTGGGTAGTACCTATATGAAAGAAGAGATGCCAGGTCATGGCCATTCAAAAACAGAAAAAGAAGGAAGAAAAGAAGCAAAATTAAAGGCAGGAGATGATACTGTGGCATCCACAGGAGATCTGGCAGGAGTTAAGTGAGGCAGAAAGTGCACTTTGCCTTTTACTCTCTTGATGATCCGGATCCCACCACTCAGTGCAAAGAGGCAATGTTGAACAGTTTGATCAAAAACTAAGGGACAAAAAATCACCTGCATCTTTCTGATCCCACTTGCCATCTGTTAGCCAAAACAGAAGCCCCTAGATGGTGTCTGTGTCTCTTCCCACCCAGTCATAGCCTCATTCAACAACTTTACAAGTTGCTATGGTGTTCAACAGAGAGAGATGTATCTTTATTTTGACTTACGTTCTTTCTTGCAGAAAGTGAAATCATTGCTAACTGGTGGCACCTCTTTCCCAAGCCATCCTGAAAGCAGCTGTAGGGCTGTATAAGAAAGGAGATGAGACCAAACTCCCATTTCCTTTTAAAACAGTGGTGGGTTTTAATGACTGTGTCCACACATCGTGCGCAATGCCACTGGTCTGGGTTCTATGAAAAGGAAACACCCTCAGGGATAGCTGGTTTGGTGCACTGCCAAACAACACTTGTCCTTCGTGGTGCCAGTTCTCTTCTCAAAGGATGAATAAAGCACACAAGCCCTGGCTCATACCATCTAGATGTTAATAAAACAGTAATAACTGTCTCCTTTTTAGATGTATCTGGATAATACCTTCACAGTTACGGTTAAATGTCAGCATTTGTTAGGAACTGCTGAGTATTAACTCATTTATTAACATATTATTATGCTCAGTATTAACTATTTCTGATTCAAAACTATATAAAATTTTTCGTGTTTCAGAAACATTCAAGTGTGGTGGCAGTGACTATATAACATATATGGAATGTCTTTCATAAAAGAATTAGCAACATTTTCCCATTTTACTTTAAAAGGTTTGGCTTTTAATTAATATTGACTACTATATAATACTAAGTTTCAGAAATAAATGCATGCTAAATTTTAGGTATGAGCCCTTAATCTTTAGGAAATCAATTCAGTTCTGTGATACTGAACTTGTTATATTTTTATAGAAATAAAAGAGAGACACACACGCAGAGGGACATATGTATTTGAATGTACAGTTGTCTGTGAAATATTAATAGCACAAAATTATTTCCATTTTCCTCTCCTTTGTTTTAGAAAGTATATAGAGTTCTTGCAAACTAAAGCAACATGCTAAAGACTAAAATGTTAGTTTTATTTTTACCAAGCCCTTTCTAAATTACTTCATAGACCTTCCAGTTATTGAGAATAACACAGGGGGACATATACTTAGTCACAAAAATTTTGTGGGTTTGTTTCCCCTCTGCAAAGCAAACTGAAGTTTCTAAGTGAGTTCTGTTGATTTGACTTTCACTTTCTGTTCCTCCCATTTTCCTCCCCCATCCTGCCTTTCATTTGCCAGAAAGCCCTGTCTAGCTTATTTACATGTGAAAAAACTTGGAGCATCATGTGGTGAGGTTCCAGGGCAACACTGAATCCCATTCAATTCTCATTTCCTCCCTGACAGTCACCATTGAATCAATCATGTTTTCCATGCCCTCTTCATGACCACCTAGGAGATCCCAAATCACTTTTCATCTGCTGTGTCAATCACACTCAGACCATGTCCACTTTTCATTACTAACACACTGTCATGTGACCAGCTAATCTGTCACTTTCTGACAGCGGTTAGTGTGCCAATTGATTTAATTAGCAATCAATTAGCTTGTTACTATTGGAAGTAATTACCTTTTATAGAGAAAAGAGTGCAGCTGGTCATAGCAATAAAACTGCACTAATAAAACTGCATTTACCTCCCCTTCTCTACATTCAAAGTCACTAGCACTCAAGGGTTAGCAGAATTATTGGTGACATACACATGCTTGAAGAGTCCTAGGGGAATTCGTTGCTCTCCTGATTATGCTGGCAGACTCCTTCATTAGTATAGTATTTATATCTTAGAAAATAGGTCTGATTAAGGTTAATGTTAACATTTACATTGTTTACTTCAGGAAAGGCTTCAGTATCAAACGTTTGCTAATGAAAGCATTTTAAAGATGGCTATATACTAATGCATCTGCATTTGCAGTGGAAAACTTTTTTTAAAAAAAACACCACTGTGCACCTTTAAAAAGCATGTGTGTCATACTTACCTGTGCTGGTAATATTCCTTGCTATTTTTGTCCACTCTATAAAACATATGCAGAAATTTTAACTTGTTGGGGAATTAAGTGCTCTCATAAACCTTGGAAATTTTGCAGTAAAAACAAGAGAAGTACTTTCTAGCCGTTTTCTGTTTCAAAAAAATCAACGTAAAGTTATTTTCTGTTTCGTGTATAAACTATCCAGCACACATATATATATTTTACTCTATGTTTATGCCATTTCAAACACTAGGACTGAAGTACATATCACACACTTGTGCCATTAAATTCAACCTGCAAAATACTCCCAAGGCAGACAATGACTCGCTACATTAGCTCTGTGGTGAACAGAAGAGTCAGTAATGAAATGAGTAAGTAGACTTGTACTCCATTCATCATCCTGTTTGCTTCAATATAAGTGTTCTTTTATCAGCAGTATTGGTACTGATGTCATCACACTAGACATAAATCACAGCACAAGTGACAATGTCCTATTAAGGGTCATGGTCTAAAATCATTATTTACAAATTAAAGACCACAGTTAGCCATTTTGCCGGTGTACCCTCGTTTGTGATATAGTTTGTACCTTTTTAGCTGGCTACAGCATAGTCATTTATGGTTCTGAATAGCTGTGTATATTAACTCACCAAAAAACTACATTAAAAAAAAAAGGGGGGGGCAAAAAGCCCAGCAAAGAGAAGGATATTAAATCTTAGGTTGACCCTTGCCATCAGCTCCCATTTGATGGGACCTGGTTGTGAGGATTACAGAGAAGACACCATCACACACCAATCTGTAATAAACACTCCTTAGTAACATCTGCTGCAGATAGGACAAATTTATCACAGGTGTAATTAGGTAGACCTTCTGCTACAGTCCATGAAAGGCAATAGGGAGGAACACCAGGAACAACCCTGGGCTGGTCCTTTCAGTGACTTTACTCCTCACATACATAAGTGAGGGAGGGGGAAACAGCCCCTCTGCACTCAGCTCACTTAAAAGCATCTCTTCTCATGTGTATTGGTGCTTTGCAGAGAAGGCAACACTTCTTTTGTGTGTTGTCTTGTGTAGCTCCCTATAGAAATGCTGAACACAAGACTGTCGACCCAGAAGAGATATTTTACTGTCCTTTTCCAGGAAAGAGTAGTGAAAACTCCATATGCCCCAAAACCCCATTGCTTCAGCCATTGAATAAGATGATGGCTGTAGCTCCTTTTGGTTGAGGAAACTATTTATGACTCCTGCTGTGGTCATTAGTTACACTGGTCTCTACAGCTTATTGGTTTCTTGCATTGCGCTTGTGCCACTGTTGGTTTGTGGTATAGACATCTCTCCTCACATCATGCCATGGAGACCACTGGAACATCCAGCTGGGGAGCAAAATTCACCAAACGTCTCACTGGTGGCAAGAGGCATTGGGAGATTGCATTAAATTAGACATTCACTTCACTGCTGTTGGCACAGTTACAGGGGAACTGATTCTGTGTCTTCTTAGTGCAACACCTCCCTGAACTCTTGATTGTCATGTTGCAAAGCCATAATAACCTTGGAAGGATTCAAGTAACAGAGCCTGGGACTCCTCACAAGGTTACAAAGGGTAAAGTAAAACCCAAGCTCACTCCCAAAGCTTCAAACAGTGATAAATCCTCTGTTGCTTCTCTCATTTTGTTGGTATACTGATGGTGAAAAAATGGAAAATGTTCTTTAACATCAAAGGACCTAAAAACACAGTATTTGGACATTTTCAGGAATGGCTTTGAGAGCCCCTTCCAGTGCTATTTCTATTAGAAGAGATGTATTAGGACGGGATGTGATTTTTTACCCCCTCTAATACATTGAAACACCATGGACAACACTTGACCTTGGTTTAAGTAAAGTCAAACCTATATTTTAACTGGATTTGCAGCCATTTCTGCTGGGCATGTATCCTGCCTCCCATCTTGCAGTTGTTGAGGGTAGAGGCTTGTGAAGAGAGAGCAGATGCTGGCTGGGCTCGTGCTGCCCATCTGGGGTGCAGCGCCCGCCCCGTTGGGTGCGGCAGGAAAGGGAGACAAGGGTTAATGACAGGGTCTGTGTTATTTGCTCCATTAGGCCAGTCTTGGCTTCCAAATCCATTCAGCTCTGTAATCTCACTCATTATACAGTGTGACTATAATACTTAAATTGTTGCCAAGTACAGTGTTATAGCAGAGACAGACTGAACACTGTTATTAACACACACGAACTTAAAGCTTACTCATATGGCACATATTACTGTAGTATCTGAGCACCTCATTTTCTTTAATGCATTTGTCCTCACGACATCCCTCATGCTATTATTTCCATTTTACAGGTGGGCAGAGCAACAACAAGGATATGTCTAGGAGCACAGTCAGGGATTTCAACAGGTCAGGCTCCTGTAAGAAAAAAAGTGTCTGGAGCTGGTTGCTGCTGTGTGCTGCAGTGGTGTCCAGCCCTATCCAAAATTACTTTGAGCTCTGCTGTAAGCCTGAAGCAGAAAAGTGGGCTTCAGCTCCCAGTCTGAGGGTGGGTCTGAGTAATTGTGAACTGTGTATCTGATGTTTCTAGTCTGGTTTGGTTTTCTATTTTAAGGCTGCCTGTTCTACCTATGCAGCCTGTAAGCCTATAGGATGACTGGCTGCTTTTTACAAGTGCTAACAAAAAAGTTAAACAAAAGAGACTGTATTTTTCAGAGCAGCTGATATTTCTTTTCTAACAGATGTTTAACTTCACTACATGTCTGCAAAGCTCGTTAGAGGTGTTTAACCACCACTGGAGAATATATACAGGTTGTGTCTTACACATTAAGGGACCTAAACCCACGCTAAGTGTATCAAAAGCCACATTTTCTGTTACTTGATGCTCAAGGAGCACAAATATAAGTTGTAAACACTTTTTGAATCAAAGATACAAATAGTCTTGTTCTTATATCTTGTCTTCAAATATTGCAGTGCTTGGAATATATACATGTTTCAGTAGACTTCCATCAGTCTAGGACCAGTGGATGGGTTGTTCTCATGCGGCATCTCACTGCATCAGCAAAGACATTTATGGGCTTTTTCTTCAGAGTTTAGCCCTGAATATCAGCAACATTGAGATATGGGAACCTTGGCTCTAGGACCTGACAAAAATAAAATTGAGATCTTTCAGGAAAAAGTTCCAATTTCATCTCATTTCCAAAATATGTATCAGGCTTTAAGTGTCCTGAATTTGAATTACTTACTTGGAAGATCACTGTGCATATCAAGCACAAATTCTCATCTACAATGCAATGATTAGCCTCAAATTACCCCAGACTGTTTTTCTTTAGGCATGTATCATTCCAAAACAGAAATAGTTAAGATACGTGTGACTTAAAGAGTAAAAAATGTAAATTCATATTCCAGGCAAATTTAGTACATTCATTAATGCCGAGAGCCGATAGGGATTTTGTTTTACTACAGACTTTATAGGGTTTGGTTGAAAAACATTTTATTGTAATTACAGCTTATGTGGGGTTGTAGCCATTTAAATAACCTTTTTATAAGGTGCATTGCATCCAAGAAAGCATCTCAGGTCAAAAATGAAAGCACGTAAGGTATTATCCAAGAGGAGCTCATGACTTAGGACATTTACAAGAACTGTTTAAACCCAGGTTCAAGCACCTGAACTGCCTGTTTCATGTCCTAGGTGAGTTTCTTAACTATAAAAATGTGGAATTTCTAGTTCCTAGTATATCTTCAAAGAGAGACTAACAAGAAAGTCAAATAGCTGGATTTCATAACTGGCTTGTGGAAAACTTGGTCTGATGGTAGAATTTTGCCATGACATGAAGCAGAGACCTTTTCCAAAAGAGTGATTATTTTCACATATTGGAAAAATCATTTACTGCTCATCCTATTTATTATTTTACATCTATACCTATTACTTCTCATTTCTGTTACACTCTGAGAAGAGAAATTATTTAAATGTGAGGTATTTTGAACTTAGAGCAGTTTGCAAGGCTCTCTGAAGTCGCAGATAAAATATTTCTTATTGAAGGTGCTTTAAAAAGAAGTCTTTTGTTTGTTTAATGCTTTCTACAGATAATTTATAAATTTTTAAAGGACTGCATATTACAGTAATCATGAGTTCGACACTAAAAGTAATTGGTGGAGAACACAGAAAAAGAAGTATACAGGGTTACTAATATACATCAGGGCTTAAGCTGACATGAATTTTTATCTTAATTATCAGACAAATTTGTACTCCCACTATTTAATTCAATTTGCATGCATCGGTAGACACTTATTAAAGGTAATATTACATCTGTCATTTTAAGACTGGTGAGAATTTTATCATAGGAGCTGCACGAAGCAGCCACTCTATTATGCAAAGAACTCTTTTGTAAAGCTTAAAATATCCAGTATTGCATCCCAATTAACTATTTGGAGAAAAAAAGTATTCTTTGTGGTACAATTATACATAACATGTAATAGTATGTAGGCCTTTCCCTATACTAGGTCAGACCCCTCCTGTCCTTAATATCAGACCAAGGATGAAAAAAAAAGGCAATTGTAAGCTGATTTCAAATCAAATTATTGACAAAGGATGTGTGTGTGCTGTGGTAGGTTTTGCAGACCTTTTCTATATGAACTGCACCTACTCTATGGAGAAAACATTGCTGTCAAGTCCACAGGAGCTAATAGCCCCTAATTCGTTGTTTTTGTTTGGAATAGAGCCTTGGTATATTGAAGAAAGCAAGGAAGTAGGTATCTTTCTCACTCCTGAAAGTCAGCTGTTCAATTAAAAACCACACGGTAGTTACCATGGCACCAGCCTTATTATTCTGTGTATCAGTACAGAGGCTTAAATACTTAAGACAAACACATACCTTTATTTTTTTTTAATAAATATAGAAGCCTTTTAAGGATCTCTCTTTATAGGTCTAATAAATACATTGTCAGCTAATTTTATTTGATAAGCAGTTTGTTAGGAATGTGATGTGTGGAATTTCCCTGGGAAAATTTTCACTTAAAAAAGGAGCTGTGGAAAAAGAATTTGAAAATCATACTGATAGGAAAAGAAATATTAAGAACAGGAGCAGCTGAACTATGCACTACTTCCCTCCTGCACCTCTGCTTTTCAGGTGGTTTTAGACTAAAATAACATTGTCTTACTAACTCAACTACTTTAGTTGTGTCTTCCAACCACTGACCTTCTGATTAGTTGTCATTAAAAAGTCTGCTTTGCCATCCAATGTTTTTTGTGGGATGCCCTAACAAGGTAATATAAGCAATGGCTTTTAATAGAAAGTGTAATTCCTCAGCTGTGAAGAACAAGGGTTTCCCAAAGTATCCACAAATCAAGACATACTGTCAGATATAAACTACTATAATTGCCTTGGATTTTTAAAGACTGCAGAACTGGCTTAATGGAAGTTGAGATATTTTTAGTATTAGATTATTTTCTATCACAGAATTAATCAGAGCATTACTTATTACTCTGGGAACAGAAAAAGAAGATGATCTCAGCCTCAAAACTGTACTTTAGAGCTGAGTTGAGTCCTGTACTTTCCTAAGTGCACTGTCACTGTGGTGCTTCTGGAAAGATGAAGATCATCAGCTGGTATATTTTATCTCTGTCTTGTATCCTCAGCTGAGCTGTGTTTTCACTAATATGGCTCACAGGACACAGCCGTGACCAGACAGGCCTATTGATGCATATCCTAGCGTTGATTCATCTTAATTGGATTAACCAGTCAGATATTCAGAATTATTGTTACTTTCATCGCCTTTTTGATGGGACTTTTACAAAATATTACCTCACATTTTGCATCAATTATTTTCTAAGAGACAGGTATTTGGCATTATTTCACAAGCAGTTGGGTACTCATGCTGCTCCATCCAAAGCTGTATTTTATTTTGCTGAAGAAAGAGAGGAAAAGACCGAATAATTTGTCTCCACTAACAAGAACTTCTCTGCGACTTTCTGTTGCTGCTATTGTTGAATGAGCCCAAACGGTGAGAAACAATCTGGGAATTGAAATTGTTGCTGGATGCTGTGTCAAAGAACAGCCCATCAATCTTGGAAGAAATTTTAAGGGAACAGGTTTTTCATGCCTGTGCGCTGGTAGGAAGCCAAGAGCGTGTTGCCATTTGATGGTAAAATCAGTGTACACCTGTTCCAACCAGCTGGCGACATAACCTATGTCAGAGGGATATGTCACTGCCGCACCAGCCCAAACTGCTGGCGGTGTCTTGCATGACAGCCAGGGAAGACAGAAAAAGCAACTTGGGGACCAAAAGAGGAGGAGTTTACAGTGCCATTTCAGGGACACAGATGTGTGAAGAGTGTGATAAAAGAAGGAAACATTGGAGGGAATAAGCTCAAACAAAAAAGCAAATGTCATTTGCATGATGTAATTATGGACAGCCATTGACTGCTTCGTAATAACACTCAGTAGGGCAATGTTAAACCTACTGTGAGTGCTAAAAAGGCCTCAGCTTGAAAAAAGGTCAGTGTGAATTAGTATATATTTGCAGATTAATTCTGAACGTTATATCATAAATTTTATAGCCTCGCAGTTATTGGTGTATGGTGAGGATGACACTAATGCAATTCAGACAGGATTAATTCAGAAAGGACTAACATCTAGCTTGTCACTTTAATTTGTGGGGAATGAAAAAAATGGAGATATGTTAATATATGTGTTTATTGTGTGTATGTAATGTGCATGTATGTTAAACAAAATTGTTATATCTCCTGCTGTGTTGCAACAAATTCACAACCAAAATCGCAAGCCACTTTAAAAGCAGAAATACTATCAAGTCTGCTATTTTCAGACTAACTGGATTTTGTGTTCAATTGCAGTTTCCTTCTTAGAAAAAAACAAATCCTGCTAGCCCTTCACTGGTGTAAATGGTTATGCTAGTGTATGCCAGCTGAGGATAGTGTTGCTTAATCTATTGAACAGTGTTACAGTGTTTTGGCTTCCCTTTTACCTATATATATATATATATCTTTTTTTTTTTTTTAAATTCATGGATTCTGGATGTCCTATTGTGAATTTCAAGGCCCAAAGTTAAATTGTGATGTTCCACGTGCAGCATGTGCCCAGCAAGAGGAGAAGGAGGCAGTACAGGACCAGGAGTGCAGAGAGGAGGTGCTTGTATTTAGTTACAGATTTTGCTATGGACTCTCTGAGTGCCTTTGAGATTATCACCAAGGATTGCTTTGGGTTTGTTTGTGCGGGTTGACAGGTCTAGATCCTTGTTGTGGCAGTTAGTAATCTGGAGAATAAACACAGTTGTAAACCTGAAAACCCTTTCCTGGCCACTGCCTGGCTCTGTAGGCACCCAGCTGCTATCAGTACTTTATCCCAATCTGGGAGCCTGCAGCCACAGACAGGATGCAGAGTGGGGCTCATGGCAGTGGTCTGTTTGACAACATTATTTGGCAGTGACAAAACCAAATCTAAGACTCTCTTTTCTTGAGGAAGAAGTCAAGACAACACCCTAAAAAATGAGGAGGTGAGAAGCTTCAGCCATCTGGGGGTTTTAATCCCCTCTCAATTTCTGGCACAATGGGCATGTGTGTCTATGTTCAGAAGAAATCCCAGCATGAACCCAAGTGGACAAAGCTCTCTGCAGTGGGCTGGAGTGATTTTTTACTTTTAAGACAGCCATTCGGTGTGTTGCATGTCCCTTGGCTCTCCAAAGGGCCAAATGGTCAACATGCAGGAGCACTTATCTCTAGTGTAAAGAGCCATATCTTTCCCCAAATACTTCACAGGGGGTCAAGCTGCTTTTTTCTTCATCTGAAATTTTAACACCTAGCTTCATCTTTTCTTAAGCAGAGCCTTAGTCTAATCCTCAATTCCCATTTAGTAAAATGGACAAATCATATCAAATTTTATAAATATATACACAAAAATTGTAATTACTAAAAATGTAATTTGTTCTTTCTTACTCACTGGATATAGATATCCGTTACTATGGAATTGTATAGTATCTAGCCCCATATACTTTCAGTGGTACAGGAGTAAGTTATCCTTAATTTCCTATGCATCTTTTCCCTTTATAATTTTATTAAAGACACACAAGTTCTGAACTACAGATTCTTAAAGTAGTTATAGAGATTCCTTTAAGAATTTTTGTAGCAGTGGATATATGCTGCTTTCTGTCTTTAACATGCTGGTGAAGGTCTGAAATATCGACTACATAGCAAAGGCAAACAAAAATGTCATTATGCTTGGGACTATTCATAGAGTTATGTTCTTGATTCAAATGGATTCTTCAATAATTGTAGAGTTTATTCTTATTATTATTTTCCTGAGATTGGATGAGAAATTATGCTTTCATGAAAATAGTCATTTGCATTAATTTCTTTGGTTTTCATCCCCCCTTCCCCTCCCCTCCCCCAAAAAAGGTGACATCAGAATTCAATCTCTTAAAACTAAAATCTACCACAATTTAGTCTGAAAATAAAGCAGCAAGACAAAATAAGGAGTTTTTTTCTGACCTCAATGGTCTATATTTCCTAGACAAGGCTCTTATGGCTAGAGCTGGCATACCTTCAGCACAAGGTTCTCATGAAAGGACACACATATCAGGGCGTTGGGCTGTGAGAAATGAGAGCTTCTGCCCATGTGCTCTTTGCCAGACCAGGGATGCCTACCCAGGTTATAAGATAACTTTAAAAGTCATCTTTGGTCAGCAGGATCCTTTCAGCATTAGGGACCTTCAGGCTTCCCCCAACTTAATTTTGATTGTTCAGTGGTTATCCTGGGAAAAGGATCTTGTAATCACCTGATATGCTATGTCCATCAGACAGCAGACTGGAAAATGGCCTTAGTGTTTGACCGGTCTTTTGGACTGGGCTGGAAGACCCTGTTTCTCTGTATTCTGTGGTTTACTCTTTAAGAGGAAAATATAACGTAAGGTAACTTAGTCACTTGGTGCCCCAACAGAAACAGAAGCAACCCAAGGCACTCTGGAGTGAGCTGCATCAGTACAGTAGAAAGCAGGATCCTTTTAGGGTAGTTGGTGATAATAGGAATTCATGCCTTGAGCTGGGAGAGAGGAAATTCCTTGCTGACATATGTAAGCTGCAGGAGCTGCTGGGCCTGCAGGACAGTATAGGTGTCTCTCATGACTCACAGTGTTCTCTGAGAAGGCCAGTTCTCCTCTCAGACCTGTGAGAGGAGACCTCTGCTTACATGGGAGATCCCAGTGCTCCAGGCCTGAGTGGATTGGGGCATGACCCCTCCTTCCAGCATCAGATGGGTTCGAACTGAAAGTGTTTGGTTTGGGTTTTTTTTTCCCTAGACAATCACAACACTTTGTAACCTGGGAATCCGTGAGCTGCTTATATAAATTAATGCAAGATGTTACCTAATAAAGTTCTGCTCTTAATGTATGAGAAAGGGTTTGGTTTTGACGTCTGAGAGTCATGTGGTTGCATGTTGCCAAATGAGACCATTTATGTTTTCTTAGCCTTGTATTATATTTAGGCATTCCTGTGCTGTGTGTCCTGTTATGAAAAGGGATGATTTTCATCTTTCCTTTTTCTGCAATCATATAAAAAGAACATTTTTGATATACAAGGGAGAAGATCCCCCTTTTTTGTCTTGTTCCAAGACAGATAATAATTTCCTGAGGCCCTGCTATCTGCTTGTCTTATGATACTTTCCCACCTGAATGCTTTAGTCACCAAACTTCCACTTTTCATTCAGTACTTAAAAGTGTAAGCATTCAGTTTGGCCAAAATTTTTATCCTACAGGCAGCAGAATTTTTTAAGAAATCATGAAAAATTCTGAAGTCATTAATAGGAAAAAAACCCCTACTTTGGACAAGAAGTTAAAAGTAAAACCAGAGCTTCTGCAAGGTTGCTTGGATATCACAATGGTATCTGATATTATCCAGAACCACTGAGGAAACTGGAGCACTCTGAATGTGAAATATTTAAAAATAGTTTCATGACTACATAAATACCTTTGGAGTCAGAATTTAATTGAAACTTAAATTCTTTGAGAGTTATTAGTCATTAAAAAGAATGACCCTCTATTTAATTTTTAGATTTTAATCTCATATTCTTTTCTCTCCCATTAGCTCAGAAACCAGCTTGTTATTGCCCCTTAAGGCTTTCCATATAATTAAATATTCCTGAAACTCCAAATGCCAGCTATACTGGAAGAACCTGAATCAGAGTAAAGCAAAGTTATTTACAAATTTTTTACATTTTGAGGGTTCAGTATTTGAGTCTTCTTTTACTCATGCCGGGTATGGGCCATACTTTTCTTGCATAGAAATGGGAATTTTTGTCACCAACCTTGGTGCAATCATGGGTAGGTACATTTGTGCCTGTGAAGACATGTAGCTCTTTTAGATTAGGAAGATGAAGAAGATATCTCTGTAGGGGATTGTTAACAACTGCCAAGAGGTAAAACCTTCCAGGTCTGGAAACAAGGGACCAGAGTTTATACTTGGTAAAATGTGTGGTGTGTGGATGTGTATTGTTTTATAGGCAAGGTAAGATTTATGAAGTCCTTAACTATAAAAATCCTTACTTTTAAGTGCTGGATATTTTTTGGTAAATGGGATGTTAGATAAGTAGACCATGTGGTGGACATGGAGCAAGTATTTAATAATCTAGGAATATATTGTATAATTTAGCCAACAGTGCATGTGATTGCTGGTGATGCACCGTTCCAGCATATTGATATCCATTTACATTTTTATATGTCTAGTTATTGGAGAAACCAGCAGGAGAGCAGCACAATGACTATACAAATAAATGCGAGACCAAGGTCCACTTTCAGAGGCCAGGACAAGACTGTGTAACTTTTCTTTTTTGCAGAAATGAGCGCTTAAAAGATCTGTGAGAAATTAGATACCAAAAAAAAGAGTCTCTGGAGAGAAAAGAAAGCTCTGAGAAACTGTAGGAAAATGTAGCTTCCAGGCCTGGGAACTACATTTTCCTACAAGAAACCAATTCACAGCCAGACCAGGTGGAAGAGACTCCATGAGTGCACACCCTACATGAAGAGAGTGTTTCTGGCCAGCCTCAGTTCTCATGTAAATTGTCTTTAAGGACAAGAAGGCTTGAAATTGTCCCCAGGACTAATTAGGTACTAGGTTTAGATACGGAAATAAGCAGAAAACAAAACTCAGAAAAGGACAGATTCTAGATGAAAGATGAGCATGAATGAGAAACTATGGTTAGCAGACAAAATTCTCCTTTTAAATGAAACCTGGGGTCTGTTCTGAGTGACTTCTGTATAAAGTATGCACAGTTAAGAGAAAAGAGAGTTACTGGGGAGGGTGGTGGGGAAAGAGGTCAGTTCTTAGCTCTGCCAGACGCTTCCCTGGGCAGTCTCTTAGTCCATACAGTATTTAACTCAACAGGGCCCTGGACTTTCCCTGAAACCACCACATACTATGCTGATGAAAGAAATGAAAACACACTTGGGTTTTGTGCTGGTGCAGCATGTTTGTTTTTTTTTTCAAATTCTATCATTTACCACTTTCCATGCCTCTTGGTTTTACTTTGCCACAAAAGGCAGCAAAAATGATTATCTAGGAAAATGCAGGTGGCAAAAATTACCAACTGTATCCCAGGTATGAACAATCTAGAGATTTTTTTTTGCTTTGAGGTTGAATTTACTACCTGAAAAAAAACTGTCAAACAAGAAAAATACTATGAAAATACTTGATTGTTCAATACAAAGCCAAGGATTTGTCTTGTAGCACTGAATTAGAAACAATATATCTTCAGAGGTATATTCACTTGATGCCTGCCAACATCCAGAGAAGAATCCAGACTAATGAGTTTGTAGTGTTGATTTGAGTGAAGAGATTCTTTTGAATGATTTGAATCTAGTGCTAAGTGCATTCTGATTTTTGTATTAAAATATATCTTCCAGCTGCGTTCGTTCTGAATAAAACTGGGGTTTGGATGGAGGGTAACTGGCTTGGATGGATCTGATCACAGCAGTGGTGCAATTAGCTAGAAATGGAAAATGTTGGGACAAAAAGATCATTTTTTTCATGACTTTTCCTTCATAGCTAAGCTCATGTTCAATACTTCTGGACTTCCAAAGATAACTGTGATCAAAATTGGTTCTCTATTTAAAATTTACTGGCACACTGCATCTATTTCTGTCAAACAAGCTCAGCAATTTAAATTTGGTCACGTCTGTCTAAATGAAAATAAGTCCCTGCTTTGCCACTGAATGTCTGAGCTTTTTTATTAATTGCATCTTGCTTCTTTTTTAATCATGAAATCTTATGTTTTATTTAATTAAATATTGCAGAAAATTTCTTAGCCATGAGGAGAACAAAGTAATACTCCTCAATATAAGAAACACTATATTATGGTGGGAATACATTTTAATATTTATATAAGGAAAAATGTTTACAATGTAGAATGGTATACTCAATGACCCAAAGGGCTTCCTTTGAAACTTAAAATGTCCATATGCTAATTTCAGATGTGACTGCATACTTCTGCTGTCCTTTCTTTGATCCTCTTTCTTACCCTCATCAGTGGTATTTATCTGATGCTCATTATTATATCATCAGGGCTTCTCAAATTGCCCTATATTTGTTCTGGTAACATCCATGTGAAGTAGTTAAGAGCTGGTGTTTCACTTTACAGGCTGGGAACCAAGGAGAAGGAACTAAGTGACATGTCCAAGGACACTTGCAGAAAGACAGTGGTGAGCAGACTTGGAAAGAAGCCTTGTAACTCCCACACAAGTCCCAAATATCAGGTAGCAGGACTCCCTTGCCTCTTCTTGTAGTACAACATCATCTGACTGCTCTTAGCTCTCTTTTTTTATAACCGTGAAGGCAGGGAATCAATACTAGAGCTCCTCTATCTTGGTGCCAAGGACATCAAAGCATATATCTAAATGTAAGTAGTAACAAGTAGGTTCTAGGTATGGGATTTTCTCATCGAACTCAAGAAGCCTGTGCTGTAAGTTAAGACAGCTGAGTTAACTGTCTCACTGTCTCTTCAGTCCAGAAAGAGATGTTTTGAGGGTGCTTTTTGTTTAATAGGGGAAAGGTCTCACCCTGTGCTATCTGGGTGCTATCTTCTGATAGTTCAGTGCAGAAGTTAGGTAGGGGGAATCCCAACTAACTTTGATTATTGTTTCCAAGTCAGCAAAAGGGTTTGCTCTAACATTTCTTACCCTTCTGTGTGCCCACTATCAGCACACTCAGACTCTTTAAGAGGACAAAGATGCTGCTGGAAGAACAAGAAAGCCATGACTGGGTGATGATGTAGCATGGGACAGACTGCTTATAGCCCAACCCTCTGCACAGCAAAGACTTTTGTACATGATAAGTGGATAGGAAAGCATAATGAACAGATCACTGAGGGAGACAGGGCAGGCTTTAGCTAACAACAGATTGCAGTTTCTAAGGGTGGACTGTGCTATGATTCGTGGCAGGCCAACAGAGTAGGAATCAGGATAGCCTAACTTTTATTCAGCTTCTGTAGTTCACTTGGTCCCATATTATTGCTACAAAAAAGTCCACATCCCAAAACTGTGCTGTCACAGTGATTTTTGTTTACAAACAACAACAATTGAGCTAAACTTTGAATGTGTTACTTTAATTTCCATCCATCTTGTTTTCTTCTTTGTAACATATGTGAATTAATACATGTGTTTTTTTAGGGAGGGGTGTCTTAGGCTTTCTTCTCATGCATCATTAGCTAAATAGTTATACTGGTCACTGATTAAGGAAAGCTAACTTAATGAATTAAACATTGGCTTGAGAGCATGGCTTTCAAAGAGGACTTTCTATGTAGGGTTGCCATGCTGCTATCCATGATTTCCCAGGCAGAAATATGCATGCATGCATTATGAGGATGGATTCCCAGTGTGCAGTAAGCCAGGCATATCGGGTTTATTGTGCATGTGTCGACATTTTTTGGCACATTCATGAACTCATCCAACTCATTTTGCCTGCACCTTGCAGTTGATATGTAGCAGATTTTCCTCTGTCCAGGACTTGCCAATGACCACAGATCAAAAAGAGGTACTGTTACTATTGCCAAGCTGCCAGATATGCAAGAATGGCTACTGTCCTTGAATACCATAAAAACAGGATTTCCAGGAGGAGAAAGAGGGCATGTTTCAGTTTTTTTGGACAAGTAATTATCCTCTTTCCATGTTCTTGGATAAATCATGTCTTCTGATTGCTTACACATCTATGTTTAAGGTGAGACAATTACAGTGTTAAGTTACACTAAGTGATATTGTGAGATGAAACAGGGTTAGTAAAGAGCTAAAATTATTCTAGATGTAAATTTTCAAGAGCTGTAATCTATGAAAATACAATTCAAATCGTTGCAGCCCTCTCTAACTTTCAATTTAAGTTGATGTGCTTCAAGACATCCCCAAAGGAGATCCACGAGACATATTTTTCACTCTTTATAGAGAACCAGTTATTATCATCTTGCATTGTACTAAACACTAGATGATTTTTTGTCTCTCCCTTTTCAAAAGTCTGAAGGTCATTCCAACATAGTGTTGCAAAAAGAAGCAGGTCTAATGGATACAAAAGGGATTGAGGCAGCTGATTTAGAAGAATAAAAGTTCACCAGAGAGGCAGGAGCTGCTCCTCTTAGACAATTCTTCAAAACAAGGACAGTAGTTTACTCTGATTTCCCATCTGTTCTTGTACCTCTTGTTTAATGTCACCCCGGGGACATTGCTTTCTGTCTGGCAGAGAGCACCTTCTCACCTTCCCAACCTCCAGTTATTCTTTCCTGACAAAAACACTTCAGTATGAAGAGAAGAAAGTCTTTGCCCTTGAGAATGTTTGCTGCTAAGCTCCATTTGCCCCTCCATTGCTTCATGCAAATCATACTTCTTCTGAAGCTCTGGTTATATTTATAATTACACGAAGGGATGTGAAGGAAAATTGTGCAGGTTTTGCTTTATGTGATTTGTTTATAACTTAAGATGGCACTTAATAAAAAAAGCTTTATAAATCAGCTGATACAAACAATCATTCCTTTATCAGGAAATTACATGTGCAAAGTATTGGTTAGTGGAATGAGTCTTAATGAAATTCAGTCAAAAGCCTCAGATCTGAGAATGAACCAGGGCCTCCTAATAGAAGGTTCTATTTTTCCTGTAAGGTTCAGAGATTCAGACAATAAAATAGTGATTTAATAGACTTTAAGTCAATCAAGATGATACAATAGCGCTAATTAGCCTTTTGTGCCTAATTCACAACTAATTCTGTTGCCTACTTATTTATGTTATAAAGTGTCCCTGATGAAATTTTTAATATTTCACCTAAGCTGGAGATTCATTTTTACGCTGGCTGGTAATTTTCTCATATATAGCTTGAAATTGTACTCTAGATAATTTTGCATAGTAGTATATCTACATGTCAGGACCATTGGCTGCTGCGTTGAATGCCTCTTCAGAACTGACAACTGGATAATAGCTTTACTTTCAGCCAGCAGAGGAAGTCAAGAGCAAAAGTGTAGAGATAATGTGAATATAATTCATTATTCAAATATGCAAGTGATGAACTGAAAACAAAGAGGGAAGAGTAATAATGGTGTCATTATTTTTATTACTCTTGTTTTGCAAACGTAGCGTGAAACATTAAAGTAGATCTTTGAGAGATTCTGAACTGTACAGTGACAAATTTACTTTCTTGGCAATATTGATAAAAGGAAAGTAAATCAGACAGGTTTCTGCAGAAGGTATGCTGCACTGTTAGTTCTACTATTAAATATTTTCTTGTTGCCTTTTGCTCTTTAAAATTCACATTATTAGTTACTCTTTAGAAACCTGATCAGTGACTGGAAGAAAGTGCATTGTTGTTCTTGTGGCTCTATTTAGTTAAGACAATCTTCAAAGCTTCTAAGTCTTTGTCGCATGACTAACAAAGGCCAAATAGTCAGGTTATATAAAGCTTTCCTTGAAAAATGAGGTATTTGCATGTGATAGGAAAACACTCTCTGTGAAAACAGATCCAGATTTTAATGAAATATGGACCTAAAGAGCATCCATTTGGTAACTGAAGTGTTTTCTCCTTAGTATGCTGTTTGACACTTCACGTTTCATATTATCTGGTTTACTTTTCCAATACTTAGGTGAAGGTCTATTTAAGTAATCCTTTAGTGCTTTTAATTTTTCAAGTGTACATACCATAATACATAGAAACTTCTGGAAGTAAAGATGAAAGCCTGCTAAATTTATAGCAGGGGTAATGAAAGTGCCCTGCAAAGGATGACATCCCTTTTTTGTGGGGCACTGTGGCCAACACCCTTTTCTCTAGGCATATTATGTCCCAGAGAAAGAGAAGTAGGACACAGAGAAGGTGTGGAGGTCTCATATCTGTGTGCATGAGTAACACAGAACAAGGCAGCACATCTGGAAGGGCCCAGGTACAAGCTATGACATTACCTATCTCGGTTTAAAATCTCTTTGTAGCTGTATGGGAAGGCTTTGTGGATTATTTTTATAGTACCTGCAATGTGTGCATTAGTTGTTTATCATAGTGCAAGAGACTGTGTGGCATGCTTTGCTCAAAACTGCCCAGACTTTACCGGCCAATTTGACATGCAGCTGTTATGAGGTTACAGCTCTCTGGGGGAGCTGGAGTAGGGGCCATTGTGCAAGGGGTTAATTTGAGATAGGGAAGAAGGGGGTTGTGGTTAAAAACAGCATTACATTTGTGTTTCTAAAAGTAAAGTTTCTCAAAGTAGGCAAGGTAGGCAAAGCCTGGGAAGAAGAGAGGATTTCCCTGAATACATCAATGGGACAAGGAATACTGAGCCACATGGTAATTAAGGGTGTTGCCCAAGGCCAAAGAAATTTCAGGGAGACATCTCCCTACGTTCAGTACATTGTTGCCCTTGCAAGATTGCCTTTCTCAGCTTCAAAAGCAATATTTTGCTTCCTAAGTCAATGATATAGTGAGAAGTTATAGAGAGCTAGTATTCAACTTTGAAAGTTTTATCAGTTTTTTTCATTGCAAATTAGTAAAGACAGGAAAAACTAAAATGAATAGAAGTACCACAAAGGTTTGCACAGTATTGTAACTGTTAATGGGTCTAAATCTCTTCTGACTAAAATTATAAACACAGGTAAATCCCATTATTTTCCTATTTACAGCAGGTTAAACTGTGGGAGACTTGCCATTTAATGCCTTTCTTTGCTCTTTCTAATTTTTTCACCTTTACCTGATTTCACATCTGCAACTTACACCCAAATCTGAAGAAACCTTTCTGTCCAAGTAACTGACACAGATTTGGGTGCAGCCTCCAGCTGGGGAACCAAAGGGCTTGTCAGAGTTCTCCAGAGCTACAGTTTTGGAAACAGACTCTGTGAAGACATGACCAAGGCTGCAATGTGAACTGGAGGTTTCACAGCTAGATTGTTCCACTGCTTTTATGACTCTGAAAGAGTCACTTAGATCCCGAGTTAAAAAACTATTTAAGCACGTGCTCAACTTCGCTGGGACAGAAGCCTCTGCTTGCAGAAGCATGTGTTTAAGCACTGTCTTGAAAAAATATGGTTTCCTCTATCAGGGCTTTTAATCTCTCCATTCTCTAGTTCTCCATCTCTTAAAAAGAATTAACAGGTGGCAGAAAGGAAACGTTGTTATCTGTCTTCTGTTAGCTCTTGAAAGCCTCTGACTTTGGGCGTGTGGAGCCACAATTTCAGTGAGCCCTCAGTCTATCCTGAAGCATCTCTGTCACACTACAATGAAATAGAATAATTTACGCAGTTCCTTAACAAGAATGTATTATGCAACATTGAGATGCCCAAAGAAAGGATTCTGAGGAAGGAGGAGAGACTGTTGACCTTACCAAAAGAAGAAGCTGTAACTGTGCAGAGAACCCCATGATTTCACTTCAGCATCAGAAATGCAGTGGCTTCACTGTTCTGTTGGACAGACACTACTGATGTTGAGACCAGATAGACAAACCTTTTCTTGGACAGCCTCAGAAAGCAGAGGAATGGTCCTCCTAAAGCTAACAGCTGTTGCCACCTCATGACACACTTTCACTTCAGCAAATACCAATGAGCATTAACCTACAGAGTATAATTGCCTTAAGGTGATGATCTTAGCTCTGAGAACAGTGATCCAGAGCATTAGGAAGCTGGCCAGACACAGCAGGAGCAGAAATAACCAAGTCTGCAAAACCTCGAGTTCTGTTCTTCTGTCATGGATAAAGCCAAGCCCAGAAACCAGTTACACTTGGATGCTACACTCCCTGCCTTGGAAAGACTCACATCACCAAAGAAAGTTCTTCATTAATTATTATTAGTTGTATTTGTTTGCATTGTATTATGAAGACCCCATATGCAATACAGAATAGAATAAATAGTTATAATCTAATTAGATGAGACAATTAGGAACGGGGAAAGAATATGAAAGAGTGAACTAAAGGATAATTAACCAACATTTCATTAACACCAATATTTTTCCTTTTGTTTGGCTCTTCAAAGTGTCTTCCTTGCTTATTTTTAAATAATTTCTTTTTAAATTAGCAAAATCATTTCAATTTTCACTTTGGCTCTGTATAAACTGGAGAAACGGCTTCTCATTAGGAATGTATTAATTAACATGATAATAAGCATGATCCTGCCTCGTGGATAAAGGCAGCCCTTTCCTATTAAAGGAGTGAGAAGGACATTATACACTGGCTGCTTCAGCTGCTCAGTAGCAGTGTAGCTGATCAAAGCCAGCCCAGCCCACCGCAGGGATACACGGAGCAATTGCCCACATTACCAATACCAGAGGGGCAGTTTTTCTTTCAGTCCAGTTTCTTACTGCCCAATTATCATCTCTGTCCCTCCAGCAGATGTAACGGGTAGATTCATTTTGCCCAAAGACTGGGGCTGACCCAGACACAGCAGCAGAGAGCTCCATGCTGCCCAGCCAGGGGGTTTGCAACCTGCCCTGGGCTCTGTGCTGCAGCAGCTGCTTTCCCTCCAGCCTGCACACCAGGCAATTAAAGTGAGCCTGGGTACGTCTGCAAAAGCTGAGGTCAGAACTTTGACTGAAGGTTCACATACTTAGCCTAGCCTGTGCTTAACACTGTGTTATTTATTCCCATAGCTTTCACGGTCAGCTGCTTGTTTATCTGGTTGTTTTGCTCACTGTATTCCTGGGAAAATTTCTCTTCCTCCGAAGGTCGGTGGGGGTTTGGACAAGGGCCACAGCACAGGTGCAGTTTCAGCCCCTCTGCAGTCCTGTAAAACCATGTGCTGTTGTGTTCAAGAGCATCATCCCCTTAGATGAAGGTCAGGAATGACGAAGTGCAGTTGGAGAGACAGAGGCTGGCTGTTCTCTGGCTGGCATTTCCACAAGCCTGATAGAGTTGCCATAGGACTCTTTGCTAAATGGTTACTCTCAGTCTCCTCGATCCTTGTCCAGCTCCAGCGTTTTTCCACCAGCTCCACAGGCAGAAGTAGCAAGAAGCGTAGCGATGGGGAGAGTGTGATATGTGAATTATTTTCACAAGTTAGAGATGACCCCATAACTCATACGTGGTGGAGCGGAGCCTGCAGAAAAGAATTTCTGTCCACCACTGACTGTGCTCACTTAATTTATTGCTTAGCATGTACCTCTCATCATCAACAGTGAGAAAACTAGCTTTCTGTGTGAAGTTAATGCCTTTGCTTGCTTGATCCTGGGGCAGAGGGTGCATCCTTCCCCCTCATCCCCTCATGAGTGCAAGACGTTTCTCTGGGTAACATGTTTTCAGGTGGTTTCTGAGTGTGCTGGGTTGTCAGCTCCACGCAACATCACAAAGTTTTTAGTGATGAAAGCAGTTGACAGTATGTGTGTGACGTGGCATCTGACTATCAGATGTTAGAGGAATGCAAAAGACATACCATTGCAAGGCACATAATTCAGTGTGTGTGTGTGTCTGTCTGTTTATATAGAACTAACAATTTATATTCTAATCATCACAAAGCAATCATACTGTGAGTGCATTTTTGTTATTAATGATTACTCTTTGATGCATAAGCAATCCCATTTGAAATTCCTGGTACCAACTGTGCTAATCTTTCACTGGAAAAAACTTATTTGCAGAGGAGGAAGAATGAAGAGTAGGTAAGCAAAATGTATTTCATCTGTCTGAAATAACTGCAAAACTATCAGCATTAACGGTAAAAATATTTAATGAGTATTGCACTAGCCAGCACCAAAAGTAGTGAGATACAGAATTGCATTTGTTCTGTCACAGACATGACTGACATTTAATTATTGTCTATTTTTGTGCTGATAATCTCATTCTTATCGTTCGTTGTTAAATCCTTTAGAACCCCAAGAAAAATGAGATCAAGTGACAAAAATAAGATAATGAAATCATATGAAATAGAATAAAATTATATCTTGTAGGTAAGAGATGATTCAGGAGACTAGGTTATTTTATAGGGTTGTATAAGCTCTGTAAGTGATTGTGAATTAAATGTGTTGAGCTCACAGAAAAGCTTTGGAAGAGAATGGCTGCTTGCAAGCTAAGCTGACTTCTGCGTTGCCATTGTGCAGCACATGCCATATGTGATGATATAAGATCATTGTAAACCTCAAAAGATGGTGAATTTGAGCCTTGTTGGGGAAAAATATATATCTTCCCAGCTCACGTCCCTTTTGCCAGTTAGTTCCCTTTGTGCTGTTGTGAAGCTTTTGGAAGTCGGTTTGTCACAGTGACTGTAAAATCAGGATCTATTTTTATCATTCTTAGCTTTCAGCCAGAAAAAGGCTCCCCAGTCTTTTGCCAAAAACTATATTGACTTCACAACCCAATCCAAGCTTCTGAGTCACTGTATATGTCTGTTTGCAATATGTAACAGGAAAGCACTTCTAGCTGAAGTTTTAAATGAGGTAGCAAATCTGTTGCAAAAATTAGATGAACAATGAACTCTGCTAAGGGAAAGTCAAAGGCAACGCTCACCATTTATTAGACTTTTCCAAGATAACCTGTTAAGTGCATTGAAAAATGACTTTGCAAGTTGTACAGTGGTGAAAACAGTGAGGGTTTAATTTTGTTCCCTGCTAACCTCTGAATGATGTAGTGGAAATCTGGTCTACACACACTAAGAAAAAGTGGTGACAAAGTATATAACTCATGAATGTGCTAATTTACTGAACTGGAATATTACTTATCTGAGTGCACTAGGTAGTGGCCACTTCAGAGCTTGTATTTCTGCCAGGTTTCCTCTAAGTGGGCTCTGTAGCTATTCAATGACAAAAAGTTTAGTCAGTGCAGAAACACAATAATTTCTTTTTGCTCCCTTCACAACATTATCTATGACCTTGTGGAACAGCCCTAAATTGGGACATGGGGCTTTTTCCAAATTCTGTTACTGACTCTCTGTAAAACTATAAGCATAGGTCTCAAATATTCTTTCCATTAGTCTTGAATATTCCTTCCATTAGTTTCTGCCTTGTAAAATGGTACAAGTCATGATGACAGTGTTTTGGAGTTCCTAGATGAACAGCTCTATGTGAATTCAAAAAGCTCTTGTCATAAGAACTTGTTTGTAAAGTGTTATTACAGGCACATCTGCAAATCTTGTGTAAGGACAGTGATGTTTGAAGGGGGCGTCTCAGTCTCTGCGCTGTCTTTGTCTTACTCTGGAAGACTTCTGTCTACAAAACAAAATTGGCTTTGTAGAGTATTTGTTTTAGAAAAGTATACACAGTGTCAAACAAAAAATAAATATATATATATAGATTTACTTTGGACTAGTATAATTCTGTTGCTAACATACCACCCTCAGGCAGAATTTAGATATGTGATTTGATAACCTGTTGACATTTACATGTCCATAGGTGCTAATGACCTACATCAGCTGCTGTTTTGACAGAGGCTTCCTCTGCTCTCCCCATTTCATACATAAAGACCTAAATCTATTTAAAGGATTTCTAACTTTCTGAAATGGAAAATAACACAGAAATAGCATTTAAACAGTGACTTGGTCTTATATATACCTTGGTTGATTTTCCTTGCAGTCATTCTATAAGCCTCACTGTTGGTGATACAATTAAATCTGCCACCTTGCTGCCTGGGAAATCTAAATAAAGAGTTGCAGCTGGGCCTGCTTGTATCCTCTACTACACTGGTATTCATGTATTATACTGGCATATCACTTGTGGTAAGGGAGAGGGGAAAGCAAGCCTGTTAGCTTGTTTACATTTACTAGTTGGAAATATTCCTGAATAATAGAGTTCAGGAAGTTTAGAATAATTCATGTGTTTCCAACTACGATGTTACTAACCTTCATTGTAGTCCTGGCCTGAATTAATCATGCCCTTTTCAAAATGCAGTGCAAACAGAGGCTGCAAAACTTTCTAACTGACTTGGAAACCTCTAAAAATCTGATTGCAGGTTCCAGAGTCCTGCAAACCACAAGATTTTGAGGACACAGTTGCTGCTATATGGAAAAAAAGAGCTGTCCCTTTGTTACACAAAAGAGTAATGTGCCAAATGAGTAATGTATAAACTCGGTCAATCTAAATTCATATGCATAAAAATTTGTGCTAATTTATATCATGAGTCAGATCAAGAATCTATTCACCTGCTCTGATGCTCGGAATCTTTCCCTTGATACCAGTGCACTTTAAAGCAGCTATTTGACCAGTGTCAAAGCAAGAATTATTATAATATTTAGAATTAATGGCCAGTTGTGAATTTAGTCCATAAAGTCAGGTAATATATAAATCTATATTCTATCCTTAGTTATAGGATAATGAATATATTTCACAGATGTAATCTAAACAATTTACCAAGGATGAAATTCTCATTTTGGAAAGCAAAGTGAATCACACACCATCTGCAGACAGTAAAGTATCATGAGGACAGATTTAGTGGCATGGTGGTTGTTCCCAGGGAGCTCCTGCTGCACTGAAATGGTAACATGAGAAAAAGGGCTAAGATAATTGCTGGAAGATTGAAAAATTATCATTTGTATCACTATCAGAGAGGTGGGACAAGCAGATGTTTCGGAGTAGGCGAGGCGATGACTAAGCTGTGGGGTACTTGGACAGTGAAGAGGGCACGTTCCTCAGCAGTCATAAGAGCCCAGGACAGTAGGTTTGCTATGTTAGACTGGTGTGAAAAACGAGCCACAGCGACAGGCTGGAGCTACCTCTGGTGAGATCCTCTTACACTGACAGCTCCCCACAAGAAGTGATTTCTATTTCCCGAAACATAGGAAAAGATTAATATAAGCAAGAAGCATAAACAGTTCCCAAAATCTAAATTAAGGCTGCAGACAGAGCTCTCTATCACACGTTTGTGCCTCAGTCTTACAAACTGTGAGGCAGAGAGAGGCTTGACTGAGAATGCTCAGGCTGTGGTTCTGCTTCAGACATGTTGACAAACATCCATCACTGGGGCCCAAAGCTGGTCCTGAGGTCCAGTTACAGTGCAGGATACCTATGTAAACATATCCCACAGGAAACTCATTTCAGCTGCTGGGTTTCTTGTCCTCTTACTCCTTGCCCACTGCAGTTGGTAGCTCAGTGATGCTGCATTTCTCAGCTTGTCTGGCCAAGTACTCCTGGATTATTATTCTTCCTTTGATTATCTCAGTCTGCTAAGCAATAACATGTGGCCTGACTTGTAAGCTTAGGGAAGAGCCATGGCAAGTGGCAAACAAGAAGACAAAAGTATCTTAAAAGATGTCATATTTCTGCCTGTTTTAACAAAATTGCCATCCTTTTACTTCTCCTTTATTTCAGGAACATACTTCATATTTGAGATTTCCATAAAGAATGAGTCTCTGAAATTTGGCTAGATCCATAATTACACACACAAAGAAAGAAAAAATTAAATGCATACTATTTCCTACTTCCACTGGCTATTACAAGTTCAGCCTCAGTGGGGGCAGCAGCAACATTGCAAGTGCAGGTGGAAACAGGTCTGTTTAGTAGAACTGTTATATGTGTCTGCAGGATGTTTATTCCAAGGAACACTGTACTTCTGCATATGTTACATATTAAGGGAAATGTTTTTGAGCTGAAGCCTCTGAAGTATGAATGTCTTAGATTATATCCCAAAGAGCATCTTGTCTGACCTAAGAAAAGTGGAGGGGAGTTTTCTGGAGCAGGCATAGCACGACCCCTGAAAACAGGTAGGATCAGATATGGCTGTGAGGAGGTCAGTGCTACCTGCACTGCAGTGATGATCTAAACTGAAACCAGAGCTTTTGGGTCAGCCTGGGAAGGAACTCCCATAATGATATTTTAATGTGTGCTTCGGAAAGTAGGAAAGGGGGGTAAACACACAGGGAAGTTCAAAGTTTGAATGACTTTCCTATCTATTCTTCTAAATAAGGGACAGATTTTTCTCATTCCGTCAGGGCTTATGAGAATATCACCCACGCTAAAAGAGACAGGCATATTATTTTCACTCTCTATTCCACCAAATATGTAAAATGAAAAACAGGTGATTGCAGTGCATGTGTGTGCTTTTTTTTTTTTTCCTTTTGGGGGGGCAAAGAAACTTTTGATCTGTACAGAAGCATCCCAACTTTAAAAAAAGAGCACTGTCAGATTTATTATAGCACTGAAAAGTACAGATATTATGCTTACCATTACTCAGTGACCTCTTTAGGTTTGCCATCATGGTCTGAGATTTATTGCCTTCTGTGTTTAAAATGCAAAAGGATATGTCCTGTTATTATTTCTGGGTTTGCTGTGAAGCAACGACTTCCTGTTTTCTAGTACCACAGGTAAGGAAGACACAAACCACAAGTGCCAACACTATGTAATTTTTTTGGTCCTGAGTCCCTAATTTCTCAGTCATCTGATGTGTTCTGTCAAAATGCAGCCTGAAAGTCTAGACCAAGAGATATCTATGATAGAAAGTGTACATCAGTATTTCAAGCCCTCTAAATTTATTCTAGCCATTTGACAGTTGCTTGGAGATACAATCTCAATTTTTTTGCAGTAGCCCCTTCAAGTGGATATTTATGGCAGATACAACTGTAATTATTTACCTGTAACAAAGTCCAGGTCTGCCTGCTCCAGGTGATACAGACAACAGAAGAACACAGAGAAAATATTAATCTTCTTTCTGTCTAGATTTTGACCTTTTGCACTCAGTTTCTTAGCTCATTATGGAAATGGGACTGTGTTTATTTTTTTTGTTTACAAGTTTTGTTTCCTTACTCCACCAGCCTATCAGTTATCAATGTCAGTGCCTAAATGACAGGGTCTGAGTGCGCTTCTCTGCCTTACATTTAGTGTTCCTATTTACTTGCATTAAGAATGCTGAAATCAAATGGGACTATTCATGTGAGTTAAAGTGACTCTTGAGTGAGAAATTTGAACATTTTGGGACATGGAGTTTTTATTAGCGTAATTCCCATTTTACATAGAAATGGTTTATTTGAATAAAAAGAAGTGAAAGAAAAGGATGAAAGAGAATATAACTGAACCACAAATAATGAAAATCACTATCTCATTTTGGTAAAGATACTAAACCAGTGACTGTTTTTAAAAGGATAAGTAATCCTGTTGATTCAGTCAGGATTATTTATGCCATCAGGCATGTGCTGAGGAAGCTGAATGATTCAGAGACACAGGGACTAATAGTATTTATATGCATTTAAAATGCAACAGCAGTAAAACAGAATACTTTGCCCACTGCATCATGTGGAGCAATGAAGAAGGATAATAGGAGCAACAAATTCTCATTTGCCTTATTCCTTCAGCAGAGACACGTCGTGTTTGAATTGGCCTCATTCCCATCGTGTTCGTGTTGCCTGTACACAGGAAAGCCTTTGCTGGGCTTGGTGCCATTTTGGTGTGTCTCTGTGTGGCTTGGCAGGACCAGGCTCTTAACACCACTCTCAGAAGTGTTCATCCCATGGCTGCTTGTTGAATGCACCACACGAGACTTCTTGCATAAATGATTTCAGAATGTGGAAACTATAGAAAATGGTCCTTTTACTAGCAAGAACATTACTAAAAAGAGAGCTTAAAAATGTGCACTATTTTTCCTTAATACATATCAACTGAAAATGTATTTTTCTTTTCTGGTGGTTTGGTTTGATTTTTCATGTGAAATTATTTAATCTTTGACTTTCATACCGTTAATTTAAGTTTTAATGTGTTTTTCCACATTATCTGTAATTTGATCAGCCCCTTATATATAACTTCTAATAATCTGCATTCTCATATTTTGGTATAAAAGGTCAGAGAAATTCAGATTCAGAGTAAATCCTTTGAGAGCAAATTTCACTGGAACAGGCATATTATCACTAGCAGCACTTAAGTCAGTAATCCAAGTACTGCTGAATGCTCAAGTTACATTTGAAACGTGAAAATATTCATGTGAGTAATAATACTGTTCTAAATCACTATTTAGCCTCATCTTTGTTCTTATCGCTGTGTAGCTGCTACATCTCGCTTTAGTTTGTTTTTCAAATGTACTCCACTTTGACGGACCTTCTTGCAAGGTCTGTAAAGCAAGAAAAAGAACCTAATTCTGTGTTATTTGAATGAAGGCAACACAGTCACCTGATGGATGAATTTAGCCTGTATGCCACATCCTTTCAAAGCAATCACCTCTAATTCATTTTTAGTAGAATCTTTAAAAGATGTTGAAAATCCATCTGATTTATTGTACACTTACCATCCTCTAGATAATGTGCAAGGTTACTAAGAACTGATTTGTCTGCTTTTTGGTTCAGTGAAACTGTAATTTAAACCAAAAAGTAGTTGTCTTAAAGACTTTTTCAACACCCAGCAGTCCCAATGTTAAGGGACAGTTCCCAGAAAGCATACAGTCATTTTTATTTTTCAGTGAAAGGTCCTGCTGCCTTTAGCTCCAATAACCTGCATGACTCTAGGATTTTTGCAGCAGTCTGGACATGGAATTTACAGGAATCAGCAATACTGCCTTACAATCGAGTCACCAAACTAAACTGGTCTGCAGAAGTCATAAAAGTCTGCTGAGAGTTTTTAGGAAACCTGTGCCAGTCCCACTGCTCATTCTCACTTGCAACCAGTGTGCATCCTTCCCAGCCTGCATGCTTCCCATATCCTGGGGAATGGTAGAGACTCTTTAGTGCACCTCTAAGAATAAACATATCCATATTTATCATGAGTGCCTCGGACATCAAACACAACTGCTCTTCTGAGTGCAGAGGATGTGGATCCAGTGCAGGCAATGTTTCCACACTGTTATCCCCCCTACATTACCAGCTGCAAAGCGATATGGAATTTCATTCCATTTCTGGTATGCAGCTTCAACTCCTGAAAGCTACGATGAGATGTTCATCTTTACTGAACTCATTTCAGCAATGTGTCCACTGCTTTGAACAATTTGACACACAGAGATGCTTTTAACAAGTTGATTTTTGTTGCTTTCCTTTTGTTGACGTGATTCACTTGTCAGGCTATGTACTTGGGTTTTCAGCACCTCTTCCCAAGTGGAGACTGCATATCTTCATTTTGGCAGTTTCTGGATTCCATCTCAAAATGTAACTACTGTACTTTGTTGCCTTCAGTGCTGGAATCTCTGGAGATGATTTTTTATTGCTGTTTGGGAGGAGGAGAAGGTTAGTGATTTGGCAACAGCCCTGCAGCTGTGACCCAAAGCTTCCTATTTTGCTCTTTATTTTTATAATAGTGTGTATTATTATAGCATCCAGAAGTCCAATTTCCAGCCCTGAGACATGATGACAGCAGATACAATTAAAAGCAGCACTTTGAAAATTGCACATACTAAAATTTGACAGGATCAAGTTTGTTTGCAAACTTACACAGAACTTGTTGAAATTGACTGAAATAAAGAAAATATTTTAAATGAAAATGAGCTGTTTAAGGTCTGACTCTACAGGTTTTGGATGGCATTGGGAAACCAGAGGAAACATGGTGGTACATTTGAGCTCAGACTTTTTAAATTAGTGCGCAAGAAATATGTGAACATAGCTCAAAGGCAAAGCAAAAGAGGAGTTTGACTGCATTTTCATGATCCTGATTTATATGAATATTCATGGAGCTGTGGGCAGAAGTGGCTTTAAATGATCTGGTTTATTCTCCTGAGTATCACATTCAACTGAATTTCATCCAGTTACTCTTCCACTGAGACCAATCACTTGAGTCTGATGAAAGCATTCTATTTTTTTCCTTGGCAAAGCATCATTTTGAGGATGGAATGTAGTTTTAGTTTGCAGACATCAAGAAATGAAGAATGCCTCTGTTCTCATGGCTCTCACAGCCAAGACATTTTGTCTGTTTGGGTGTTTTTATCATTCATTTAATAAGAAGTTAATTTAAAAAGTCTAATCACTGCAAAGAAGCACAGCCTTCTCCTCACTTTTGTTAGCTTCTCACCCCAGAATTTCACTGGCCATCTCTGACACAGGTTTTACTGTCTGCTTGGGTGAAGTTGCTCATGTGTTATTATCCAAGAAGCTTTCCAGAATCCCCACTAGCCAGGATACCGGTCCTTATTTCTAAAATCATGTTTGGTCCCTGGATGTCTGCCTCTGCCTTTGGATCTGTTGATGCTAGCTTTTTTTGGTTTTGCCTTGTTTACCTGATTCCTCTCCATGACTATCTTCTCCTTATAAAATTTACTATTCCACCAATCTTTGCATAATCTGTGCATTTTATAAGCAAATATTTTTTTCTTTATCCTCATGACCTTGATGAATACTGTATATAATTATTTGTAGAAGTTGTTGCGGTAAAAGCCCTACAAAAATATTTTTTTTCAGTTGTGAAGTATTATTTTTTATTTATCTTTGAATATGTCCACTGTTATGTCCAAGCAAACTCGTGATCTACCATGCTCAGCCTCCAGTAATTCCAGCTGATGCCACTAAGATGTCCATATCAGTAATTTAAGACAACCTTGAATAAGAGCATACAACATGCTCTTGTTGCCTATTAAATGTTTATTCTGTGATTCCAGGCCAAATCAGTAATCCCTAGTTTCAGTGGCTTCACTGCAATGGTTATACACCACGCCAGAAAGTATTTCCTTGTGAGTCATACATTTCTTCGAGACTGAATGAGCACACTAAGCTCTGGTGTTCGGAGGAGGAGCAACTTTTAGAGCTGTAGAAGGAATTTTGTTTGTAAAACTCAGATTTGGTGTAAAAAACTTGCTTGAATGTATAGTTGCAGATATTCCATACATTCTGTAATGTTAAAGACCAGAGGTTTGGTGCAGACCTATCCCTAATATTAATCTTACAGAGCAGGTCAATTACTTATATATCACAAGGGATTTATAGTATCTTCTATCCGTGCAGTGTCTGCCCAATGTCTGTTTAAAATCCATAGCAGCAAGAGTCTCTGGTAGTCTTCATGAATTCTCATTAATTTAGAAATCTACTTACTGTAAGACTTTATTTGATTATGATTATTATTACCAAGTTGGTTTGGGAATTTATTTCTTTGAGGGTGTTTACTGGTTCATTTCCTTCAAGTCTTTTGAGGGCAGTTAGGTGGAGGAAGAAACAGAAGTCTTGAATTGTGGCCTGGAGAAACTCAGAGTGCTGAAATAGTGAGACTGTCTTCAAAAAGAAGATGAGACTGATGGAACTGGTAAAAGCATCTAAATGAAAAAGTTTTTATCTCAAGCCCTGGAACTGTGGTGAGAAAAGCTCGCTGCAGCTTGAGTAAGCAGAGAGGGGTTGTTTTTTTCTCTAAAACTTTCCTAAGTATTTTATTGAAACAGCTGATTTAGCTGGCTGTAGGATCATATCACATGAAATATTTGTGCCAGATAAATATGTAAAGTATGGTGAGTCACAGACATAAAATATAAGTGGGTAGTAACAAGTAATGTTTACATAGAGACTTGCCTTCTGGAAAGGGGTACAACCCAGCCTGGGGAAAAAAATATTAAAAACTCTTTGTTCTCTGTTTCAGTAGCTGCAGATTATTAATAACAACAAAAACAACAACAACAAAACCAAAACCAAACCAACAAACAAAAAAACACACAGAGAAAACCCCCCAAAAAGCAACAATGAAAACAAACAAAAAACCCAACCAACCTCCTCCCTTCCCCACCCCCTCCACCTCAAAAAGAAAAACCAACCAAAAAAAAACCACGAAGGAAATGAAAAGCTTAGGCAAATGAACTTAAAATAGGGAGATAGTTAAATAACTATCATAAGAGATGTCCTGTTTTTTCTGTGCAATGTTTAACCACATAAAAAGCTATAGAGAGGGCTTTCAGCTTTTTCCTATTTGAACTTTAGGATTACTCAAGAGTTGTGCCTACTCTGCTTGTATATTAGTGCTTTTCTGGTTTAGCACTGACAGTTTTCAGAGACATGTCACATTTCTCTGGGAAAAATCAACTGCTATCCACAGCATGCTGTGATAAGCAGCTTCATATTCAAAATTAGAATTAGGCCTGAATTTTTTTTCCTCAGAAAATAATAAAATAGCTGAGTCAGGACTAAGATAGTTTTCGTTGGTTTTTGTTCCCACAAAGACCTTTTCTCTTTGTTATGTGAACAGTGTAAGAGTCTGAGGCTGAACTTCTCTAGCTTAAATTACTTAGACTAGTGAGAAACAAAATCACTTCAAGACCAATACTTTACTGTAGATCTGAGGGTTTAAATCTGATTCTAAAGAGTATTTAAAACCCTTGGCTAAAAGCCCCTGGATTAAAAAAACACTGGAACCAAGCATGTTTTCTTCAGGAAGACTTAGGTGCTCAATATCTTTTCTGACTTTTGGTCTTTCAAGTGCTGACTACTTTCCAGAAAGACACATAGGCTTGCAGCTAAATTAGAGCATGGAAGTAGTGTTGTTCCCATGAGCATATTATAGATCATCTAGACCTTCCAGTGAGGACAAAAAGAATTGTTCATGCGCTAATAATTAAACATGTTCTTGATTTTTTTTTTTTTACTAGACCCAGATCTGATGACATCATTTTTCAGAACTGAGAGCAGATTTTGGCCCACTGTATGGAGATGTTTCTTAAATACAGATTCTTTCCATTTTCTGCTCTTTTTTTGCAACTCAATGAGGAATCGCACTCAAACTTAAATAATAGGAGTATTATTTTTGTAGTTTAGATTTGCAGTGAACCTTTACTGCATGTAAATCAACAGATAGTGGTCTATGTTGAGAAAATGGGTCTGGGTTTTTTGCCATGGATAACTAGACGGGAAGAAAGAAATAAGTCACAGTATCTGTCCTGGAATTATGAAGAAACTGGGGAAAAAAGTATTAACAGACCAGTAGAAGAACTGCTCTTCCATTAACAAGTGGAAAATGGGCTTGAGTTTGTTTCAGTGCTAAAAGTCCACTCTGTGAAGAACGGCATTGTTGGATGCACCTTTCACTCCAGATCAAATTTGCTCATTTTAATGGTGAAAAGATTATTTTTCTATCCAGCAATGCTGCCAGCTAATCCTGCATGTGAAAGTTGAACTGTGCTCTGTCTGATTCACACTTCATCACCTGTAGTAAGGACTGGGCAGCTGGAGCAGGCTTTTCTTGCTGATGGAAGAGTGTCCCTCCCTTTCCATTACCTGGGCTGGGCTGTGCTATGCAAAGTACAGTAGTAAAAACATATTTTTGTCAGGAAATTCAGTAGATAAGGCCCAATTTAAATGAGCCCCCACACTGAATGGATCTGTTGAATCAGTATGTTACTAAATACAGCTGCACGTTCTTGCAAAGGCAAAGGGTAATGCCAGCCCTGGGCTTAACTCAGTGAACTTGAAGGGTCTAGGCAGCAAATCCCTTCTAAGCTCTGACAGATGGACAGAAAAAGTCAGTAAAAGCAGTGGAAACCATCCTGCATTCTCATTCATAAAACAGAGATGTGTAGTAACATCCAGTCACCTCCTGAAATCAGGGAAGCCCAAAATTAATTTCCACTGGAAAGAGTCCCACTGAACTCACTCAGCCTGGATCAGATCCCAAGTGGAAGCAATTCATCTTCTCACTGTGGGTCAGCTTTACAGCTATGCAATACTTCACTTGAGCTCTACCACTTGGAATTTCCAGCGTTTACCTTGTGCTGAGCTGACAGCAAGGGGCTGGGTTTCATTCAGGCCCCAGCACATTTCTTTCATCACTTAGGCACAAGCCCCTTTCAGCACTAGGGCACGAATTGTACAGCAATGGAGGCCTGATCATCAGGAAGCAGAATAACCTGCTCAGTGCCTGCACTGGTGATCCTGAAACTGCCCATGCAGATTTGGGCTAAAGGAAATGATGAAACCGATGAAAAGAGCTCTGAGAACAGGCCAAACTCTTCAAGTTGTAGCTGATTGGCAGAGGAGGTGGACGTGATCAAGGACTTCAAGTCTAGGCAGCAATAAGGATCACAAAATAGATGACAGATGGATTCTTTAATATAAAGTTTAGATGGTTAGACTGATCTCAGTTTAGAGTTTGTTTCATAGCTTACTTTTTAAAGAGACCCTGTGGAGTACTTATGGACTCCAACCTTGTTTTGATTTGCTCTCAACTATGTATTTTGTGTTGCCTCTCTCTAAATATTCCCAAGCATCACAAAAAAAACCCCCAAACCAACAAACCCAAGTAAAAACAAAAAGCCGTAAAACCATTGAAAGACAACTCTATTTTGCAATATTTTATAATACCACATATGGATAGTAGCCACAGATGGAAAACCCTTGTACTAGAAGCATGACAAGTTTCCTACGGTCTTACTGACTTTCTAAATTTCTGTGAGAATCCCATCGATTTTTAACAACTTCCACAACTTAGTTCACAAGAATAGACCTACATACTGCTAGAATGATACAGTTTACATGCCTGAAGTTACAGAATAAAATCTTGGTTTAAAAAGAAGTAAACAAATGAGAAAAGAAAGTGAGCTGGATGAAGGGTATGCAGTTCTTACTTACCAGTATGAGTTGGGAAATGTCCTTGTGTTGTGGCTCTAGGGAATTTTTCCATTGAAGAAATAGGGCCTCATCTTGGTGGGTCTTGCAACACATTTAATGCATTTCTCATTAAAGTGTAAAAGCTCATCCTAATGGCATTTCTCACTGTTTCCTTAAGCATTCTCCTGTGCCAGTGTTTGGATGAAGTAGTTTTTCTATAGACTGGACACTATACTACATTTTAAGTAATCAAAGCAACAGGTATCCTCATTGAAAAGTAGTTTTGATTCACAACACAGGTTTGTAGTACCTACTGTGTTCTTAAAAGACTAGGTTGAGGAATTTTTCTTTTCTGAGATATTTATCTCAACTGTGTCCCTTATAATCAAAGCCCTTGATTAGAGGCTCTCTTCATGAAAGACCAGTAGCTGCTGCAATTAAATATATAATACTTCTGCTCTTGTTACAATCTAGGCTTTTATTTTTCCTTAGAAAATATCCTTATCTGATACGGAGTTTGAAGGACAGCAACTCATCTTTGTTCTTCCCTTCCCCCTTTCCCTGTCAAAATAATTCCTCAATCTCACTATCCGTTCATCAAAGGAATTTTCCTAATACTTTATACCAGTCGATGGCCAAATATTTGGGGGGAAAAAAGCCAAAACATGTTGATGCTTATTTTACAATTAAAGGCACAAAAAATATTATAATGATCAAGAAGAAATGTCAAAGAATCAATGACTTTGAACTATTAATTAAAAAACGTGAGTGAAGATGGTCTGGGGAGAAAGGTGAGCCCTTCTGGCATGGCTCAGTGGGCAGATGACATTGTATGAACCAGCATTATCTGCCCAAGGGTATCTCAGTACATATGGGATTAGTTCTTATAGATGTGATTGGATTTAGGCCCTAGAAAGTCTAGCTCTGGTAAGTCTTATGCACTTAGAAACACCCCCAAGAGCAGTTAACTGAGTTGTATGTAGAGCCCATGAGCTGGTTGGGTGGACATTGAACCTCCCTGCACTGATCCCTGCAGCAGCGTCTTAACAAGAATGCCATATCTGCTTGGGAATCTGGCAGCAAAGCCCAAATAGATAGATGTCCATATTAGATGTTCAGTTTAATTTCATTCCTTCTTGAAAAGGTGTTCAGACATTTATTTATATTCCCTTATTTGTGTGAGAAACAAAGGAGGACACCTAATCCTAGACTGTGTTATTTAAATATGCCTAAGCCAACAGAATGTTTCTTTTATTTGATGGAGAGGCAGAGAGTGGAAGGAGAGATATTGTCCTTATACTGAAGTTAATTTTTTCAGTCATAGGGCAGAAATTGAAAGTTCTGACATTGTGGTAGTGAAAGCTGACTGTTACCCTGGCACCAGAGAGCACATCATCACTGTCTGAGCTAATGATGTAAAGGAAAAAGGCATGGGGAAAATAATTAACTATTTTACTCATTAAAAAAAGTAAAAATCACTCTAAAGTGACTGGGAAAATATGAGATTCTTTGTTATTCCCTTGAAATACTCACATCTGTCTGTTAGAATCTAACATTATCAAACTTACAGGTGACGTTCATTATTGCCCACATGCAATTCCAGATGGAAAGCATACTCTGTAGAGGTAGCTAGCATGTCCTTTAAAAGAGAGAAAAAGAATTGTCATTTGGATTCAGTCCATAAGAATAAAAAGAGAGAGAAAAAGGGAATTAAAGAGGGAGGAATACTGGAGAGGAGAGGAGAGGAGAGGAGAGGAGAGGAGAGGAGAGGAGAG